>CM019066.1:316038887-317238887 GCA_009667805.1 Leptobrachium leishanense | reverse complement strand
CATATATACTCAGATTGATTTTGACAGGCGCAAAAACTGAACGGGAGACCATTGTGGTTCTTAATTCAGATTGGCTGAATCGTGTGAAAAAACATTCCGTTCACCGGTTTTGCGCATCTTTTTTTACACGCGTTATTTTTTGACAGGTGAAAAAATGCACTCGGACTGTGATACCAGCGTTAATTTACGCGCGTTAACGTTTAACGCTGCGTGCAAAAAAAATCGCGCTGCGCGTGCGCTTTTGCCTGAAGCAGTTAATAGAGCCCATATAAGACTTGAACAGAAGCTTGCACATACTCGCCACCCAGGACATACTTGAAAACAAGAGAAATCTCAATGTACCCTTCCTGGTAAAATATTTTCTCAAAATAAAATTTTAAAAAAATTTAACCCTTCACAGGCTCTAACAACTCTTAACCCTTTCAAGATTTCAACAGCTGGTAACTCATTGCTGATTTTATTCAAGGTTTTTAACCCTAAACTCTGTTAAAAAATGAGGGAAGTTTGGTTGACAATATATGGCCTTAAATTGCTTAAGCCTGTCACAAACGTCAATGTATTCCATCGTCTCAGGTCCTACTGTAAAACACCTAATGACCGCCATTATGGGATTAACTCTTATCTTTTCTGGAGTTCCTTGCGATTCAAGGATGAATAGAACCTGAAAATGGAACCACCTGTTACAGGGAGTGGTGCTTGCCAGGGGGTTGTCAGCCCTTTTCATACGAAATACACCAAGACAGCAGAACTCAACATTTACTAAGCTAAGCAGGTGAGTGCTTCTCAAGACAAAAAAATACAACAATTCAGATGTTGAACACTACAAGTCATAGATACATGTAAAGACTTTCACAGAAGCATTACATGTTTTAACACATTTTAACCCTTTACAGGTTCTAATACATATATATATATATATATATATATATTATATATATATATATATATATATATAAAAGAATATCTTGATCATTGATTCATGGAGGCCACAACTGTGCCAACTGTAGAGTACGGTAAATCAATGGTGTTGCTGCACAGAGGATTTGATACATTACAACACTTCCATAGCAGCAAGAAGATGTGAACCTAATCTTGATTTGTATAGCTGATACTAATTTAAAATGGTCAAATCTAATCTAAATTCAACTTCAATAACACTTTAAATGCTTGGTGTCTAACATACTTACATTTAATGCTCTTGTTTCTTTGTGTCCTCGAACTACGAGAAATGCCTGACATCTTTCAAGAACAATTACATTTCAGGTGAGTGGCTGGAGCCATCTGTTGCTAACAATTACATTACTATTTTTACTTGCAGTTTCTGCTAGAATGTTTCCTCCGCTCAAACAATACCTATTAACCAAGGTTAGACTCTAAAGCAATTCAGGCATGATTTTTCTTTTAAAAGAAATTCAACCGTACATGTACGGCACAAATTTCTGTAAGATTGGAAATCGGGTATGTGACACTAAACGGAGGACTGAACAAGAAAATAAGAACTCTCAAATGTATTACATTTCATTAACTTTGCCAAATGATTCATCACTTTGCTTGTGGAGGTTTCCAACACCCTAATCTGCCAGTTATTGGAATCCTATATCTTATCCAAGAAACCAATGAGAAGCTTAATAGGATTTTGAGCTACTGATTTGTTTGGTCTGTCAATTTACTGATCGGAGGATAATCAAAATGAAAAAGAAATGAGATTTAAATATTGGTCAATATGATCCACTAATATCACAATTGGGACCTGACTAAATGTCCTTCACAAAGAGCAGGTGATCGGAACACTCCATTGGCCCACTGGCCAGGATGGCTAGAGGATTAATCAACTGCTCTTCCATTTAGTTATGGGGAGGTGGTGAGTAAAAAGACATTGAGTTAAAAGTTGCTGAGGGTGTTTATTTGAATTCTCTACTATGTTATAGTAGACCGGGAAGGGAAAGCTTATAAAACGTTTAAAAAAAGATGTATAATTTGACATTATGTGCTGTTGCAAGAGGGACAGAACGAAACTGCTGAACTGCTGTAAATATCTTTTTTATTGATTTATGTTGATTTATTCAAATATATTCACCGTATTATAGCTGAGTTTTGGGATCCATTCCTTGGATTTCCTTTTCACGTGCAGTTGCTCTTTGACTTTTGCTTGCGGTTGCTTTTTGGCTTGAATAATTCAGGGTGCATTTTTTTTATTGGAAATATAAACGTATTGGAGTAACTTTCTAAACTTAAAAAATTTGAAATCCAGAGTTGAGTTCCTCCTATACTGGCTTTTATAATCATCTATGTTCGTCTATTATGCTTTTCCAATAACCGTATTCATAAAACAACTTACAATATAATTTACTACCATCAATTTCTGATGGGTTCAGCTAATAAATGTATAAAATGTTGATATTTGCCATTGGATAGCTGAACAGGCAACTACATATTTTATTGGAGATCATCTACAATATAAGCTTATCCAAAACATTTGGAATCTAACAAACGTATTCATTCAGATATTCTCTTTTTCTCCATCACATGCTCCAGGATCGAAGTTTAAAAACAAATAGAATGGGTGCTTCTATTATGTCATGCATGTAAAACATCACCATATGCAGAGGCGGTTCTATAATTAGGCAAACTAGGCGGCCGCTTAAGGCCTCACTCAAACAGGGGTCTCATCTGATACGGTTTGTATGGAATTTCAGTCAATGGGGTGGAGAAGGGAATGTTTAGATAAGCCTGCAGGGGGCTATTGTGTTGTGCATGTTACCTGAGATAAGAGATGGCAGCTGAATGAGATAAAACAAGGAGCTTAAAAGCCATCTCATCTACTCCCTGGTGATGTCCTTTACATACATCCCACACAATACAATGCTATGAGTAGATTTCCATGACTACAGACCCATCCACTTCATGCTATGCTCAATGCCACACAGTGAGGAGCAAGGGATGTAAAGCTATGAGGGGGGGCAGTTTACAACACAAAACATCACACAATGGATGCACTCAGTGACAAATATAGAGTAAAATAGTTTCTTAACTAAACAAAGAAGAGAAAAACAAAGCACACGTGAGATATCAGCAACATAAAATAAACACAATAAGAACATTTAATTTTTTGGTGGTAGTGTCCCTTTAAGTCCTTCCACCAACACCTCTAGTGATAATGCTGATCACTGCTAGACGGACTCATTCCAAGGTTTGCCACTAGTATTATCCACTCTGGAGTCAGTTAGCCTTTATTGAATACTACCATCAGGATACCCAGAGATCACTAGGACACAATATTGCAATGTTCTGGTGTGGAATTGTTTAACCTCTGTGTTCTAGTGACAGTAGCAAAAGGAAGCAGCTGCTTCTCTTCTTCACTGGGGAATTACTGATATGTGATGTTATTATTTTTTTAGCTTTTCTTGGTTTAAAGAGATTTTACTTTCACAAACTCACTTTCCAAAAGCTTTGAAAGCCAGTCATATCTTATTTTTTTATGGTAGCCAGCAAAATAACAAGCAACTTGAAAACATCCATTGTTCTGGCGCTACTACCAACACTTATGTGCATGTTATATAAACTGTTGAATATGTAAAATTACGGCAAGCCCTCATTTCAACCAAGCAGTACATCAGTTTACTACTTTATTTAGAATAGCAAATGGAGCTTTAACGTTTGAGTAATTTATGAGCCTCACAGAATCTTTAATGTACCAATTGTAAATGCAGCCTTCTATAATAAGTCCTCAACCAGTTTAGAAAGCAGTTGTCAGATATTACAATTCCAATCACTATTATTTAGAAAGCGGCATTGCTGCATAAGTAAGCTTGACACACGGAGAAGGACAGGAAAGTATCTTCTGGTCAGATCAGCTTACATTTTAAGCATGTAGTTCTAGGATATCAACTCAACACAATGGATTTGGCTACATTAGATTTTTTTCTGGACCATATTTGCATTCTGCAGAAAGATCAATAACTTACTACAAGATGTTCAAATATAGGCTCTATGTCCTTAGGTCAAAGCCCAGGTGCAGGGGACACAAGGTACAAACAGGCAGGTTACAGTGAAACTCAGGAGGTTTATTTGTAGCAGGATCAGGGACAAGGCAGGAAACACGAGGAACTCACACAAAGGGTATACAATGAAGGCAAGATGCAGCACATCAAGAAACAGACATACATACCAAGGGTAACTCGTTTCACATAGCCAGAGTTGCAGCATGCACAGATGTATAATGCCAGGGCCAGTCAGTAGGGGGAGACACACGTAAATAGGCAAGTCCTTGGCAAACTGGGATTCGTTAGGAAACAGGTGAGCTTCCCATGAAGCAAGGCAGGAGGGAAAACAGAGACTAGATAAACAAGGTCAACGCTGGAAAGGTGCCACTGGGAAGGGACAGCTCTGGCACGGGTCCTTTATGGACCCTGTGAGTTCCTCAGCTGGGTTCCTGAAACTTTATGAATTAAAGGGCCACTACCACCAAAAAAACTAATGTTCTTATTTTATTTTATGTTGCTGATATCGTACATGTGTTTTGCTTTTCTCTTGTATGTTTAGTTAAGAAAATATCTTACTATGTATGTGTCACTGGGGCATCCAATTGTGATCTTTTGTGTTGTAAACTGCCCCCACCCCCCCCCACAGTATCTTTACATCACGTGCTCCTCACTGTGTGGCTTTGGTCATGGAATGGAATGGAATGGGTCAATCACTGACTCAAATGATTGTATTATGTGGGATGTATTCAAAGGACATCACCAGGGGTAGATTAGAAATCTTTAAAGCTCCATGTCTTATTTCAGTCAGCTGCCCTCTCTTATCACAGCCTTGTGAATAACAGACCCCACCTCATTAACTGTTAAATAATGTAGATTAAATAAGCAAGAGCAGTAAATAAAAGCTTTTGCACAGATTTTGATAAATATTGCATTGTTGGAAAAATCTAGAAAATTGAAACAAGAGATAAAAAAACGAATTTTATTTTTCTTTTTACATGCATTTACATCAAACAAATAGAAAAAACAGCAGCATGTGTTTTACAAAGTGGTTTTGTTTGTAATGCACATTTAATTTAGTTAAAATTTATGTAGGAGGTGATGTCCCTTTAAGTATGGATTACACTATTCTCCAAGCTTAATGATATTGTTAAAAATTTTGCTTCAAGCGTGTTAAAATAAGTACAGTTAAAAAATCTGCAATTACCTGTAAGCTCAATGACTATTAGCTTAGAACTCCATTAAACTAAAGTCAAATCTGTAACGTTCTCAGGTTAAGATAGACTAGAAAATTTGAGTATATTAATATACTGTATATTTTACATCCTGCGTCAAATTTCTAAGAGTTCAGAAATTAATTGTATTTATTTAGCATGAGCTTTACAAAGAGCGTATAAAAGCTATGTTACAGCATTTGAATCAAATGTGATTTGCTTTAACCGGAGGAAAAACTGGATAAACAAAACACACAATGTCATAGGATCATGAGAAGCAAAATACAAACATCAAGTGACAGCGTTACCCACAGCAAAATTACAATCTCAAGAGCAATGGAGACATATCTAAAAACAGAGTGACTGTTTGACACATGCACAACATCAGTCAAAAATATAAGACATAGCTGCCACCGTCATGTCAGATTTGCAGTCTGCTTTAAAAAGAATGCAAAACGTCAGTGTGATAACTCAATGTTGATGTATGGGCCCCAGATGATACAAGTGCTTCGTTTCTTCATATAAAAATGTCTATTGTTTTTAAATAGATTCTGCTTTGCAACATTAATATTAGAATTGTGCACAGGGCACACGTTGTTTGAAAACAAATTTACGTTTTCTAGCATTTACTCCAATGTATTATTTGTGGCGTAGCTACATTATATTCCCCCTTCACTGCCAAGCGATTTTGTTGAATAAAATGTTATCAGAACATTTATTTGAAACATGGGATGTGAAGTTTACAAATAAATATAGGGTTAAATGGAGGTTTTGCACAGGTATTGTTTTTTTAATATAGTTAGAAAATTAAAATAATGTTACTTTGCTCATGAGTCATGTATTTGTCTATCTTTTACAGAAATATTGTTAATATTGTAAGAATGTGAGCTCTAGATGGTGTCCCTTTATCTTACACAATTTTTTATTTTTTTTGAGAAAGGATTTTACCAGGAAGGATACATTGAGATTTCTCTCGTTTTCAAGTATGTCCTGGGTGGCGAGTATGTACCGTTAGGTGCAGTGGTGTATTTTGGCCTAGGCTGACTAGGCCCAGGCCTAGGGCGGCACTTTCAAGGGGGCGGCGGCCCGCACTGGGTGGCCCCGCCCCTAAAAATTTTTTTTTACTTTTGCAAAGTATTTTACCAGGAAGGATACATTGAGATTTGACTAATTTTCAAGTATGTCCTGGGTAGGCAAGGCCTAGGCTTTCACTTTCCAGGGGGCAGCAAAAAACCTCTCCACTAAATGGGTTACTCACAGAGCACCGATATGACGCCAACTTTTTGGTGTTCTGTAGTTCCCTGCACTTAGGAGAATAAAATTTCCGCACCCTGCAGTGAATTCACCATTCACCGCAGGGTCCCCAAAGTGCATGGAGTCGGCCGCTGAATGCTGCCACCGCAAACCCGTGGCCTGCTGTTTTCAAAAGAACTACTGAACGAAAATGTCTGGAATTTACATATAAGATCCTATGATTGATAATAGAAAGTTCTGTTACAGAAAAAAGAAAAAACGCTATTAAAAAAAAGGGGGGGAAATTGCCCAAAAAAAATCTGAAAAATGACTAAAAGGTACTAAAAAAAATTCTATAAAGACTTTTTACTGCAGATTAAAATAATAAATGGTTTATTAGATATTGCATAAAAAAGGGAATATTTTTAACATTGAAACCTATGGGGTTCACCTGAATAAACCTGCTGATTGAAACCACCGAACATCAGGGCATTTCACTGCCATTTCTC
Organism: Leptobrachium leishanense; assembly: GCA_009667805.1. Taxonomy (NCBI): domain Eukaryota; kingdom Metazoa; phylum Chordata; class Amphibia; order Anura; family Megophryidae; genus Leptobrachium; species Leptobrachium leishanense. Next base: position 317,231,951 of record CM019066.1, on the reverse strand, counting down.
TGAGTCTCAGTACCACATGACTGGCTGAACCATGTGAAACGCCCACGCGCAGCTGCCCGCCCTTTCATTAAGACAGACTCTATTCTGGACTGAACACCCACCGGGAAGGGAATCAAAGCTACAGTGCACCCTCTGGCAGTGGCACCCCACTGCTGACAAGATGGCTCCACAGCATAATTGCTGTGTGCTCATATGCACTCGGTTTGCTGGGTGTTTTATTGCAGTGGATTCTGATGCACTCATACACACCGCACATTGCATTGCTGGGAGTTTTATTGCTGTGGATTCTGATATGCTGACACACACCACACATTGCATTGCTGGGAGTTTTATTGCTGTGAATTCTGATGCACTCATACACACCGCTCATTGCATTGCTGGGAGTTTTATTGCAGTGGATTCTGATGCACTCATACACACCGCACATTGCATTGCTGGGAGTTTTATTGCAGTGGATTCTGATGCACTCATACACACCGCACATTGCATTGCTGGGAGTTTTATTGCTGTGGATTCTGTGATACACACTGCATATTACTGTGAGTTTTATTGCCCTGGAGCTCTGGGATACGCTCATACACACTGCACATTACTGTTAGTTTTATTGCTGTGCAGCTCTGATATGCTCATACACAGTGCCCATTTCTGTGGGTTTTATTGCTGTGCAGCTCTGTGATACTCTCATATGCAGTGCAAGTTTCTGTGGATTTTATTGTTCAACCAATTAGAGCGGCTGTGATCCAGTATACTTGACATGCGTGGTTGTTCTTTATAAAAATGCTTGAATTTAAACATTTCATAATTTTCTTTATCTCAATAGATACATTGGAAATGGTATACAAAATATACAAGTAGGCACTTGGTATCCACTTTTAATATAAAGAGAGGAAAAGGCGGAGCTCTAAGAGGAAAAGGAGGAGCTTTAAGATGAAGGGTGGGGATTAACCAGGAAGAGGTGTGCCCTTGACAGGAAGGGGTGCCTCATATTTAAATTGGGGGGTGCACGAGTTTAGTCAGGCCTAGGGCAGCACGAAACCTAAATACACCACTGGTTAGGTGTCTTGCCAAGGACACTTACTGGAGAGGTTGCTCGCTGGGATCAAGCCCATGACTAAACAGGCTCTCTCCATGCAGAGCAGTGACATTACCTCTACTCCACCCTGCCGGTCTGTATTATTATCATACAGGCAGAAATGGCCTTTGTGTTAGATACAGTAACTGTGATGAAGGTAAATAATAAAAATGGTGAGATCTGCTTATGGGATTTTTAGTGATTATAGTGAGATTATTAGCAATGCATCTTCCAAAACAACAAATAGAATATAAAAGTAATATCTGCATGTGACATAATGCCTGTATATGGAATTTATTGCAACACCTTGTATCTCTACTGTACAGGGATTTTAACTCATTATTATAACCCCCTGAATCTTATCCCCGTACAGCAGTGAGGGACCCCAGAGCTCTCCCTGTATTCTGCCCTCTACCTAGCTGTTGTAATGCAGCAGTTTTTACACTGAGAACTGGGGCTCTTTTTGCAGATGGTTATATGTCTCTCTCTCTAAGGGTGATTAGAGAGTTATAAAACAAAGGATTTCTTTTCTCCACAGGGTACACACTAATCCTGCTTTAAAAAGGTTTTATAATTGTCTTTTGATATGCTAATGAGTGTTTTTTAATGCAAAATCGAGCTAACTCGATTTTGGAAGCGAAGGGGTTAATAAGTTAAATAATTATATAATATATATTGCATTTATGATTTTTTTTGCAGCAGTACAGTAAAAGCAAGCTGAAGTACTAAATAAGTACATGTTGTTGCACATGTATTACACTTGTTCTGTAGCTGCAGAATAGAAAACACGTCAAGCAGAAAGCATCTAGGCTGTAAAAAAAAATCATACAATGAGACATTTCAATATATATGTACATCATTTTACATCCACTTATTATCCAACGTTCCTTCCTGCTTTTTCTGCTGAATGAAATTTGCCAGGAAGTCTGACAGCTTTTGCAAACAGTGAGAAATGAACAAATCTCCTGTGGTTTAAAGAATTTGATGGTTATAAGGAGCTGCACAAAATGTGTCATAGTTAGAATCAATTGAAACAAACTATAATTAGTCATGCATCTCAAACATGAAGTTTGAAAGTCTTGGATTTAAAACAAGAAAATCATAGAATAGATACATGTACTGAAATGAGACTGTCTTATAATTAATGTCTGCATAATGCTAATCTCTTTTCGACACAGTATTGCTACTTGGAAATGTTATATGTCAATGCTAACTTACTAACAGCTCACAGTTTATGATATGTGCAACAGTATTTGTTTTAACCCTTTCTTTACCTGTGTTAGATAAATCCCTTAATATTGTGAAAAAATAGTTTGTCCCAGAGGTTTTTAAGATTATGTATATATAATATCACCCTCAAATGACATGTATAGTGGTTGTCAAGTACTAAAATATGTGTGAAATTGCTATTTATATATGTGTTAAGCACTAATAGAAAAATATATACTGTAAATAGCATTTGAGCCTCCCTACTCAGAAAGCTGTCAGCCTTTTGGGATATAGGTCAGACATGCACAGTACTGCGCATTCTCGAACAATCAATGCCACTCTGTTAAGCAGACCCTTACTTTAGCATAGAGGGTCTCTTTAAGTACATTGAAATTACTCCAAATACATTTGAACTTTGTTGATATTGAGAATTAACCCCTTCACTGTCAAGTGATTTTCCAAAAAAAAACATTGTCAGGAAGTGGTGGTTTTTTGAAAAATAGTTTTTAATTAATTAAACAGTAAGAAATATTTGGGGATATTCCTGATGTATTTCTTACCATAATAAAATATTTGGCCAGTAGATGGCACCATTACCGTTACAGTTTCAGCTCGTGTTCCCTGCATCGGCTCCTGAATGTCAGATGTCAGGGCATTCAGTTAACCGATTTTATACAATTTAGCTTTTTGGGCATTATGCCCACAGGGCTAAAACTTTGGGGCACTTTCTGCAGCTGAAAAGCTAACGGAATTAATTTGCAGCAAACAAATTTCATTTGCTTTTGAGCTGCAGGACTGCAGATCGAGATATCTTGATATCGGGTCACTGGATGGTGCCTTTTGAAGCCCGAGATATCTTGATCTTGGCAATGAAGGGGTTAATATAGTAGTAGAAGGAATACAATGAAGTTTTCTTTATTGTACTTATGTTTCCTTCATAAAATGGGAATTAGAAGAGATCAGATAAATAAACTAAGATCAGTGATATGGGTGCTCGTTTTCTGCCCTTCAAGGGACATTACCAAATATTTAAATGATTTAATGTTGCTGATATCATACATGTACTTTGTTCTTCTCGTGTTAAGAAAATAAGGACTTGACCCCTGATAATCGAGAATAGCAGAACATTTAACGGACCAATACAATTTCTGCTGCTGGTCTAAATTTGTTTGGAGGGTTTTGGTGGCTCCATCAGTTGATTGCATTACAAATGTTGCTGGTATTCATTATGTGTCCAGTTTGTTTCACAGCCATCACTTTCCACTATTGGCCAGTTAGAGACTGCATTGTATGGTGCCTGCGCCAAAAATGATACATTGAGACTTCTCTCCTTTTTAAGTATGTCCTGAATGGCGAGTATGTACCGTTAGGTGTCTTGCCCAAGGACTCTTACTGGTGAGGTGCTCTTGCTGGGATTGAACCTGTGTCCCCATGGGTATAGAGCAGTGATGTTACCTCTACTCCACCCAGCCGGTAATTATCAATGTTTTTGCATGCTTTGTTGATTTTTGCATGTTAGCTCACCAATACACATTCTGTTTTGCTTTATTATGCTCATGCAAGGAATTATAAAAATATTGCTAGTAGTATCAAAGAGAGATCGTATATGAAGTGCTTTATTATCAATTTCTGAATCGTGAATAATGCGATGATGTGGATAATTATAATACACAAAAACCCCTAAAAGGATAACAAGGGAAAGAAACTTCAGCATGAATTGTAGATATAAATGGCTATCACCAGGCGTATTCTTTCCATGCTGTTACTGCGGAAGGTAGCATAGATGAAAGAATCACAGACTCAGATCTAAGCAGAATACTGCGTGGAGTGAGGATAAAAACAAGAGAATGAACGTTTCTCTGACTAGGTCTTTAAAGAGCCATAAGCAAAATAACAAAGTGACAGTGTGTCTTAAGTTTTTCATAACCTGTTTTTGAAGATCTGAACAGTTAGAAGAGAATACATAAGATAAATAAATAGAAAAATCAGAGCATATCTGTAACCACCTTTGATATGACCTTCTTACGGTGTCTGCAAGATTGCACACAGACTTTATTATATTAACAATTAATATAAGAAAATGTGTATAAACGTGTTATTTGTACAAAGTTTCATAGTTTTTCATTATCAGTGACCTTTTTTTAAAATAAGGATTGGGCAAAAAGAATGAGAGGGTAAAGAGATGCTAGCAGACCTGCCAAGTCACACAACGCTCTCATGTCATACACGATTCCTGGTCACCCGATAGCCCTAGATTGTCACATGTTTTTGAGAGGAATAAGCGAAAATTCACCACAAACATCTGTTTACTGATGCTCATGGTGCTTAGAGAGCTAAAATCAGGGCCTTTTAAGTCCACATACGAGCACCGGTATAGCTCCCCTTTTAAACAGCCGTCATCCTGGATGCATTTCAAGATGTCATGCCATTTTTGGGGCATGGCATCAAGGATGCAAGTCAGGTAATGGCCATCCTCCCTGAGCAGTTACACCCTATCTCATGATTTAGAAATGTCAGAAGTTGGCAGTCCTGTGCTACAGAAGTCATTTGGCTCATATTTCTGTCACAGAGCCCCTTTTGACTCTCCTTCTAACAGACAAACATACATATTCTACAAGGGTAAGGGGTTCACTTTCCTCCAATAAAGGCAGTAAAGTACTTCCCCTGGACGTATACTACTACACACGCTCAACGGGCATGAACCCTGTGTAATACATAAGAAATGTGCAACAGTGGAGGTCTACAAGAAAAAGACCTCCTGGTGTGTAGTATACTGAACAGGATCTGTGTGTATATAAAACCAATAAGACACGCGTTTCTCCGTTCTAGACGAACAGTTTCATCAGGAGCTCCTTATAAAGATACACATTCTCATTTCGATACAGTTTCCCGTTCTGTATAGATTCAATGCTTTAAATTGCATCAGTATGACTCTAACCACCTCTGCTGATGAATCTCCTTTCTAGGATGAATGTAACTGTAAGAAGGTCAGCACTGCTCTATACCTCCTGAGCAGCTGTAGGTTATAGTAGCATATCCATTAAGGTTGACGCTGAACTATTTCATATAGTCTATCTAGATTGAGGTCAGGAAGGGATGAATGTGATTTGAGTGACATGCCAACACAACACATGGTTTGCAGTGGTATCGCTCTCTCTGTCTATGGAAACGGCACTAACCGGCAGACGTTTCTATACTGCTTACACTACAGTTCTGTTCTTGGAACGTTCTGCCCACTGCCCTATAGGAATATTAGAGTTCTAAGTAGAAAATAGAATAGATGCATTGATTTATGTCTATAAACACCTTCTTTACCATCGAGTGACACACAATCCTCCTCACACCCACTCATGCACCCAACCATGCTCACCTATACACACACAAACACAGCAATGTGCACAGAAGCCGAGCTTGTCATGTAAAGACAGTTGGTACAATAAGTCTTAAATGCAGTGGATATATACATCACAAAACAATGGCTTGTACTTCTGGGGATAATAGAATAAATGCCTATTTACCTCTTCTGTAAGTAAAGACTCTTTTTAAGTAGCACAGCAAAGCTACGCACGTGTGAACAAGGTGTCACAGTGACCCATTACCTAGAGAAGACATACAGTACGTAAGAAAAGGAGAGACAGTGTGTATTTTAAGGCTAGGGTCAGAGTGGGGCAGTCGGAACGCGCGTGCAGGCGCACTAAATCACGGCGGCAGTAGCAGCACATAACGGCCAATGACGGCCAATATACGCAGTACGTGCGTACAAAAGTGCGCCGACACCACGCAACCGGCAAATGAACGCATTTTTCTCAGAACGTGAAACCGCTGCTACAGACGTACAGAGTGCGCTGCGGCCGCATAGCAGCGTGTGTGCGTGATTAGGAGACGTCAGACGCTGCTAGTGTGCGGCGTACATAACGTTCAAACAGCCGGATTTCCCTAGAATTGCGTTGGTGAGTACCTGCGACTGTGCGACTGTGGTCGTCTGACCACTTAAGCGTATTCCGTGAAAAAATGCGTGCGCACGCATCGACGTACATTTTGACGGTGGCCGCAGAAAATGCGCTCATCTGTCCCTAGCCTAAAAATGCCTTTTTCCCTAAGTGTTTATTTAAGATTGTGGTAGTTAAAAGGGTTAAAATACTTTTTGTCAATATATAGAGAAGCACCTAAAAATATATATTTGACTTTTTCTCTTGTGGCTATTAGTGACCAAATTGCATAGAAATTATAGTAAATGCTCTTGAAATCTAGAAAACATTTTTTTTGCCGTTGTTTGACTCCATATACTGCTTCTTTAGTTCACTCTTGACAGGATTAAGTGGTCAGAGAGATTATTTAAGGCTTAGTGCAATGTTCATCTTTTTGTCCATGACATTTAATCAAAACGTAAAGTTTCCATTTGAGAACAAATGTATCGATCCAACAAAAAATGGCAACATGGGAGCAATTTAGAACAATATTGCTAAATCATCAACTTTTTTTAATCTACTCAATAATGAGAAAGTGACAGCGTAAATATCTATTATACGGCTATTTTTCTTCTTGGCCTGTCCAATGTAGAAGGACCTTATTCTTGGCAAGTGTCTTACTAGTAAATTTCAGATTGTATGTTTTCATCTTAAAATCATTTTATGAGACCATGTAAGAGCAGCTTATTAGTTGCATTTGTTTCTCTAACAGGGTTATTCAAAGAGATTCGAAAAGTCACTGCACGTTCGGTGACTTTTCGTTCTCTTCAATTCGGTTTGTTTTGCCGATCCCATTTCGGTGACCCTGCGGTGTATTCAGCAAGCACCACAGGGTCCCCGAATTGCAGGGAAAGGCTGCCGCAAACCCGACGAAAACTCACCGCAAAACCCAGCGAATGCACGCCGAAAACCCTCAAAAACATCTGGATTAACCTGCCGAAAGCCACAGAAAAACCCGAACAGGAGCCGATCGCAGCCTTCGACACAGCAGAAGAGGCAGTGAATAAATTAGCAAAACAGTTTGAATGAATGATTGAAAAGTGAAACACTGTTTGCAAAGAAACTACTGAGCGAAAATGTCTGAAATTTACATATGAGGTCCAGGGAATGATAATAAAGAGGGCTGTTACAGAAAAAAGAAGAAAACTTTAAAAAAAATAAAATAAAATCTGACTTTTTTTAAAAAAAATAATTCTGAAAAATGCTTAAAATATCCTAAAAAATCTATAAATAAAGAGACTCTTTACTGCAGAATTTTATGATGAACGGTTTATTAGATATTGAATTAAAACAGGAATATTTTTAACATTGAAGCCTATGGGATTCTCCTGAATAAATTTGCCGAATTAAACCACCGAATGGCAGGGCATTTCGGGAACCTTTCACTGCTGGTTTGTGTTCTCTGAATAGCCGAAGCAGTGCTTTTCATGGGGTTTTCGCTGCCCTCGAACAGGCACCGAACAGACACCGTATGTTCAGGCAATTCGCTAGGATTTGGCGAATTGCCTGCTCTCTGGATAGCCGAATGGCCAGGAAAGGTAACCGAATGCTGATTTTCAGCGTCCGGTTACCTTTCTCAAGCAATTCGGATCTCTTTGAATAACCCTGTAAGTTTCACTTTTCTGTTGCCCTCTATAATAGTGCAGTTGTTTGTAATGTTTTTATGTTTTAAAACATTTTGGGCTCTATCACCTCCTTCAAGCTAATGCTAGCACTCACGTTAGCACTTAAAAAAAAAAAAAAATCGGATTTATAAAAAAAAAAAATGCTTAACATATTATAAAAAATCTATAAATAAAGAGACTCTTTACTGCAGAATTTTAGAATGAACGGTTTATTAGATATTGAATTAAAACGGGAATATTTTTAACATTGAAGCCTATGGGATTCTCCTGAATAAACTTGCCGAATTAAACCACCGAATGGCAGGGCATTAGGGGAACCTTTCACTGCTGGTTTATGTTCTCTGAATAGCCGAAGCAGTGCTTTACATGGGGATTTCGCTGCCCTCGAACAGGCACCGAACAGGCACCGTATGTTCAGGCAATTCGCCAGGATTTGGCGAATTGCCTGCTCTCTGGATAGCCGAATGGCCAGGAAAGGTAACCGAACGCTGATTTTCAGCGTTCGCTTACCTTTCTCAAGCAATTCGGAGCTCTTTGAATTACCCTGTATGTCCTGTAGCATAACTGTAGGACACTGTGCTGCTCATTCTTAAAATACTGTTCTTCATACATGCATTATATATTTTATTCCCTTTTTGGTTATTACCTATCATAGAATAAATGAGCAGCTTAATGTATAAAAAAAAAAAATTATCACTAAAAATGTTGTATAAAAATACATTCACCAAAACTACATTGAGATATCTGACTTTTTTTTTTATTATATTAGGATTCACTTGATATTTTTTTCAAGTGTGTCCTTGATTCTCAAACTCCTTTCAAGTCTTCTTAACTGAATGGCCACTTCAATAGGTTCTATGTGACCTTTATGTAACTCGCTATTTCTTCCTTTTACATTCAGTAGCTTTTCATTCCAATTTCACTAAGTCATGCTGACTTTTATGATACTCTAAAAGCATACTGTGTTTAGAGAAATCACATTTCCCATAATGTTTTAGTCACAGCATTGTTTTGGTTTTAACTTGGAAAATATTTTAGAAAATCTGTGAAACCAATTTCAATTGTTTTACTTTTTTTTAACTATGGGGGTTATTCAGAGAGCAGCGAAATGCCGCCTACATTTCGTTGCTCTCTCGTTTCCCACACTTCCCTGCACTTCGGGGAATCAAAGTTCCCCACTCTGCGGTGAATTCACTGCGAGGTCCCTGGAGTGGAGGGAAAACCCACCGCAAACCACCAAACACCAGCCGAAAACCCGCCGGAACCACCGCAAAAAACACATGCTGAACAAGTCGGAAAAAGCCGCCGAGTCAACAAGCCACCGATCACAGCACAGACCAGCTGCCGGAAAAAGCCAACAAGCTGACGAATTAGGGTAAAAAAAACAAAAAAACAATATGATCGAAAGTATCAAAATTGAAACACTGTTTGCAAAAAACTACTGAACGAAAATGCCTGGAATTTACATATAAGGTCCAATGAATGATAATAAAAAGGTGAGTTACAGAAAAAAGAAAAAAACACTTTTAACCCCTTCCCGACCGCTGACGTCCTGTACGTCCTGTGTTCGGGTCTCCCTTAGACCCGATGACGTACAGGGTACGTCAGCGGCGCCAAATCCCCCTCCCGCCCGATACTCACCTCCCTCGTCGGATCCCACGGCGATCTGACAGGGAGGAAGCCTGCCCATGTGATTTACATGGGCAGGCGAGGCTGATGACGTCGCCACGCTGCGTGGTGACGTCATCAGAAGGTGCCCCCATGTGTTTCAATGGAGGGGAGGGGGGGGCTCCTTCGGAGCCCTCTATCTCCCCAACCATTGAAGCTAGGGAGATGCCGTTTGCACCGCTGGAGAGGGGAGAGCCTCCCCTTTCCAGCGGTGTATGGCATTAACCGTTTCGCCGCCGGATCACGTTGCGGCGCCAATTGGCGCCAAAACGCGATTCGAACCTGGAGGGGGGCTGACATCTTGGATGTCAGCCTAGCCTCCAGGTCCACCCCCACCCACTGACAACCTCACCATATGTGTGAGGATGTCAGTGGGCCAGTTAACCATCTAGCTGCCATGTAGAGATAAGGGGATCCTAAGGATCCCTTTATCTCCCGATCCATGGCAGCTAGATAGTCATATTTGACATCATTTGAAAGGCCTGATCATGGCCTTTCAAATGATACCAAACATGACCAGGTTTGGTTTAAAAACAAAATTAATTTTTTTTTTTTTTAAAAAAAATAATAAAAAAATTAAATAAAATAAAAAAATTTGTTTTTTTTTAAAAAAAATTTGTCTGGGGGGGGGGGGGTTTAATTAAATAGGACCTAGGCTGACATCTCAAAATAATTAGCACAAAATGGTCAGAATGAGCGCAGCGCACATAGGTGAACTGGCTCAGCAGTGAAAGGGTTAAAAGGTAAAAACATGTAAAAATTGGGTATTTCTATTCTCGGGATAAAATTTGGAAACTATTTAGCCGGGGTCTTTATTGGTAGTTGTAGCTTTAGGGGATTAAATTACGAAAAAGTGTGTTTTTACCATTTTTTTCATCATATTTCATATTTTTTTTATAGTAAATTATTGGATATGATGGAAATAATGGTATTTCTAGAAAGTCCATTTAATGGCGGGAAAAAGGGTGTATAATATGTGTGAGTTGAATAAACGAGTAAGAGGAAAATTTGACCTAAACCCTAAGGCTGGGGTCAGACGAGCGTAGTGTTCACGTCCGTGATTGCGCCTAAAAGTACGTCCGTGATAGCATGACAGAAAGCCCATTGGAGCCCGACACACAAAGTACGTCCGCACTGAACTGCGGACGCACAACGGCCGTGGCCCACGGACGCAAGGCAGGCAAGAACGTACAACTCCTAGAACGGCCGCACAAAGTGCGCTGCGTCCGCAACGTCTGCATAGCTTTGTGTGTGAGTGATGGAACGTGGTCAGACGGACTGCATTTATACGTCCAGCATTTTTCACGGACAAAATGGTTTTGCTTTTTAATTTATTTTCCCTCCTACATCCGTCAAAAATATACGTCAGTGAATAAACGGACTGTGTGGCCACTACTGCGTCTTCCGTACTGACGTACGTCCGTGTGCACGGACGTACAGTCCGTAGAAATCACGCTCGTCTGACCCTAGCCTAACAGCGCAGAAACGTAAAAACAGCAGCGGTCACTAAAGGACGGATTTGTGTAAAACCGCCCGGTCACTAAGGGGTTAAAAGAAAAATGGAAAAAAACATTGCTGGAAAAATGTCTAAAAGATCCTAAAAAATCTATAAATAAAGAGACTTTTTATTGCAGATTAAAATAAAAAACGGTTTATTAGATATTGAATTAAAACAGGAATATTTTTAACATTGAAGCCTATGGGATTCTCCTGAATAAACCTGCCGAATGAAAACACTGAATAGCAAGGCACTTTGGCAAATTTTTACTGCTGTTCAGTGTTCTCTGATTAGATTAACCATTGCTTCTCTATGGAGATTTCACTGCTGCCGAACAGCACCGTACTTGCTGGCAGTTTGCCAAAATTTGGCACCGTACGGGGAAATTCCCTTTTTGGTGACATTTCTGAATAACCCCCTATGTATTTATGAATCAACTCACTGTAAATCTAGAAATTAGCACAATTGTAAAAAAAAATTTTGAGAAAGGATTTTACCAGGAAGGATACATTGAGATTTCTCTCGTTTTCAAGTATGTCCTGGGTGGCGAGTATGTACCGTTAGGTGTCTTGCCCAAGGACACTTACTGGAGAGGTTGCTCGCTGGGGTCGAACCCATGACTCCGCAGGCTCTCTCCATGCAGAGCAGTGCCAGTGATGTTACCCCTACTCCACCCACTCAGATTAAAACTCAATCTCCACGTTCCAAATATTATTCAGTAAAGATTGATGTAATTTTTGTGGATTTTCTTCTGTTTTAAAAATAGAACTCTGATAGAATTTAATTGAGCTTGATCCCTGAAATTTCAATGATAAATTTGTCATTTTTGAGTGCAGCAGTTAAAGTTTTACTGGGATTTTGATTCCCACAAAAATTTCAGTTTACTTGTCAGCATGTATGCGTAATGAAAATGTCAATTTTAGAGATTCAAATCATCTTTTTTGGTATGCATTTATTCGAAAATATTTCAAATGCTTAAAGGAGTTGATAAATGGGTTTTCAGCCAGAGAAACAGAAAATCACACAGAAACCCTAATTTTAACTTTTGACATTCAAATAAGCAAACTCAATAGTCTGAATCACAGTTAGAATTAATATGGCAGTTGCAATATATGGAAATTATGACATTGTCACATTACCAATATTATATGAATGATTAATGCATCATTAACATAAATTATATGAACAAAAACAAACACAATATAGCAAAATATTTTAAAAAAATACACATGCAATGTATTGCATTCCATTACTATGTCATGGATTTATATGAAAACGTTTTTTGTTTTTTTTATTTCATACTGGCCCATTATTTTCAAGACATTTTTTCAGTTTGCAGTTGCCAAACTTGTTAGTAAATCACCTGACTTAAATTATATATATATATATATATATATATATTATTTTAATGGTTTGTACTCACGGTTGACCCTTCATTCCATGTGCCCGGTGCTTGGCAGTGACCTCAAGGATAGACAGTCAATCAAAGTATCGCCAACACTCTGGGAGTTTCTTCAAAATTCAAAATTTTAGTACTCCATATGTTCTGGTAAAGTATCAACGTTTCGGGCCCGTCTGGGACCCTCCTCAGGACAAAAGGAAGGTCCCGGACGGGGACCGAAACGTTGATACTTTTACCAGAACATATGAATAATAAAATTTTGAAGAAACTCCCAGAGTGCTGGCGATACTTTGATTGATTGAATATATACTGTATATATATATATATATATATATATATATATTCAATCAGTTGAAACTTGCCAATATTTTCTCCAAAAAAGAAATGCTGATGGAAATAACCCTTCACTATCAAGTGATTTTCCAAAAAACCATTGTCAAGAACCAGTGGTCTTTTGAAAAATCATTTTTAATTATAGTGTAAGACATATTTCGAAATATGCCCAATTTTTACTGTACTAACATGTTTGGCCAGAAGATGGTGCCATCTACTGCCAAATTGTGTTACAGTTGCAGCCTGTGATGCACTGCAACAAATGTATCGGCTTGCTGAATGTCTGATGTCAGGACATCCAGTTAGCCGAATTTACACAGTTTTAGCTGTTTGGGCATTAATCCCACAGGGCTGAAAGTTTGGGGGCACTTTCTACACCCCAAAATCAAACTAAATTAGTTTGCAGAAAACTAATTTAATTTGCTTTTGGGCTGCGATCGAGATAAGTCGACATTGGGGCACCGTATGGTGTCTTTGAAGCCCGAGATATCTCGATCTCAGTAGTGAATGGGGTTGGTATGGTATACCATTACCTCCCTTAATATAGAATTCTATGTATTATATATTAGATACTAACATATCGGAATATACTGTTGCACATAAAACCTTATCTTGTCAAATGTGTTTTGAAGAAAACTGTTGACTCCAGATTAATACAAAAGCAGAGTCTGGAAAATGCAAAATGGTCTAAGAAAAATCATTTAAAAAAATTAGAAAATGTGCCTCCACATCCATGTCAAACACGATGGCAACACTAGCTAGGAGAGATAGGTGTACGCACCTGAACATAAAAAAGAACTAAATGGGAAGGGGGAGGAAGCAAAATAAAACAAGGAAATGAGAACTTAATAATGTGACTATTATTATAAAAACATGAGTATCAAGAGAAAGGGGGTCAATGAAGCTTCTCTAGCCGCTATATGAATTTTGTGGAACACTGAAGTCTGTCGAGATTGCAACAATGGCAATTTTTGACATTGGTTGCAACTATATAGGTTTCTGAATAGCAAATGACAGCAGAAGGTAATTAATATAAACTGGAGGAAATGCAAGACATTTTCAAGCAGAGAATGTATAGTTTATGAAGAGGATTTTTAAAGCATCATTGCATAAAGTCATACGATGCATGTTTTTTGTAAACACAAGTGTATTGAAGCAGACATCCAGTGGAAAAACCAATACACAAAATAGAAGCATTTGCACAAAGGACATCTCATACATTTTGATTAAAAAGATGAAAGAACACAGGACTGACATGAGACAAAGACAATGGACAAGAGATAAGAGGCTAAAAGGATTGAAGTAGTGGTAGAAAGGAAGAGAGAGGAAAAACAAAGGGAAATAGGGAGGAACAGAATGTGTAAATGATATAATGTATAACTCAAAACCAAAGAGCTGTTTCATCAACGGTAGCTGAGAGGAAAACCGAGGCAACAAGTGCGAGTCAGTAGGGATGAGCCGAACACCCCCGTGTTCGGTTCGCATTCGAACTCAAATAATTTCAAAAGTTGAGTTCGAACGCGAACGCGAACACGATTCAAAAATAATGCAAGTCAATCGGACGCGAACGTTCAAATTTTAGAGTGTCCTCCAAGAGGGCATATAAGCAAGATATTTGCCATAAAAGGTGCATGGGGGTCTGGGTAGTGCCCGGGGGACAGGAAACAAGGACAAAAAGTTAAAAAAAGTTTTTAAAGAAACAGTGAGATTTCCATGAAATAAAGGTTAAGAATAAAAATGAAAAATTCCTTCAAATATCGTGCCTAGGAGGTCCCCATAACCTGCCCGTGAAGTGGCGGATTTGTAGGATGTATAGAAACATTTAAAAACAAAAAAATTACATTTCAAATGACGGTAAATGTTTTTCCTTTAGTCTATTCATAAACAACTGCTTGGGGCGGCAGCCTGTATGAAAAGAGGAGACATTTTAGGACACGCAGAACAAGTTTAGTGATTTTTTGGCTAAGATATGGTGAAACTTATGCAGGCTTTGGATGAAAGTAATAATAGGTGCTTTAAAATTGGGCCTTTAGTGTCGGCAACAGTGCCGTCACACTGTAACCCCTCTGTGGTATTGTGGAAGAGAGCAGGGTTGGACCCTGCGGTCCAATATTAAAATGATATGAATCTGGTATAGGCGTCTGTGGCAGTGCACCCAAATATTGTGCCTTTGGAGGCAGCAAGTGCCTTCACACCGTAAGTAACCCCTCTGTGGGAATGCAGAAGAGATCCCCAATCTATTCCGTTACGTCAGCATCAGGGGATTGATAGCTGCTGATCCAGGACTGATTCATTTTTATAAATGTCAGCCGGTCTACAGAGTCAGTGGACAGACGCACTCTTTTGTCTGTGACAAAACCTCCAGCGGCACTGAACGTCCTTTCAGAAAGCACACTGGATGAAGGGCAACCTATTAGCTGCATAGCATATTGGCTAAATTCTGACCAGTGATCCAATCTCAACACCCAGTAAGCCAATGGATCATCTGCTGTAAACGTATCCAGGTCTGCCCTTGCCCCTATGTAGTCCTGCACCATACAGTGAAGACGCTGGCAATGGGTGCCTACATTTGATGTCCCTAGGCGTCGTGGACTAAACAAATTTAAAAAGGCATCAGTCAAGCGGCCCCGGCCTTCGCTGCTCTTCCTTCGATCATCCGCAGCCTCAGAAGCATGTGTGTCATCACTTGGTAACCTACCAGTGCCTGGAAAGGTGTTACACAAGTGTCGCTTTAGAGCATCCTCAAGTTGTTTCATCCTGTCCTCCCTCTGTTCGGGCAGGATGAGCTCTGCAACTTTACGTTTGTATCGTGGATCAAGAAGGCTTGCCAACCAGCAATGATCCCTCTCCTTGATAGCACGAATCCTGGGGTCCTTTAGCAGGCTTTGCAGGATAAGGGAGCCCATGCAGCGTAGCTTCCGAGTCTTCCTGGTCAATGAGGATGACCCCATCATGCATTTCCTCCTCCCAGCCACGTACTAGTCCTTGGGTTTCTGGGCACACAAAACTCTCCCTTGAGGAATCCCCACCTTCAATGCCCCCACTACTTAAATATTCCTCCTCCTCCTCCTGTCTGATCTGAGGACCCACAGGAATGCTGTCTGCATAAAGACTGGAGCCTTGTGACCTAGGGAAGGCCTCCTCTTCCTCCAGCTGCTCTGCCTCTAGTGCCACATCTATAATTCCCCGCAGAGTGTGCTCCAGCAGGAACACTAAAGGAATTGTGTCACTGATGCATGCACTGTGCCTGCTCACCATCCTCGTTGCCTCCTCAAATGGTGACAGTACAGTGCATGCATCCTTGATCATCAGCCACTGCAGGGGAAAAAAAACAAGTTGACCTGAACCTGTCCTTGTGCCATACTCACACAGGTACTCCTTGATGGCCCTCTGTTGCTTGTGCAGACGCTGCAGCATTGCCGATGTAGAGTTCCACCTGGTGGGCATGTCACAGATCAGGCAGTTTGTGGGAAGGTGGAATTCTCTTTGAATTTCTGCCAGGCGAACACTTGCTGGGAATGACCGTCTGAAGTGGCTGCAGACTTTTCTGGCCTGGCTAAGAATCTGTGCCAGCCCTGGGTGCCTGGTTAGGAAACGCTGTAACACTAGATTTAGGACGTGTGCTAGGCATGGTACATGCGTCAATTTACCCTTGCGTGGGGCGGAGAGAAGATTGCTGCCATTATCACAGACGACCATTCCCAGCTGAAGCTGGCCTGATGTTAACCATCGCTGTACCTGCCCCTGCAGAGCTGACAGAATTTCTGGCCCGGTGTGGCTCCTTTCCCCTAAACAAACCAGCTCAAGCACAGTATGGCATCTTTTTGCTTGAGCCATTGCGAAGCCCCTGCCACGCGTCAGTTTAACTGCCGCTTTACCAGAGACAGAGAAGGAGGAGGAGGAAGAGGTGGTGGAGCAGACCGACCTCATACAAGCAGCTTTCTGGAGGCGTGGTGGATGAACAAGCTCCAGCACAGAGCCTTGTCCTGGATCCCTCCCAGCTGCAATCAGAGTTACTCAGTGTGCCATGAAGGAAATGTAATGACCCTGTCCATGCTTGCTGGACTATGTGTCTAAAGTCATGTGCACCTTGCTGCTGACTGCCTTTCCAAATGACTCCATAACATTGTGTTCCACTTGCTGGTATAGTGCTGGAATGGCCTTCCATGAAAAGAAATGGCGGTTTGGAACCTGCCACTGTGGTACAGCACATTCAGCAAATTCACGGAAGGAAGCAGAGTCCAGCAGCTGGAAAGGCAGCAGCTGTAATGCGAGTAATTTTGCTAAGCTGGCATTTAGATGCTGTGCTTGGGGATGGTTGGGACTATATTTTTCTTACGCTGCAGCAGCTGGGGCAACGTAATCTGACTGCGTAAATCTTCAGCTGATGGGATGCTGTCACATTCTGAGGAAGGACCTGGTACACCCATTACTGTAGCATCATCCCTGTTGGTGGAGGTTGTAGGGAATGACATGGCAGGACATATAGTGGGAGTAGAGACAGATGAGGAGGACCTATGCAAAGTGTTGTGCCAACGGGATGCGTGGCAGGTGGTCATATGTCGCCTCAAGCACGTGGTACCCAAGCGTGGGATGTCTTTCCCACGCTTGATCCTCATCTGACATAGATTACAAATAGCAACGGTGCGGTCTGCTGCACATTTCTTAAAGAACTCCCAGACAGCAGACTTCCTGTACATGTGCTTTGAGACAACAGCGCTCTGCACCTGAGCAGCTGTGACTTCTGATGCCTTGGACTGGCTACGGTTGGTCATAGAGGACTTTCTGCCTCGTTTTTGTTGTGCCTCCTCCTCCCTTGACTCCTCTGTTCGATCAGGCACCCAGGTGGAGTCAGTGACCTCATCGTCATCACCCCCTATCTCCTCGTCACTGGAGCCAACCTCGCAATATGCTGCAGCTGCTGGGGGAACATGAGTGCCAGTTCCTTGTGTGTCACTGCCACCCCCTTGTCAGGATCCCTGGCTGTAGCCATCCTGAAACCCCCCCTGGTGGTTCACTTCCATCCTGTTCCTGCCCTGCAGCCAGCAACCAGCATCCAGCAGTGTAAGAGTTAAACACCAAACACATGTGACTCACGAAATAAAGGGCTTTGCCCCGCACTCACACTTTGCTGGTTCATTACAGCTCATGCTCACGAAGAGTGAACATCGTTGCTTTGTTGCTACCTGATCCTGATTCCCCATTTCTGGTTCCTGCAATTACAACCATCATCCTCTGCAATCAACCTGGTTAGTCTTTATTTCCATTCACCCTCCACCATCCATATCCTCTGTTTATCAGTGCAGACCACTGCATCCTGGGCTCATACCCCTGCCATCCAGGTGCCACCCCGGTGCCACCCCCACGTTTCCTGACACCCCTCCCTCTAGGCTGATTTTACTCCCTTCCTCAACCTCAGAGTTTGAATCAGAGCACTGGAGTTGCTGCGCATCCACAAGCAGCATGTTACTGACACTGTCACTGTAGTCAAACAATTCAGCTGACTCCTCCATGTATGATAGTGAGGCTACGACAGTAGTAGCTGTGGACATGGAGGCTGAATTACATGTTTTGGCAGCTGAGGTGGACTGTAAACCACTACAAGCCTGGCTGGCAGAGAACTCGGAGGATGAGGATGGCCTGGTTAGCCAATCCTGCATTTCCTCTGTATGTTGCTGCTGCTTAAGATGGCCAGCACCAGTTAGAAACACGGACAAGCATGCCCCTGCAGAAGATGCACCACATCCACGATGACCAGGGGCACAGCCTTCCGACACAGAGGCTGCTTGCCCTCTTATCTGTGCCTGGGAGCGTCTGCCTGTCCTTTTTGGTCTTTCTGACATGGTGAGTGATATATAGATTAAAGATATACAGAACTCTGATTCAACTCTGTTATAAAAATTGGAGATATGCAGAACTCTGATTCAACTGTGTTATCTAGAGTAAAGATTTCCAGAACTCTGGTATAACTCAGTGAGACACCTTGGGTAGCTGGCAGCCAGTGACAAGACACAGATTAAAATTCCCAGAAACCTCCTATAAATCTGTGAGACCCCTGAAAGGGCAGTGAAAAGACACAAATTACAATTCCCAGGAACCTCCTATAAATCAGTGAGACCCCCTGATGGGTGGCAGTGACAAGACACAGATCAAAATTCGCAGAAATCTGCTGGAAGTATGTGGGACCCACTGATAGCTGGCAGTGAGAAGACACAGATTACAATTCCCAGGAATTTCCTATAAATCAGTGAGACCCCCTGATGGGTGGCAGTGACAAGACACAGATTACAATTCCCAGGAACCTCCTATAAATCAGTGAGACCCCCTGATGGGTGGCAGTGACAAGACACAGATTATGATTCCCAGATATCTGCTAGAAGTGAGACCCCCCAATAGCTGCTGGCAGTGAGAACACACAGATTACAAGAATTCCCAGATATCTTGTAGAAGTGAGACCCCCCCCAATAGCTGCTGGCAGTGAAAACACACAGATTACAACAATTCCCAGGTATCTTGTAGAAGTGAGACCCCCACAATAGCTGCTGGCAGTGAGAACACACAGATTACAACAATTCCCAGGTATTTTATAGAAGTGAGACCCCCACAATAGCTACTGGCAGTGAGAACACATAGATTACAACAATTCCCAGATATCTTGTCGAAGTGAGACCCCCACAATAGCTGCTGGCAGTGAGAACACACAGATTACAACAATTCCCAGATATCTGCTGCTGGCATAATAGCTGCTGGCACTGAGAAGACACACTAACAGAACAATCTCCTCTCAAAAAACACGTGCTGTGGCTGCGAGGGACGCCTTATATAGTGTGCTGTGGGAGTTAGCTCTGTGAGCCCATGATTGGGCAAAATTTGCACAATCAGGACTCTGAGCCGTGATTGGCATAGTCTTGCACCTGTCCAGGTGCAAGGCTGTAGCCAATTACAAGCTTCAGGCCAGTGGAAAAGTACATTGTGGTCCATTGTGGTCCATTGTGGTCCATTGTGGTGCATTGTGGGCGAACTCGAACCAAACACGTGGAGATGTTCGGAGTTCAGCGAACAGCCGAACGGCCGATGTTCGATGCGAACTCCAAACAGATGGAACCGAACAGCTCATCCCTACAAGTCAGTACAGAATATAAATTGTAAGCCACGATCCCCCATAAAAGCTTAAATAGTATGTCAGACTTTGGCAGTAAGAGGTTGTCCCTGATTTTAGCCACCACTGTGCCCTCTGCTGGGGGGTTCCATGTTGCACCAACACTCTGCCAGGGATCCAGGCTTATAGTAAATAAAAGAGAAACTCAGATTGGAGTTGGATAAAGAATGACACAAACCCAATAAAAATATCAAGGATTTCTCACGCGCAGCCCCCACTCTCTGGAACGCTCTCCCTCGTACTGTCAGACTTTCCCCTAACTTCTCTTCCTTCAAACGCTCCCTTAAAACGTTCCTATTTAGGGAAGCCTACCACCCAACTCACTGACGCAATCATCAATCACTCTCACCTTACAGTCCTCTCCTCCTGTTTCCAACCCCAACCCTCCCAGATTGTGAGTTCCTACGGGAATAGGGCCCTCATCTCCTCCTGTACTGTTTGTCAAATGTTGTTCAATGTATTGTAACCCTGTCTATACTGTGCTTATTGTACAGCGCTGCGGAATATGCTGGCGCTTTATAAATAAAGAATAATAATAATAATAATACCCGTTTCTCCCACAGGAGCTATATGAAATCATATATAATAAAGAACCCCATTATTGAATCAGTTTCAAGCTCAGCAGCTTCTTTTGTTACAGAAGTTGAGAAGGAGGGTAGAGGTATGTCCTGAACATGACTTACAGCATGAGTCAACATTAAACTGATACATAATAGATGTCCAGCTTATGGGATATACTGCCAGAAGGTAATAGTTGGACATAAGTAGTACTAAAACGATTTAGTCCGAATTTTGGGATAATTTAGTTTTCGTATGATTCAAAAGATACGAAACTGCTTAGTACAAAAAACGAAAGAAACTAAAATAAAATGCCCTACATTTTAGTTTCAGTTCTTTTTGTGATATTACATCGATGAGTGAAGGAGACCAGCAATGAAGAACGCAGCATCGCAAAGCTACAGAAAAGGTTTGTATACATAATCCTTCCCGACTACTACCAGAAAATCTGACAGTGATAGAGCTACAGAATACTCAATCGCAGCACAGCCAGCCAGTCAGCACAGGAGAGGAAACCTTTACTTAACCCTTGCATGTCTATGAGGCAGACAAGATGATAAAAGTTACTGACTTTTTTATGGACATTTACTTTTATACCGACTGAGGAAGGCTTTTTTAAGCCGAAACGCGTCTCGGTAGACCTTGTCCTGTATTTTATTTTATTTATCCATTAAATTTTCCCAACATTTGCCACCTTTCTCCGACCCTTTTTTTCTCCTTGGAAACTCGGACCCACCACCGCGGAGGCAAAGAGGTTTGGGTTCCCACCCTAAGAGGACCCAGAGCGACATATATTGAGCCTGACATTACGAGGCTCCAAAATCGGTGAGTGTGCTTCATCTTTTCCTTTCCACATTTTCACATATACGCAGTATTACGCTATGGGAGTGCCGTCTCCCGATTCTCTCTATTTTTAGTCTCCAGTACGGACAGAAAGAAGGGAAGTGCCACCCTATATTTGGCTGCAGGCTGTTTCTCCTCGAGCCGGGACCTTGTGGGCTCCCATAAATGTGAGTGGTTTAGATTTTGATTATAATTGAGCCTACTCTATTCTGACTGTCTGCACTATCATCTTTTCCTGTGATGTGCTTTTTTTGAGGATTACTGACGGATATGAGGATTCAGCACCAGCACTTATAAGAAGATCAGCACATTATTCTTCATCATCATTTTTTGAATATCCCATTAATATATACTTGAGCACTTTTTTTGCACTTTTTGCACATTTGACCTGGACTTTACTCTATGCACTTTTATTGACTTGACAATAATATTTTCACTGCTACGGTTTACGAGTTTTTTAACGAGTTTTTTAATGGATTTTATGGATTTTATATATCCATTGATTTATTAACCTATTAATTGCACTAGATGCGCCGTATGGTTTTTCGCTTTTTAAGATGATAAAAGTAGCTGGAGAAGGAAAACATTCAAATAAATCACACTGAAAGCTAATGACAGAGGAGGGCTGCATAGTAAAAACCCCTTTATAACAAGCAGCGCTGGGAGAAGAGAGGGACTTTACAAAATGTGTGTTATCTCCCCTCCCGCTCTGCATAATAGGGGCTTAGGTCTGATACATTTTATATTATCCCCTATCCCCCTTTCCTCATCTATAATACACAATTTATATAAAGTCCCTCTCCTCTCCCAGTGCTGCTTGTTATAAAGGGTTTTTACGTCTGACACATTTAGTATCCAACTCTCATAGTTACTCTGTCATTATGAGCCTTCAGTGTGATTTATTTGACTGTTTTCCCTGGATTTAAAGTGCTTTATTTTATTATAAAAATAAATTTGCACCAGTCATCTCGTCTCTGAGCTTTCAGACCGATATACGTTAATATTTTCCCTCTCCCCTGCTTTTATATTCCTTTCTGTCTCCCCCACAGAGATACAAAGTTTAAGTAAAAGTTCCCTCTCTTGTGCTGGATAAGCATTGCATTCCGAAGTTCTGCACCCTCCACATGCCAATGCAGTAGGATGTTCTATACAGAGAGGGGCATTAACCACTTCAATGCGGAGGACACTCTCAGCGCGTCCTCCGCATTACCGCTGGTGTGCTGAGGACGCGCTGAGCGCGTCCTCCCATTGGGGTCAGCGTTCGGCCGGGTTCCGGCCGATCGCTGGCCCCCCCGGTGCGGGCTGACATCTTCGATGTCAGCCCGGCATCCGGGACCACAGCCGCCGGAATTAGGTGTCATTGCGGCTGCGCGATGACACCTAATTCAGGCGCCCCCCCCGCATGTGCGGAGGAGGCGCCTGAAAGGGAGGGGGGGAGGTCCTTCGGACCTCTCTCCCTCCCGATCGGCGGCATTGCGGGGGTTAACCCAGGCATCATTTGGAAGGGCAGAGCCTGCCCTTCCAAATGGTGCCTGGCATTAACCCCTGGGGAGCCGGATCGCGAATCGGCGCTGAAAGCGCCGGTTCACGATCCTTTCCCGGAGCTGGCCGACATCTTGGATGTCGACCAAGCCTCCGGGAACTCCCCCTGAGGACTGGCGTCATCGTGCGTAGCACGATGACGCCAGTCCTGGACTTAACCCCTAACTGCCACCAATGGTGGAGATAGGGAGTTCCAATGAACTCCCTATCTCCCGATCCGTGGCAGTTAGGGGTTAATGTTTGGTATGGTTGGATCGGCCAGAGCATGCCGTTCCAACGATACCAAACATGAAAGTGAAAAAAAAAATTTTAAAAAAATTTAAATTAAAATTAAAAATAAAAATATCTTAAAAAAAAATTTAGAAAAAAAAAAAAAAAACATTTTTTTTTCTTTTTTTTGGTTCGTTAATGCAGCAATATTGTTCCCATTTCAATTATAATGTGAACAATGATGCTGCACTAACGATTTTTGTATGCGGTGCGTTTGTTAAAAATCGCGTAATTTTCCCCAAAAAAAAATGTAACGAGACCCCATCTCTAATTTTTTTAACAAGCGCACCCCATACAAAATATAACCGTAATTGCTCGCATGTTAAAATGTGAAAAAAACCACTTTACACGTTGTAAATTATTGAAAATACATATTTTATTGCATTTTTTGTTATAATATACAGACATGACATAACGTATACATATAATAATGACATATTATGAATCTACCGAGTCTGACGGAAAGAACGATATATAATATGTCTGGGTCATATACTAAAATAAGCCTTCAAAACGCGTTTAAACATGACGGTAAAAATGACCTCAGCACAGGGGCGTGAAACGCCTCAGCAGCGAAAGGGTTAATTAATGCAGGAGGATGTTCTATACATTATACAGAGAGGGGTATTAATGCAGGAGGATGTTATATACATTATACAGAGAAAGGTATAAATTGAGGAGGATGTTCTATACAGAGAGGGACATTAATTCAGGAGGATGTTCTATACATTATACAGAAAGGGGTATTAATTAATGCAGGATGATGTTATCTACATTATACAGAGAGGGGTATTAATTAATGCAGGAGGATGTTCTATACATTATACAGAGAGGAGCCTTTTTTTTAGCCCTTTAAATCCAGTGGCTGTGATCGCTGAGATCGGCTGTTTGTTATATTATCTCTCAGTACAATGTATCAGGCTCAGCTGTTACAGTAACTGACTGTAACTGCGCTCAGAGTTTCAGTAAAACAAGGAAATAATATTGTTCTAACCTCTTATATTTAAAACTATATTTACTAGTTTGACTGAAACTCTGAGCGCTGTGATGAGCAGCAGTCAGTTTCTGAAACAGTTTTGCCTGACACATTGTGCTGAGAGTGAGAGATACTGTAACAAGCAGCGATCTCAGCCCTCTGAGGAGCCACTACAATAGTAATTGTATCCACTGGTTTTCGGATGAATGAAATTAGTTTTCATACTAAAGAACTGAAAACGAATTTCTTTAGCAACTAAATAAATTGCATTTTAGGATTAATCCATTAGTTCAAAATGAAATTTTGTGCTGTGCACATGTCTAGTAATAGTAACAAAATAGGTGCCACTGAGTAACATTGAAAACAATAGAAAGGCCAATTTATGGCTGAACTGACAGTGTAACACTCCCATGACAGGCTGGTAGAGAAACTAAGTCCAGAGAAAGTCAAATGCGAGACCTCCAGTCCAGGAGAATACAGGTAGCCACATATGGCTGAGGGCCTGTGGATGAGGCTGCAGCATCGTAACTTCTGGGAGTGATGGGCCCAGAAAGGCTGAAAGATCCATTGACCTAGAGCAGACATGGGAATGAAAGTCTTTTGTGACCCATAGTCAAGAGAGAAAATGCCATGAATATTTCAGGACACTAAAGTGCAGGAGTTGAGTGACCGACCACCATTCCCAGGACATATTTGAAAACGAGAGAAATCTCAAAGTATCCTTCCTGATAAAATACATTATAAATAAATAAATAATTAAGGGGGTCAATCACAAGGTGATAGCGAGGTATCTGTTCAGCAGTTAAACAAGAGATGTAGCCAAGGGTAATCTGCAGTCAGTTCAGGCAGCAAAGGTTCCTACGCGGTAGAGAGAATTCAAGGGGTTAATTACAATGACAAGAGAAATAAAATGTTGAAGGCTTGGTGGACAACTACTGAGCAAGCAGGTTTAAATAAGGTGCCTAGAGAAGGCCCTATCCCCTCCCATCAGCCTCAGCAACCAAGTGCCTCCCATGGGCCAATCAAAGACCAACTCCCTGGCTGCCCAGGTCATCTAACATAAGCGCCACAACCCCACCCCCCTCCAGAACACGGAGCCGTGAGATGGATCCCCTGGGGCTGCCCACAGAGCTGACGGGGTGCCCCGCTGCTCAAGAGAGGGGGCAGACAGGGTGGACAATGCAGGACACTGGACTGCCGCTGTGCGAGGTAGCAGGGTATGACGTAACACTTAATAAAAACTGTTTATATTTGATTTTCAACTCAAAGCTGCTATATGTGGTTGGGGATATTAGTTTTTTGTGATGTGGTGTGATAGAAATAGCAGCATCCCTACAACTATTTAAGTATTCTTTTCAGCATGTAAGATTCCAATACCAGACCAGAAACACAATAATATTAATATTGTGGTCCCAGTAACTGTTTTTTTGCTTTTGCTTTTCAAGGTTAATTTAGTAGAGGGAGTTATAAATGCCATTTATGTTGTTACAGACACATTTTAAAGTAACCACCCAATAGCTTTGAAACATATGTCTTATGGACCTAGGGTTATGTAAATTAAGACAGACTATCCATCCTAAATCATTCCTCTTGTAGCTAGCTTCTCAGTATTACGCCTTTCCCTAATATAACTACCGTCCTCAGCAGCAAAGCAGAATAAATTACCTTTAAAAATGTATCAATAATGACTGTGCAATAAATCCATCATCATTGATTCCTGGCAACACCTACTGGATATTAAAGGAATGGTAGCGCATTAAGCATTTTTTATTTATTTTTTACTTATCCATAATTAACCCTTTCGCTGCTGAGGCTTTTCACACCTCTGTGCTGAGGTCATTTTTACCGGTTTTGCTCATCATGTTTAAACGTGTTTTGAAGGCTTATTTTAGTATATGACCCAGACATATTATATATCGTTCTTTCCGTCAGACTCGGTAGATTCATAATATGTCATTATTATATGTATACGTCATGACCTGTCTGTATATTAGAACAAAAAATGCAATAAAATATGTATTTTCAATAATTTACAATGTGTAAAGTGTTTTTTTTTCACATTTTAACATGCGAGCAATTGCGGTTATATTTTGTATGGGGTGCGCTTGTTAAAAAAATTAGAGATGGGGTCTCGTTACATTTTTTTTGGGGAAAGTTACGCGATTTTTAACAAACGCACGGCATACAAAAATCATTAGTGCAGCATCATTGTTCACATTATAATTGAAATGGGAACAATATTGCTGCATTAACAAACCAAAAAAAAGAAAAAAAAAATGTTTATTTTTTTTTTTATAATTTTTTTTAAAAATATATATATTTTTTTAATTTTTTATTTTTTTAAAAAACTTTTTTCACTGTAGTGTTTGGTATCGTTGGAACGGCCATGCTCTGGCCGATCCAACCATACCAAACTTTAACCCCTAGCTGCCACGGATCGGGAGATAGGGAGTTCCAATGAACTCCCTATCTCCACCATTGGTGGCAGTTAGGGGTTAACTCTAGGACTGGCGTCATCGTGCTATGCACGATGACGCCAGTCCTCAGGGGGAGTTCCCGGAGGCTTGGCCGACATCCAAGATGTCGGCCAGCTCCGGGAAAGGATCACGAACCGGCGCTTTTCAGCGCCGATTCGTGATCCGGCTCCCCAGGGGTTAATGCCAGGTACCATTTGGAAGGGCAGGCTGTGCCCTTCCAAATGGTGCCTGGGTTAACCCCCGCAATGCCGCCGATCGGGAAGGAGAGAGGTCCGAAGGACCTCGCCCCCTCCCTTTCAGGCGCCTCCTCCGCACATGCGGGGGGGCGCCTGAATTAGGTGTCATCGCGCCCCCGCGATGACACCTAATTTCATCGGCGGCGGTTCCGGATGCTGGGCTGACATCGAGGATGTCCCCCCAAAGGGAGGACGCGCTCAGCGCGTCCTCCGCACAGCTGGAGCCATGCGGAGGACGCGCTGAGCGCGTCCTCCGCATGGAAGTGGTTAATAAAAGTTGTTTTGTACCATATAATGCCAAACGACAAAAATATAGGTGAACCA
This sequence comes from Leptobrachium leishanense, assembly GCA_009667805.1. NCBI lineage: Eukaryota > Metazoa > Chordata > Amphibia > Anura > Megophryidae > Leptobrachium > Leptobrachium leishanense. The sequence continues at coordinate 317,204,791 of CM019066.1, read as the reverse complement.
CATTCTCAGCAGAATTCATATTCAATATATTAGTTAATCACTGAGAACTAAAATACGCAATATTCATTTTTTGATTCGCTAAATTCCTTCTGTGTCTCAACATATGCAGTTCTCCAATCATGTCAAAAGAGATTAGTTTAAACATTAAACAACTGGCTGGTAAACACAAAATTAAGCTCATTTAATATTCTTCTGAGAAAGCCACCTGATACGAAGGCAGAGCTTAATTTACGTATTTTAATTTAGATTACTTCCACTCTATTTTTAAATGAATAATTATGCATTTTCCCTGTAGTATTTTAATTTTAGCTAAGAGACTTTGTCATGTATTTTTTTTTCCCCGCTTAGGCCTATGATTTGCCACTGCCATTCAATGAAATGCTTTCTATCAGGATTTCGTTTAGCAATATCTTATACAGCTTCAGATATCTGTACTGAAATTATTTTAATAGCAACCATATATTTCCACACAAACTTTGGAATGTTATGCAAGATATTACATACAAGGAACTCAGTGAAAATAAGCAAAGAACTATAGATGTTATTCAAGAAGTGCCTTAAAAAAAATAAAAGTAAATAATGGCAAAGAGAAGCTTCATCACTAAATTCTGCTGCTACCTGGGTTTTCATTTTGTGAAACGTCGATTGTCTCCATCGCAACAGTGTAAATTTTCACCATTGTTTGCAACGTCAATAAACACGAGCATTTTTTAATAAACTCTTAAATGTAAACAAGTGAAGGATGATCTATAGATGAAAACACTTAAGTATACACTGTATGGCATGGTTCAAATTTTAAATTACTATGGTACTTACTAGGCTGAAAAGTTACTTGCTACTTCTGATCATAAGAGGTCCATAAAAAATTCCACAGTTGCAAAAAGTTTCCTCTAGTCCTGCTTAAATTATCACTATCTAGGCGAGAGGGCAGGTGGAAATTTTGAGCCCTGCTGTATAGTATATAAAACTTTCTGGTTATTTGTATTTTATATTACATTGTTAACATTAATATATAAAGTCAATATCACTATGTGATGAAACAATGTTACATTACAAATATGTATATTATTGAGTAAAATATAAATTAAAAAAAGATAATTATTCCCCAGTTCAAATTCAAAATGCTGAAAAAAATGATAATGCTTATAGCATTAACGACAATGTTTTTTAAATTTCAAGAAACAAATTTTGACAGCGTCAGAGTTTTATTTTTAAACATTTAATGGCAGTTTTATACGGTTTCCAGAATTGCTTCAACAATTATTTTTCTGCGTTATTATTATGTTATTTTCATATTCTTTGCTGTTGTTGATTATGGCTCATTTGTTCTGTAGCTTCATAACATGACAATAAACTTAATATGAGTTTTTCGTATAAATGAAAAATTACCTGTTTAGTATATTGAAATTAGACTTTGCAAGATGTTTTTTGATTTAGTACCATAAAAGTTGATTAAATTACGTTCTTAAGGAAACTCCCAAATGGAAACTGCAGGTTCTACAGAAAGTCCCGGGATTTTGTTTCTGACCCGCACGGAGCTGGTGCCTGCAGGACTACGATACATTGAATTGTATCAGAGAACAGAAGCAAAAGCAGGAAGTGATCAGATGACTTTAACCCTTGACTACTAAATGCTTTTTGTTGGTAAATATAAGGACATGATATTTGTTTAAAACATGGGAAGTGTAGTTAACACTTAACCGCTTCACTAATGTAATTGTGTATACATGATCAGCAGCAAAAGACACAGCCCTAGAATGGGTTAGCATGATCTGGGCTATGCTGTATCATTGCGTATGAAATTAATTTGATGAAAATAAACTTAATTTGCATTTCTGCTCTAGAATGTTCTCCTCAAAGTTTTAGCACAATAGAGTTGATGCCTGTAGTGCTAAGGCTTTTTAAAAGCCTCTGGGAAATGTCTCTAATGACCAGCTCCCCAGCTAATCAATGCATGGACGCCTGAACTTCAGTAATCCCATTTAGCAAGCAGATGGCAACATCAGCCTGACAAATTGGTAATCGCTGTAAGAAATTCATCGGAAATATTCCCAAATATTTCTTACTGTATAATTAATGAAATATGATTTTTGACAAATCACTTGGTAGTGAATGGGGTTAATTGTAGGTCTGCATTAAAAAAGGTATGCAAAAAGTAACAATGTTTTTCAATACAAAAAAATGTATAAAAGGGTTAACCCCTTCACTGCTGTGGCATTTCACCGCTGTGTGCTGAGCTCATTTTAACCGCTTTCGCTTCTGGAGATATCGGGGTTAAAATGAACCCCCTATCTCCACCAGGGGATTTCCTTGGGAAATCCCCAAGCAGCTAGGGGTTCCCCGGCTATCTGATGTCATCACGCTATGCGCGATGACATCGGGCAGCGAGGGGGGACCCGGGGGTGGAGCTAGGCCGCAATTCGGTGCCACAAGGCGCTGAAGTGCGACCCGGTGCCTGAGGGGTTACAGCCAGGCACAGCTTAAAAGGGGAGACTCTCCTCTTTTAAGCAGTGCCTGGCTTGTGGCACTGCTCCTTCCTGATCAGGAGGGAAAGGGATCCGAACGAATCCCCTCCCTCCCTTTCAGGCGATCTCCCATTGCTGGGGGTGGCCTGGAAATGACGTCATTGCGCCATGCGCGATGACGTCATTGACATTGGGAGGGGCTTAACCTCAGCATCTGAGGACGCTGAAGTCAGACCACCGCGGGACCCCGGACAGAGAGGTGAGTATCTCCGCCGGGGCTCCCGCAAGTGGATGACGTGTGGGGCACGTCCTCCGCATATAGCGGGAGTGAATGAGAACGTTCCCCACATGTAATCAGCAGCGAAGGGGTTAAAGAACCTTTTTGGAAGGTGTGACAGGGTGATTAGGCGCAGTGCGGTAGACCACAGGTTCATCAGCAGGCAGATGGAGGACTTCCTTTTCCCCCTTTAGGGTTAACCAACAGCCAATGCCTAATTAGGACTGCCCTGTCCATTATATGAGATGTGGTTCCCTTTGAGAGACCAGTCTTGGTGCAGAAGGAATGGAAGCATAATCCTGAGCCTAGAATGAAAGTACACAATATTTTGTTTTTACAGGTTGGTAAGCAGCTTAGCAGTCCAATAAGTCAGATAGATATGCTGAAACGGGTAGTTAGCCTCCGCATCAAGGAGTAGGCATTTGTTTTCGGATTATTTTTTTCTCTTCATGCTGTACCCTTTAAATTTCTTGCCTGCAAATTAAAGATAAGTGGATGCACAGATTCCTGCATCCAGTGACTATACCACAAAGAGTTTTTAGATTAGAATTTTTGTGAAGAAATGTTCACTATGAACTAAAATGTCAATTTTTTTTCTACTAGTGCCTCTTAGATGGAAAAAACGGTAATGTTTCTGTAAAACCAATCATGTGAGTGCTGACCTCTTCTTTCAATTTTTATAGCGCTTTTTGAGGACCAATGCACAACTAGTAGTCTAGTGAAAAGTAAGGAATCCTAGGTACTGTAAATGTATTGATATATTTACATTATGCATTATCAGACACATCTTTTTATGGCTTTCGCGGTAAGAGTGTATAAATTTGGCTGAGCAGTTGTACGTTAAACATATTTTGTTTGTATCATTTCATAAATTGATTTTGTGACATTAACAATTTGATCATTCTAGGCTATTTCTTTATTACTTTTTCAGAACATTTTACTTCTTTAGTACACTTCGTGCACTTGTGCTTCTATCTATTTACTCCTCAAATACAGTTTTGCATTTTGTATGCCCTGGGGGGCCGGTAGAATTCCAAATATTATGTAATAATTTCTTTTTAGTCTTACAGTATACATCCGATCACTTTGTGCTTTCCTTTGGTATAACAAACTTACAGAACTAATCATTTAGTAGAAATGCAGAAGGAATATAAAATGACTGACACATGTAGTTCATTTAAGGTAAACATTGCACTGTAGTTACAAGAACATGTCCAGACTTATGGAATACCTTGGGCCCTATTCCATAGTCGCCACTGTGCTTGCGTCTCAGGTGTAGTGGCAGCTTACTGTACCTTAACATCTCCTTTGCTTTGTATGGTAGAGGTTAATGTGTCCCAAGCAGATGAAGGATGAGCTAAGCCAACCAGCTCGTTCTCCATCTGCGTCTGATGTTACTATACAAAGAGTAATGTCTTTCAGACCCTGGAGTTAAGTGATTACGCTTCTGCACAATCACCTAACACTTTACCCCAACATAAAATCCCATACCCAACCTAGATCCCTCTGTGGAGAGAGCGGCACAATCCGTTGCTTCCTCAAATAGTCCCCTGTGTTTCTCCATATATCCCGCCTTCCTCTGACCATATCCCACACTTGTTTTTCTCCATGGAGTCCTGTGAACTCCTGGAGCTGATAACAACACCCACAAAGGATTATGAATCGAGCTGCTGAGATAATGGCTCTATTGTAATAGTGGTGTTAAATTACAGATGCTAATGAAAAGGATAGGTGAGACAGAATAACAAATATAGAAACAAGTTAAACACACAGAACAGGAGGAGAGAGGACCCTGCTTGAGAGATTACAATCTAAGAGGAGAGGGGTGACACAATAGGTGAGGGTAAATAGCAGAGTATGTGAAGTAGTGAGGTGCATTTGGACTGGGTTTGTGATATGGTGTAAGAAATGAACAGTGGGGGAATCATGGAGTGAGCCAATAGGCTTTTCTAAAGTAATGTATTTTCAAAGTCTTCTTGAAGGCCTGGAGAGTCGGGAAGAGTCTAATGTTGCAGGGGAGAGAGTTCCATAAAAAGTGGGAAGCTTGGGAGGAGTCATGAAGGCGAAAGTTGAGGATGCAGGTACAAGGAGATTATAACATAAGATCATTGGCAGAGGGAAGTGGACAGAAATGGGATATACTTGGTAATAAGGGATGAGATGTAGGCAGGAGTGCGTTTATGGAGAGCTTTGTACATGAGCACTAATATTTTGAATTGGATTCTAAAGAAAACAGGGAGCCAACGTAGAGATGACAAAGGGGTTAATTGTGAGTGGTGCGGGATGTGAGATGGATGAGCCTGGCACAGGTGTTCAATACAGACTGCAGAGGGAGAATCTGGGATCTCTTAAGGTCAGCGAGAAGAAGGTTGCAGTAGTCAAGGCAGGAGATAATAAGAGCTTGGGTGACCATTTTAGTCCTGATTAAGAAAAGGGCAAAGAAGTGCACTGATTTTTAGGTGGAATTAGCAAGAATTGGTTAGCGGTTCAATGTGAAGAATGAAGGAGAGATAAAAGTCAAAGGGGACACCGAGGCAACAAGCCTGAGAGATAGAAGTAATGGTGGCACCATTAACCTGGAGAGAAATGAACACGGGAATATTGACTTTAGAGGGAGGGAGGATGAGAAGTTCAGTTTTAGCGAGATTGAGCTTTAGGAAACGGGAAGTCATCCAATCAGAGCAGCTGATAGGCAGGCATTGACACAGTTCAACACAGGAGGAGAGAGATCGGGAGAGGAAAGGTAGATTTGGGTATTGTCAGCATAGAGAGGATATTAAAATCCATAGGAAGAGATGAGATAAGAGTAGGGGACCCAGAATAGAGCCTTGAAGTACCCCAGCTGAGAAAGGAACCAGGTGTGAAGGGGCAAGCAGTGAAGGAGACACTGAAGGAGTGAAGAGAGAGATTGGACGAGAGCCTGGAGAGATCATTGTCCATGAGGCCAAGTTGTCGCAGTGTTAGGAGTAGGATAGGGTGGTCAACAATGTCAAATGAAGTGGAAAGGTCAAGGAAAAAAGCAGTGACCTTTGATTTTAGCAGCAACTAAATCATTAGTCGCCTTGGTCCGAGTAGTCTCAGTAGAGTACTGGGCGCGAAAGTCGACTGGTGCAGGTCAAGTAGAGAGTTAGCAGTGAGGAAACCGGTGAGCTGGTTATAGACCAGGCTTTCAAAGATTTTGGAGGCAAAGGAGAGCAAAACAGATGGGAGAGTAGTTTGAAAGGGAGGTGGAATCAAGGGATGGCTTCTTTTGGCGAATTGCCTGCTTTCTGAATAGCCGAATGGCCCTGAAATGTCCCCGTTCGCTGAAATTCAGTGTCCGGTTACATTTCGGGCACATTTCGGGTCTCTCTGAATAACCCCCAATGTGTGCACACTGCCCAGTTCCCTATCCATGTATAAAACATACCAATGCATAAAGTGAGGGCTGAATATTAACAGCGTATGTTTTGCCACCTAAGTGCAGTGGGAGTCAATCATGCGACTGTTTTTTTTAATATGGTTTTATCTATTTTCTGTATTTTGCAGACAGGTAATTTTTGCTGCTGTACATTTGCTGTTTGGAATTGTTTTGTGCAGGGTATAAATAGATCCACTGTTTTGTCTCTGAGCTGAAAAGGACACCAGGCTGTGCCTAAAGAAGTTTGCATTGGCAGGTGGGCTTAAGACTTATTTTTTTTATAGTAAAATAAAAACTGTTGTGTGGGCATATGAAATTTAAATAACAAATTACATTTTTGAGTTATGTTTGAAGATTAATACATTTTGCAAGTAAAAAAAATCAATAAAAATGTGGCTTCATTTTTTTAAGTAAGGTTGCATTTGTACCCATTGCATTGCTGTGGTTTCTAGTCCAGTTGTACAGATGACTTGAGGGGCCGGGATTCTATTTATTGAATGTATGTTTTAAAGTACTGTTTCATTACAGATAATTTGCATTGATATTACTGTTGAGCTTAAATCAATCATTGGCATGATTTGGACGTTCTATGTTCATATTATGCTTTGTGAACATAATGAAATGGTGGCTTTAAAACCTGCCTAGACACTCGATCAGTGATAAATAAGTACATGTTTTACGTGATCATAAAAATGAATCTTCCTAATAGCTGGCAATAGAAGAAGGCAGTAAAAAAAATCATATGCTGCTGGAAGTAGAGATTATAAAAATAGAAAGCTTTATTAATGTTTATGATCCAACATTTAGGACGTTTCAAATGGTTTTGATTGCAGCAGGAACCTTTAAATATATTTATTTTAATCCTAATATTGATAACAATACAAATTAGATGTATTAAACATCACTTCCCAACCCTCTTCTATGGCTTTAGAAGAGTATTTGCTAAAAATGTATTTAATAATCTAACGTCCTAAAAAAAAAACAGTATCAGCACATTTAGCTCTGAATAATTGTATAATACTAAAATAAAACATAAATACACCACACGTTCCTATATAATTACTATAATAAGTATTATAAATCCTTTAGTTAATATAGCCCCAAACATGTGCTTTTGTTCAAACATCTCAATATAAAGCAACAAATTCTCACTATCAGGGTTATTCAAAGAGAATCGAAAAGTCCCCACGCGTTCGGTGACTTTTCGTTCTGTTCAATTCGGTGCTATTTGGCGATCCCATTTCGGTGACCCTGCGGTGTATTCAGCAAGCACCACAGGGCCGTCGTAGTGCAAGGAAAAGGTGCCGCAAACCCGCCGAACACTCACCGCAAATCCCAGGGAACGCACACCGAAACCCGCAAAAAACATCTGGATTAACTCCGCCGAACACACTGCAGCCGCCGATCACAGCGCAGAGCAGCCGCCGGAAAAACCCAACATTGCAGACGAATGGAGTGAAAAAAAACAAACAGTACGTTTGAAAAGTGAAAAGCTGTTTGCAAAGAAACTACAGAACGAAAATGTCTGAAATTTACATATAAGATCCAATGAATGATAATAAAAAGGGCTGTTACAAAAGAGAAAAAACGATTTAAAAAAAAAAATGGAAAAAGGAATTTTCGCAAAAAAATCCTGAAAAATGCCTAAAAAAATCCTAAAAAAATCTATGAATAAAGAGACTTTTTACTGCAGAATATTATAATCAACGGTTTATTAGATATTGAATTAAAACGGGTATTTTTTTAACATTGAAGCCTATGGGATTCTCCTGAATAAATCTGCAACATGAAACCACCGAACTTCAGGGCAATTCGGCAACTTTTCACTGCTGGTTTGTGTTCTCTGAATAGACCAAGCATTGCTTCTCTATGGGGATTTCACTGCCCTGGAACAGGCAACAAACAGGCACCGTATGTGCAGGCAATTCGCCAGGATTTGGCGAACTGCCTGCTCTCTAAATAGCCGAATGGCCAGGAAAGGTGATCGTACGCTGAATTTCACTGTTCGGTTACCTTTCGCCAGCAATTCAGATCTCTTTGAATAACCTTGTATGTGCGTAATGCACAACTCCCACAATGCACTAATGTAAACATTAGTCCATAGTGCTTTCTGTCAGGGTGGCACCCCATTAGCCATGGTGGAACACAAAATTAAAGATATTAAGTCATAAGCACGGGGAATACTGTAGACACGATGAGCAATAGATGTAAAACCTGTTGTGTTCCATTAAAATGTGTTTGTTCCTTAACCACATTGAAATATGTTACTGGCAATACTACATTATAGTAAGAAGATTTATAATTTGTATCCTTACAGCCATCTGTCATTTCATTTAAAACAATGAATACTTGAAAGTATATAGTCTATATTTAACACATTTTGGTACACTAACGGGTGACCTAGATCTCGTAGCATTGAGCTTTAAAGCTATTGGATTTAGGCTAGGGTCAGATGAACGCATTTTTCGCGTCGCCCGCGAAAAATTGCGTTCGAACAAATGGATGCATTTTTTCACGGAAGACGCGATAGCGGTCATACTATGCGCATTTTCGTCCGTGATTTTGTATGGATCATCAATTAAACACTTTTTGCGTCTGGACGTTATGTAGGTCGGACATTAGCAGCGTCTGACGTCTCCTAATCACGCACACACGCCGCTAGCGGACGCAGCGCACTCTGCACGTCAGTACTAGCGGTATCACCTTCTTGAAAAAAATGCGTTCGTTTGCCGCTTGCGTTGCCTGGCCGAATTTTCATGCGGCAGTACTTCGTATATTGCCCGTCATTGGACGTCATTTGCTGCTACTACGGCCATGATAAAGTGCGGCTGCACGCGAGTTCGCACTGCGTTCGTCTGACCCCTGCCTTAATCAGCTTTTTAAATTAAAACCTATTCCCTTTTAGAGAGTAACTATTAGCTACACTTGATAGTTGGATTGAATATCTATTAACCCCTTCACTACCAAGTGATTTTCCAAAAAAAAACATTGCCAGAAACCATTTTTTTTTGTAAAATCATATAATTAATTATACAGTAAGAAATATTTGAGCATATACTCATTGCATTTCTTACTGTAAATAACCTATTTTTGCCAGTAGATGGTGCTATCTACTGCCAAACTGAATTACAGCTGCAGCTCGATTTATTTATTTTGTTCCCTGCATCGATTGCTGGATTCTCGATGTCTGAGTATTCATCAGCTGATTTTTGCAGTTTTAACTTTTCGGGCATTATGCCCACAGAGCTAAAACTTTGGGGGCAGCTTCTGCAGCCCCAAAAGCAAACAAAATGCATTTGCTTTTGAGCTGCAGAGCAAGATATCTTGATATCAGGGCACCGGATGGTGCCTTTGAAGCCTGAGATAACTCGATCTCGGTAGTGCAGAGGTTAATATTTAGCAGTAAAGCAATATTCAAACAGGTCTATTCAAAGAAAGATGAAACTCAGGAGAATGACCGGAGAAGTGAAAATTCTAGGTCAAAATAGCCAAACAAGAAAAATTCTCCCATTTATCTCACTTTCCAATTCGGCTATTTGGTCTAGATTGTTTTCTTCTCCTGCCAGTTCTTCTGATTTTCACCTCTCTCTGAATAGCCCTGTATTTCATTAAGCTATTAATGATGGCACTCAGCTAAATCAGCTAAGGCTGCTATTTAAAAGTGAATGCAACCATATTAATGATATCTGCCAAATATCTTTACATAAACCAAAGCACAATGTGTGCACCTAATAATAAAGTAATACAATATATACGCTAATATATACATCAGGGCTCAAAATTTACACTCGCCTACTCTCATTTGGTGAGTGGAAATTAAGTGAGGGCGAGTGGATATGCACACGCAGGCAGCACAATAAATAATTTTGTGCTGCGTATTCCAGCAGTGCCACCATGCAGCCCCCCCTTCCCCAGGCTGCACGGTGGCAGGGATCAGCTGCCTAACCTGACCAAGTTTGTCTCTGTCACTGGCAGGGGGGTGGAAAGGAGCTTCCCTGCCTCCTCGCTCTGCGCACATTGGGGTCTGATGACTGGGTATATATGTATCTGGGGTCTGATGTCTGGGTATTAATGTTATTTTTGTAACTTTATTCTAAATAGAACCTTTAACAGTGTAAATTCCGAAGATAATTTAAGGGGGTGTGTTTAGGGGCAGAGTTAAGGGCTGGGTAGGGATTAGGTGGAGCAACTGGTGGCGAGTAACTCTTATGTCCTGGTTAGTAGCTTGGGACTTGAAATTTTGAGCCCTGACATACATAATATTTTAAAACTGCTATCTTAACCAGGAAGCACCATCGGGAAGATGATCAATAGTGAATATAGAGAATTACTGCATCTGTGAGTAACTAGACACATCTTCACATAGAAAATTAACACACGTCATTCATCACATATACATACATAACTGTATTTGTGTCCTGCAATTTGATTTCTCTAACTAGCCTTGATTCCTGGCACTTCACAAATGCTTACAAGGAAAAAAACAATACATTTCCTTTAGAGATAGTTGTGATTACATAGAAATTCGAACATAACTTCAGTTTATTAATAATTAAGTAATAATAACGAAATGTACATTTCCTGTTGTCTGTCATTAGTTACTTACAAAGTCCTGTAGTTTGTATTCAGAGTAGTCTGTGAATCTGTGACATTTGTATTAGCCTCTTGTTTATATACTTCTGGGATTTGCATTACTTTGAAATATCTCTTTTGCAGTCATGGGAAATCTCTGTGTGCTGGCATGTTATTTGATATACACTTGATCAAAGATCCTGCTCAAATCATATATATTGTTAAGTAGTTTCTCAAGCCCTATAGTGAAAAAACATAAGTTTATATTATAAGTTTGTTGTTGAAAACAACCTGTGTTATTAAAAGTGAGGAGTTGATTGACAGCACTCCCTTCAAGCATTCATAATAAGCAAGGGGTTTATGAATAAAAGACGGACTTATTAAAACAATTACATCAAATACATCAGTTTATGGAACGATATCCCAGGCAAAGAATAGCTACTATTGAAAGGGTTATTTATTGACTACTACAGTGCAGAGGGCATGCAGGGGGCATCAACTGTGTTCCGTCTATGGAGTGATTGATGCTGACCTGCAGTAGGTACCTGTAGATCTTTCCCATGGAAATCTCCTTTTTCTCCCAAGCTAATCAGCCAGCAGAGTGTCAGTACGTGAGTTTGCTGACCTCATGATATCACGTTTCCAGGAAAAACCTGTAGGCATTAGAAGTGGGCATGCTTTAGACTATGGCGTTTCTATAATGTATCTTCATATTTCCCTTGCGGTGGGCATGTGTGGAGGGGATGACATAGTGCAAGTAAATATGGCATCTTATGAGATGTAAGCACCAGTCATTTGGTTCCCACTTTATTATTTTGATCCTTAAGAGCCCCAAAGACACTTGATTCCAGTTGACATGTGCTATATATCCTCCACCACATTACTTAGCCTCCAAATCCCATGGTGAGCCGTGTCTTTATCCTTGGAGAATCAATCTGTAGACTGTAAGCCTCACCTAGGAAACACCAGATGACTGTTGACATCATCGTATAAATATCCAAAACACTCAACCCGTGAACAGTTGAGTAAGATATGAGGAGGTTTTAGACCCCAAAACAACTCACAGCAAATCCATCTGCACTGTCAAATATTCAGCAGCCCTCTGTCACTTAATGTAGATATAAATGCTTTATAATGATATTACAGTGCACTTAAGACTGTGTTTTGTGTGTGTTGGTGTATATATGTGTGGAGGTGACAGGTGCAGTTACATCGCTCAGTGTATTCAATTTCTCTGTCCTCTCCCTATGTGTGCTCCCCATTCACTCAGTTTGGCATATCTTCACACAAGAAGAAACATATGTAGCAGTATTTATGTTTTCGCTCGGGGTACATGGGTGTGCATGTGTCAACTGACAGGAGACCGTGTGCTTTTTCTGGGCCCTAGGAAGCTCCACTTACAGTCTCCAAGATCAAAATACCAGACTTTATGACCTGCATGATGCTCCTGCAGCTGAAATAGGCATTGCAATGAGACCAAACCTCTGAATCCATATCCAAAGTGCCCAATTGATCAACCCACCCCAGTTAGAGATACTGAGTAACCCTTAAGTAAGTCAGAGACGGATGATTCAGTTGCCCCACTAATAGTTTTAAAATGCAAGTTCAGGCCAGTGCATCTACCTCTATCCTATGTGGAACCAGCTATCGTTACAGCAATATAGATACTAAAGCTGTGTTTGTATCTCCAAAAATCCAAACCTATCTGGCTCCTGGCCTGAGTGGCCAAGCAGTATTAGCTCATTAAAGCTGACACTTTAGCCTCAGACACATAATTAATTATTGATTTAACTAAACAAACAAACAAAAAATATATACGTCAACCTTCTTCTCCACCAGAATCCCATTGCATCGGGAAGGAAGGACTGATAAAGCTTTTGTTTTTACCTCTAGAACAATGTTTAGAGATTTATTCATCATATAAGGACATTTTCTAAAGAAAATCTTTTCTCAAGGTTAGCATGTATTGAAAATATTAGCAAATGCATTGTGCTTCAATCTTTCTTCATCAATTTCTATTTCAGAAATTTTTATTAGTCGTATTATTTTTGGATCTTTTGTGCCCATGGCAACCAAAATCATAGCTGATATAAATCTGCCTGAAAACCAATATTTGGCAGCTTTATTTTCCCAATCAGTTATGCATACACTAGACGTTGATTCAGTCTGATTAATTTTCATAACGTATTGTTATAATTATATTAAATTTTTATTAGATATTATCTAAAAAGAATTTTTAGATACTAGTTTTTATGTGTTAAGCTAATTAGATCCAATACAAGCTGCTCTACATAAACATTAGAACATCATAATGTACATGCGCATAAATGAGTACTGGTAAAGAGGAATTATCATTGCTCCTTATGAGAAAATGACAAGGGAACATTATGGCACTAGATGAGAAAGTATTTGTAATATTTTTTTAACAAAATTACATTGACTTATTATTATGGTTAAAACATATAAAATGCTTACAGTGTGAGTGGAAGGTCCTCGTTATCACTGCTCATTAGATAACCACAGAAGTAAGGGAAAAAGTGTGTTGCAACTTTTGGAAACCCATGCATGAAGTCATGAGCTTTTCAAGGATAAAGAAGGTCTTCAATGATTTAGATTCAATAAAACTATTTGAGAGAGCTAGAATGGAGCAGAAAGGTCCCCCAAATGCTCAAAATGAGAAATCCTCTATATATTTGTAGAGGAGCAAGACTTCTCAAACCTGTTAGGTCATAGATGTGTCTCAGAAACAATAGAAAAAGTTAAATAGAGAAAATCAAAAAAGGGTATTTTGCAAAGCATCAGATATTTTGGAGAAGCATGAGTTGGATTTTGCACATGAAGAAATCTCAGACTAGCGACGGAATGCATCTGCATGAGAGGGATGAATCAGGCGAATCCCATAGATTTCAATGATAAAAATGTTCCCGTTTTTATTCAATATCTATTAAACAGTTTATTGTTCTAATTTGCAGCAATTTTTTTATTTTTTTTTAGGAGTGGTTAAGCATTTTTTGGGATTTTTTCTGCTTCATTTTTTTCCGATATTTATTTATTAATTTTTTTAAAGCGTTTTTTTTTTCTGTAACAGGCCTTTTTATTATAATTCACAGTACCTTATATGTTAATTCCAGACATTTTTGTCCAGTAGTTTTTTTGCAAACAGCATTTCAAATTTTGAAACTTTTTTTTTTTTTTTGTTTTTGTTTTTTTACCCCGTTCGTCAGCTTGTCGGCTATTTCCGGCAGTTGGTCAGCACTGTGTTTGGCAGATCGTCGGCTTTTTTCAATGTGTTCGGCAGGTTTGCGGTGGATTTTCTGTGGCGTTTCAGATCGATCCGATTTTTTGTATCGCATTGGCGGCCTATCGGCGGGGTTTTCTGCGGATTTTTGGATGTGTTCCCTGCACTTCTGGGACCCTGCGGTGAATGCTGAATTTGATTCCCCGAAGTGCGGGGAAGGAAAGAGCTTTCTGAAAAACCCTTTAGTGCTATTTGTGTTTGTATCATAAGATATTTTCGGTTGAGGCTACACCAGCTCTGTTTCCTCCCTTTACCCTATGGAGAGGATTATTTTTTCCTGCCAAGGCTTACTGAATCTAATCCATATCCAGACCTGAGCTGTCTCCAGGGAAGAACATGATGAACCCCTCATAAGAAAGCAAAGGAAAGACGCATGATTATATTCACTATAAGGTGCTAGGGATGAGTCCTCTAGGAATGACTTGCAGTAATGGCAAGTGTGAGAAATATTTGGGAAAGGCAAAAAAAAACCAAAGTAACAGGAAGAGGTGCTGTAAACATGGAAGTGTTATTGATATTAAAACATTGTGGTAAAGAAGTTTTAGAAATATGGATTTTGAGGTTTGTATACGTGAAAGATACAGTCTGTAACACTGGTCTAATAAAGCATCACAATGTAGATAACGCGCATGGGTAAAGCTAGTTATAAGTGACTTCACTGTGAGTAGAATCTAATAAACAATATTTTTATAATGTATATCTGAGAAGAATTGTCTTTTGTCTGTTAAATATTTGCACATTCTGAATCGCTGCTTCTATAATTTTGCAATTTTGAATGTTAGTCCATTAAATATTAGTTATGTATAGTGTTAGCTCAGATAATTTTACCATTAAAGGTTAATTTTATCATAAAATCATAAAGTTAGGAACTTAAATATTAAATCATTAATGATTTACACACCTCTCTTTTCACTTATTTTCTGCCATGAGAAAACAAAAAAAGCACTACTTAGCTATTGATCTTCATTTTCCAGTATCTATATTTAGCTATAAGGAAACATGATATCTTTAGAGCATTTCCTGCAATAAAATTACAGTATAATTACACAGGTGAGAGTGAAGATTTAGACAAAAGAAGGTAAGTATTCTGTGAGCTAGTCAGTTGAAAACAGAAATTATATAAAAAAGCCAAACACATACACACGTTTATGAATACGAAAGCTCCAGCAGATAAGATCGAACAGATAATTTGCAACACTGGGAAGATGTCAGGGACAAGGAAAATTTGCAGAACAGCAACTGTGCAATGCAATAACCACATTTACCACTAAGGGTAGGTATAGAAATATTCATAGTAGGGCACAAACATGTCTATTACATAGTTACACTGAAAATGTATGACACATTGTTACCTCGACCCCTTCCCAGTATAATAGCCATTTATTATATGATCGATAACAAGCTTACCATTGATAATACATCGTTTGTGAAAGCATCGTTAGTTCATTGATAATTAGAAGAAAGGCTTCTTAGTAGGGATGTGCATGACTGAAAAATTTGTTTTGTTTAGTTTTGTTTTGTTACGTTTTTAAATAATTTTGTTTTCGTAACTAATTTAATTTTGTATTTCGTTTTGTTTTTCATATCGATTTTGTTTCGATTCGTATCAATTAGAATTTCATATCAATGCGATAGTTGATATGTATTTGATAATTCATTTAAAATTCGATAGTTCATTTCAAATTCGATAGTTGATATAAAATCGATAGTTTATTTCAAATTCGATAGTTGTTATGTATTTGATAGTTCATTTCAAATTTGATAGTTGATATCAATTTGATAGTTCATTTCAAATTTGATAGTTGATATCAATTTGATAGTTCATTTCAAATTTGATAGTTGATATCAAGTTGATATCAATTTGATAGTTCATTTCTAATACGATAGTTGATATGTATTTGATAGTTCATTTCAATTTCGATAGTTGATATCAATTTGATAGTTCATTTCAAATTCGATAGTTGATATCAGTTATTCAAATTTTTCTTTTATGATGATAACACAGTGTAAAATGAAATAAATTTGTTATATACCATTTCGTTTCATTTCAAATTCATATCGTATCGATGGGTTATTCGGAAGTACTTCCGAACTACGAATTATCAAATTTCGTTACAAATTCCGAATTTTTCCGAAATGAATGCACATCTCTACTTCTTAGGCAATTTAAAGTAAATGGGATAACTTTACTAAAACTTTCTATGAAAGTGGCACTGATCTCCAGAGAAGACGGTGAGGAAATTAGATTTAATAAACATGTTGTTATAATATTTTAAAGAAGTCAAATTTGAACATTTCCAAAAAAATCTGGCTGGAGTTGTTGGTAGATGAGCACTTAATGAATAAAGACAAAAAAGAAAAGGGCGCAAGATAGGTGGAAATTGAAAAAAATACCTCTGGAGCACCCCAGATACAGTTAGGGTACTCCTAGGGTTCACAGTATATTGATATCTTTAAAGAACGCTTTTGCTACTTAGTTTGTTAATATAGCATGCACTGAAAAATCAAAAAAGAGCATATATTGTACAGAATATTTAATAATTTTTTTTAAAAAAAATCACAGTGTTAAAACAAACTCACAAAAATAGAGCACAAATAAATGTGCAAAACAGCATTTGCCACAATGGCCAGAACCTCCCGATTTCTGTACTCCAAACCTCCGGTCTGCAGTCCATCAACATATAGATTGAAGCCCGTTGGAATGGAATGGAACACTGGCTCAGCATAGACTGAAGTTCATTAGAATGGAACACTTGCTCAGCATGGATATTCAGCTTGGTCTCTGGCTTGATTTCTGGCGTACAGAACTTTGCTCAATGCATTTCGTGGGGCACACCCACTTCCTCAGGAGAGGGGGTTATGTTAAAGATATTGTGCATCAAACAAAGGTACGGGACATCACTAATCTAGAGCAGAGGAGCACTGATGCCATTGCGACCATTGATGAGGGTATGCTACAGCGAACATGGCAAGAAATCGAGTACCGTCTTGATGTGCTTCGTGCAACTAATGGTGCCCATATAGAGGTGCATTAAATGAGGCAAAACAACCTTAAATATATACGTCTCATTTTGTAATAATTTTCACTTATCTGTCTTTTCATTTGCCTTTTGTAATAAATTTTTGAAATTGTAAAGAGACTTTATGGACATCCTGTATGTTGCTGGATGTTCACATTGTTCACACTAAAGTGGTCACATTTTACCACTTTCTAAAAACAAGTAGTAAATAAAGACTTGCAGGGTTATTCAGAGAGCTCCAAAATGTCACTGACATTGCCCCGTACTTTGGCTAGTCCGATTCGCCGACCCTGCGGTGAATTCAGCATTCACCGCAGGGTCCCTGAAGTGCAGCAAACGAGCTGCCGAATTGATCGAAATAAAATGCAACTTTTAAAAGGTGTCTGCAAAAAAAAAATACTGCACGAAAATGCCTGAAAATAATATATAAGGTCCTGTGAATAATAATAAAAAGGTCTGTTACAGAAGAAAAAAAACGCCATTTTTAAAACATCTGAAAAAACAATTTTGTTGAAAAAATCCCGAATAATGCCTAAAAAAATCCTAAAAAATTGAGTTTTGCTGCAAGTGAAAATAATAAACGGTTCAAAAAATATTTGATAAAAACAGGGAGTATTTTTTACACTGAAACCTATGGGATTCGCCTGTATAAAATGTCGAATGAAACCATCGAAAATCCGGCCATTTCACTGACATTTCTCTGCTGTTCGGTGTGCTCTGAATAGATTAACCATTACTTCCCCATTTGGAGTTCACTGCTGTTGAAGATCATCGTATTTCGCTGGCAATTTTCAAATATTTGGCGAACTGCCAGCTGAGCTTTTTGAATAGCCGAATGGCCTGAAATTGCACAGTATGGAGAAATTCACCACTCAGTGCTATATCAGAGCCAATCTGTCTCTCTTTGAATAACCCTGTTGGTGCAGCTACACCTACAAGAAGCCAAATATTAGAGAAAAAGGTTAGACTAAATTTTGCAGTAAATTGTTTTATACATGCTCTAAACCAATGCTTAAAAAGTAATAGTCAATCGTGAATATTGATGGGCCGAACACCCCCGTGTTCGGCTCGCATTCGAACACCCGAAAAAGTTCGACCGCAAACTCGAACACAATTCAAACACAATGCAAGTCAATGGGGCAAGAAAGTTAGAAAATGTTGGTCCCCTCCAAGAGAGCATATATGCATGATATTGGCCATAAAAGGTGTATGGGGGTCTGGGTAATGCCCTGGGGGACAGGAAACAATGGAAAAAAATAAGTTTTTAACCCTTTCACAGCTGAGTGCTGAGCCATTTCATTGCTGTGCGCTGAGCTAATTTTTACTGCTTTTGCTCATGTTTAAATGCGATTTGAAGCCATGGGAAATGTTTGAGCAACAAGAAGTGGGAAATGTTTGAGCAACAAGGAGTGGCAAATGTTTATGTCCCATAGGCTTCAATGTTAAAAATATTCCCGTTTTAATTCAATATCTAATAAACCATTTATTATTATCTTCTGCAGTAAAGAGTCTCTTTATTTTTAGATTTTTTAGGATCTTTTAAGCATTTTTTTTTAATTATTTTTTTTCTCCAACTTTTCGCAAACGTCCCGAAAAGGTCGAAGTTTGCGAATTTTCGAACAGCCGATGTTCGAATCCAACTTCCAACCGATTCGAACTGGCAGCCCATCCCTAATTGTGAATAGTCCTGTCTTTCAACCTGCTTTTAGATCATTTTGGCTGTATCAAAGCAATTTCTTCCTGTTTGGGTTCTACAGTCTTTCTCTCATGTCAAGACGACAAGTGGTTAAAATAACTTGACACTGGGTGATATCACTCGTAGATAGCCAAGAATAGTTCTATAGAGATATCATTCTCTAGAAAAGGGCACTTACACAATATTTTGCTTTCAGGCTTACTTTCAGCTTTATTTCTAATTGTCATATACACAGCGGTCGCCGTGGAAACACCATGAATGCTTTGACTAGTATATCTTGAATCATATGATGCATTGCCTATGAGAAACAAACAAATAAGATTTTAATACTGTAACTGTGGTATGTTGATTGGAAAACCTAGAATTAGTTTATTTCTTATTAAAATAGTTAACTAGAAAATGAAGATTTTTCTTTTTAAATCAGACATCTTGATATTTCTTATGTAAAGTGTTAGGTTGGTCGTCCACTGGCACCAGAGTCAGTCGACCGACTTGGTCACCCGACTACAGACAATCAGGGTTATTCAAAGAGCTCCGAATTGCTTGAGAAAGGTAACCGAACGCTGAAAATCAGCGTTCGGTTACCTTTCCTGGCCATTCAGCTATCCAGAGAGCAGGCAATTCGCCAAATCCTAGCGAATTGCCTGAACATACGGTGCCTGTTCGAGGGCAGTGAATACCCATAAAAAAGCACTGCTTCGGCTATTCAGAGAACACAAACCAGCAGTGAAAGGTTCCCGAAATGCCCTGCCATTCGGTGGTTTCATGCGGCAAATTTATTCAGGAGAATCCCATAGGCTTCAATGTTAAAAATATTCCCGTTTTAACTCAATATCTAATAAACCGTTCTCTATAAAATTTTGCAGTAAAGAGTCTCTTTATTTATAGATTTTTTAAAAGTCCGATTTTTTTTTTTACGTTTTCTTCTTTTTTCTCTAACAGCCCTCTTTATTATCATTCCCTGGACCTCATATGTAAATTTCAGACATTTTCTCTCAGTAGTTTCTTTGCAAACAGCGTTTCACTTTCACACATTCATACAAACTGTTTTGCTAATTTATTCACTGCCTCTTCTGCTGTGTCGAAGGCTGCGATCGGCTCCTGCTCGGGTTTTTCCGTGGTTTTCGGCAGGTTAATCCAGATGTTTTTGAGGGTTTTCGGCGTGCATTCGCTGGGTTTTGCGGTGAGTTTTCGTCGGGTTTGCGGCAGCTTTTCCCTGCAATTCGGGGACCCTGTGGTGCTTGCTGAATACACCGCAGGGTCACTGAAATGGGATCTGCAAAACAAACCGAATTGAAGAGAACGAAAAGTCACCGAACGTGCGGTGACTTTTCAAATCTCTTTGAATAACCCTGAATGCCATCGGGCCAATCAGGGTCATCCACTGAAAGCATCTGGACGAGCCAGATCAGCCAATGGACAGGCCAGCCAACGCAAAAAAAATTAAAAACCCTGTTGTGGCGCCACTGCGGCATCATTGTGGGAAGAAAAAACCTGTCTCTGGAGCTGTAACTTGAGTTTCAGCTTCAAAGGCAGCCCCCGTCCAGCGCTACCGAAGCAAGGGGGAAAATAAAGAAACTGCCAGGCTGCAGGGGGGGGGACTATCCCCCCCCTTCCTTGATGCTGTATTTCAGCACCAGGGACAGCAATGCTGAATGCAGCCGGCTTGCAGAGGAAAAACAAAAGAAAGACGTGAAAAAAAAAAAGTTCAACTTTATTTATTTTTAAAAAAAAATTGGAACCCAAAATTTCGCCTAAAAAAAAACCAGGAAAATACCGAGAAATATTATAAAAATTCAATTAAAAAAAGGCTTTTTGCTGCGGATTAAAAAAAATAAACAATTAAGAAAATAATAAAAACGAAAATATTTTTTACATTGAATCCTATGGGCTTCGCGTACTGCGGTTTTACTATACAATGCATCTTTTCACGTTTCCCGGAAGCATGGCGGTATTACTATGCAATGCATATTTTCAAATTTCCTTGAAGCACGGCGGTTTTATTATACAATGCTTCTAGTTCATGTAAATTGTATCAGATCGTCCCGGCATCGTTTGATAAATCCCATTGAAATGGGAAAGATCGCTAGTCTGTTGTAGTCACAAAAAATCATCTGAAATCGTCCGGTGGTGGTCAGATGCAGTGGAAGAGGACTGATTCACATGCATGTTGTAGGATCGGTCCAACAACTTCAGACGATATCGGATGATTGTACCATCGCACAAATACGATGCCAGTGGATGGCCATCCTTAGTCATAAATTAGCTTTAAGCATATTGTGTATATGATACACAATATAATTTTATGGATAGTGGTTTTATACATACTTTCCAATATTTGTGAGACATAGCATTTATAAAACAGTTCTACTAATTGCATCTTCTCGAAAGCGAGAGCAGCCCCATATTACAATGATATGACGTATACAAGATCTCTTAACCGTACCTTTTTAGGTTTCAGTAATATGTTTGTGACATATGCAACAAGTAATATCGCTGAAATTGAAAATCTGCTTTAGAAACATTGAGGACAAGTGAAGAATGGAATGTCATCCCTACATGGAATCATAATTCAGATCCTCCAAGAGAATTATAAGAGGATTATGAATGCCTCAGAAATCAAACTGCTCGCATAGTGAAGTTCCATGTGGAATTGTAAAGTGAAGAACATGCAGAAAATGTAAAGTCACGGAAAAAGCTCTTACAAACCAATATAAAACCCGAAATACAAAGCATCTGTTCAAAGTAAAGGAGACTATACTGAAAGCATTGCAGAAAAGAGCTTATTGAAGGGAGTTTGACGGACATTCCATTTCTTTGTTTGGTCCGGCTACACTCTTGGTGGTTCATCCAAGGAATAATAAATGAGGTGCAACTGGTTATCCACAATGCTGTTTTGCTGCATTGCGAGCAGCATACAACCTTTTGTTCTATTCTATTAGGCTGGACTGTTTTAGTAAATCAATATCATTGTAATTATTAAGGGCTGACAAATGTTCCTCTAACCTGTCAATGTCTTTCAACTACATGAAAAACCTGACAGCAAAAAAGGAAACAAGAGGGAGAGGTATACAGGGACTAAATATCATATGATTGAAAATAATTATTTTCTGTTCTTCCATAAAACATTAAAATACGTCCAAGGATCACAAATCAACACAAAATGTATGGAAATGCATAAAAAAAGGTCGCAATTTTGCTTCCGCTGCAAAAATTGCTTAATTATTAACTTATGATTAGAAGAAACAAATTGAAAATAATGCAGTGGCAAAAAAGCAACATTTGTTTAGGAGGGATTATCCATAATGAGTGTACTCAGCATTATATTACCCCAACAATAACCCAAAGAAAACAATACACAAGAAAATAGCAACAATAAGGAAGAAAAAGAGGAGGAATTTATGAAAAGTAACTGCCGAACAAGCAGGTTTTTTTTGTTACCCGTTTTTCACATGAAAGTGCCTATAAATAGCTAAAACAAATCTAGTCTTGTTTCCATAAAGGTTCTAAATAATATTATTTATCCTTCTGATTAACAATGGTGTCTATCACTAAGCTAACAGTCCATTAAATCTTTGCGTGTATTGTAACCACTAATTTGAGACTATCTACATAGACTATAAGGTATACATAGTAAAACAATGGTATCTCTAAGCATTACACTGACTCATGGCAGCCTCATCAGTAGCATTTAGTGAGCAGTCAGCCTGTTACAGGACTTAACAACTTATTTATAGTCCCAATGTGGCTTCCCATTGGATAATCATAAATTTTATTAAATTCAGATAATTACCAAGTCTTCCATTCTCTGAACAGTAATGAATGCCCACCTCAGCAGTCTAGAGCCAATCGAACCTGAATAACTTCCATGGGGTCACGGGGTCTTATTATAGATAGAACATCTCAAAAAGTCCACTCCTACTGAGGGAATAAGGCATCTCGATACACTGATCAGCCACAACATTAAAACCAATCACAGCTAAAGTGGAAAACATTGATTATATCATTACAATTGCCGCTTACAAGGGGTGGGATATGTTAGGCAGCACATGCACAGACAGTTCATGAATTTCAAGTGTTGGAAGTAGGAAAAATGGGCATGTGCAAAGATCTGAGGGACTTTGATAAAGGCCTAATAGTGGTAGCTAGATGACTAGAGTCAGAACATCTCGAAAATGGCAAGTATTGTGTAGTGTTTTCGGTATGCAGAGGTTGTATCTACCAAAAGAGGAACAAGATAAGACAATAGGTGAGCCAACATCAGGGTTATAGGCATTCATGGCACAGTGATGCACCTGGGGAGTGAAGGCTAGCTTGTCTAGTCAGATCACACAGAAGAGCTACTGTAGCAAAAACTCCGGAAAACCTTAATGTGGGTATGACAGAAAGGTGTCAAAAGACTCTTGATTTGTACCACCTAGCTAGCGATTGTTGCAGACCACGTACACCCCTTCATAGCAATGGTGTTCCTTGAAAAAAGTGGCTTCTTTCAGCTGGATAATGCACTGCCACACTGCAAAAACTGTTTGGGAATTGTTTGACTAACATTGCAAAGAGTTCAAGGTGTTGCCTTGGTCACCATATTCCCCTGATCTCAATCTGATTGAGCATCTGTGGGATGTGTTGGAACAACATATCTGGTCTACTGAGGCCCCATCTTGGTACATGTAAGGCTGGGGTCAGACGAGCGTGATTTCTACGGACTGTACGTCCGTGCAGTACGGACATCGTCAGTACGGATGACGCAGTAGTGGTCACACAGTCCGTTTTTTCACTGAAGTTATTTTTTAACGGATGTAGGAGGGAAAAATAAATTACAATGAAAAAACATTCTGTCCGTCAAAAATGCTGGACGTATAAATGCAGTCCGTCTGACCTTGCTCCATCACTCACACACAAAGCTATGCAGACGTTGTGGACGTGGCGCACTCCGCACGTCCGTTCTAGCAGTATTACGTTCTTGCCTAACCTGCGTCCGTTTGCCGCGGCCGTTGTGCGTCCGCAGTTCAGTGCGGACGTACTTCATGTGTCAGGCTCCAATGGACTTACTTTCATGCTATCACGGACGTACTTTTAGGCGCAATCACGGACGTGAACACTACGCTCGTCTGACACCAGCCTAAGACTTAAAGGATCTGCTGCTGATAGCTTGGTGCCAAATACCACAGGACATGTTCAGAGGTCTTGTAGAGTCCATGCCTCAAAGTATCAGAGTTGTTTTGGCAGCATGAGGGGGTCCTACACAATATTAAGCAGATGATTTTAATGTTGTGGCTGATAAGTGTACATATAATCAGGGTACATAATCTGACAATTGTATTACATAGTTACATGGGCTGAAAAAAGACATGCGTCCATAGGGTTCAGTCTGTATTTGAGGTTTATTTCCTCTTCAAACTCAGACTCCTCTTCTCAATTAATTTTCCACCACCTACATTGCTTTTCAAAGTGCACACAATCAGTCTAGACATACACCATAATTTAATATCTAAAAATAGAAAAATAGTGACAAAATGCAATCAAAAAAATCAAACTAACCATGAACATACAGAAAATATAGCATCAGCAGGGAATTTAAAGAACCACTTTGCATCTCCTGCCCATTTTAATGCAGAAAATGATCTAAAAAAATGTATTTTTATCCCATTTTTTGAATGGCCGAGGATATCACATGCTTTCTGAAGCCTAGATTGTTTATCATTAACAGCTGCTCAGGGCATGAAAAAATATTAACTTCCAAGATGACTGTATCTATAAGTTTAACCAAACTTACTTATTTTGGAAAAACAATATTTATCGGTGATGAAAGTCCCCTCTCCTCCACCTTATAACAGACACTGTCTTCAGGGATAATGTTTTCTTTATTATCTAGATATATGTTTATAATTTCATTAGAGTTTAACCTTTGTTCTTGTGTTTGTATTTACTCTGTGCCTGGGAGGAGTGTGTATCTGTTAGTTAATTCTATCTGTTAGTTAATTCTATCTGTTTGTTAATTGAATTATTCTCTTGTTTGGTTTTGTGTGTCAATAACTGGGGAAAGGAAATATAAGCGAAACTCAGTAATTAAAAACAGTCATACAGTATATTCCCATAGCCAAAACAATGTGCCTGACTGCTGATTATAGGGCTCTGCTCTTTTGGGCCACCTCTCTGTAATGCCTGGGTTAACAGTCGAGTAATCCGGTAGGTGAAAGCTGGTCCCTGTGTGGTTCTGATCTGAGAAGGGACAAACTAAAAACAGGCTGATTCTGATCCTGAAGTTTTGAATAGAACCACCATGTGCTATTGTTACGTTGTGTTATTTATTTACTTATTTATTTTTTTGCAACTTTATGCACCCTCCCCCACACAAGTAACAAATTTTATCTCACCCTTTTCCCCTTCAGGTGGTCTATAATTTGAGATAATAAGGCAGACAGGCATTATGATAGTCAGGTTTATTGTGACCGAAAAAGAAACTTGAATGGAGCTTAAAAAAATAACTAAGGCATTTCAATATGTGGGTCAAATGGGAACAAGGTTAATGCTGGAAAAAGTGCTAAATCTACGTCCCGAGTGTTGCTCTCCCACTTGATCTCTATTACCCCTCTACAGTATTCATCTATCATCGTGAGCAGTGCCAGAATTTGTTCATGCTTTTACCGTTGATGATGATGTATATTTATTTCATCACTCGTCTCAGCAGGATACTGAGAGCGCATAGTAATGTTATTTTTCTTTCTACATGAATTAAATTATTTATGTAAATATATATATATATTCACATAATAACTATAATGTTAATTTGTCAAAATGTTAGTTTATTAGAACAGCAAGCTTAATAACTTTGCATATAAGTGGCATAAATTCATTATTTAATATTTCTGTAAATGGAATTCACCATGCTAGTTTTTAATTTAAAATATACCATCATTTTTCTGGACAATGTTATGCACTTAAATGTTAACCTGTTAATGACGGCCACCCCCCATTTCCATAACATTAACCCTTTCACTGCCAAAAACATGTCTACTTGATTTTCCAATGCAATAGAATGAAAAAAAGAATGAAAATTAACATATGATACCTTTTCCATACTTTTTTAATGAAAGATTAATGTGCCTCTGGAGAAATGAAATTTCCTGTGAGATCTCACTCATGCAACTCTGTATTACTTTAAAGAAGCTACAGGGAGCAGCCCCCACTTTCACTGTAACCAACATGTCAGCGTTATCATTTTTTTTTTGTTTTATGATTAGGGATAGGGTTAGAGATAGAGTTAGCTTTAAGAATATGGCTAGGGATAGTGTTAGGATTAGTGCTAGAGTTACGATTAGCGTTAGAGTTAGGTCTAGGGTTAGGGGTAAAGTTACGATCGGTATCAGAAATAGGGCTCGGTTTCAGGTTAGGGCTGGGGCTAGGGTTACCGGTAGACATAAGGTTTGGGTTAGCATTAAGAATAAGGCTAGTGTAATGGCAAGAGCTAGGGTTAGCATTAGGGTTAAGGATAAATAGTTTTTAGGGATAGTTTAGGGTTAGGGTAAGGAAATGGTGCTAGGATAGGACTAGGTTGGTGGTTAGAGTGAGGGCTAGGGTTAGGACTAGTATTATGAATAGGGCTACAATCAGGGGCTAGGGTTATGGCTAGGATTAGGAACAGGGTTAGGGCTAGGGTTGGGGCTATGGTTAGGGATACAACTGGGGATAAGATTAAGCCTAGCATTAAAATGTGTAGTGTCAGGGCTAGAGTTATGGCAAGGGTAAAGGTTAGGGGTATAGCTAGGATTAGGACTATGGTTAGGGTTACAATGGCTCTAGGGTTAGGTTTAGTGCTAGTGTTTCGGCTGGATGGAGTAGAGGCAGCATCACTGCTTTATAACCGTGGAGAAGCAGGTTTGAATCCTGTCCAGAGCACCTCTTCAGCAAGTGTCCTTGGGCAAGACACCTAATGGTACATACTTGCCTACCAAACAATATCGGCTGTGGAGTCCAGTGGTAACATCTCTGCCTTTCGACCAAGGAAAAGCAAGTAAAATCCAAATCAGCACATCCCCCAATACAACTGTAGAGAAGCAAGTCTCGACTTTATGAGAAGCGGGTTCAACCTAACCACCAGATCGCTGATCTACAATCATGGAAAGCCAACTCAATCCCACTCAGAAGACACCACCAGCGAGTGTCCTTGGGCAAGACACTTAACAATATGGATGCACCTACCTCACAAAATACTTGTACTTTTCGTAGATTGGAAGTTACCTTGGGAACAGGGTCCCCCTGAATCCGGTCATCATTCATGTTTGGTATTCTAATATATCTACTTCTTCGTAAACTGGTTTTGTCAAGTGCTACAGAATTTGTGCTATATAAATAAAGGATAATAATAAAAAATAGTGTTAGGGTTAAGATTTTTAGGGATAGGTTAGAGCTAGGGTAAGGATTTGGATTAGGGCTAAAGATAGGTATAGGGTAAGTTTACTACTTGGGATAGTGATATAGTTTCTGTGTCTTAAATGATGATGGTTAGGGTTACGATGTTTTGTGTATTATATGATTAGGGTTAGGACTAGAGTTAGGGCTGGGGTTTAGGATAAAGTTAGGATTAGGGCTAGTCACTCATGTAACTCTGTAAAACTTTAAGACGTTACAGGGAGCAGCCCCACCTTCCTTATAACCAACACTTCAAGGTTACGTTTTTTGCATTTTACATGATTAGGGCTAGAGTTAGGGCAAGGGGTAGGGGTAGCATTAAGAATCATCATTGATTCACTACCAAATCATTGCAGGATCTCAAAAAACAAAAAGATGTTTTTATTTGCCAATGCATAAACAGTAGAAAAAGTATCATAAAAATGATGTGGTTGAGCGATTGGTGTATCTAAAGAGTAACCATTCAGAAATGTAGTGACCCTTAAATAAAGCAATAACCACTATAATCTAAAGTTAGTATTAGTTAGGGCCAGGCTTAGGGTAAGGAATAGGGCTAGGGTTAGAGTTAGGTTGGGGGTTTGGGCGAGGGCTAGGGTTAGTGTTACAGTTAGGGTTAGTATTATGAATAGGGCTACAATCAGGGCTAGGATCCGGATTGTGTTTATGGCTAGGGTTAGGAATCTATAAAGTCTATTCACTAATTCAATCAGCACTCTTGTTTGTCAAAGCTGTCGTTGTGCACTATCACATACAGGTCTATTCACTAATGGTGAAACTCAGGAGAATTTGTAGGAGAAGTGAAAAGTCTAGGTCAATATAGCCACACCAGAAAAATGTTCCCATTTATCTCACTTTCCAAATCATCTTTGTGGTCTAGATTGTTCTCTTCTCCTGCCAATTCTCCTGAGTTTCACCTTTTAGAGAATAGACCTGTATGTGTTAGTGTCACAACAACAGCTTTGACAAACAAGAGTGCTGATTGGATAACATTGGTAAGTCAAAAAAGGAATCCTCAATAGTCAACCTCAACACTGCTATGGCCAGATCAAGAGATATATGCATCCATTATCCCCGAAATGGAGAGAGAGGATTCCAATTTCCCCACAACCCCTAAAACATTGAGCCATTGTATTCGGGAACATTTTAACTAATCTCCTAGAGAGGGAGGGAGACCATCTCATAAGATATTTGAGAGACTTTTCATGTAATTGAACACAAGATGAGATTTTATTGCAATTAATAGTTAAAGCGCTCCATATTTCAGAGGAAAGATCAACACCGCGAGGCACTTAAATGCAGCCTATGCACAGTGTTATTTATCAAGCAAGTGACAGCAATATACATAAAGCGCTCAACACCATAAAACATTTATTGTCAATGACACTGTTGTACATAATTACTTCACTTTTCTCAGTATGTCTCATTTCCCATTAACTTTCAGTATGGCTTTTCAGAAATAAACAATAAAGAGTTGCCCTTATTATTAGTGATACCAAACCTGACTGGTGAGATAAGCCTGATGTCCAAGCCTACTTAGGTTAGGCCAGTGAAGAATTGTCTCCCTCAGTCTCATAGGAAGGGCTCTATTACATTCTTCGTGCAAATGTCAACGAGTGCGAAAAAACACATTACCGCGAGGGGCAAAACCCTTCGCGCAGAACGTCGTATTACAATGTCCGCGCAAAAAATCCACGTTAACGTCTACCGCGGGTGAACCTGCGCAAAACCTTTGCGAGCGTAATGTACTGCGCGCGTCCTATACTTAACATTGTGAGCGCAAATGCGTTTGTGCGCTGGTATGCAGATGGTATTACAATCTATGCGCAAAATTTAACGGACAACGTTTGCGCGCATAATTTTAACGTCTTTTACAAGCTGGTGTTAATGGCAAATCTGAACGTCCTCGCCGAAACCAAATGCACCAGCCCAAAAATAAAAATACAGCAACGTATAGTTACACATTCTACACATACCCAAACAATAAAATTGAGAAGTTGTGTGTGTTTTTATTATTGCTGCAGCATATATACTCAGATTGACTTTGACAGGCACAAAAACTGAATGAGAGACAATTGTGGTTCTTAATTCTGATTGGCTGAATCGCGTGAAAAAACTGTCTGCACACCGATTTCTGCGCGCAACCTTAATGCGCGCGTGTTTTTGCGCGTCTCTTTTACGCGCGTTATTTTTTGACGGGTGAAATAATTAATGCGCGATGATTGTAATACCAGTGTTAGTTTACGCGCGTTAACCTTTAACGCTTTGAACAAAAATTCACGCGTTTATCGCGCAGTTTTGCGTGAAGAATGTAATTTTTAGAAGTCTTTTAGAAAGCCTTATCGCAACCTGTTTTGTGAACTTAACTGTTCATCATACATAACCATTGTCTATTACTAGACACTATTTCAGTCTCTGTTCTGTGCTGAATAATAGCATTAGCTTATAAGTACAAGAGAACGTGTCAGCAGGCTTCCTAGCACCATGGAGAGCTCATCTACTGGCATGTATAAACTGTAATTCATACTTGTCTTTTTACATTTCTCTATCAGCTGGATTTAAACCGGATCAGTCATTTTATTGGAGAATTTCAGAACCCATAAAATATTATGTTATTGTCAAAGCGAACATGATATTTGCAAGAAAGGGAACATATTATAAAGCAATAAGAAATGAGCGTTTCATAGACTGTAATACGTAATTAACAGACTAGTCACAATTATTTCTCAAATAATAAAGTTTATCATCAAAAAATATATATACAGTGGAGGCGCTACTATGATCAAATGACTATCAGGGTTATTCAAAGAGAATCGAAAAGTCACAGCACGTTCGGTGACTTTTCACTCTCTTCAATTCGGTGCGATTTGGCGAACCCATTTCGGTGACCCTGAGGTGTATTCAGCAAGCACCACAGGGCCGTCGAAGCGCAGGGAAAAGCCACAGCAAACCCGACGAACACTCACCGGAAAACTCAGGCGAATGCTCACCGAAACCCACAAAAACATCTGGATTAACCCCGCCGAACACACCGGAGAAACCCGAGCAGCCGCCGTTCACAGTGCAGAGCAGCCGCCGGAAAAACCCGATACCGCAGATGACTGGAGTGAAAAAAACCAAAACAGTACACTTGAATGTTTGAAAAGTGAAATGCTGTTTGCAAACAAACTACTGTAAGGGCTGTTACAGAAAAAAGAAAAAACGTTTAAAAAAATCTTATTTTTTTCCAAAAAAAGTCCCGAAAAATGCCTAAAAGGTCCTAAAAAATCTATAAATAAAGATACATTTTACTGCAGAATATTATAATCAACGGTTCATCAGATATTGAATTAAAACGGGAATATTTTTAACATTGAAGCCTATGGGATTCGCCTGAATAAATCTGTCGAATGAAGCAACTGAATGGCAGGGCATTTCGGCAACTTTTCACTGCTGGTTTTTGTTCCCTGAATAGACGAAGCATTGCTTCTCTATGGGGATTCACTGCCCTTGAACAGGCACTGAACAGGCACCGTATGTGCAGGCAATTCGCCAACATTTGGCGAACTGCCTGCTCTCTGAATAGCCGAATGGCCAAGAAAGGTAGCCGAACGCTGATTTTCAGCGTTCGGTTACCTTCCGGCAGCCATTCAGATCTCTTTGAATAACCCTGTATGTATCACACTTTTAATCTGCTGCCAAATTAAGGAAAAATAATGCCCAAAAAACTGACAAAACTGTGCACGAAAGGATACAAGCTCTGAATGTTCCTTATGGCGCAATATGTAATCTGTATATTAATGGAAATTTCAATTCACATACATTAGTGTAATTGTAAGGGTATCTTTCTATAGAAACGTATATCTATGAAACCAATAAAGTGCCTATGAGTATTATACCACAATAAAAATGATATTGTTCCAATTCTCTGTGCAAAACAATTATCACAGTTTACGTTGATTGTGTGAAATGACAATAAATAAAGTGCCACCTTTTATGAATTGATTCAATAAGTATATTATGCATACATTGAAATAAATTATCCCTAAGCACGCCAATGTCTGTGCAAAATTGCAATCCACAGAACGTACCAATTAAAGTGCAAAAATGTGATTAAAGTGCTAGTACATATAAAGCGTTATTAGGTTATAACCCTATAAAACGCCTCAGTGGCTGTGCAAACTGCATTTACAGACCATATCAATTTTGTGCAAAATACCTGCTGAAAGTTCTGGTTCCCAATGTGGAGAAATAGGAATATATACTGTAAATGCGTATACTTATATTGAAATGCTGCAAGAATCTGGGAAGGGGGAAGGGAAAATGGGAGAGCAGAAGTCCACTAAATTATTCATTGCGTTTTGAACCTCAAAGAAGATAAAACACAGAAAACACACTAGTGCAGAAAATCATAAACAGTCCCAAGTTGATATGCTGTAGCAAACTGAACTGCTGCAATGTAGCAATTCAGCAGCTGCTGAGGAACTGAACAGGCCTCTGTGCAGGTATGACCAAGTAGGGATGGGAAAATGATGGACATGACAGTCCATTTCCACCTCCCTTACACTGGATTCCCCTCTACAGTATTTTCTGAGGAGCTCAGCCTCCACTCTCCACCAGTGTTTGACAGCAGGTGATAGCTAGGGACAGGGCTTTCTCTTGCAGAGCCCCTGAAGCTCAGGATTTTAATTTAAAGAGCAGATCCCAGGAACCTGCACCTGCTGCTGACACAGCCACAATTATCTCCTTCTAATTGGAGCCCCAGCTCACTCTATGGGCCTCCCGCCCGGGCGTGATTAATGGCAGCAATGGTGGCCTTGCAAACACTGATCAGTCATAACATTAAAACCACTGACAGGTGAAGTGAATAACATTGATTATATGGTTAAAATGGTACATGTCAGGGTGAGAGCAGATTGATTTGCATATGGAGCATTATCCCTGTAATGGCACAAGCAAGCTAAAACCTTGTGAGATCTGAGCGGGCCCCACCGTAGAGCAGGCCACTAGTGCTGTTGCTTGTCTTCAGGACCCTCACAAACCCCCTTCCTCTCACTATAAGTCTACAGGGTCATCCAGACGTGGACCCCTGGCTTGATGTGCCTAAAGGGGTGTCAGCTATACCCTCCTGACGAGGCCTAACAAGGCCGAAATGATCATCGGGGGTTGCTGCACCTCTCGTGCAGGGATGACGTCCTTGGCAGTCAGTACTGGCCACCCTCATTGGGTGAGAGCAGTCTGATTTGCATATGGAGCATTCATCCCTGTAATACAAAAAAATACAAACAAATTTGTTGGGAGTGCAAAAATGGGAAGTTAGCGTTTCTTCCAAGAGTTGGTCTGATGATCAGCTGTATCCAGCAATAAGTACTAAAATATACAAAAGTGCAAAATAATCACGCAGTATTGTTACATGCAATTAATATGATTGTATTAATATATAGAACCACTCACAAACAGGGAGCCTGCTGGCTCGTGGTAATGCGCAGATGAGCCTCTATGGGGGGCTGCTCCCATCAGCCGATTCTCTGAGTGTAGTAAATCATGTGGCAGCGGTCTTCATCTTCATCGTGCAATTATCTCAGATATAATAGAGATAGACATAGCACAATACCTTTGGTGAATGGAAATATATATTAACGTAGATCAGAATACTCACGTATTCCTGAGCCTTCCTTTTAAGTGGCTCAGTATATAGGCATGGGACCACTTAGTTTCCACAGGACCCAGTCAACAAATTTCCTGCATACACCTCTCAGAAGACCTTTTCCTTCAAGAGAATATTGGGTATCGATCAGGGATAGGACCCCCCGTGGAAACTAAGTGGTCCCATGCCTATATACTGAGCCACTTGAAAGGGAGGCTCAGGAATACGTGAGTATTCTGAACTACGTTAATATATACTTCCATTCGCCAAAGGTATTGTGCTATGTCTATCTCTATTATATCTGAGATAATTGCACCATGAAGATAGACCGCTGCCACACGATTTACTACACTCAGAGCTGATCATCAGACCAACTCTTGGAAGAAACGCTAAATTCCCATTTTTGCGCTCCCAACAAATTCGTTTGTATTTTTTTGTGTTTAATACGGGTGAGGGACACACCTTGTGGTGAGCTGCATGACTGTGGAATAATCACTTTAATATCAGCTATTGTATATAAATAACCACAGCGCCAAACACTTTAACACTGTATAGGTGTTTTTTCCATTCATCCCTGTAATGGCACAAGCAAGCTAAAACCTTGTGAGACCTGAGCGGGAACCCACCATAGAGCAGGCCACTAGTGCTGTTGCTCGTCCTCAGGATCCTCACACCCGCCTTTCTCTCACTTTAAGTGAATAGTCAGTTCTTGAAATTCATGTGTTTGAAGCAGGAAAAATGGGTTAAAAGATATGACTGACTTTGCCAAGGGCATTATGGCATTATTTATGTTTGGAAGGATAGAATCTGACAAGATGGGATACATTGACATTGTGACAGGCATAAGCCACATATGATCCTATATCGTGACCATTATTATATATATTATTATATATTCTAAAGCGCAATGTAGCATATAGTTTTATTGTTATTCTTTACACATAAATATTTTACACCGCATCCTCTCCACAAGGAAAACTAAAAACATTTATATTATCATCTCATTACTTCATTTACGAAAAATTGCTTGGTCGAGAGATGAGGTTAAGTCTGATTTAATTAGGTAGGTATATGATTTCACTATTCTTTGCTTATATTGAAAGTATTGTGTGTATTATGTGAGCATAAGTACAGGAACGTTAGCTCACAGAGAAGATACAAAAACATTGTGGGACATGACTATGAGACAAATACATATTTTGGAAAAATATTTTGATGGTCTAATCCAGTGGTTCCCAACCGCGGTCCTCAAGTTCCCCCAACAGGCCAGGTTTTAAGGCTTACCTTGGGGAAATGCCGACTGAATCCTGCAATCACTGAGCAGCAAATCCTATCACCTGTGCTGTGCTACAGATATCTGGAAAACCTGACTTGTTGGGGGTACTTGAGGACCGCGGTTGGGAACCACTGGTCTAATAAATGCACACTATTTACATTATTATTATGGTAATTCTTGAATATTGTGATGAAATGATGACATATGGCTAGACATTTTACTGAAGCAGTCAACAATTAATTATTTTTAAATCTGCTAAATCCTTGCAAAATTAAATCTTTGAAGAGGAAAGTCCCGTGGATAACAATTTATCAGCTCGCTCCTGAAAATGCAAACTCTCAAGAGTTTTATATCGCATAAACTGATGTTTTAAAGCTCAATTAATTGCAATTCCTACCGAGTTCACGTCCAGCCGAGGTCCATATTACTCATGGAAATGTGGTCTGATTAATCGTTTTTCTTTATGTTAAATTGTTTAGTAAGTATAATACGTTCTATAAGCGTATGCTATTGGGTTAAAGGTACAGTATATATAGTATACATAGTTATAGAAGCTGTTCAACTGCCTTCACATATTTTATGTATAAATAATGTTTGGATAACATATATTGTAAAAATAGGATACACAGTTCACGCCTAACAGTTATTATATGTAAAAAACAGATACCTAAAAACATGACATATAATTTCATTATTTTTAGCAGTAAATTCATCCAAAAATGTTGTATAATACATCTTCACACTCTGACATACTGCGAGAGGAAATGTATGGCACTATCATACAGGGTTATTCAGAGAGTGCCGAACTGGCTCCGGAATTGCACCCGACGATGAATTTCCCCGTATGGTGCAATTTCGGGGCCCAATTTTGGGGGTAATCAAAATCTGGCAATTTGCCAAATATTGATGTATTGCCAACGTAATACGGTGCCTTTAAAGCTAGGGTCAGAGTGGGGCAGTCGGAACGCGCGTGCAGACGCACTAAATCACGGCGGCAGTAGCAGCACATAACGGCCAATGACGGCCAATATACGCAGTACGTGCGTACAAAAGTGCGCCGACACCACGCAACCAGCAAATGAACGCATTTTTATCAGAACGTGAAACCGCTGCTACTGACGTACAAAGTGCGCTGCGGCCGCATAGCAGCGTGTGTGCGTGATTAGGAGATGTCAGACGCTGCTAGTGTGCGGCCAACATAACGTTCAAACAGCCGGATTTCCCTAGACTTCTTTTTACCCCACCGTCATGAAATACGTCCAGAATTGCGCATCGTCTGACCACTTAAGCGTATTCCGTGAAAAAATGCGTGCGCACGCATCGACGTACATTTTGACGGTGGCCGCAGAAAATGCGCTCATCTGTCCCTAGCCTTAGACAGCAGTGGAATCCCCATGGAGAAGCAATGGTTAATCTATTCAGAGAGCACCAAAATGTCAGTGAAATGCCCTGATGTTCAGTGGTTTCATTCGGCAGGTTAAATCAGGCGAATCCCATAGGTTTCAATGTTAAAAATATTATGTATTCATTCAATGTCTATTAAACCATTTATTCTTTTAATTTGCAGAAAAAGTCTCTTTACTTTTTATTGTTATTCATAGGTCCTTAAATGTTAACTACATACAGTTTTTTGCAAACAGAGTTTGACATTTTTTGAGTTTCAGTTTTGTTTTTGTTTTTTTACCCCGTTAGCCGACTTGTCGACTTTTTCCCGCGACTGATCGACGCTGTGTTAGGGAAATCGTTGCCTTTTTTTTAACATGTTCGGTGGGTTAGCGGTGGATCGTCGGGTATGTTCGGCAAGTGTTCTGCGGCGTTTCGGATCATATTGACAGGTTATTGGTGGATTTTCACCAGATTTTCAGTGAATATTCGCTGATATTTTTTCTTTGGTGATTTTTTTTGGATCAGTTCAATTTCTTTTCCGTATGCTTCCTGGACCCTGCGGTGAATGCTGAATTTGCCGCAGGGGCAGGGAACTTGATTCCCCGAAGTGCGTTCGGTGACATTTTGGTGCTGTCTGAATAACTCCTATAGTCTTAGATATTGGCAAAGTGTCTCTAATTTGGTCACCAAACAGAAAATATTATGTTGTGAGATAAATCATAGTTGTCAAATACCCTGCCTAGTGGTCTATGTAAAGAACCTGCAGGTATAGCTTGTAGCGCCGCGCTCTAGCAATGAGCATTTAATATAGAAATATTGTATTTATTTTGACATAATGGTTACATACGCTAAAGCAATTAAATTGCATAGCTATATTGTACAATTATGTACCATTATTTTCAAAATACTGTAGAAGCTGTCTATACAACTGCATATCACTTAAATGGCTTAACCTGCTCCTAGCAACTCTGCTACCATTTAAATGCTTTTCAAGCCGCTTATTATAAGGCACTTTGGAAACAAATTAAAGGAAAACTGCATATGTGTCAACCATTGTAAAGGCAGGTTTTTACTTTTCTTGGGGTATATTGACATAGTGGTAGCCTTGACATGCTGTATCGCTGTCGTATAAGAAAAACTAACAGGGTTATTCAAAGAGAACCGAAAAGTACCGCACGTTCGGTGACTTTTCGTTCTCTTCAATTCGGCTTTATTCGGCGATCCCATTTCGGCAACCCTGCAGTGTATTCAGCAAGCACCACAGGGCCGTCGTAATGCAGGGAAAAGCCGCCGCAAACCCGACGAAAACTCACTGCAAAACCCAGGCGAATGCACACCGAAACCCGCAAAAACATCTGGATTAACCCCGCCGAACACGCCGGAGAAACCCGAGCAGGAGCCGAACACAGCGCAGAGCAGCCGCTGGAAAAACCCAACACCGCAGATGAATGGAGTGAAAAAAAAAACCTGTTTGCTTGAATGTTTGAAAAGTGAAACGCTGTTTGCAAACAAACTACTGAGCGAAAATGTCTGAAATTTACATATGAGGTCCAAGGAATGATAATAAAAAGGGCTGTTACAGAAAAAAGAAAACACGTTTAAAAGAAAATAAAAAAATTAGAAAATTTTGTTTTGCAAAAAAATCCTGAAAAATGCTTAAGGCTGGGGTCAGACGAACGCAGTTTTAACGTGCGTTTAGCCGCACGAAATCACGGCCGTGCTAGCAGCAAATGACGTCCAATGCCGGGTAACATACGAAGAACGGCCGCACAAATGTTCGTCCGTGCAACGCAAGTGGCAAACGAACGCATTTTTTCGAGAACGTCAAACCGCTACTACTGACGTACAGAGTGCGCTGCGTCCGCTAGCGGCGTGTGTGCGTGATTGGGAGACGTCAGACGCTGCTCATGTCCGGCCAACAAAACGTCCAGACGCAAAAAGGGTTTTATTGATTATCCGTACAAAATCACGGACGAAAATGCGCATCGTATGACCGCTATCGCGTATTCCGTGAAAAATACGTCCATTCGTTCGAACGCACTTTTTCACGGACAACGTGAAAAATGCGTTCATCTGACCCTAGCCTAAAATATCCTAAAAAAAATCTATAAATAAAGAGACTCTTTACTGCAGAATATTATAATCAACAGTTTATTAGATATTGAATTAAAATGGGAATATTTTTAACATTGAAGCCTATGGGATTCAACCTGAATAAACCTGTTGAATGAAACCACCGAATGGCAGGGCATTTAGGGAACCATTTAGGTTTTTGTTCTCTGAATAGCCGAAGCATTGCTTCTCTATGGGGATTTCACTGCCCTCGAACAGGCACCGAACAGGCACCGTATGGGCAGGCAATTCGCCAACATTTGGCGAATTGCCTGCTCTCGGAATAGCCGAATGGCCAGGAAAGGTAAATGTAGGCTGAATTTCAGCTTTCGGTTACCTTTCGCCAGCAATTCGGAGCTCTTTGAATAACCCTGTAAATTTTACTTTTTTTAAATAGCTGATTTTAAATACGTATATTTTGCATGCACCCTGATTCCTTTAAATCACGTATTTTTTTTTTATACTTCTCACCCCAGATGCACCACTATTAAACATGGTAATCATAGTCTAAGGCTGGCCATCCGCTGGGTCTTTAGTCGGACGACCAACTTGGCAGTCGGTCCACAGACAACTTTTTTGAATGATCTGGGTTGTCCATTGCAAACAACTATGGACAGCCTAGATCGACCGACGAGCAGGCCGCCGAACTGAAAAAAAAAAGCTGCGGCTGAACGTTGCTGAAAACTCTGGCTGCTGTCTCTGTTGCTGAAAAGACTTATTAAAGCCCTTTAATAAGCACCGGGGACAGCAGCCAGAGTCTCCGTCAGGTCTTCAACAACGTTTGGCAGCGGCTTTTGTTTCACTACAGTATTTTTCAGTCTGGCTGTCTTCTGCAGCGAAGGAAAAATAACAGCTTTTTTAAAAAAAATCTTGGAATCAAAAATCTCTTCAAAAAAATAAAAAAAATGTTCAGAAAAATAAATAAATACAAAGACTTTTTGGTGAAAATGAAAAGAGTTAACAATTTAATAAAAAAGAATTAAAACTAAACTATTATCTTTTATTGAATCCTATGGGATTCTCCTGTCGAACTGAATCACTTCTCTATGGGCAATTTCCCTGCCACCGCCTTAATTATACAATTCATCTTTTTTTCACGTTTTCTGTACCAGATCGTCCTACTTTGTCTTGACAAATCTCTTTCAAATGGGAAAGATCGCAAGTCTGTTATAGTCACACAAAGTCGTTTGGTGGAAGTTGGAGGCAGTGGAAGAAGGTTGATTCTCCTCTGTGTTGTGGGAATAGTCTGAAGACTACAAGACTACAGAGATGACTACAGACAATCGCACGATCGCACAAATACGGTTCCAGTGGACGGCCAGTAAGTGGGGTTGTACCGCGAATGAGATGGTCTTCAGTGAAATTGGTTTCATTCTCAAACAATAACAGTCATTACTATTATAAGTCAGGTTTCAATGGATTCTATAAGCAGTTACTGCACCTTTTCCTGTCTAATATTTTGAATAAGATGCACAAAAGTAGTGGGATTCTATGAATAAAGAGCTATTCTGTCACATTCCACGCCTTTCAGTTTAGCCAGCGC
The DNA here is from genome assembly GCA_009667805.1 of Leptobrachium leishanense. Lineage (NCBI taxonomy): Eukaryota > Metazoa > Chordata > Amphibia > Anura > Megophryidae > Leptobrachium > Leptobrachium leishanense. The sequence goes on along the minus strand of CM019066.1, from coordinate 317,165,714 downwards.
CCGGCAGAGCATTCCTCGCTGCTCGCTGGCCGGGTGCTGACTGATAAGGGAATCCTTTGTGGTCGAGGGTCAGGTGAGCCGGCGGGGCGCGGCCTGATGATGCGGTACCCACCAGGATTAAAACCCAGTGCCTCAGTCCGTCCAGTACCCTGACGTGGTTCTCACATCCCTTCAGCGCGCTCTCGCTATTGTGGTTTTTGTTATTGACCTCTGTATTTCTGACAACCCGCTCTGTGTACCTCAGCTATCCTGACAACCCTGCAATGTGTATCATACATGGCAAGTCTGAGAACCCGCTCTGCATACCAATCCTGGCTTTTCTGAGAATCACTCTGTGTACTGCCTTGGCATACGGCTGACTACCTCTCCTGGTGTTAAGACCACCGCTATTCTACTAAAGGCCCTATTACATTCTTTGTGCAAACGTTAACGCGTTCGCAAAAATGCATTAATGTGAGGGGCAAAACCCTTTCCGCAGAACATTGTAGTACAATGTCCGCGCAAAAAATGTGCGTTTACGTCTACCGCGGGTGCACCTGGGCGAGCGTAATGTACTGCGCGCATCCTATATTTAACATTTGTCAAAAATGTCTTCAGGAAGGGTGGAGACCTCAGGATGCAGGAACCGATTGGTTAGATACAGGTAGATAGTCAGGAGCGGCAATATAGTCTGAGGGCAGGCAGCTTCGGTGCATAAACGAGGAGACAGGCAAAAAGGTTCGGTACACGTGGATTCTATCAGAAGGTATTGGAGTAAGGTCTGTGTTAGCAAGGGGTAGGGAACTCTATACCAGAGCGTTTGTGCTTAGTGAGAGCTGGGTTTAAATAGTGTTGGGATATGGCTCCACCCCTACTCCCATTGAGCTGACCGATGATGTCATCACTGAGTGCCAGGAAGAGACAGGAGGTAAAAGGGGTGTGTCGGCGTGCTCGCCCTTAGAGATGCAGGAAGCATGGTAGACAGAGGGAGTATGCTGGTGTTCGGCTCCGTGTGTCAGGCTGTAGATGCCCCGCGCTTCCCGCGGGTCCCGAGGGGAGAAGCCCCCTTCGCTGAAGGGAGTGCAGCATTGTATGGTGCCGCAACCCACACGTCCATGGCGCTGCTGTACGCCGTCGTGGCATGGAGGTGAGTGGCCTCTAGGTCGGATACCTGACAGTACCCCCCCGGAAGGAGCGCCCTCCGGGAGCGACCCGGACCGGGTAGATGAGGGTAACGAAGGTGAAATGCCTTAAGTAATCTGGGGGCATGGATGCCAGACGCAGGTTCCCATGTCCTCTCCTCGGGACTGTAGCCTTTCCAATGGACCAGATACTCCAGGCGGCCCCGATGTCGACGGGAGGCTATAATGCGGTGGACCTGAATATTCCAGGTCTCCGTTGACCGCGATAGGAGGAGGAGGATGACGAAGTCTGGAAAAAGGATCCGGGGGACATGGTTTTAGAAGTGATACGTGGAATACAGGGTGACATCGGTAAGTAGGGGGTAACGTAAGTCGAATAGCGGCAGGACCCACCAATGCGGCGACAGGGAATGGTCCCACATATCGCGGACCCCATTTCTTAGATGGAATCTGGAGGTTGAGATATTTAGTCGACAGCCAAACCTTTTGCCCCACCGAGTATACGGGCGCGGGTAATCGATGTCCATCTGCATGGTGTTTGTTCGTGGTTTGAGTGTGTTGGAGTACTTGTCTAGCTTGTAGTAAACGATTACGTAACTCTTTGAGACGAATCTCCGTCGCTTGACAAGGGATCATGGAGGGAAGGTCAGGAAGATCCGATGGATGATAACCGTAGTTTAGGAAGAACGGGGTCTCTTGCGTGGCGTCATGCGTCTGGGATTGTAAGCATATTCGGCTTGGCTCAGGATATCGATCCAGTCATCCTGTAGGTGGGAAAGGTAACATCGTAAATATTTCTCTAAGGTCTGATTTGTGCATTCTGTTTGACCGTTTGTCTGTGGGTGGTAGGCTGTGGACAGGTCGACCTTTATCTTGAGAGCGCTGCAGAAGGCCTTCCAGAAACGTGAAATGAATTGGGATCCTCGATCCGATAAGATGTTTTGGGGTATGCCATGGAGACGGAACACCTCCTTTATGAACAGATCGGCTGTTTGAGCAGCGGACGGGAGGCCCTTGTTAGGGATGAAATGTGCCATCTTGGTGAGGCGATCTACTACGACCATGATGGTATCATATCCTCTTGATGGGGGTAGCCCAACCACGAAATCGACCGACACTTGGGACCAGGGGCTCTCTGGAGTTGGGAGTGGGTGGAGCAACCCTACTGGTTTGCTGGTGCTGTTTTTGTTTCGTAGACATACATCACAGGAAGCACATATGTTTTGACGTCTGTGGACCAAGAGGGCCACCAATAGTTACGTGACAGGAGTCTGTTGGTTTTTCGAATACCAGGGTGTCCTGCCAGTGGGGAGTCGTGAACCTTCTTCATTACCTCCAGGCGTAGATTTTCTGGAACAAACAGGCGATTATGATGCCTGTGATAGCCATCTGGGGATCTGGGTAATGAGGAAGGAGTAAGAAGACGTATGCGATCTAAGAGCGTAGAGGTTACAGCTAGAAAATGTTTGTCTTGTAGAATGGTACAGAGGAGTCTTCAAGAGATTGTAGGGGTTCGTGTAGTCGTGAAAGGGCGTCTGCTTTCGTATTCTTTTTTCCGGTTAGTAGGTTACATGAAAATTAAATCGACAAAAAAAAGGGCCCATCGAGCCTGACGAGGTTTGAGTCTTTTAGCTGTGCGTAAATATTCAAGGTTTTTGTGATCAGTGTAAATCGTGATGGGATATAGGGTTCCTTCCAGTAAGTGCCGCCATTCATCTAGGGCATGTTTGATTGCTAGAAGTTCCCGCTCACCCACGTCGTAATTCCTTTCGGCCGCCTGTAGTTTGCGTGAGAGGAATGATACGGGATGTAGTCGGTCGTCCTCCTCCTGTCTTTGGGATAAGATGGCCCCGGTGGCTGTGTTAGATGCGTCTACTTCAAGTACAAAGGATTTCTTGGGGTCTGGGATACTGAGAATTGGGGCAGAACAGAATTTATGCTTGATCTCCTGAAATGCTCTTTCCGTAACTGCGGTCCATGTAAAGATGTTGTGATGTTTTGTTAGGTCAGTTAATAGAGCGACGATTTGTGAAAAGTCTCTTATGAATTTTCTATAGTAATTCGCAAATCCAAGGAATCGTTGTACTTCTTTAACTGATTTAGGTACAGGCCAGTTGGCGACGGCTTCTACCTTTTTTTTGTCCATACCTATATGGCCCGGAGTGAGGATGTGGCCCAGGAATTCTATACATGTAGACTCGAAGACACATTTCTGCAATTTTGCGTATAAGTGATGTTGACGAAGGCGGGAGAGAACTGTTTGTACGTGGAGGCGGTGTTCCTTTAATGAGGGGGAATATACCAGGATATCGTCCAGGTAGACGACTACATATTTGTCTAATAGATCTTTGAATATGTCGTTTATGAAACACTGGAAAGGCGGGTTGCACAACCCATATGGCATCACACGATATTCATAATGGCCATATCTCGTACGAAAGGCCGTTTTCCATTCGTCGTCCTTCCGAATTCTGATTAAATTGTATGCCCCTTTCAAATCCAACTTTGTAAATATTGTTGCGGTTTGCATGCGTTCCATGAGTTCGGGGATGAGAGGTAAAGGATACCTGTTTTTCACTGTGACCCGATTAAGTTCCCTGTAGTCCACACAAGGAGTAATCCTCCATCCTTTTTTCCTATAAAGAAGATTCCAGCTCCTGCTGGGGAGGTAGATGGTTGGATGAATCCTTTTTTGAGATTCTCTTGGATATACTCCTGGAGTACTCGTAACACTGGTTCAGATAGCGGATATATGTGTCCGTAGGGGATGGGCGCTCCGGTTAGCAATTTTGGGGCAATCATAAGGCCTATGTGGCGGTAGCTTTTCTGCTTCTTTCTTTGAATACATCGGCATATTGTTGGTATACTGCCGGTAGAGAGTGTTGTTCATGGGTATCATGTTTTTGTCAAGGATGGAGAACAACACTTCTGTAGAGGGTTGTAGACAGGTCTTACGACAAGTTGTAGACGAGAATATAAATTTTCCGGTCTCCCAATCGATGGTGGGATTATGAAGGCGAAGCCATGGTAACCCCAGGATAAGGGGGAACATTGGGGTAGGTACCAGATCGAATTGTATCTGTTCAATGTGTAATGTGCCCACCAACATGGACAATACGGCGTCTCTTGTGTGACTGGACCGGATTTTAAGAAAGAGCCATCAACTACATGTATGCTTATAGGATTTATTTTTTCAATAAGGGGAACACCATGATTTATTGCGACTTGGAAGTCCATAAAGCAATTACTCGCCCCGGAGTCCACCATGGCCAGTAGCTCCACTGTCTTCTCTCCCCACTGTAGACAAACAGAGAGGGAGAGGTGAGATATAGGTGTATGGAAGGGATCAGGAGTCAGTTTGTATATACAGTGAGATGCATGTTTACCTCTTCCGCCGACCGGTCTTATGGGACAGGCGCGACATTGATGTCCCGGTCTTCCACAGTATAGGCAGAGAAGGTTTTCGCGGCGGCGTTGGAGCTCTTCAGGATACAGTCTTCTGCTGACCCCCAATTGCATGGGTTCTTCTGGTGGTGCTGGGAGAGCCAATTGAGTCGGTATCGAGGGGAGTGCGCGTTAGAGGACGCATGGCCACTCTCGGCATCTCACTTTGGTGTGAAGCTCTTTCTCTTTGCCTCTCTCTGGCTCTTCTATCTATTTGGATGGATTGATGGATTAATTGATCCAGAGTGGAAGGGAGACCAATTCTGGCGAATTCATCCTTTAGGGTATCGTTGAGACCAAAACGGAATTGGTCTACCAATGCTGAATCATTCCAGGTCGTCTCCGATGCCCACCTACGGAATTCTGTGACGTATTCCTCCGCGGCCCTTCTCCCCTGTCGTAGGGATCTAAGGGTAGTTTGGGCGGTATTTTCGTGGAATGGGTCGTCATACATTTCTTCCATGAGGGTCAGGAACGTGGGCCAGGTCGCCAAGGCTTGATGTCTGGACCGTACAAGGTTATGGGCCCATAATTGGGCCTCGCCTGTTAGTAGGGCTATGACCGTATGTACCTTTACATAATCTGAATAATACGTATGTGGTTGAATGGCGAACATTAGTTCACAAGATGTGACAAAAGTACGGAAGTTCTCTCTTCTGCCAGAGAATTTATCAGGCATAGGAAGCCTAGGTTCCGGCAAATGAGCACCCTCTAGTGGTGGTTCAGGTAGGCCTTGGTTTTGATTGGCTTGTATATCCTGGACTGACTGAGTCAGTACTGAGACTTGCCTTGACACGGCATTGATGGCGTCGGCCAGTCCTGCGAGGTCATTTCGGGCTCTGGTATAATGTCAAGAATGTCTTCAGGAAGGGTGGAGACCTCAGGATGCAGGAACCGATTGGTTAGATGTAGGTAGATAGTCAGGAGCGGCAATATAGTCTGAGAGCAGGCAGCTTCGGTGCATAAACGAGGAGACAGGCAAAAAGGTTCGGTACACGTGGATTCTATCAGAAGGTATTGGAGTAAGGTCTGTGTTAGCAAGGGGTAGGGAACTCTATACCAGAGCATTTGTGCTTAGTGAGAGCTGGGTTTAAATAGTGTTGGGATATGGCTCCACCCCTACTCCCATTGAGCTGACCGATGATGTCATCATTGAGTGCCAGGAAGAGACAGGAGGTAAAAGGGGGTGTGGTGCGGCGTGCTCGCCCTTAGAGATGCAGGAAGCATGGTAGACAGAGGGAGTATGCTGGTGTTCGGCTCCATGTGTCAGGCTGTAGATGCCCCGCGCTTCCCGTGGGTCCCGAGGGGAGAAGCCCCCTTCGCTGAGGGGAGTGCAGCATTGTATGGTGCCGCGACCCACACGTCCATGGTGCTGCTGTACGCCGTCGTGGCGTGGAGGTGAGTGGCCTCTAGGTCGGATACCTGACAACATTGTGAGCGCAAATACGTTTGTGCGCTGGTGCGCGCATGGTATTACAATCTTAGCGCAAAATTTAACACACAGCGTTTACGTGCATAATTTGAACGTCTTTGAAAAGCTGGTGGTAACGGCAAATTGTAACAACCTGACCGTACCAAACTGCGGATTCACAACAGAGAACGACGATGCGCACTTTTCTTTACTAGATCCGTCAAAAATGACGGCAACTACCTTTTCTTCTGTCAAAATGTACGAATATTGTGCGCAGTCTGCACAAAAATGACGGACTCACGTCAAAACGTACAAATGTTGTGCGCAGTCTGCACAAAAATTACGGACTTGTGTTAAAAATTACATTGCGCACACTGATTTCTGCGCCCAATGGTACTTTGCATGCATTTTTGTGCGTCGGTATCACAAGCGCAATTTCCCGACGGATGAAAAAATGTGCGAGGAATGTAATTCCAGCAGTGATTTTCGTGCGTTAACGTTTATTAACACTTCGCGCAAAAAAACACGCGCTTAGCGTGCATTTTTGCATTAAGAATATAATAGGGCCCTAAGTATATTGCTATTATCTGGTGCCTGTTAACCCTTTGTGGGCATGTATCTATCTGATCACTAGCTATAGGTATCTTTGCCGAACATCTAAGGATCGGAAGGGTAGATAGTGTTCTATGTATAGGGACCAGTACCATAGATCCTAGGGGCAAAAAGTCCTAGGACACTGGGATCTTTAGAAATTCGTGAGAAGTTAAAACGTAACTTTTACTAAGTATCAAGAGTAAAAAGCCACACTAGGGGTTGTAACTAGGGATGAGCTGTTCGGATCGATCTGTTCGGAGTTGGCATCGAACATCGGCCGTTCGGCTGTTCGCGAACTCCGAACATTTCTGCGTGTTCGCCGCATGTTCGTCCACAATGCACCACAATGGACCACAATGCACTTTTCCACTGGCCTGTAGCTTGTAATTGGCTACAGCCTTGCACCTGACCACAGGTCAGGTGCAAGACAGGTGCAAGACTATGCCAATCACGGCTCAGAGTCCTGATTGGGCAAATTTTGCCCAATCATGGGCTCACAGAGCTAAGTCCCACAGCACACTATATAAGGTGTCCCTCGCAGCCCCAGCACATGTTTTTTGAGAGGAGATTGTTCTGTTAGTGTGTGTTCTCACTGCCAGCAGCTATTGTGGGGGTCTCACTTCTACAAGATATCTGGGAATTGTAATCTGTGTCTTGTCACTGCCACCCATCGGTGGGTCTCACTGATTTATAGGAGGTTTCTGGGAATTGTAACCTGTGTCTTGTCACTGTTACCAGCTATCAGGGGTCCTATCAGGGGGTCTCACAGACTTGTAGCAGATTTCTGCGAATTTTAATCTGTGTCTTGTCACTGGCTGCCAGCTATCAGGGTGTCTCACTGAGTTATACCAGAGTTCTGGAAATCTTTAACCTAGATAACACAGTTGAATCAGAGTTCTGCATATCTCCAATTTTTATAACAGAGTTGAATCAGAGTTCTGTATATCTTTAATCTATATATCACTATATATCACCATATATCACCATGTCAGAAAGACCAAAAAGGACAGGCAGACGCTCCAAGACACAGATAAGAGGGCAAGCAACCTCTGTGTCGGAAGGCTGTGCCTCTGGTCGTTGTGGACGTGGTGCATCCTCTGCAGGGACAGGCTTGTCCTTTCTAACTGGTGCTGGCCGTCTTAAGCAGCAGCATCATACAGAGGATTTGCAAGATTGGCTAACCAGGCCATCCTCATCCTCCGAGTCCTCTGCCAGCCAGGCTTGTAGTGCTTTACAGTCCACCTCAGCTGCCAAAGCATCTAATGCAGCCTCCATGTCCACTGCTACTCCTGCCGTAGCCTCAACAACGTACACAGAGGGTCAGCTGAATTGTTTGACTACAATGACAGTGACATGCTGCTTGAGGATGCGTAGCAACTACAGTGCTCTGATTCAAACTCTGAGGTTGAGGAAGGGAGTATAATCAACCTAGAGGAAGGGGGTGCAAGTGACACACAAATAACTGGCACTCATGTTCCCCCAGCAGCTGCAGCATATTGCAAGGTTGGCTCCAGTGACGAGGAGATAGGGGGTGATGATGATGATGAGGTCACTGACTCCACCTGGGTGCCTGATCGAACAGAGGAGTCAAGTGAGGAGGAGGAGGCACAACAAACACGAGGCACAGCGTCCTCTATGACCAACCGTAGCCAGTCCAAGGCATCAGAAGTCACAGCTGCTCAGGTGCAGAGCGCTGTTGTCTCAAAGCACATGTACAGGAAGTCTGCTGTCTGGGAGTTCTTTAAGAAATGTACAGCAGACCGCACCGTTGCTATTTGTAATCTATGTCTGATGAGGATCAAGCGTGGGAAGGACATCCCACACTTGGGTACCATGTGCTTGAGGCGACATATGACCTCCTGCCACTCATCCCGTTGGCACAACACTTTGCATAGGTCCTCCTCCTCATCTGTCTCTACCCCCACTATATGTCCTGCCATGTCATTGCCTACAACCTCCACTGACAGGGATGATGCTACAGTAATGGGTGTACCAGGTCCTTCCTCAGAATGTGACAGCATCCCATCAGCTGAAGATTTACGCATTCAGATTACAATGCCCCAGCTGCTGCAGCGTAATAAGAAATATAGTCCCAACCATCCCCAAGCACAGCGTCTAAATGCCAGTTTAGCAAAATTACTCACATTACAGCTGCTGCCTTTCCAGCTGGTGGACTCTGCTTCCTTCCGTGAATTTGCTGAATGTGCTGTACCACAGTGGCAGGTTCCAAAATGCCATTTATTTTCACGGAAGGCCATTCCAACACTATACCAGCACGTGGAAGACAATGTTATGGAGTCATTGGGAAAGGCAGTCAGCAGCAAGGTGCACATGACTTTAGACACATGGTCCAGCAAGCATGAACAGGGCCATTACATTTCCTTCACGGCACACTGGGTAACTCTGATTGCAGCTGGGAGGGATCCAAGACGGGGCTCTGTGCTGGAGCTTGTTCATCCACCACCCCGCCAGAAAGCTGCTTGTATGAGGTCTGTCTGCTCCACCACCTCTTCCTCCTCCTTCTCTGTCTCTGGTGAAGAGGCAGATAAACCACCACGTGGCAGGGGCTACGCAATGGCTCAAGCAAAAAGATGCCATACTGTGCTTGAGCTGGTTTGTTTAGGGACAGGAGCCACACCGGGCCAGAAATTCTGTCAGCTATGCAGGGGCAGGTGCAGAGATGGTTAACACCATGCCAGCTTCAGCTGGGAATGGTTGTCTGTGATAAATGGCAGCAACCTTCTCTCCGCCCTACGCCAGGGTAAGTTGACGCATGTACCATGCCTAGCACACGTCCTAAATCTGGTGGTACAGCATTTCCTAACTAGGTACCCGGGGCTGGCAGAGCTTCTCAGCCACGCCAGAAAAGACTGCAGCCACTTCAGACGGTCATTCCCAGCAAGTGTTCGCCTGGCAGAAATTCAAAGAGAATTCCACCTTCCCACAAACCGTCTGATCTGTGACAGGCCCACCAGGTGGAACTCGACATTAGCAATGCTGCAGTATCTGCACAAGCAGCAGAGGGCCATCAATGAGTACCTGTGTGAGTATGGCACAAGGACAGATTCAGGTCAACTTGGTTCCCCCCCGCAGTGGCTGATGATCAAGGATGCATGCACTGCACTGTCGCCATTTGAGGAGGCAACGAGGATGGTGAGATGGGACAGTGCATGCATCAGTGACACAATTCCTTTAGTGTTCCTGCTGGAGCGCACTCTGTGGGGAATTATAGATGTGGCACTAGAGGCAGAGCAGCAGGAGGAAGAGAAGGCCTTCCCTAGCTTTCAAGGCCCCAGTGTTTATGCAGACAGCATTCCTGCGGGTCCTCAGATCAGACAGGAGGATGATGAGGAGGAATATTTAAGTAGTGGGGGCATTGAAGGTGGGGATTCCTCAAGGGAGGGTTTTGTGTGCCCAGAAACCCAAGAACTAGTATGTGACTGGGAGGAGGAAGTGCACTATGGGGTTATCCTCATTGACCAGGAAGACTCGGAAGCTAATGCCACCTCCAACCTACACTGCATGGGGTCCCTTTGTCATTCCTCAGGCCTGGGAACGTGCTGTGGTCAGTCTGGCTTTCCATTTCTCCCTGTCTGTATCCACCTAAGGGCTAACTCCTGTTCTAGAAGCATGTGTGCTTTGCTTAAAACCAGGGCACGCCCTTTCCTCCACGTTCTGTCATTGTTCTACCTACTGTGCTAGTGAGAGGGTCCTCCTCCAGGGCTCCTGGATATTATTTGTATCTTTGTTCCAGTTTTGCTTGCTGTTGATCCTGCACTTCATCTCCTGGATATCCAGCCTCTGCATTTAAATGCTGCTGTGGTCCCAGGTACATTGTCTGCTGTTTCCTGAGACTATATTCAGCTGTACCAGTTCATCACTGTGAACCACTTTCTGCAAGGCCTGGAGAGATTGCCCAAGATCACCGTGGTATTACATTTACCATTGCTGTTACCAGAGACCGTGTATGTTTCAACTTTACCAGTGTACCTCTGTGTATTCATCATCTGCCACAGCATCAATATACGTTTATATCTGCATTTGTATCCAGTGTCTGTGTTAACTCATTCAACCTCAGCGCCTGGGAAACATATACTTAACTTTGGGTCCCACCTAGGCTCATGCCTGGTGCCACCCTGACACCCTTATCCTGCAAAGCCTGCTAAAGGACCCCAGGATTCGTGCTATCAAGGAGAGGGATCATTACTGGTTGGCAAGCCTTCTTAATCCAAGATACAAGGGTAAAGTTGCAGAGCTCATCCTGCCCGCACAGTGGGAGTACAGGATGAAACAACTTGAGGATGCTCTAAAGCGACACTTGTATAACACCTTTCCAGGCACTGGTAGGTTACCAAGTGATGACACAGGTGCTTCTGAGGCTGCGGATGATCAGAGGAAGAGCGGTGAAGGCCGGGGCCGCTTGACTGATGCCTTTTTAATTTTTTTTAGTCCACGACGCCCAGGGACGTCAAATGTAGGCACCCATTGCCACCGTCTTCACCATATGGTACAGGACTACCTAGGGGCAAGGGCAGACCTGGATACCATTACAGCAGATGATCCACTGGTTTACTGGGTGTTGAGATTGGATCACTGGCCAGAATTTAGCCAATATGCTATGCAGCTACTAGGTTGCCCTTCATCCAGCGTGCTTTCTGAAAGGACGTTAGTGCCGCTGGAGGTTTTGTCACAGACAAAAGAGTGCGTCTGTCCACCAACTCTGTAGACTGGCTGACATTTATAAAAATGAATCAGTCCTGGATCAGCAGCTATCAATCCCCTGATGCTGACATAACTGAATAGATCGGGGATCTCTTCTGCATTCCCAAAACCTCCACCACTGCACTCTTTCACAATACCACAAAGGGGTTACAGTGTGAAGGCACTTGCTGCCACCAAAGGCACAATATTTGGGTGCACTGACGCCTGTACCAGATTCATATCATTTTAATATTTGACCGCAGGGTAGGCTCGTGCACCGATTTTTTTTTCGGTTCGATTCGGTTCAATTTTTCGGATTTTTAAACTTTTCGATTCGTCTCGTTTCGACCGATTTCTGTTTCGATTCGGTTCGGCTCGATTCGTTTTCCGTGTACATTTTTTTTTCGGAATATCGACCATTTTTCGGATTTTCGTGTCACTTCGCTCGTTTTTTGTATCGACTTTTCGTAATTTCGGAAATTTTCGTTTTTCGGAATTGTACATGTTTTCGGAATTTCGACCGTTTTTCGTATGTTCGTGTCACTTTGCTCGTTTTTTGTATCGACTTTTCGTAATTTCGGAAATTTTCGTTTTTTCGGAACGTCTGTTCTCCTCGTTTCAAAGCAATAAATTTCGATTTGACACATTTCAAGTCCATTCGAAAATTCCGAAAATATTTCGTTTCGGCTCGGAAAACTTTTCGGATCTGCCATTTTCGGATCTAAAAATTTTCGGAAATTTGGCTGCATCCGAAAACACGAATCGGGAAATTTTGTGAAAATTCCGAAATTCTGAAACCGAAAACGCACATCCCTACCACAGGGTCCAACCCTGCACTCTTCCACAATACCACAAAAGGGTTACGGTGTGACGGCACTGTTGCCGACACTAATGGCCCAATTTTAAAGCACCTATTGTTACTTTCATCCAAAGCCTGCATAAGTTTCACCATAATCTAGCCAAAAAATCACTAAACTTGTTCTGCGTATCCTAAAATGTCTCCTCTTTTCATACAGGCTGCCGCCCCAAGCAGTTGTTTACGAATAGATTAAAGGAAAACCATTTACCGTCATTTTTTTGTTTTTAAATATTTCTATACATCCTACAAATCTGCCACTTCACGGGCAGGTTATGGGGACCTCCTAGGCACGATATTTGAAGGAATTTTTCATTTTTATTCTATGCTTTATTTCATGGAAAAACTTTAAAAACTGTTTTTTTTAAAACTTTTTGTCCTTGTTTCCTGTACCCCAGGGCACTACTCGGAACCCCATTCATCTTTTATGGCAAATATCTTTCATATGTGCCCTCTTGGAGGGCACTCTAAAATTCGAACTTTCGAGTCCCATTGACTTGCATGGAGTTCGGTTCGTGTTCGAGTTCGAACTCGAACTTTTGAAATTGTTTGAGTTCGAATGCGAACCGAACACGGGGGTGTTCGACTCATTACTAGTTGTAATACAACATGACAAATATATATATAAACAGATGCTCTTTGTATATCCAGCCAAACTGCGTGAATACCTATTGGGGTAGGTATGTCTAAGTAGATAGATAGTATCTAGGAGGTATAGAAGGAAAACGGTCCTTCAAGTGTCCATTGCTATAAGACAGAGAGAGGAAATAGCTGGCTAACTATCATAACTAAAACATAGTTGCTAGCAACAGCAGCCTTGGAAGCTCAGAGTGGTATATGGTGTTAAGATATTTGGGTACGCTACCAAATGTGTAAATCAGAAATTTACTCCAACTGGGCAGGCTGTGCAGGCTGGGATTAGGAAAGGCAAACAGAGCAAAGAAATTTTAAAAGAAGGCACTCATGCCTCTATGCGTTTCGCCAAACTGGCATCGTCAGGAATTTAGACAAAGTCTATCAGAAATTGAATTTTTTGAATTTATTTGGTATTTTTCTGTTTTTTTCCGTCCAAAATTTGGGGTACTGATCTTTAAAAAAAAAAAAAAAAAAAAAGGCCTTTTTGCACTTGAAGTCTTTTTTTTTTTCTCCTTGGCCCTCTGCAGGTGTATGATAACAGACCTGAAAGCATTCATCCACTCGTGTTGGTGTAATGGCTCAACCGATTCATATACTGTGTTACAAAGAAAGAGATCATAGGATTGATCCCCCACAGAGACATTTGTATTATTTTTAACATCTTCCTGTGCCTTGTATATTTATAATGCTGCTATTACTATTATAAGATTGTATAATGAATAATAGTCGCATTATAATGCTAATTTTATTATTATTACATAAGTTTCACAAGCTTTGTTTTATTTACTTAATAATCAGAATATTATTGTAACGCTACTATGTTTTATGCTACCACTACAATGTATGTAGAGAAGAGTAAAATGCTAACTATTTTGTCAAGATAGAAGAATGCACATATAAGATTTTTTATCTTCATGGGGACTTATGTTTTATGCTGTTTACATGATTTCTGTAGCACAACAGGCTGGGAAAAATAATGTCTTTAGGTAAAACATTGCTTGTCACTGAAACTCCCTTAAGGGAAACATTGACTTAAAGAACTAGGACAAAGCATTGGCTCAATATGAGATTCTACTGGGGGTGTTAATATTGCCATAAAAAATAGATTTTGAGCATTTAGAACATATAAATAATTAATTGTATTCAGTAGATTAGATTCTGTTTTAACTTTAAAATTTGCATACATTAGATGTACAGTGAGATATTATTGACACTACAAAGATTAGTGAACATGACTGTTGTACTTATCTAAAAAAATATTTAGTGGAGCATTATAGCTTGATACCACACCAGATAATAGTGCCCCTCCAAGGAGAGAGAGAGAACAAGCATAAAGTATATATATATATATATATATATATAGTATATACATCCTCAGACTCTAGTACGCCTCATCCCCAAAGCGTCAAAAGCACAGCATATATAATAACATTACTATTATTAAAACATGCCACAGACGTAGCAAAAAAGGGAGGAAAACTAGTGTAGAAATTAGGACTACCGTAAACCTCATAAATATATAGACAAAAAATACAAGTGGCAATCACCAAACAGCGTTGGAATATGCCGTTACAACAGGTCTGCAAAATAACCAAAAATAAATAAAAGCAACTTTATTGGAAAACGAACATACAAAAGAAAGGTTTTTTCTAATAATAATAAAAAAAATTCAGCAATGAAAAGAAAAATATTCAGGGAGGGGAGGGGGGAAGGGGGAGGAATTTCAGGACACAATTACACTTCACGTCTTCTGCATAAAACATAAACATCTATCAGTTATAAACCGCACGCTTTATAGAGCTTGTGAATATCCCATAGTGTCCACAGGGGTCTGCGGCATTCGGAGTGAGGCCGCAATAAAAGAAAGTTTTTTAATGATAAATACTAGACTTGTGCACCGATTTTTTTTTCGGTTCGATTCGGTTCGGTTCGTTCGTATTTTGTAAATTTTCGTTTCGGCCGATTTCCGTTTCGTTTCGTAAAAGTTTAGTTTCCGGAAAATTCGGATCTGACAATTTTCGTAAAATCGGCTGAATCCGAATGCACGAATCGGAAAATTTCGTGAAAATTCCGAAATTCCGAAACCCGAAGCGCACATCCCTAATAAATACGAAGTTCGCAAAATTGAAATGGAAATGACCTAAATATATAGAGGAGCCCGCAAGAAAGAAAAAGGGGTGGGTTGACCCAGAGGGCAAAAAATGAGGGCTCATGCGAACATTAATTTTAAAAAAATCTTTTTTATGTTCATTTTCCAATAAAGTTGCTTTTATTTTTTTTGGTTATTATGCAGACCTAGTGTAATGGCATATTCCAACGCTGTTTGGTGTTTGCCACTTGTATTTTTTATTACTATTATTATTGTTATAGCTTGATACACTGTTAAGAGTAAATAAATTATTGCCATTGCAATTATACATAATAGCTTGGGCTACTATTTTTCCAACGCAGGGCCCTATTCGATAGTTGTTGATAAGATAACTACAGGAGATGTTATAAATAATGTTTTGAGAATTTGTCTTATTGATGGGAATCACTATTCCATTCTTGCTTCAAACTGGGCTTGCAGGTCGAATGTAATTCCCTGCGCAAGGTTACAGTAAGTTATCGTCTCCTATACTTCGTATAAATATAGGAGAGGTTAATTTACACCTCCACATGGAAGTGCAGGCTATTCCAAGGCGCCTGCGCTTCTACCTGGGAGACAGTTTTTCACTGAGAATTACTGTCTCCTCAAAGCGGGTGTTAAGTGATTTTGGATATGCAAAATCATGTAACACACTATGAACTCTCCTTTTAAATTCCATACTCACCTCTCATCCAGCGGTGGAGAGGGCGACACAATGCACCGCTTCCTCTTGTCAAGGCCAGAGTGAGACAAGGAATAAATAGTTGCAAGTCTACCTCCACAGTGGTGCGTGATCCTGCAACCGGGATGAGCAAGGGTTCATGGAGTCCTATGAACTCCATGAGTCGATGCTCGAGTACCACTGCCAGGATCAGGCAGACTTGCGCTCAGTGGCGTCACAAGGGGGGCGGGGTGCGGCCTGCACCGGGTGACATCACCCCAAGGGTGACAGCCTAAAACGAAAAACATATTTTTTCACCCTATCAGGGTTATTCAGAGAAAGGTGAAACTCTGGAGAACTTTTGGAGAAGTGAAAATTCTAGATCAAAATAGCCTAGCCAAAAAATTTCTTCCATTTATCTCCAAATCAGCTCCAAATTTATTTCCAAATCAGCTATTTTGACCTAGAATTTTCACTTCTCCAAAAGTTCTCCAGAGTTTCACCTTTCTCTGAATAACCCTGAAAGTATTTTACTAAGAAGGATACATTGAGATTTATCTAATTTTCAAGTATGTCCTGTGTAGGCAAGGCCTAGGCCGGCACTTTCCAAAATAAACCACCACTAAAGGGGTTATTCACAGACAGGGCCAGACTGGGAATGAAAAGCAGCCCTGGAATTTTTTTTAGACCAGCCTGATATTGTGATAACTGCAAACGAAACGTATCATTAGTGCAGAGCAATAAAACTCACGCTCATACACACCATACATTTCTGTGGGTTTTATTGCTGTGCAGCTGTGTGATACGCTCATACACACTGCACATTTCTGTGGGCTTTATTGCTGTGCAGCTCTGTGATACGCTCATACACACCGTACATTTCTGTGGGTTTTATTGCTGTGCAGCTCTGTGATACACTCATACACAGTCAGGGTTATTCAGAGTGCGTGAAAAGCAGGAGAATGACTGGAGAATGACTGGAGAATGAAAGATTCTAGGTCAAAATAGCCAAACCAGAAAATTCTCCCTTTCATCTCACTTTCTAAATCGGCTATTTTGACGTAGAATTTTTCATTCTCCAGTCATTCTCCAGTCATTCTCCTGCTTTTCACGCTCTCTGAATAACCCTGAGTGTGTCAAATATAAATTAGGGGGTGCACGAGTTTAATCAGGCCTGGGGTAGCACAAAACCTAAATACACCACTGACTGTATCGCAGAGCTCCACTGCAATAAAACTCACAGTAATGTTCGGTGTATGAGCGTATCACATGTAGACAAGCATATTTAGTAGTGGTTTGCAGGCTGTGTGTATATACACATATATATATTTACATGCCTGTATATATATTGCCTGTGTCTGTAAAGTCTGCCTGACTCTAATTAATCACCATGTATAATAAATGCCTGCAAAACCTCTACATATATATGTGTGAGTGCTTGTGTGTTTATTTCTATATAATGCCCCTCTATTTATGCAAATACATATGCATTTATTATATTTGTATAGAGGGGCATTATATAGAAATAAACACACAAGCACACACACACATATACAGTATATGTAGAGGTTTTGCAGGCATTTATTATACATGGTCATTAATTAGAGCCAGGCAGACTTTATAGACACAGGCAATATATATACAGGCATGTATATATATATATGTGTATATACACACAGCCTGCAAACCACTACTAAATATGCATATATATATATACACAGACATTTTATTGAAAGGGCATTCTTTCAGATTTCTCACCCTGTCCTGGGGGACTTCTTGCAGCCAGGACACCGAAAAGCTCATAACAGCCTCCTGCTTCTCTCCAGGGACATGATTCTCTGATCGCTGACCCGGAACGCATGCTGTGCAGAGGCTCTGTGTACCTGACAGCAGCACAGCGACGGAACGGATGGGAAGGGTGTGAGAGCTGGAGCTGAGGGGGATCTGAGGATGGTGGGAGCTGGAGCTGAGGGGGATCTGAGGATGGTGGGAGCTCGAGCTGAGCGGATCAAGACTAGCAGCAGCTTCTTATGTCACAGGGTTTTGTAGGCTGTGGCTGCTGGCCTCCTTGCTATGTGCGTGCGGCCACTAGTGAGACATGCAGGCAGCACGGGGATGTTCTGCGCCTGTGCGTCTACACGACGTATCACGTGGTGAGTGAAGGGGGTGGCGCCAATACAGCGTGCGTGCCGTTCCCAGCCCTGTGTACTGT
Organism: Leptobrachium leishanense; assembly: GCA_009667805.1. NCBI lineage: Eukaryota > Metazoa > Chordata > Amphibia > Anura > Megophryidae > Leptobrachium > Leptobrachium leishanense. Next base: position 317,147,950 of record CM019066.1, on the reverse strand, counting down.
TCAGTATCTGAAGGCACGTACGCTGCAGTGGCTGTCAGCCCTCCTCCTCACTCACACAGAGGGCAGCAGCTGAAGAGACTGGAGCTGACTCGCGGCAAGGCAGTGTGTAGCTGGGCCAGCCCCGGCCCGCGACCAACCCGCGGCCACAGGTTCTTAATCGCAAATTGCAATATAAATATGGGAAAAAATGAAAAAGGCCCCAAAGTTTAAGCAGCCTACCGGGATTCCTCCCGGTATCCCGGTAGGCCAGTCTGGCCCTGTTCACAGAGCACCAAAATGCCGCCGAAATTTCGGTGTTCTGCTGTTCCCCGCACCTCAGGGAATCAAATTTTCCCACCCTGCAGTGAATTCACCATTCACCACAGGGTCCCCAAACTGCAGGGAATCAGCCAGTGAATGCCGCAGCCGCCGCTGCAAAACTGTCGCCTGCCGCCACCAACCCGCCGGACAGCTGCTGCAAACACGCCAGACAGCTACCAAATACAACCGATGAGCTGCCGGACACAGTGTTGACCACCTGCATTAAAAAGCCAACAAGCCCCCGGACAGGTAAAAAAAAAAATACGATTCAGACCAGCGTCAGACGAACGCAGTGATCACGTCCTTGTTGCCGCACAGTTTAACGTCCGTCGCAGCATAGAATCATGAGCAATAGAGACCCATACACGAAGTAGGTGCGTACCGAACTGCGCGTGCACAACGCACGTGGCAAACGGACGCAAGTTAGGTAAGAACGTAAAACCGCTAGATGGACGGTCAGAGTGCGCCACATCTGTGTAGCGTTCTCTGTGAGTGATGAGGAGATGTCATACGCAGCGTATTTGCAACTCCAGCACAAAATGGCTTTTCATATCCTTTTCAAATTTTTATCATTTTTCATATTAATTTTGTTTCCCATAACAGGGGCGGATCCAGACACAGGTTTCGGGGGGTGCATTCTACCAGGTTTGATTAAGAGCTGGTGTTGGGTTCGCAGTGACAGGCAGAGACGCGCCTAATCGCAAGCTATGCTCATTACACTCACTCTCCCCAGAACATTGCACAGGGTCTGTCCTCATGTGGCTCATGAGCCCTGAGAACCCTTTCCATTCAAGGGGCCCAGGGTACCCCCCTCCCAGCACATACCCCTTGCAGCTATGCAGTGTAGGGTAACCCACGTGTGGGCTGCCCAGTGCACCCTTTCCATGCTGGCAGGAAACACGTGGCACACCCCATCTGCGCAGCCCTGCAAAGCCTTTCCATACCAGGGGCCCAGGGTACCCCCCAGCTCACACATGGATATATTGCCCCCAGCTCACACATAGATATATTGCCCCCAGCTCACATGGATATATATAGTGCCCCAGCTCACATGGATATATTTCCCCAGCTCACATGGAAGTATTGCCCCAGCTCACACATGGAAATATTGCCCACAGCTCACATGGAAATATTGCCCCAGCTCACATGGAAATATTGCCCCCAGCTCACATGGAAATATTGCCCCAGCTCATATGGATATATTGCCCCAGCTTATATGAAAATATTGCCCACAGCTCATATGGAAATATTTCCCCCAGCTCATATGGAAATATTGCCCCCAACTCATATGGAAATATTGCCCCAGCTCATATGGATATATTTCCCCAGTTCATATGGAAATATTGCCCCCAGCTCACATGGATATATTGTCCCAGCTCATATGGATATATTGCCCCCAGCTCATGTGGAAATATTGCCCCAGCTCTTATGGATATATTGCCCCAGCTCATATGGATATATTGCCCCAGCTCATATGGAAATATTGCCCCCAGCTCGCCTCCTCTGAGGTCTCCAAGTCATTACCGGCGGCCATGTGCTTTTTCTCCTTCGAGCGGCCCCCGGCATAAATCTATGCCGCTCGCTGCCTGGCTGGCTGGTGGATAGATCCCACCCAGGCAGCAGGCAGCGAGCGGCAGAGCTTTATGCCGACGGCCGCTCGTAGGAGGATAGTAACGTGGCTGCCGGCAATATTTTCTCGGGAGGGGGGGGGCGATTGCCCCTGGATCCGCCCCGTCCCATAATTCCCTTTTTTTTCTACGTCCGTCAAGAAAAAAGGATTGTGTGGTTTCTACAGTATCTTCCGTCAGTACGTCTGTCCGTTATGCACGCACTCAGAGTGCGCTCTGACTGTGTTTGTCTGACATTAGCCTTAAAATGTCTGTCAAAATTTAAACGCTGTTTTAAAAAACCATTAATGGCCATTAATAGAAACCAAACCCTATAATTGTGTTTTGTTTCACACGGTATAATGGGAATAAGCGCAGATGACGTCTTTTTTCTTATTTTTTATACATGTTGCTGGGCTGGATACATCTGGTGGTTGCAGCCACCCCATCGGGGAATAGGCGTGACCCCGCTCCTCCTGTACTAAAATGATAAACGGTTTATTAGGTATTGCATAAAAACGGGAATATTTTTAACATTGAAACCTATGGGGTTCGCTTGAATAAACCTCCCGAATGAAATCACCGAACATCAGGTCATTTCACTGCTGTTCGGTGTTCTCTGAATAGATTAACCATTGCTTCTCTATGGGGACTTTCACTGCCTTCGAACAGGCACCATACTTGCTGGCAGTTCGCCAAAATGTGTGTGTGAGCATATCACAGAACTCCACAACAATAAACCTCACAGTAATGTTTGCTGTGTATGAGCATTCAGTGTTATATGGGAGTACTGATTTATGAGTTAGAGTAGTTAAAAAAGAAACCATAAAACTCGGGGGGGGGTGACACAAGTCACCAACACACCAGGTGACACCAACCCTAATGACGCCACTGCTTGCGCTTCGTTTCGGTTTTAGGAGATAAGAAAGCCCCTACCCGGAATACATACGGTAAAATGGAGATGTAAGGAAAATCTGTAGGCGCAGATTTTCTTGCTGACTGTCTCCATTTTACCGACAACTATGGAATAGAGCCCATAGTTGGTAACAGGGAGCCGCTAAAGGTAAAAATTGTTAGCCAATAACCCTTAGCGTCTCCTTGTTACTGACTTTATTGCGACAAAATCGCTGCATTCGTGGCTCGAGTCATAAAAGCAGGGAGCCAAACAGATTCCTGCAGCAGAATCACCAATCGCCACTAGTATCATCTCCTGAAGTACATAGGTTTCCATGAAGACAAATGTGACTCTGGTTAAGCTGTAGGCGAGGACCATGGAATGTTGGAAATTATTTGTTCCAGTGTTCTGCATACAGCCAGAAGAGCCGACAGATCGCGGAACCACTCGATAATATAATATGGAATATGGACTGTGATTTTTTTTTCTACTGATAAATAGTATTTTAAGACATTCCTGATAGGACTTTAACTGGATCTCGTGAAAGATTTTATTCTTGTATTTGATTTGTTGTTGTTTATTTATCGTTATACTAGGTGGAAAGCCTGCCCAGAGGGCAGTCTATTGTTGTCGCCAGCTCAGAATTCACGTCCACATAGTTTTTTTTCAATGTCCTATCCAAGAGTATATCTCTATATAAATGCGTTTGTATCGCGTCCATCGCCATCCCATCCGCAACAGGAGGGCCAACTGAGCAGCTGTGATGGGCGCGCGCAGCTGACAGTGCATTACAAAAGCATTTATATATTAGAGCAGGTTCCTCTTCCCTCTTAGATTGTAAGCTCACGGGAACCGGACCCTCAGATTGTAAACTCGTGGGACCCCTTAGATTGTAAATTCATGGGGCCCCTTAGATTGTAAGCTCATGGGGCCCCTTAGATTGTAAGCTCATGGGGCCCCTTAGATTGTGTTGGGCTTGTGTGGGCATTTTTTTGTAGCGTATACATTATGCGGATATTTAATGGCATGTGGTATGCATGACATGGCAGGCTGGTGTTTAGGCACACTGGTATTAGGAGACACTGGTATTATGCATGGCAGACTGGTAATATGGCTGGCAGACTGGTATTAGGCATGACAGACTGGCATTGTGCATGGCAGACTGGTAATATGGCTGGCGAACTGGTAATATGGCTGGCAGACTGGTAATATGGCTGGCGAACTGGTAATATGTCTGGCAGACTGGTATTGTATATGGCAGGCAGACTGGTAATATGGCTGGCAGACTGGTAATATGGCTGGCAGACTGGTATTGTGCATGGCAGACTGGTATTGTGCATGGTAGAATGGTATTGTGCATGGCAGACTGGTATTAAGGCAGGCAGACTGGTATTGTGCATGGCAGTCTGGTAATGTGCATGGCAGACTGGTAATGTGCATGGCAGACTGGTATTGTGCATGGCAGACTGGTACTGTGCATGGCAATGTGCATGGCAGACTGGTATTGTGCATGGCAGACTGGTACTGTGCATGGCAATGTGCATGGCAGACTGGTATTGTGCATGGCAGACTGGTACTGTGCATGGCAATGTGCATGGCAGACTGGTATTGTGCATGGCAATGTGCATGGCAGACTGGTACTGTGCATGGCAGACTGGTATTGTGCATGGCAATGTGCATGGCAGACTGGTATTTTGCATGGCAGACTGGCAATGTGCATGGCAGACTGGTAATGTGCATGGAAGACTGGTAATGTGCATGGCAGACTGGTACTGTGCATGGCAATGTGCATGGCAGACTGGTATTGTGCATGGCAATGTGCATGGCAGACTGGTACTGTGCATGGCAGACTGGTATTGTGCATGGCAATGTGCATGGCAGACTGGTATTGTGCATGGCAGACTGGTATTGTGCATGGCAGACTGGTACTGTGCATGGCAATGTGCATGGCAGACTGGTATTGTGCATGGCAGACTGGTACTGTGCATGGCAATGTGAATGGCAGACTGGTATTGTGCATGGCAGACTGGCACTGTGCATGGCAATGTGCATGGCAGACTGGTACTGTGCATGGCAGACTGGTATTGTGCATGGCAATGTGCATGGCAGACTGGTATTTTGCATGGCAGACTGGTACTGTGCATGGCAATGTGCATGGCAGACTGGTATTGTGCATGGCAATGTGCATGGCAGACTGGTACTGTGCATGGCAGACTGGTATTGTGCATGGCAGACTGGTAACATGGCTGGCAGACCGGGCACTGAGAAGATGGAGGCCGGGCACTGAGGAGATGGAGGCCGGGCTTGAGGAGATGGAGGCCGGGCACTGAGGAGATAAACAAATCCGGTCCATTGGAGAGGCGCTGTGCTGTGCGCCTCTCCAATGGATCGGATTTGTTTTGTCCCTCGCGCACGCCGGCTGTGCGCCTGCCGCGGCCGTTGGATGCACGCGCAGCCAAACGCCGCTGGTTGCGCGCGCATGCGCAGTCTGTTTTTTTGGCGACGGACACGCCAGCCCTTATCGTTTTATGTTATAGATTCACCCTTGGAATTAACTGAAACTCCTATTGTATGTCCAATTTATGAGGAGGTTTACATAGGTAAAATTATTCCTTTTGAAGATAATGGCAAAAATTTACAGTATTATTATTGTCATCATTTATATAGCGCCAACAGTTTCCGCAGTGCTTTACAATAACCAAAGCGACCGAGATACAGATAAATGGACGTAGGCTGGTAACAATAGGTGTAGAGGGCCCTGCTCATAGGAGCTTACAGTCTAGAGGGATTGGGGTTGAGGAAGATGAGGGGAATTTTACTGGACGGCAGGATCATTAGTGCCAGTGGTTTGGGAATGGTGGGGCCATAGAAGCAGCTTTAATCCTGTGTGAGTAGGTGAGCTGTGCCTAGGGGCTGTGTAGCAGGGCTTCCCTTAGCTGAAACTGGGTGAGCAATGCCCTTCACTTTATTTGCATTGAAAGACAATCAATATGGCTGTGTACATACTATTAGCTCACATGTCGATCATCGGAGGGATGCCCCCTGTGTGACTCTGTCACTGTAATGCCCCGAGACGCCAGCGCCGCAGGAAACCTAAAAGCAAGCCAGTTTCCTGTAAGGAGACTGGTAATTCCTCTACAACCAGGCTAATCCAGCAACCAGGTGCTGGCTAATGCACCCTTATTCCCCTCTACAAAAAGGAACCACTCCCAAGGTCCAATGCTTCTGCATTACCTTGGTAAACACCAAGCTGACAGGGAGCTACCTCCTGTTCCTGCCTAAGAACATTAATCTATTTTGTTTCCTCCAGCATTTCTTGCCCGCTGTGCCAACATTCCACAGATTCCTCGGAGCCTGCTGCCCTGCACCTCGCAGAATCTTCAGCCGCTGCCGAATCCTCAACCGCTGCCCTGCACCTCGCAGAACCCTCATTCCGTTGCCCTCTGTTCCTGCATTCCTCTGAGCCTGCTACCCTGCACCTCGCAGAATCTTCAGCCGCTGCCGAATCCTCAACCGCTGCCCTGCACCTCGCAGAACCCTCATTCCGTTGCCCTCTGTTCCTGCATTCCTCGGAGCCTACTGCCCTGCACCTCGCAGAATCTTCAGTCCGCTGCCGAATCCTCAACCGCTGCCCTGCACCTCGCAGAACCCTCATTCCGTTGCTCTCTGTTCCTGCATTCCTCGGAGCCTGCTGCCCTGCACCTCGCAGAATCTTCAGCCGCTGCCGAATCCTCAACCGCTGCCCTGCACCTCACAGAACCCTCATTCCGTTGCTCTCTGTTCCTGCATTCCTCGGAGCCTGCTGCCCTGCACCTCGCAGAATCTTCAGCCGCTGCCGTATCCTCGACCTGCTGCCCTGCACCTCGTAGAATCCTCTTCCCGTTGTCCTCTGTACCTGCATTCCTCGGAGTCTGCTGCCCTGCATCTCGCAGAACACTCAGCCCGTTACCTTGCATTCCCAGGAACACCTACAGACCCAAGACCCTTTGCCTACCAAGACTCTTCTGCCTTTTGTTTTCTATTTTTCTCTAACGATCTCCTTAGCCTTCATTCTCATATTGTCTCCTTTCTATAGTTTAGAGTAGCTTAGTACTATCCTTCTGTTTACTCTTTTCTCATCTTGCTTTCAGTTAATTACACATATATATATTCAGTGTCTTCCCTTCCTCCTCTTATCCAGCTCCTTCATATATATTTGTTTATTGCCTTTATGTTACTCCAAATAAACCCTCTCTTGTATATGTTTATCTGAATCTTTGTTTCCCTTATTGCATATTGGGCTCAATCCTACCACCCCAGTACCAGCACCTGACAGTCACACAACAATCAATTTTAAATCATTTGACAGGGAATTGCATTTTATACATCATCGATGTAACTTCACATGCCAATGTTTGAATATCCTGCTCTGGATCACCACAGTTCACCACAGCTGCAACAACATGATTTTCACCGATGTTTGCAACATTGGTAGATAAAGGCAATTATTGAGTAACCATGTGCTATGGAACATGTCACTACTAGAAGAAAAAGTGATCATTAGTAATTTCAGTGAGTTATTGGGGATATTCTCTATACTAGAGACATATTCCATTACCATACCTTATAGTAGATGATAACATAATAATTAAATTTTCTGTTGTGTGACTGTGATATAGCCACTGGACACACGTATTAGTGCTTCAGGCTTTTCTTTATTGGGCAGCCACAGTACATGCAGAGTACTCCATAAGCAAGAAAATAAAGCGAATATAAATAAAAAGCCTACTCCTCATGCGGAGTCTAACTGAGCAATATTTTCTCCTCACTACAACATTGGGCAGCTAAGCCGCTTACCAATAACAAAAAAAATAACATGTACTTCCCTTAATAATTTCAGGGTTTTGTCTTCTTCTCTGCTGCACACAGCACAAAGAATGTTCTCTCAGAGGGAACCACCGTACCTATAAAGGCAGGGCAGTTCTAATCAGGCTTCAGCTGAGAATTTACCCTATAGGGGGAAACGGGCTTTCTCCATCCGCCTGCTAACAAATTTGTGATCTATCTCCGCGCCCCTAATCACACTATCAAAGTGACATACAAAAAAGTTTATATTATTTGCTGCACTGCAAAATAATTGCACATCTAATATGTGTATCATTGAGTGGCTACAAATAAAATGTGCTTAATATAATGAAATAATTTATATTTACATATATAGTTTACTTGCTTATTTTCTAAAGAAAACTTTAGACAACAACATCATTGTTTTATCAAAGTTAAAGGTATGCATGTAGTTTACAGCTAGCAAAATACTATCATATCCAAAAAAAAAGGATTACCGGTATGTATTGTAGACCTTGACCACTAATTGCAAAAATAAGCAGTTGATACATGAATCTGTGTAGTGAAAACGCATACAGTTTATGGCCATGTAGGCGGACAGGAATACAGAAAGCCAGGACGATAGTCAGCCTGATACTGGAATTACTATTAAGTTGTCTTTGAAAACGGTAAATATATATCCGATATGACCTTGTTACAGAGCAAACCTGTTATGTTAAGGTTTCATATTTTGCTGGAATAGCAATAAAGCAGAGTGCAGAAGCAGTTCCGTAATATATAAATAGCTGTTCAATAACATGGCAAAGAGGTGATTGCATGCAAATGACAATTTAAGTAAAAAGAGAGATGCAATTAAATCAGTGGCAGATGCAAAACAATCACCAGGATAGTTTTTTGAAGCTATCGAGGCATTTATTATGTATTTTATGGCCATAAACTGATTTAAAGTCATGACTAAGTTGTATAGTTTTTATGGCAGAATACTGATTAGTGTGGCTTATCCGTAAAGCTGAGTTTAATGTAGAACTGCTTTTTAATCTAAAAGATATTTCTACTTTTTGCCTCTGCTGCCGTCCCCAAGCAATAATGTATTGATTCTTGTGAGGAACTCATATATTACCTATGTTTTAGTAGATAGTAGTCATACGTTACACACTGCACACACGATAGACATGACTGCACATTTAGCTGCATGGCAGCTCGCCATGGTAGGTCATGCTCAGAGATATAAATAGGTGAGTTGGACATAATAAAGAAACAACCTTTGTTGGGAAATTGAGTACATGAGACCTGGGTTACAGTGTACACTGTTAAGATTTTTCTTTGGTTTCCAAGATTATGGACACCCCAGTAGAAATTAGAGGAGGTTGAGCATCAACCCAGAATGTTACATTGCAGCAACTGACTGGTCATGCTCTGGGACTTCGTCAAAGGGCTCAGAGCAGTCAACAGGTATGCTGGAGTTCTCCCGTGTGTGATGTATCGCAAATCTCTGAGCCAAAATCAGTTTCCGTCTCATGCTCCAGAGGACGCATTTACCACCACTCTCCCACTTCTTGTGCAGCCATAGGAGTAGCGGGCTGTATGAGAGACACCACCCCCTTTATGGCTTATGCTTCCTGGGAGAGGAGTCTGAGTGCTCCTCCTTGAGAGGTGAGGGGATGAGATTGACCACTGGGGAAGGCAGTGGGATGGGGCCACTTACTCTGTGGGAAAGGGGGTGAATGGTGCTATTCTCTCTGAGGGAAGAAAGGGTATGTGGGCTCTATCCTTGGGGAAAAGGGGGTGTATTGGACACAGATGTTGTAAACTCACCAGAGTCATTATAGTCTATGGAGTTGTTAAGTTTACATCAGCTCTGGTTAAGTTTACACCAGGGTTGGAATAAGGCCCAAGATATTTTTGCAAAAGAAAAACATAAACCTACAAAATAACTGTTACAAATTAGCCCCTTGCTGCAGTGGGGCATGCTATGCCACCCTTGAGGCGGGTGGGTATAAATGCAGCGGGCTGGTATAGGACACCCCACTGGCACCCTATGCACGCCTTCACCCTGCCTCCCCTGCATGTGCCGAGTACGTCACTGGCTACTGTGGACAATGATGCGCAGACAATGACGCGCTCGGTCTGCTGTAACGGGATGTTGGCCGATGGAGGACTTCAGAGCCTGCATGGCATGCTATTGCACCGAATGGCACTTAGACACAATCTGCTGCCGGGAGGTCCCTGGCAGTAAGGGGTTAATACATATGTAAATATTAGGATGAAGAGGCTCCCTGCAAAGGATAGGCTCTTGAAAAACACAGGATAGTATAACCAAATATTAATCAGGTTAGGTTTGTGATAAAACACCCCCATCCATTTTCTCCCAAATGTACCTAAAACTGCAAGTTCAATCTTGTTAAGCAATTAATATAAAGTACCTGATGTCAAACAAATTTTTCCTGTTTATTTTGTTTGTCTATGTATTTCTAAATCCAAAGGTGTAACTAGAAACCTCAGGGCCCAGGTGCAGGAACAATGACAGCCCCCCACACTAGGCAAAAACATATTATGTCCCCCCTCCCATCAACATGCATTGGTCGCCTCCGCGTCCACAATGTGGACTCCAGACAATCAGTGTCCCATTTTTTCTAGGTCCACTATGACCTCTTCAATCCATCCCATTTTTAATGTAATGTGCACTATTTATATCTCACAGAGCTCCACAGCAATATCTCTCCCAGTAATGTGCAGTGTGTATAAGTGTATCACAGAGCTCCACAGCAATAAAACTCAGTAATGTGCAGTGTGTATGAAGGTATCAGAGCTCCACAGCAATAAAACTCACAGTAATGTGCAGTGTGAATGAGCATATCACAGAGCTCCATAGCAATAAAATTCAGTAATGTGCAGTGCAGTGTGTATGAAGGTATCAGAGCTCCACAGCAATAAAACTCACAGTAATGTGCAGAGTGTATGAGCGTATAACAGAGCTCCACAGCAATAAAACTCACAGTAATATGTGGTGTGTATGAGCGTATCACAGAGCACCAAAGTAAAACTCACACATAAGTATAAAATAAATTAAAAAAATAATTATATATATAAACTTTAGGCAAGACCCCAGGCAGGCGAATGTGGCCCCCCAGACTCAAGGGCCCGGGTGTGGTGGCTTCCTCTGCACCCCTGGTAGTTACGCCCTTGTCTAAGTCATACTGTACTCAACATCTTTCCAGGGCTATTTACTTGCATGCATACGTTAAAATTGGTGTGGAGTTATGAAGGTTAGTAACTACTGCATGATTTAAATTTTGCATGCAAATAATGCGAATGGCCCCTGTAAAATTCCTGGTAACTCCCACCTCTGAATAATTAATATCACTTCCTTCCACTCTATCTTAGAGAGACCATTCTCCTTGGTTAGCAGTAATGAGAAACCTTTTGGTTTGTAATCAAGTTTTTGTATAAAAATAGTAGTTCCAAATATCTTGGTTCCAAAATTACACCCTTCCTATAACCATGTCTGAAGTTAGGATATTAACTAAAATACTATAATCATGGTGATTATTTACTAATGCACATATTCTAAGATGGTAGCAAACATTATACTTCATAGTTGTACCTTGCAACATAACAGAATAGCTATTAAATTTCACATTTATTCATTACATTCTTTTATCACCAAAATGTATATCTCAAACTAAATGTATCCATAGTAAATTTGTTAGCATCGTGGTAGGCGTCTGATGCACCCCCCACCACCAGTTGACCGTGCCCACTGAGACAGCGCTTTAAAAGGATGCTTCATCTCCAACATGAATGCTGTCAGTCAACACCACTACATGACATTCAAAGGCTTGATCTCCCCAGGCATCAAAAACTATTGCAGTGTCCTAATGCACACTTATGTAGTTTATGGAGGAGATGGGGGCCTAAGGAGTGTTAAATCGGCCGACCCATACTGCCTCTGAAAATTTCTGCATTTTGCTTGTTGCTTTGTTTAGAAATTGACAGATTTTGTTCAATATATTGATAAGTATACAAACAGCCCATCCACTTCTCTTCGTTTTCACTTTAATTAGATGTCAGTGTGGAGACATTTGTAGAGTTATTTCTTCTTAGCTTGTCACTTTCATTAATTTCTTTCTAACAATGCTCTTCATGCTTCTAGGATATACAGTATATAGTATAGTAGTAAAATGTGGGTGAAATTTCAGTGCACTCTGAATAACCCCTTATTTGTTTTTGATTACTTTAAGGGTTAGGTCTATGGCTACTATTTCTACTTTATTATTAGGGTTAGGGTTACTATTTATATTTGTTTTTGATTAGGTTTAGTGTTACTATTAGGGTTAGGGCTATGGCTATTATTTCTACTTGTTTTATTATCAGGGTTAGGGTTGCTATTACAATTTATTGTATGATTAGGCTTAGGGTTCCTTTTATGGTTAGTACTATGGCAGCTATTTCTACTTGTTTTATGATTAGGGTTACATTTTCTGCTTGTTTTATGATTACTTTTATGGTTAGGGTTGCTATTTCTTAGGCTTGTGCACCGATTTTTTTTTCGGTTCGATTCGGTTCGATTTTTCGGATTTTTAAACTTTTCGATTCGGCTCGTTTCGACCGATTTCTGTTTCGATTCGGTTCGGCTCGATTCGTTTTTCGTGTACATTTTTTTTCGGAATATCGACCATTTTTCGTTTTTCGTGTCACTTTGCTCGTTTTTTGTATCGACTTTTCGTAATTTTGGAAATTTTTGTTTTTTCGGAATTGTACATGTTTTCGGAATTTCGACCGTTTTTCGTATTTTCGTGTCACTTTGCTCGTTTTTGTATCGACTTTTCGTAATTTCGGAAATTTTCGTTTTTTCGGAACGTCTGTTCTCCTCGTTTCAAAGCAATAAATTTCAATTTGACACATTTCAAGTCCATTCGAAAATTCCGAAAATATTTCGTTTCGGCTCGGAAAACTTTTCGGATCTGCCATTTTCGGATCTAAAAATTTTCGGAAATTCGGCCGCATCCGAAAACACGAATCGGGAAATTTCGTGAAAATTCAGAAATTCCGAAACCTGAAACGCACATCCCTACTATTTCTACTTGTTTTACGGTCAGGGTTACTTTCAGGGTTAGAGTTACTGTTTCTGCTTGATTTATGATTATCAACTAAAAGCTGGTGCTAAATGATTCTGCTTTTGCAAAATCACGTAGCATCCCCTAAGCCCCCCCCAATAAATCAGATACTCACCTCTTATCCCGCGGTGAGAATTGTGGCCCAATCCGCCGCTTCTCCTAACAACATGCAGAGTGAGACTGGGGACAAATAGTCCCCAGTCTCCCTCCATGATCACTCCACTGCACTGTGCAATCTCTCCAGGGCTAGAAGCCTGGCGGCGCAACTCTCCATGGAATCCAATGTACTATAAGAGATGAAACTCGCAACACCGCAGAAGCACTACCACAAGTATCCCTGAGGGTAGCGCTGTGTTCCAGGGCAAGATGATGAAGTAGAGCCTGCACCAGAGTCGAATGTCAACAACAACGTTAATCCAGTCACACAGCCATAAAGACTGAGGGCTGATTATCTGAGAAGTGGCAGGAAAGTTAATTGTACTTTATTAAATCAAAAGACATTCTCAGATACTGATATTAAAACAACAATAAGACACTGACAAACTGAGGGTAATTCAAAATAACCAGCGGCTAGAAGGATCCGTGATTAGTCCTTAATGAGCATAGGGGATATCAACAGAATTGTATTTGAAATGAATAAAGAGTTTCCCACCTTAATGCTCGACAGCCAGACCCACAATGGGTCTAATATTAGTAACTACCACCGTATACTAGCCCTAATGCTTATAGATTTCTGATCTTTCCCTCATGACAATCAGGCACACATAATTAAAATTGACAAGATGATCGCAAGCTCAACATATGTTTTGCCGAAACACCCTCGGCTTCATCTGGAGCAATCGAATGGAATAAGCGTTGCTCAGAATCTAATGCAAAAATTGGGACGCTACGGGGAAACCTGCAGGCTCAGGTTTTTGCTGTTAGCATTCTCATTTTAGTGTTAACTTTGTAATCGAGCCATGTAATGGCTCTGGTAAATTTACAACAGCCATGGTTAATGCCTTACACAGGGTGTTGGTCTAAAAGTCAGCAGGGTTTAATAGCACGCCCCTTGGCTCTCTGGCGACTCCTCTGGCCTGCCTACATGCCTGACACACCATGCGCGTTATTAGCTACTCCTGCTGCAGCCAATGAAACTTGCTGTGCGCTGGACGGGAGGCGAGCTGTGAGGCAAGCCATAGGAGCCAGCGGGGCTGCAAAGCCGTCCCGCAGCGTTCAGGCCCACCCACCGCCAGGACAGAATAGCACGCCCATGGTGTTAACGGGTTAAGTTAGCACCAACTATGGAATAGAGCCCAATGTTTCTCTAGAGGGATGAGGACTCATCCAGCGTTTACATTTGTAAACAGGTTATGCATTTTATGTATCAAACTAGTAAATTAGGTGGATTGTGCTTATAAGTAACCAATTTAGGGACTCATAAAGTTGCATAAATGCCTTTTTTTGTATGACAATAGTATGGCAGAAGCATAACCAGACATTTTGGATTTTGCCAAATCCCCCAAATATGGTCATTTTTTTGCAAACATAAATATATTTGAAGAAGTCATATTTAATCGTATGTTTTTTCCATACAGATTTAGGCTAAGGTCAGACGAAAGCAGTTTTAACGTGCGTTTAGCCGCACGAAATCACGGCCGTGCTAGCAGCAAATGACGTCCAATGCCGGGGAACATACGACGAACGGCCACACGAAAGTTCGTCCGTGCAACGCAAGTGGCAAACGAACGCATTTTTTAGAGAACGTCAAACCGCTACTACTGACGTACAGAGCGCGCTGCGGCCGCATAGCGGCGTGTTTGCGTGATTGGGAGACGTCAGACGCTGCACACGTCCGGCCAATATAACGTCCAGACGCAAAAGGGTTTTATTGATGATCCGTACAAAATCACGGACGAAAATGCGCATCGTATGACCGCTATCGCGTATTCCGTGAAAAAATACGTCCATTCGTTCGAACGCACTTTTTCACGGACGACGCGAAAAATGCGTTCATCTGACCCTAGCCTTAGTGCTAGAATAAAAGTCATATGCAACCAATGCTATGGTATACTTTCCAACTCTCTTAGCGACTATGAGGTTGTTACAATTACTGATTACATTTACCCATGACTCTAAATCTAGCTCTTGAATAAATCTAGTTTATGACTGACTTTAACTATAGACTTGTTGTTTTAATTAAAAATGTTAGTTTAATTAGCATGTCTGTGGTTTGTGTTACTCTGTGACAAACCCAAAACAGATATAAATGGTAGCTAGATATGGGAAAGCTCCTTTATTTGGTGTGTTCCATTATAGGTGCTGACTTATTTAAATGGTGCTATTAAATAAATTATTATATGCTTTGCAAAGGTAACCCTGGGAGCTATAATACACATTGATAGTAATCATTGGTATGTCCCAATCTCTAGCAAACTCATAAAAGGTTATTCAACAAGTGCCAAACGTGCCACCAAATGGTGAATTTCACTGTACGGTGCAAGTTCATGGGAGTTCGGCTATTCAGAGAGCACTCAATTCGCCAAATATTGGTGAATTGCCATCGAAATACGGTGCTGTTTGCCACAGATCGCTGCAATTTGACCTTCGGCAGCAATGAAATTGTCCCATCAGAAGTAATGGTTAATCTATTCAGAGAACGCCGAACTGCACCAAAATCTTGGCGAAATGCACAGGTTTTCAGTGACTCAGTTCAACAGGTTTAAACAGGCGAATTCCACAGGATTCAATGTAAACAAATATCAGCGTTTTTAATATTTTTTTATTCAATCGTTTATTCTTTTCATTTGCAGCAAAAAAGCCTTTTTATTTATTTTTAGAATTTTTAGGTATTCTTCTGTATTTTTTAGGCAAAATTTTGGATTCCCCCCACCCAGTTCAGAAGTGTTCAGCAGCATTCGGCGGCTGATTGGCTTTTTTTGGCTGCATTCGTCAGTCAGTTCACCAGCGTTCGGCAGATCATTGATTGTCTTTGTACATACAAGTGCACCTGAATCGACAGATGCACCACAGATTCTACCTGAACAATATTAATAAAACATAGCTTTTAATATAACTGAATAAAAAATGAAACAACATAGGTCAAATTCATGATCTACAGATAGACATAGGTACAATACATTCAAAAAAGGAAGAAAGAAAGTCCCAAACTAAGAGGTTGTCCCAAAGAGAGGTGGGATACTTAATATGATAAACCCACCTAGTCTATATGAGACTGAGAGACCAATAGTGGAACTGGGCGAGACCCAGTGATATGAACTAATTGCCAATTCGCTATTGCCACACTTTAGTGTCAATATCTGGCTAAGCCTAAGCACATAAACACAATTCAGAGGATTCAATCGAGGTGTAAAGGGATTTTTCAGTAATGCAAAACGTCAAGCCCAAATTATCACCAACACTCCAGGTTGCAACCAAGATAACTTTGAAATTTAGGAGATTTTGGGGGATAGGGAGCTGACCAATCACGCAATCCTACACCAATACAGATGATTCACACAAGAATGTAACTCATGGTCTCAAAGATTTAAAATCACAGAGAGCGCACCCGACGCGCGTTTCGCCCAAAGGCTCGTCAGGAGTTTCTTCCTTTTTTAAATGTATTGTACCTATGTCTATCTGTGTATCATGAATTTGACCTATGTTGTTTCATTTTTTATTCCTTTATATTAAAAGCTATGTTTTATTAATATTGTTCAGGTAGAATTTGTGGTGCATCTGTCGATTCAGGTGCACTTGCATGTACATTAACTTTCGGGTTAAACCCCGTATTCTCCTGCTAATCACACCACTAATACTAATTGTCTCAAATTAAGTTGCACACTATTACTATACAGTACGTTAGTAATTGAGTTAGCATTGATTGTCTTTGGCAGTGTTCAGCGGTCAGTTCAGCAGTGTTCAGCGGCTCGGTGGCTGTTTACGGCAGTGTGTGACGTCAAATCGGCAGCGTTCAGTGGTCGGCGGCGGGCTTCGGCGACTCCTTGTTCACTGTACTTTGGGGACCCTACAGTGAATAGTGAATTCACCGCAGGGTCGGCGAACTGAAATTACCCAAGCGCAATGAAGTGCGCTGAACGTTTGCTGAAATTTCAGTGCTCTTTGAATAACCCCTATAGTAATAAGAATAGCACCAGGACTTTCTTGAAAGACCCTTCATCTACATATTTTTAATTATCTATAGTTATTGAAAGACTAAATGCTATGCAGTAAGAAGAGTGGCGTATGAATCACTACGTATTTTATTTTCCAAACAAAGAAGAATTTTGCTGAAGATATACTTCCGATCCATATTCATGTGCTGAGTTATTTTAACCCATCAATGGGTGGGATCCTTGCACTCTCTGATTGTAGCATCCCAGCCATATGTTTATTAGGGAAAACAAACTGCTCACACACAAATAAGGAAACCTAAAGAGGAAATAATTATTCATGACATCTGTTCTTCTTTCTTTAAACAAATGTAAGTTAATAATTTATATAAATAAATTATCTTTATGTATTACTACAGAGTGCTCTGCTCTTCTTTGCAATGCCAATAGTTTATGAGATTCTACTTAAGGGGTTATTTAGAGAGAGTCAAACTGGCTCCGAAATTACACCGAACAGGGAATTTCCCCATACGGTGCAATTTCATGCCCATTTGGCTATTCAAAAGCTGGTAATTTGTCATATATTGGCGAATTGCCAGCGAAATACGGTGCAATTCGGCAGCAGTGGAATTCCCCATAGATAAGCAATAGTTAATCTATTCAAAGAACACAACTGCAGAGAAATGTCAGTGAAATGCCCTGCTGTTTGATGGTTTCATTCGGCCGGTTTATTCGGGAAAATCCCATAGCTTTCAATGTTAAAAATATTCCTGTTTTTTTTTTCAATATCTACTAAACCATTTATTCTTTTACTCTGCAGAAAAAAGTCTCTTTATCTATTTATTTTTTAGGATATTCAAGACAGTTTTTTCTGATTTTTTTTAGGCAAATTTTTTTTCTGATTTTTTTTAATAAATAATAATTTTCTGGGCATTTCGTGGTCCGTTCGGTGGGTTGTTGGCTGTGTATGGTGGGTCATCGGCCGCTTGTGAGTGCGTTCGGTGGCTGTCTGGCCAGTTTGCAGTGGCGTTCAGCGGGTTTGCAATGACTGTCCGACAGGTTGGTGGCGGTGTTCGGCAGCTGATTCGCCACACTTCAGGGAACCTGCGGTGAATGCTGAATTCACCACAGGGTCAGCGAATCAGACTCTCCGGCATTTCAGTGCTCTCCTATTAACCCTATATAATTGTATGAACATTTATTACCTTATCGTCCTATAATATTAGTCCATCCCCGTCTAATCTTTTCATTCAGTGCTAACTTCCATTTTCCATTTTTCCCATGCATAACAGTCATGTTCCATTCCTTACATATCTAATTCTTGAGTCTCTTACATTTAAAAAAAATATGTTATTGCAAGATCTATTCATTTTATTTAAATTTTTACCATCATAAACCTTAAAATTTACCATATATCTGTTGTATATATTAACAATAATGAAGGTCTTAGCGCTTCATTAAAAACCCACTACACTCCTAGATCGATACCCACCACTATGCTGGTGAGTAATCGAGATGAGGGTACTTAATATTCGGGTACAATCACATTTATGGTTACTAAATACTCAGCATGAGCTCCATCGGTACTGTTGCAGAGCTATGTAAGGCTAAAAATCTAAAACTCCGCTTGTACAAACCAGAATTAATTGTGAATCCTGTCTATATTTCAATTTTTTAAGCCTGTATACCTTCTTTGATGTATAGATAACACTGTACAATGTAGGTCTAAGCGCTTCTTCAGAACCCCAAAACATAGTAAGATCGTCATTGACAACTATGCCGGAGATGGAGAGAAACCGAGATGAGGTTATCAGTAGGAGACGCAAGTACGTCCATCCTCGCAAAGCGGAACTGCGCGCATGCGCTTTAAGGCGGTGAAAGTGAAAGCGATAGTTTCCCGCCGCCACAAACAGTTTAAAAGACTTATTCAATGCATAGGGGACATCTAATCGAAGAAGCTTACCAGGGAACCGGCAAAATGCGTCTTGGAGGACCCTATGCCCAACACTTTCTGTTTTTATCTGTTTTTATTCAGTTTTTTAATGCCTTTTTTTGTGAGCTCACTTGAGTAAACCTGCACTTTGGAAATCTCCCACTGCATCCAGCCATTTTTATATGGACGCCGCCAGGAACCCAAGCACCTAAAGAAGGGAAGCGTTTGGATTCATCTGCACGCCGGAACCTGAAAATGAGCGAATAAGGAGCAGACAAAGGGGTAAACCTAATGAAAGTGCAGTTTTCTAACCGAGCAGCATGCACATCTGAGAGGTTCATCTACGTAAGTGCGTTTATACAATGATTGTTTTACGTATATTTTGAATAGCACCCAATACACCCCTAATCCCACTTTCTCTTGGAGGAACAAGGGAAGTAAAGAACACCAGAAGACAAGGGAGTGTTCCAGACTGTATAGGGATCACTGTGTAACTGTATCACACAGAAAAATCCCCAGAGGACTATTCATGGAATGGACACTAAGTGGCATGATTATATTAACTGAGGATCACCATTGTTAACTATATACATTGTATTAGTGTTCTATGCCCTGACGTTGAAACATTTTTGAAAGTAATTGTTTTTGCATCCTCTGCTATTTATTGTTATATTAGACTAATACTGCGAGCAGTGCCGCACATAGGGGCACACACCCTCTCTCTCTGATTATTCCTGTAGTAGTTACAAGGTTCTGCAACCACCCCTCTGTTGGCAGCATACACACACGGTGAAAACCAGACACAGAAAGAGATTCCGAACTACACAGCGCCATAAGGGTATTCCCAATTTTCCCACTTAAAATTTAATAAATCTTTACGATTATGTTTATGTAAACAAAATGCCCTAATCACGTTGTTATTTTCCATAAAAGCACTAATAATTGTCGGGAGTAGAGACCGTTAGCGGAATCATGCTCCATACTCACACAGCCATTGACCAGTAAACTCTAGGACATAATTGTCCATCAATGTAAAATAATCTTTAATTACATTCTGATTATCTCAGCCTTTTCATCAAAGCTTATTCTAAGGCTGCTCCTCGAGTCCCCTATCAGCTTCCAATTGCCCTTCCAAAGTTTGATTTTGCCCAGGGCCAGCACATCCATTAGGTAAACTAGAGCTCAAGGAGCGCCAGCGGCGCGACCAGGCAGACGGAGCTGCTGAATCACGTTCTCTGATTAGCCATATTACACACACAGCCACCAGACTTATGCAATCTCCATATCAGAAAGAGAAATGTAGAGTGAATTCTCTTTTAAATAGTTTTTTAATTTTTAGATGTTAGAGATTCCAGACCCAGTTTATTTTGAGAGATGGGGAGAAACCATGAATACCCATTGATTGAAAGGACATGGTGGTGAATAAATCTGCCATCGTCTTGTATAGCTCATACCAGATTGCTGAGAACATTAGAGCATTGCAAAAATCTCAGGGAAAAAAAGCAAATTTAGGTGCTGTTCATGTTGAACAATAATTTATTGGCTTTAAATAATAATCCCTTTAGCTACTGAGACAGTCCTTACAGGTGGTACATGTAGAGTTTACCACGGGTTATGCCGTAGCTCTTTAAACCCAATATTGGGTTATTTTACCATGTATAGCACCTTTTTGTGTTTTTTCACTGAGATTTTTGCAATGTTCTCATTTTCTTTGCAGTCCCGTATGAGCTATACTCTCATGAGACAATAGCAGGATTATACTCTATCACTCTTGAGCTCCTTCCTTCTGAACTCTCCTATTACCGCAGACCCATGAAGGCCGTCTCCTCTTGCGCAGCGATTTCTGATCCGATAGATGGTACTCTCTATAGTTCTTTCTCAGCACAGTCTATTCTGCTGAGCCTCTGGATAGATATGGGTCCATAGCACACACTCAGCTCCATATTGCAGGTTTGCTTATGAATTTTTATTTTTTTTCGATTTTTTTATTTGCCAAGATTTTTCTTTCCAAAATATTTATTCTACTTTTTTAGAAAAGTAATATTTTAAGTCCACTGCATTATCAATTACGACATCAGATCCCCATATAAAACATAATGTCCCTGCCACACTCCAAAAATCCTGGTATCACACATACAGCCCCTGAAACATTCACACAACTCCTGTATCACTCCTCGCACAATCCACAATCTAACAAATCCCCTATCATGCACTCAGCCACACAACTCTTATTGTACAGTCGGGTGGGACAACATTAGAAGTAGGATATAATGTTAATTGGAAATAGAGAAACATTATGTGGATGGAGGCAAACAAGTGGTGGTGTGGGGGCAAAATGTGTTTCACTTAGAAGGACTGTATTCATTGTACCAGCACTGTATATTCCTCATTTATATTTTCAATCAAATGTAGATTCTTCCGATTCTTTATTATCAATAAGACATGTTTTCTCTAACCCGATATTCTTGCATATTCACAATGTTTTTAAAGTACAGTGTAAAGCGTGAGGTAAGAATCTTAATGTCATGCCCATGCTGTTGACTGTGTCATGCTCATGCTACTGACTGCATCTTGCGTACCATCTGTGCTTAGGCGGCACCTGTAAAGTGCTGCCCCATGCTCAGCACAGCTGTCTGGCACATAAACAGTTAAGCACAAACACACCACACCCTCCTGCCAAAATAAAGCTCTCCTCCCCCATTCAGCAATGCTTCTGCATTACTTTGCTAAGCTATATACCTGACCAGACGTGTTTCCTGAGCTCCCTAAATGATCTCCTGTGTACCAGACCCCTGCTTTGACCAACGACTACCGCCTTTTGCCTGCCTCTGATCTACGGACCATCCTTACTATTCTTTTGGAGTGCCCAGTCCACCTGTAACTTGCCTGAAGTCCCCCTTTGTGTCTTGTCTGCCACCCCAAGGTATATTCCAATTATCCTGGTCCCTCCTGTCTGTGTATCTGTGAATCCCTGCATACTGGGTTCAGACCACCCTGCAGACCATTACACTTAATGTAAATATATGGAAACTAAAGGCAAAAATTTTACATTTACTATACTGACACTTATATCTGAATAAAAATGTATTTTGGAGATTTTATGGAATAGTAATGGGATCTTTAAATGGAATAAAGCATCAGTACCAATAAAAGTCCTTCAGTGCAGAAGGTTGTATGGATAGATAGATAGATAAAGAGATAGATATGGTCCAGAGGAAGTGCACACTGGGATGGTTTGTCCAAATCAAAGTAACATTGTACGTCAACATTTCAGTTTTCAGTGGGTGTTTTTTCTCAAGCTTTTTTCTCAAGTCTTGCAACTCCAAGGCTAGAACACTTACACAAATTGAGTGCAGAACCTATTTATAAACATATTAAATGTGATATATATATACTTACAACGGTTGTGGTGGAGGACAAAAAGTGAGATAAAAAGCCTCCACACTATAATGGTTATGTTTATTATTGCAGAAGCCATTTGCAGTGCACATCACAGCAATTCAAAGAACTGCATCCCAGCGCTCCTGTGTTACATTCCTCATTTGCAGCAAGGAACTCTGGGTAGGATATGCAAATGTCCTCTGTCTCACTTTTATTGCATCCTTTGTCTGTTTCTACACAGAACCCTTCAGTCAATGCCATGCCATACATTCAGGGTTAATCAAAGAGAATTGAAAAGTCACTGCACGTTCGGTGACTTTTCGTTCTCCTCAATTCGGTTTGATTTGGCGATCCCATTTCGGCGACCCTGCGGTGTATACAGCAAGCACCACAGGGTCCCCGAATTGCAGGGAAAACTCACCTCAAAACCCGGCGAATGCACACCGAAAACCAAAAACATCTGGATTAACCCCGCCGAAAATGCCGGAAAAACCCGAGCAGGAGCTGATCACAAGCAGCGCAGCCGCCGGAAAAAGCCGACACCACAGACGAATGGAGTGAACAAAAAAAAAACAGTTTGCTTGAATGTTTGAAAAGTGAAACGCTGTTTGCAAAGAAACTACTGAGCGTAAATGTCTGAAATTTACATATGAGGTCCAATGAATGATAATAAAAGGGCTGTTACAGAAAAAAGAACAAACGTTTAAAAAAAATTAAAAATTGCCAAAACAATCCCAAAAAATGCTTAAAATATCTTAAAAGAATCTATAAATAAAGAGACTTTTTACTGCAGAATATTATAATGAACGGTTTATTAGATATTGAATTAAAACGGGAATATTTTTAACATTGACGTCTATGGGATTCGCCTGAATAAACCTGCCAAATTAAACCACCGAATGGCAGGGCAATTTGGCAACTTTTCACTGCTGGGTTTTGCTCTCTGAATGGACGAAGCATTGCTTCTCTATGGGGATTCACTGCCCTCGAACAGGCAACGAACAGCCACCGTATGTGCCGGTAATTTGCCATGATTTGCCGAATTGCCTGCTCTCTGGATAGCCGAATGGCCAGGAAAGGTAACCGAACGCTGATTTTCAGCGTTCGGTTCCCTTTCGGCAGCCATTCAGATCTCTTTGAATAACCCTGTATGGCTTTTTTTTAGCAGAGATCAGGTTTATGCAACTGGTCAAAGCCACTCCTAGGACAGCGCTGTTTCGGCTTTATTTGACCCTCATTAGCTAGGAGCTAGGCATGACCAGTTGCAGTGGATGCTTGGACCCGTAGGGAAAATCTATATATATGAACATATGTGCAATTTCAAGAGTTTCTTCAGTCCTATTACTTAAGTCAGTGGTTCTCAACCCGTGGACCCTCAGGACCCACAATTGTCCTTGGTCATTAAGTCGCGACCCAAAAATAATTGAATTTCAGAAACATTATAATTTATTCCACAAAACAACGTGCGCAATATTCTACAATGTATGCACTTTTTAAACAATTTCGTAAACAAGCAGGGATTCTTTCCAAAATGGATAGTGCAGTAATCACATAACTAGTGAAAACAAAAGTGCTGTTGAGGCAAAAACGCAATAAAATAAACTGTAATTGAAACATGAAATTGATTAGAACTTTAGGGAAAACTGGGGATGCTTCTTGCTCTTAATAAGTGTCTCAAGGTTTGGGGTGATGATAGACAAAGCAACTCTAATTTAAATCACTACTGAGTGAAGAATAAAATATTATAAAAAACGTAACAAGCTCATCTGCTCCTCGCTCTCCTGCCGTCCGTTTCTGACACTGTGCACCTTATTTTTTCGCAGCAGCCTGCCCTCCCTGAGCCTACGCAATTTGCGTAGCTGAACGCTACGCTAATTGCATAAACTCAAGCTGACCAAGAGATTGAGAAGTCTGCAGTGCGTGTTTGGCACTGCCTACTTCCTGAACCTACGCTCTTCAGTGCCTCAGAGAGACACTGAAGACCAATGGAATAGCTTGGACCAATGGGAAAGCACCATTGGTCCAAGCCAGTCAAAAACGCCTCCATTTTGAGGCTGGCCTATATTAATATACTTTGCTTCACTGAGATGTGCATTGTGCACAGTGGCTCCTGGTGTTGGGAGTACAGAGCGTGCCACCAGTCACTGAGTGCCACCCCACACCTTCCCATTACAGATTCTTTCCCCTTCGCACCTTGCCATTACAGAGTATCTTACCTGATGCAGCGAGTCCCAGGTGGTGAGTCGACTGGGAACATTCAAAGGTAGCCGCGCCGCCTGGGACCCACTGTCACAGGTAAGATGTATCAGTGGGTCCAAGGCATTAGAGAGGCCTGGGTGCGCTTGCCCCGCGACCCAGTCCGCCCCTGGTCGCTTCCCACTTTTGGGTCGCGACCCACCACTTGAGAAACACTGACTTAAGTAATGCTATTCAAGGCATTATGCTTTTTCTGCAAGAAACTATCCCAACTGGGAATGAAAGCTCCATCTAGAGCCTTTTGATATTTTTCTTTGACACGAATAATCAAAGCTTCTGGTTAAACTAGAAATGTGAAATAGATGATTTATAATAAACCACTTGGAAAAAAACAGGGTTTCTTAACTCACAAGCACAGCCAGCTATAAAGGGAAACAGTTACCTCACGCTGTTGTCACACATTTCTAGTATTTATATTGATGAATATTCATGATCTCATCACATTTCTGTCTAAGAAGCCTTGTCTTTTCTCAGCAGCAAGTGAGAATTATCTGCTGATCATTGCTGTAGCACATTTCACTGTTAAATCCCACACATTAACAAACACTGTCCAACCATGCCTAGGTATTTTACACTATATATACAGAGGAGCCCAAAAAAATGTAAACACACTTCAATATGAAAAATATATGCATAGAAAAAATGTTATTACTTAATTTTTATAAACATCAAAGGGCAGCTGCAAGTCATGTTTGAATTAAGAAATCACATTAGGTGTTTAAAGTGGCCACCATTAGCATCCAGACACTTTTGATTTTGGCGCACTACTGCACGAACAACATTGACTGGAGTGTCCACAGGGATTCATCTGCTTGATATTTCAATTTCTTCCCGTAGTGCAGCCAGTACCAGGTGGGTTTTTATATACCACATTTTTTAGCGTTCCCTACAGATAGAAATTGAGGGGTGTTAAGCCTGGGGAACATGGAAGAAATGTAAACAGCACCTTTGTGTCCTATCCGTTGTCCTGGCAGAATGCCATCCGGAGGCTATTACGTTTTGGTGGTAGTGAAGTGGTGCGCCTTTTTGCTGGAAGTAAAATTGCTCATCCGCATAAATCGCAAAAGGATGTGCGAAGCATGTCGAGATACACTGGACGTGCCTTCAAAAAAGAATGGTCCAATTAAACCCCTGGGTGACAGTCCACACCATTTTCTGTACAAAGTCCTCCTCTTCATGTACCAATTGACAAAACCAGTCACAGTACTCCATTCTCCGATCAGGGTCATCTTTAATCATGGCGTGAAAAATTTCCAATGTGCTCTCTTCAGAATACATTGTATGCCTGATGTGCTAATTCCTGTCTCACGTGCACATTGTTTGAGAGACTTTTGCGGTGAGTGTGTAAACCGCTGCACCATCGTATCCGAGGAAGCAGGACTAGTTGCTGTGCGACTTCTCCCAGATCTTTGCTTGTGCACATCACTCAAAGTGCCATCGGTTTCAGACTTATCACAAATCCTTGTGATTGTTAGTCATGTCGGTATTTCTGTACCACACTCACATCGCCATTGCTGTTGAACTTCACACACATTTTCAAATTTACAAAACCAATTCAAAATGGTCTTGTGTTGCTCTAAAGTCAAGGGGACCTCCGCCATTTTATTTGACTCTCTCCTGGTGGCCACATGTTGATATGAACAATGGTGCAACTACTGATATCTTTAAGAAAACATAATACTACACATTGCTGCCATAATTCAATACAGGTTTTTTAAGAAAAGGTATGGAAAACAACTGTGGAAGTGTGTGTATATTTTTTGGGTCCCTCTGTACATAAAAATTGGAAGGAAAACCTGGAATGGAAAGCAACAATAGCATTTTTCAACATTGGACCATGCCATGCAATACAGATAATATGATCTTATTGCAATTGCCAGTTCTGACCATTTCTGTGTATTTTGTGCTATAAAAATAGCCTGTATTGGTTTTATAGATACTAATCCTGCTATATTTGGTACGCTAGTATCAATACCACAAACCAGAGCGCAAATATAACCATCCCAGCATGTAATACAAAACTGTCCACAGTTCATAATATTAACAATAAGCATGCAGATTCGATTATGGCTTGGGCTCAACACAAATACCGAAATGACAAATGGTGCGGAAAATATCTACAATGAATGATTTTAGCAAAATCAAAATTGAAATAATTCAGCGTTATTACATCTGATAGCTTGGAACACAGTGGAGAGATAATGTATTTGTTACTATGAGTAGAGTATTTATCATATACAACTGACATAACACTTCTCTGGTTTTATGCAAGTGTATATGTAGTAAGAAAATGCAAAATTGTCTTTAAATTTGTAAGAAATTGTGTGAACTATGTGTAAAGAAGCTAAATGAAGGCATAGATAAATCACGCTATACTACGGAATGCAATACGTTCCTTCGAATGTTTAGCAACAACAGCTAATGCTTCGGGAAACACTTTAATATGGAGCAATGTGCATTGTATTTAGGCATAAATTAGGATAATTTAATTAGCACCTGTTATGTGAATATTGTGTTTATATTAATTTTTATACATGTAGGTTCTCTAGTTAAATGGTGTTTGTCAAAAAGTTTTGAAATGCCTATGGTTACCTTAAGTCACCTTTGACCAAAAATGCATCCATCACAACATTCTAGGCAAACATGCAGGTCAGTTACAAAGTCAGAATCACTTTGGTAATGACCAGAGGTGGGACAGTAGACAATTTTGGCACTGTACTTAAACTGGACATGACCTAGATCAGTGTTACGGCTTTAGAACTCCACTGTTTGCCTATGTTTTCATATTACACATTGTCTAAAGCTTGCTTGGACAAAGAGGTCCAATCCTGTAGGTTTAGTCATAACATTACCTTTTGTTTTGTACATAATCTAATGATATGTATCATATTTATTTAATCTGATTCACACATGCATAAAACTCCACTTAAAGAAATGGGGATCAGTAGGCCTTTTCACCCACCATTCATTCCATTGTACACACTTCTGTGATGAGCTGACATTTCATCTGCTACTTGTCGCCTTAAGGTGCCTTCCCTGCTGCTCCCACTCAAAAGTTTGAGATGTTCTGGGCTACCACCAAAATGTTGTCTGAGACGCTCAGGGCTACTACCCCTTGCATTCTGAAGATGTTCTGAGTTTCCACTTAATATATGTTTTTGAAGATGTTCTGGGCTGCCACTGCTGAGCTTTTGGTATTCTGGACTAGCACCAGGCCTATGCATTTTAAAATGTTCAGGGCTACTACTTAATATTTGTTTTTGAAGATTTTCTGGGCTACTACAAATATACTTTTTCTGCTCAGGACTACTTTTACCCACGCTTTTATGATGTTCTGGACTTGCATTTTTCAGATGTTTCTGTTGCTCAGGGCTTGCAGAACTCCTAGGCTTTTGAAGATGTTCCGGGCTGCCACTCCCATTTTTCTGATGCTCAGGGCTTCCTTCACCCCTACTCTTTTGAAGTTGCTCAGGACTATTCGTTGGATTGGCTTTATGATGGTCTGGGCTATCTGTGCTTCCTGCACTGGAGGTGCTGCTTCCATCTCCAACATCGCGTAAAAAAGTACTGGTTGTGGTATTTAACTGACAGAGACTATTTTGGCTGTCGATAGAACTCCGACTTCCTGCTCCCCCAATTTTATCCTCCTCTAGCAACACACAGATTTCTTTCAATTCCACATTTTCTTTAACAATTTCTTCTTGCCTTCCTTCAAGATCCTTCAGTTTCTGCAAATATAAAGCAACCTCTTTCTGCATGATTCCTGAAGTATATCTTCCAAGCCTTTGCCATTCTCTGGAAATCCTTTTCCCTTTTTGTCTATCATCATCCAAGAAACAACAGAGATCTCTAAGCTCTTGGTTATCTTCCTGCAGCTTCTTGTTTACATCCTTAAAAAACAGAAACATAAGATGAAATAAATGACAAATGCGCATTCATTTTTAATTTTATTAACCTCCCTGGCGGTCTACTTTTTGGGAAAAAACAGGTCTAAAAGTGGTCAATTTTTTTTGCCCCCCCCCCCCGGCGGTATCCCGAGTGTGGCTCGGGGTTAAATCCCTATGTTGGCAACCCCGAGCAACACTCGGGATGCCACTGGATACATCACCTCTCCCTGCGCTCCCTCGATGTCCCCAGCTGCCTCCTCCAGTGACCGCGACCTTATACTTCCTGGTTTCCTCCTCGCGAGAAGGAATCCAGGAAGCAAAATGCCACGATCGCCGGAGGAGTCAGCTGAGGACATCGAGGGAGCGCACAGAGAGATAATGTATACAGCCCGAGTGTGTCTCGGGGTTATCAGCGGGGAAATTTAACCCCGAGACACACTCGGGATCACCGTCAGGGAGGTTAAACAAGCCATAGCTCACATTTAATTTAGATTGAAAATTATATTGATTATAATTAATGTTATTGGACCATGCACTGCATTCAATATCACACAACGCATATTTTGTTTATATAACTGGAATATGCCTGTTTAGCTACACCGTAGTTACAGTTACAAGTATTTATAAAGCACCAAAAAATTCCTTAGCGTTTACCAAGTGATTTTTGTTGAAAAATTATTATGGTCACATTGATTTGAAACATTTAATGCATAGCTAATGCTTACATATAGAGTAAAATGGCAAATTTGCATAAAGATTGTTATTCTGACAGTTGAAACTTTAACCCCTTCACTACCAAGCGATTTTCCAAAAAAACATTGCCAGGAACCAGTGGTTTTTTTGAAAAGTAATTTTTCATTAATTATACAGTAAGAAATAGTTGGGCAAAATCCCAATGTATTTCTTACTGTAATAACATATTTGGCAAGTAGATGGCGTCATCTACTGCCGAACGGAGTTACAGCCGTTACAACTGCAGCTCGAGTTTCCCTGCATCGGCTGAAGAATGTCTAATGTCAGGGCATTCATCAGCCGATTTTACACAATTTCAGCTCTCTGGACATTATGCTCACAGGGCTAAAACATTGGTGGCACCTTCTGCAGTCCTAAAGCAAACAAAATTTATTTGTAGCAAAGTAATTTCATTTGTTTTTGGGTTACAGATCAGCAGATCGAGATATCTCAATACTGGGCCCTGGGTGGTGCCTTTGAAGCCCGAGAATCTTCGATCTCGGTAGTGAAGGGGATAAAATGGAAATGTTGTATTTATTTGAAAATTTTCACGTATTTCTTTACCCTTTACAGAAATACTACTGGGGCGAAAGGTTCTAAATTCTAGAGTGCGTCACATCTTTTTCACAATTTCAAATGGAGCCTGTAATAATACCAATCAGAGAAAATGGCCTTTGTCTTTAATATATTAATTGTGTTAAATACAGTAAATATGCGACACTGCACTCGCTTGGGTTGACTCCTATTTATCCAACAGGTCCTTCTGTGTGTCCTTTGCTGGTAACTCCTCCTCTTCATTGCCTCTATCTGTTGGTGTACCTCAAGGCTCTGTCCTTGGTCCTCTGCTCTTTTCCATCTACACCTCCTCCCTGGGCAAAATCATCAACAGCTTTGGCTTTAATTACCACCTTTACGCTGATGACACTCAGATCTACCTCTCTACCCCTGATCTCTCTCCCCCTGTCCTTTCAAAAGTCAGTGACTGTTTATCTGGCATCTCCTCCTGTATGGCCTCCCACCACCTAAAGATCAACATGTCAAAGACTGAGCTCCTACTTATTCCTCCCTCCAATGCCTCACCACCTCCTGACTTCTCTATCACGGTGGAGGGTATCACCATCTCCCCATCAAACCAAGTTCGCTGTCTTGGAGTTACACTTGACTCTGCTCTTTCCTTCATCCCCCACATCAAGTCTCTTTCCTCCTCCTGCCGATACCAACTGCGTAATATTTCCAGAATTCGGCCATTTCTTACCGCTGTCACCACAAAACAACTCATACACGCCCTGGTAATCTCCCGACTCGACTATTGCAACAATCTCTTATCTGGCCTCCCTCTGTCCCGCCTCTCCCCCCTACAATCCATCCTGAATGCCTCCGCCAGGCTAATTCACCTCACCCGCCGCTCTGTCTCTGCCGCTCCCCTCTGCGAGTCCCTTCACTGGCTCCCCATCCACTGCAGAATTAAGTTCAAAATCCTTATCCTTACCTACAAAACCCTCACTAACTCAGCTCCCCACTACCTGTCCTCACTAATCACCAAATACACCCCAGCCCGCTCCTTAAGGTCAAACAGCGACCTGCACCTAGCGTCTCCCCGCATCACCTCTTCCCATGATAGACTGCAGGATTTCTCACGCGCAGCCCCCACTCTCTGGAACGCTCTCCCTCGTACTGTCAGACTTTCCCCTAACTTCTCTTCCTTCAAACGCTCCCTTAAAACGTTCCTATTTAGGGAAGCCTACCACCCAACTCACTGACGCAACCATCAATCACTCTCACCTTGCAGTCCTCTCCTCCTGTTTCCAACCCCAACCCTCCTAGATTGTGAGTTCCTACGGGAATAGGGCCTCATCTCCTCCTGTACTGTTTGTCAAATGTTGTTCAATGTATTGTATTGTAACCCTGTCTATACTGTGCCTATTGTACAGCGCTGCGGAATATACTGGCGCTTTATAACTAAAGAATAATAATAATAATAATAATAAATATGCTAAACAAGCAGATATCAGGGCACCAGATGGTGCCTTTGAAGCCCGAGACATCTTGTTCTCGGTAGTGAAGGTGTTAATAAAGTACTAGAAAAATTAACAGAAAAATCCAAAAATAGAACATTTAAATAATGTGATATTACAGCTAACTATGTACTGTAGGTAAATAATAGAAAGTCCAAAAATTCATTGAGATATGAGAAGTCTGGATATAGAATCACAAACTAAGAGTGCTTTAGCAATGGTTTAGTTTATTAAATGAATTTTTGGTACAGATGTTTTGCTCCCCCATTACACCAGTATTATTTTTTTCTTTTCAGGCACCATCTAGGAGCACATCTATTGAACTTATTATTATTTTGTGAAATCGTATTCACTGACAATCTCTAGCGTTTTAGTGTAACAGGCTATTCTTCATTTTAATGATTTCTATTATTGGCATCACTTCATGTTCAGTTAATTTTCTCCAAACTGAGATTAAGAAATATTGATGATGGCTGGCATATACTAACTTCAGATTGAATTCGTAGGGCTATTAAAAACAGTGTTTGCCAGCAAAAATTTCTCTCCCACATTAAGAAATATCCATTTCAATATTCCAAGTCATTAGTCTTCTGTTGTACAGGCATAACCAGGGCTCACAGTGTAAGCTCACAAATATTAAACTGACACTCTAGGTATCATGACTACATTAACTCCTTCACTGCTGATATCGATATCTTGGGCTTCAAATCAAAGGCACCATCTGGTGCCCCGATATCGAGATATCTCGATATGCTGATTCGCAGCCCAAAAGGAAACAAAACTCATTTGCTGGAAAAAATTTAATTTGCTTTCGGACTGCAGGAGGTGCCCCCAAAGTTTTAGCCCTGTGGGCATAATGCTCAAAGAGCTAAAAATGTTCTGATAAGCTCTGATATATCACTTTCAGCAGCCGATGCAGGGAGAAATAGAAGAAAATAGACCAGCCGCTCAAACCTCTAACTCAATTTGGCAGTAGATGGCACCATCTACTTGCCAAAAATAGGTTATTTACAGTAAGACATACAATGGGTATAAGCTCAAATATTTTTTAGTTTAAAATTAATTAAAAATGATTTTACAAAAAACACTAGTTTCTGACAATGTTTTTTTGGAAAATCACTTGGTAGTGAAGGGGTTAAATTAGTAAATTGTTCATTGAGGGCTTTGCCCTTCTCTCCTGGATGTGTCAGTGAACTATCATTGTTGATCAGCTACAACTGGATAGCCTTCCAGGATAAAGGATCAGCATTGCACAGGTTGTGCCGTACTGATTAGCCAATGCCTCTCATTGCATCCAGTCTACTGCCTTATCTCCAGAGCGACAGATGCAGTTAACCAAGTAAAGTGTAAGAACGTAGCAATGGATGGGAGGGAAGTTGTTCCCACTCAATCAAAAGAAAGTGGGCCAGGGAGAGGTCAATAATTTAATAGCTTCATAGTTAATCTCTCCTGACCACTCCTTTTCTTAGCTTATGGCTTTCGTTTTAAACCTCTGATTTTAATGTCAATACTCCCCACCAAAAAGTTATTTTCATGATATAGTTTTTCATTTAAAAAAATAAATAAATGTGTATATATATATATATATATATATATATATATATATATATAGCAGTCTGTAGTGATACCTTTTTTATTGGACTAACGTTACATTTAAAGTACAAGCTTTCGAGAGGATTCCTCCCTTCCTCAGGTATAGAAGCTAACTGATCAGACCTAATCTATATATATATATATATATATATTTGTTTTTGTGTTTCTTTTTTAAACAATAACGTGCTTAATGCAATAGCATTAAAAGGAATATTGTTGCGTATCATTACAAAGAGCAAATATATAGTGCAAACCAGATTATTTATTGCTGTGTAAAAATGCCTAACAATTACATGAAGACACAAATTTTATGTATTATTTTTGTGTATTTATTTTGGGTCAGTGGAGTACATAGCCAAGTTTCATAAAAATAGATGGGCAAAGGAGCACTAAAAAAACACCCTAATAAATATGGTCATTGTATCTGTGTGGTCTCCAACAGATTACAAATATTAAGCAAATTTGAAGGAACTAGATAAGCAGAATCAGAAATGCAGAGTAAGAACAAACAGGCAATTTACATTTCATGAACAGTCCTTAGAGGTCAAAAGAACTTTGAAGGAGCGCAGGAAATCGAATTAAGTGATTGCTCAGCTCCTGATAAAGACTTACTTAAAGGTACACTCTAATGTTACAATGGAACAAGAGTGGGGTGGAAGAAAAATGGACAGATTAAATATTAATCCCCCCATATGCCCCCCTAAACCACCACTCCTATATTAACAGGGTTATTCAGAGAGCGTGAAAAGCAGGGAATGACTGGAGAATGACTGGAGAATGAAAAATTCTAGGTCAAAATAGCCAAACCAGAAAAATTCTCCCTTTCATCTCACTTTCCAAATCGACTATTTTGACCTAGAATTTTTCATTCTCCAGTCATTCTCCAGTCATTCTCCTGCTTTTCACGCTCTCTGAATAACCCTGTTTACCTCCAATTGTCATTTACTTACTTTTTATTTCAGTGCTGGGCTCACTCAGAGCTGGTCTGGATCTAAAGTCCTGAAGAAGTCAGAGTGCTGGAAAACGACTCTATTATCCAGCCAATCTAGTGGCTCTCAAGGCAAGTGCCTTCTGAGCCATTGGCTGATCATGTATTGTGGAAGAGTGCAGGGTTGAACCCTGTGGTCCAATATTAAAATTATATGAATCTGGTATAGGCGTCAGTGGCAGTGCACCCAAATATTGTGCCTTTGGTGGAAGCAGGTGCCTTCACACTGTAAGTAACCCCTCTGTGGTATTGTGGTAAAGTGCAGGGTTGGACCATGCGGTCCAATATTAAAATGATATGAATCTGGTATAGGCGTCAGTGGCAGTGCACCCAAATATTGTGCCTTTGGTGGCAGCAAGTGCCTTCACACTGTAAGTAACCCCTCTGTGGTATTGTGGAAAAGTGCAGGGTTGGACCATGCGGTCCAATATTATTGATATGAATCTGGTATAGGCGTCAGTGGCAGTGCACCCAAATATTGTCCCTTTGGTGGCAGCAAGTGCCTTCACACCGTAAGTAACCCCTCTGTGGTATTGTGGAAGAGTGCAGGGTTGGACCCTGCGGTCAAATATTAAAATGATATGAATCTGGTACATGCGTCAGTGCACCCAAATATTTTGCCTTTGGTGGCAGCAAGTGCCTTCACACCGTAACTCCTTTGTGGTATTGTGGAAGAGTGCAGTGGTGGAGGTTTTGGGAATGCAGAAGAGAACCTCGATCTAATCAGTTACATCAGCATCAGGGGATTGATAGCTGCTGATCCAGGACTGATTCATTTTTATAAATGTCAGCCGGTCTACAGAGTCGGTGGACAGACGCACTCTTTTGTCTGTGAAGAAACCTCCAGCGGCACTGAACGTCCTTCCAGAAAGCACGCTGGATGAAGGGCAACCTAGTAGCTGCATAGCATATTGGCTAAGTTCTGGCCAGTGATACAATCTCAACACCCAGTAAGCCAGTGGATCATCTGCTGTAAAGGTATCCAGGTCTGCCCTTGCCCCTAGGTAGTCCTGCACCATATGGTGAAGACACTGGCAATGGGTGCCTACATTTGACGTCCCTGGGCGTCGTGGACTAAAATAATTTAAAAAGGTATCAGTCAAGGCCTTCCCCGCTCTTCCTCTGATCATCCGCAGCCTCAGAAGCACCTGTGTCATCACTTGGTAACCTACCAGTGCCTGGAAAGGTGTTACACAAGTGTCGCTTTAGAGCGTACTCAAGTTGTTTCATCCGGTCCTCCCTCTGTGCGGGCAGGATGAGCTCTGCAACTTGTATAGTGGATTAAGAAGGCTTGCCAACCAGTAATGATCCCTCTCCTTGATAGCATGAATCCTATGGTTCTTTAGCAGGCTTTGCAGGATAAGGGATCCCATGCAGCGTAGGTTGGAGGTGGCATTAGCTTACGAGTCTTCCTGGTCAATGAGGATGACCCCATTGTGCACTTCCTCCTCCCAGCCACGTACTAGTCCTTGGGTTTATGGGCACACAAAACCCTCCCTTGAGGAATCCCCACCTTCATTGCCCCCACTACTTAAATATTCCTCCTCCTCCTCATCCTCCTCCTGTCTGATCTGAGGACCCGCAGGAATGCTGTCTGCGTAAAGACTGGGGCCTTGAGAGCTAGGGAAGGCCTCCTCTTCCTCCAGCTGCTCTGCCTCTAGTGCCACATCTATAATTCCCCGCAGAGTGCGCTTCAGCAGCAACACTAAAGGAATTGTGTCACTGATGCATGCACTGTCCCTGCTCACCATCCTCATTGCCTCCTCAAATGGTGACAGTACAGTGCGTGCATCCTTTATCATCAGCCATTGCGGGGGGAACCAAGTTGACCTGAACCTGTCCTTGTGCCATACTCACACAGGTACTCATTGATGGCCCTCTGCTGCTTGTGCAGATGCTGCAGCATTGCTAATGTCGAGTTCTGCCTGGTGGGCATGTCACAGATCAGACGGTTTGTGGGAAGGTGTAATTCTCTTCGAATTTCTGCCAGGCGAACACTTGCTGGGAATGACCGTCTGAAGTGGCTGCAGACTTTTCTGGCCTGGCTGAAAAGCTCTGCCAGCCCTGGGTACCTGGTTAGGAAACACTGTACCACCAGATTTAGGACGTGTGCTAGGCATGGTACATGCATCAACTTACCCTGGCGTAGGGCAGAGAGAAGGTTGCTGCCATTATCACAGATGACCATTCCCAGCTGAAGCTGGCGTGGTGTTAACCATCTCTGCACCTGCCACTGCAGAGCTGACAGAATTTCTGGCCCGGTGTGGTTCCTGTCCCCTAAACAAACCAACTCAAGCACAATATGGCATCTTTTTGCTTGAGCCATTGCGTAGCCCTGCCACGCGTCGGTTTAACTGCCACTTCGCCAGAGACAGAGAAGGAGGAGGAGGAAGAGGTGGTGGAGCAGACAGACCTCATACAAGCAGCTTTCTGGAGGCGTGGTGGATGAACAAGCTCCAGCACAGAGCCCCATCCTAGATCCTTCCCAGCTGCAAGCAGAGTTACCCAGTGTGCCATGAAGGAAATGTAACAACCCTGTCCATGCTTGCTGGACCACGTGTCTAAAGTCATGTGCACCTTGCTGTTGACTGCCTATCCCAATGACTCCATAACATTGTCTTCCACGTGATGGTAAAGTGCTGGAATGGCATTCCGTGAAAAGAAATGGCGTTTTGGAACCTGCCACTTTGGTACAGCACATTCAGCAAATTGACGGAAGGAAGCAGAGTCCACCAGCTGAAAAGGCAGCAGCTGTATTGCGAGTAATTTTGCTAAGCTGTCATTTAGATGCTGTGCTTGGGGATGGTTGGGACTATATTTTTTCTTACGCTGCAGCAGCGGGGGCAACATAATCTGACTGTGTAAATCTTCAGCTGATGGGATGCTGTCACATTCTGAGGAAGGACCTGGTACACCCATTACTGTAGCATCATCCCTGTCAGTGGAGGTTGTAGTCAATGACATGGCAGGACATATAGTGGGGGTAGAGACAGATGAGGAGGAGGAGGACCTATGCAAAGTGTTGTGCCAACGGGACGCGTGGCAGGTGGTCATATGTCGCCTCAAGCACGTGGTATCCAAGCGTGGGATGTCTTTCCCACGCTCGAGCCTCATCTGACATAGATTACAAATAGCAACGGTGCGGTCTGCTGCACATTTCTTAAAGAACTCCCAGACAGCAGACTTCCTGTACATGTGCTTTGAGATAACAGCACTCTGCACCTGAGCAGCTGTGACTTCTGATGCCTTGGACTGGCTACGGTTGGTCATAGAGGACATTCTGCCTCATTTTTGTTGTGCCTCCTCCTCCTCCCTTGACTCCTCTGTTCGATGAGGCACCCAGGTGGAGTCAGTGACCTCATCATCGTCATCACCCCCTATCTCCTCATCACTGAAGCCAACCTCGTAATATGCTGCAGCTGCTGGGGGAACATGAGGGCCAGTTCGTTGTGTGTCACTGGCACCCCCTCCCTCTAGGCTGATTTTACTCCCTTCCTCAACCTCAAAGTTTGAATCAGAGCACTGGAGTTGCTGCGCATCCTCAAGCAGCATGTCACTGATGCTGTCACTGTAGTCAAACAATTCAGCTGACTCCTCCGTGTGTGATAGTGAGGCTACGGCAGGAGTAGCTGTGGACATGGAGGCTGAATTAGATGTTTTGGCAGCTGAGGTGGACTGTAAAACCACTACAATCCTGGCTGGCAGAGGACTTGGAGGATGAGGACGGCCTGGTTAGCCAATCCTGCAAATCCTCTGTATGTTGCTGCTGCTTAAGATGGCCAGCACTAGTTAGAAACAAGGACAAACGTGCCCCTGCAGAGGATGCACCACATCCACGACGACCAGTGGCACAGCCTTCCGACACAGAGGCTGCTTGCCCTCTTATCTGTGTCTGGGAGCGACTGCCTGTCCTTTTTGGTCTTTCTGACATGGTGAGTGATATATAGATTAAAGATATACAGAACTCTGATTCAACTCGATTATAAAAATTGGAGATATGCTGCAGAACTCTGATTCAACTCTGGTATAAAGATTAAAGATTTCCAGAACTCTGGTATAACTCAGTGAGACACCCTGATAGCTGGCAGCCAGTGACAAGACACAGATTAAAATCCCAGAAACCTCCTATAAATCAGTGAGAAGACACAGATTACAATTCCCAGGAACCTCCTATAAATCAGTGAGACCCCCTGATGGGTGGCAGTGACAAGACACAGATTAAAATTCCCAGGAACCTCCTATAAATCAGTGAGACCCCCTGATGGGTGGCAGTGACAAGACACAAATTACAATTCCCAGGAACCTCCTATAAATCAGTGAGACCCCCTGATGGGTGGCATTGACAAGACACATATTACAATTCCCAGGAACCTCCTATAAATCAGTGAGTCCCCCTGATGTGTGGCAGTGACAAGACACAGATTACAATTCCCAGGAACCCCCTATAAATCAGTGAGACCCCCTGATGGGTGGCAGTGACAAGACACAGATTACAATTCCCCGATATCTGCTAGAAGTGAGACCCCCCAATAGCTGCTGGTAGTGAGAACACACAGATTACAACAATTCCCAGATATCTTGTAGAAGTGAGACCACCCCAATAGCTGCTGGCAGTGAGAACACACAGATTACAACAATTCCCAGATATCTTGTAGAAGTGAGACCCCCCCAAGAGCTGCTGGCAGTGAGAATACACACTAACAGAACAATCTCCTCTCAAAAAACACGTGCTGGGGTTGCGAGGGACGCCTTATATAGTGTGCTGTGGGACTTAACTCTGTGAGCCCATGATTGGGCAAAATTTGCCCAATCAGGACTCTGAGCCGTGATTGGCATAGTCTTGCACCTGTCTTGCTCCCTGACCTGTGGTCAGGTGCAAGGCTGTAGCCAATTACAAGCTTCAGGCCAGTGGAAAAGTGCATGGTGGTCCATTGTGGTGCATTGTGGGTGAACTCGAACCGAACACACGGAAATGTTCGGAGTTCGGCAAACAGCCGAATGGCCGATGTTCGATGCGAACTCCGAACAGATCGAACCGAACAGCTCATCCCTACATGGGAGTCACCAGCCCTTCAACCTTCACTAGTGGCTATCATGCAGCTTGCACTTCCCTTACTGGTAAGCTCAGGAATCTCAGCAGCGCCTCTGCATTCGTTCACCGTTATGTATATTGCCTTGCTTCTGATTGCTGCTTGTGTTTTGTATTAGGCTTGAATTATGGACTTTGCCTTAACCCTGCCTGACTCAACCTATTGCCTTTTTGGACTCAACTGTGGTTTGCACCTTGGATCATAAGTACTCAGACTTGAACTCTGTTGGCATTCTAGCATCCACTTTGCAGCACTGTAAGTCTCCTCTGTGCCAGACAGCTATCAGTTATGCCTGCTCCATGCTTTGCCTCTGTCGACCTTGCTCCATTGCTGAGCCGAAACAATTTCCCAATGTTTCGATAAAGCCTCCTTTTGGTTACATCCAAAGTGCCTGGTCCTGCTGTTATTTTATACTTTTTTCTACAAAGGCTAGATACAGAAAAGAAAGCCTTCTTAAAACATCTCATAAAGAAAAATACTATCCTCTATACCAGGGGTCAGCAACTTTGGCTCCCTGGTGGTTTGGGAGCTACATCTCCCACGATGCTCAGTCACCCATTAGGCTGACTGAGCCACATGGGAAATGTAGTTCCCAAAACATCAGGGAGCCAAGGTTGCTGACCCCTGCTCTATACCAATGGTTCCCAACCGCGGTCCTCAATTACCCCTAACAGGCCAGGTTTTAAGGATTGCCTTGGAGAAATGCAGACTGAATCCTGCAATCACTCAGCAGCAAATCATATCACCTGTGCTGTGCATTGGATATCTGGAAAACCTGACTTGTTGGGGGTACTTCAGGACCATGGTGGGAACCACTGCTCTATACTAGCACATCAGGCAGGATTAAAGAGTTTTACTAATAAGTATAGGTAGTATACTAATAATAATTTGTGACATTAATTTGGAAACATTGTAAAACTGATCCGCAATCAAGTCTGTAGAAGTGACTTTAAAAAGCTAAAATGATCTTTAATGTTCTATATTCCTAGTGTCCTTTATACCTCTTAAAGTTATAATATGACATTTCCAGCACGGATAAGAATCTACCAAAAGAATATACAATTCCTTGGACAACAGGGGATGATTTCTTCAGTTTATACCAGTTTGAATTTTTACACACTTTTTAAAATGGTTAAACTATTACTTTTTAAAACAAACATAAGTACACATAATGTATGATTTATTTTTCTGTGTAAATGGAATTAATTTTTATTGCATGATGTTGAATTTAGGCTTATTTTGAGAGATTATTGATTTGATTAATAATTGTTTTCTTATTTCATTCTTCCATTGTTGGCAGTTTGCTAAAGTAATATAAATAAGTGTAAAATCAGATTGAATGTTTTGTAATGTTATGTACATATCTTCAGCATATTTATTATTATTTATATTTCGTATTATTATTATCTTTAGCTACTTTGTAAGAAATTACAAAATAACATTAAGGAAAATCACGAGGAGAGGTTCCTAACTCAAAACTCCTTGCTAACTTGCTCATGTTACAGTTCTCCATTGTGGTAAATAAAGTAGGATTAGCAAAATTGTGGCATAAATTGTCAATAACCAGTATTAACACTTCTTAAGAAAGAATAACAGGCATACACATTGAAATTAAAACTTATAATTACCAAGGTATACATATATTATTATAATTAGAAGGAGGACCAAAAATAAGTTAAAATCAATCAAATAGTGATGCTAGCCCAAACTTTTTCAGGGAAAGCCTAATCCTTCTAAAAAAAATGATATCCTCGCAGACGATCATGGAGACGCGAGATGACTCAAAAAGAGGTAGTGGTCCAATTGCCCTTCCAATTTAATTGTGGTTCCTCTGTGGAGCAGTTCTTCGAACAGACCTCACAGCCCATCTTGGCGATGAAGACCCAAGTCTCCAGAATGTCTTTGGACATTCTGACATTTGTGATGAACCAAGAGAAGGAGACATGCATGTCCAATGACGAGACCATGGTGGTCAAAGTGAAGGAATTTCTGGATCAGGAACCTCAAACCATTCTCAAAAAGCTTGCGCAAGAGTTTGAAATTCCAAAAAAAAGCATGCAGAGGATTCCTTATGACGAGTTGGACTTCACCTAGAAGTGCGCTCGTTTGATTCCATGTTCGATGAATGCAGAACAGAAAACTGCTCAAGTTAGGGTTGAGTTTTAGAAGATGTGAAGTCTGCCAACTTCAGTTCAAACGTCCCTAGAGATGAAGCTACGTTGACAAAAAGCTAATTTTCAGTCTTGAGGAGTAGAGGAACCACCTAAAAAAAATGCATGGCGATTTGTGGCGATTATGTTGAGAATTGTTGAATAAACACAAGCTTTCTTTGGAAACATTTTTTTGAGTTCGTATCATTATTTCCTTGATTTTAACCTTAATTTTGGACGTCCCCTCACATTTTTAGTAATTGTAGTATCCTTTTAGACCCACATATATCCACTTCTAGCTGAAAGATGTAATATATTTTCTTAAGAACTGAGATTCTGTCTGTTTGGAATATATATATATATATATATATATATAGATATATATACACACACACACACACACAAGAATGGACACACACACAGGAATGGCTGCACTCAACCTGATCATGCATTTTTTATAAGGGTGCATCTGAGACCATTTATTCAGCATACTAAAAAGAACTACACTAAAAATAGTTCCAATTTTTTTTAAAAAAAACCCTGTTTGGAATAAGGCCTGCGTCAGACGAGCGCACTTTTTGCATCTGTCTGACCGCACTGTTTGCTGTCCATTGTAGCTTTTCAAAGGAGTGGATAGAGAACAACACACAAAGCACGTGAGCACTTTTTCACACGCGTGCAACGCATGTTGCAATGAACGCCGAAATGGCATCAACGTGAAAAAGCTACACGGACGTAGAGAAACAACTGAATGCATTTTTTTTCTCAACATCAGTCAAAATTAACTGACACAATGTAACCACAATCTCATCAGTTAAAAAGTACGTCCGTTACTGTGCGCAGTCAGTGCGCTCGTCTGACCCCAGCCTAAACTGTGGGGAATTATAAAACTCCCCACAAGGTATTGTAGGCTGCAATGACCTTTTTATTGGATTTATTGGATTAACAAACATTTGTTGTTCTAATAAAAAGGTATCATGCACCCTGCAATTCTCTGATTATTTTAAGATATAAATATATCATAAAATCTTTGGAACTATGTTAAAGTGGAGTGCTCTTAATTTTGTGGTGTTTATTACTCTCAGAAGCACCATTATGCAAAATGCATGTTCAGGTTGAGTGTAGCCATTCTGATTTTGTACCTCAGGTGTTGAGAGCTAACTACCCTCCTTGGCTACTGGTTGTTTTATCATATTGATTATTTTATCTGAACCTCTAGACCAGTGTTTCCCAAACCTGTCCTCAGGACCCTCTGCCTTGCCAGGTTTGCAGGATATCTGAGGCACAGCACAGGTGATATGATTTGCTGCTCAGTGATTGCAGGAATCAGTCTGCATTTCCCCAAGGTGATCCTTAAAATCTGGCCTGGTTGAGGGTCCCGAGGAGATGTTTGGGAAACACTGCTCTAGACTAACAGGGCTTCAGATATATATAATATATATATATATATATATATTATAGGTAGACCTTAATAAAAATACTTTTTCATCAATAACAAGTCTCTTTGTGGCGGAACACCGTAACTATATGATTGGCTGTACCAGGGCACCAGAGTAAGTACTTTGACTACAGGGTTGTGCGGAGATCGGAGGCACTATATACATATTTGTCCGCTTTGCAAATGTCAAATTTCAAAAGCAGGTTTGTATAATTATTTTCTGTTTCATAAACAGTCATCTCTTTCGAAACATATCATTTGAAAAATGTTCAATACATACACCCACCCACTGTTTCCACCCCCCCCTGTTGCCAGATGCATATGTATTATTTAGTTAAATATAAACTTGCACTATTTAATTAAGTCATATTATCACTATGATGACATTGGTGTATACAATACACATGAGAAAGCAGAGACCTTCAAAGTACATACTGCTTCCATGCATCACTGTAGCAAGGCATGAGTTAACACATTAAATCACCAGAATCATTACATCATCGCAGCCACCGCTAGGAAGCTGCCACTAGGTAACAGCTAATGTTACCGCTATATAAAGCTAATCAAATCGAACCAATAGGCAGTATCCAGATTTTCATATTAGTATTATAGAGCAACTGGCATGAGCAGAGTCGTTTATCATCAGCCTCACTAATACTGGGAGTGCATTCATCATACTAATCCCATTCCTCCCCCAGTTTATAGTTAGACCTAAAGGATTAAGTATTTTTAGTCTTCCACTACCCATGATTTAATGCAAATTATAAGGAAATCCCCGACACCCCTTTGCCAGTCACACATTACGTAATAAAGGTATTTATATTTATTTATTAATTTATAAAAGGTATTTTACCAGGAAGGATACATTGAGATTTCTCTCGTTTTCCAGTATGTCCTGAGTTAAGCAACATTAAATTGTAACAGTGTGACAGAAATAATAAATGGGACCAAGAGCATCAATTCCTTGGATCCCAAGTCTCTGTGATCTGTAATTAAACACCTGATGACGTCAGGGGCACAGATGAGTGGGTGATACATTGTTGCATGTGTTTCCATTCTATCTCAGGTGTCCTGCCTGCCTGTCTTACCTTCAGTCCCCTGATCTCCCCCAGATGAAGCTGCAGCCTCCTGTTCACCTCCCGGATGAGGTTGCTGTGGTCCAGCATTGCACTCATCTTGTCAGCCTCTGCCCTGCGGAGCCTCTGAATCAGATCCTCTTTACTCCACTTCATAAGCTCCTCGTCAGAAACCCTAGCCAGTTCTTCCACAGAACTTTCCCCAGCACCCTTCGACATTTTTTTTGGTACTTTTTTTGTCTTCTCTCCAATCCCTTTGATCTTCTCTCCTGTGTGGTGTGAGTGCCCTCCACTATAACCTACAGAGCCCAAACAGTGTGCTTCTCAACAGAGACAAGCAGATCTTCCAGCAATGCCCACACCTCTTGACAAATACATTTCACAATGAGTTATCCTCTCCAGGAAATCATTCTTTTTTGATGCCATTATTTTCTGGTAATTTCTGGCAGGTATTTTCTTGGTAAAATAAGAGTTAAAAAATCCATCAAGTAAAATGATGATGATGATTTTAAAAAAAAAAAAAAAATCCTAGAGATCAAACAGGCAGAGTGATCATCAGGGCATCAGCTAATAAGGATCAATTAGTCTACTTCAAAGAATCTGCAGGCTTTACTGCAGTGCAAGGAAATGAGAGCATGGAAAAGGTGCCCTGGGCATGGCTGTGTGGCTGCTCTCCTCTGGGCTGCAGTGAGGATGCTCCTGTCTTGGAAGCAAGTCCCATTGCCTGCAGCAGAGACTGGGATCTCTCTCTGGCTGCTGTTGCTGCTGCTAATACAGCACAAGTGAACTGACCCTTTCCCTTTCTTCTTCTTTACTGAAAATTAGCAGTCTGAGCCCGGATGTGAGCCGTGACAGCACCACCTGCTGGACAAGATCGCCTATTGCTGCAAGGATTTCCTTAATAAAATAAATAAATAAATGTATTAACTAATTAATTAATTAAAGCATCTGCTTGTGTTGAAATTAGTGTTCATAAGGATGAAATGGCATATGCGACTCAACTAAGAGTGCGAATAAAAATAACTATACGAGTGCAGAACTCATGTAGACACTGGAAGATATTCCATACAACGTGCAGCTGTGCGAATATTTTCTAAACATACATGATAAGTATAAATATACTGTACTTCCCAGAAAATATGTTCTAAATAAAGAATGCATATAAAAATATAACTGTAGCATGATAGTAATGTTAATGTACATAGATATAGGGCAGCGCCAGAGCACCTCTTTAGTAAGTGTCCTTGGGCAAGACACC
This sequence comes from Leptobrachium leishanense, assembly GCA_009667805.1. Lineage (NCBI taxonomy): Eukaryota > Metazoa > Chordata > Amphibia > Anura > Megophryidae > Leptobrachium > Leptobrachium leishanense. The sequence goes on along the minus strand of CM019066.1, from coordinate 317,103,319 downwards.
TAACGGTACATATTCGCCGCCCAGGACATACTTGAAATCGAGAGAAATCTCAATGTATCCTTCCTGGTAAAATCCTTTCTCAAAAGAAAAAAAAATTGTTGAACTACATTTCCCACAAGGCTCTGATGATCTACCGCCGGGCTGTGAAACTATAGTCCCCCAGATGTCCCTGAACTACAACCCCCATGATTCTCTGGACATTTGTTGCATTAGAAAAAAAAGTCCGGCAAATGTAGGCATCAACATCTGGGAGGCTGGAGTTTGACAGCCCTGATCTAATGAGAGGATGATGAGAAGATCTAATGAGAGGATCATGGGTGATGTAGTTTCCAAACATCTGGGGAGTCATGGTTGAGCATCCTCCGATATAGAGAGCTATCCATTAAATTCCTTTCTTTAGCATTGTTGCGCACTGCGGTGACAATGACCATCAGTTGCAACTATGGTAAATAGTGTTGATCCGGTAATAAAAGAAGGACAAGGTAAGCTTCGTTGGTGAAAGCTCTGTCTGCCATGCTTTGATTTTCCTTTTTTGGGATCGCCAAATTTATTGTTGTTTCAACAATGGCAATTTGAATAAGACTTTCTAAAAAAAAAAAAAAAATCTGCGAACTGACGTGTGTATAGAATTAAATCTAACATCATCAATAAAACAATTTTTAAATAGGAAGAAAGAGAAATCGTAAACAAATAATAAGAGTGGAACAAGTGGAGCGATCCCTTTTTAAAAATACATATAGACATCTAGCTTATTAATAGTAATGAATACGGAGATACAGCTTGTAGGAAACTAAGCAGATTTAAAATAAGATATTTACAAACAGGCTATGCATTTAGAATGTAAATAAAGAATAAAGAATAAGCAAAAATCTAAAAACGGTGCAATCACCATGGAAAGCAAGGGAATTTTTTCTGCTGATTGCTCTACTTTAGAAACATTGGCCCACAATTGCTCTGCATGAACATCTCCCTTAAGGTTTAATTTCCTAGTTGTTGCCAGTGAAGTATCGCTGCTTCTTTGCACGCTGTGGCACATACCATGTATCCTGTGTGTTTACCGGCTGAGTATAAATAGTCCCCATTATACAGTGTTGCAGTCTGTCTGATTTGTTTTAATAAAGCAACAGAAGACAAATAAATAGGCTTTAAGGCTATCCTTGAGCAGCATACTGTTTAGATTAACAGTGTTATTCAGAGAGCGGTGAAAAGCAGGAGAATGACTGGAGAATGGAAAATTCTAGGTCAAAATAGCCAATTAGGAAAGCGAGATATATGGGATAATTTTTCTGGTTTGGCTATTTTGACCTAGAATTTTCCATTCTCCAGTCATTCTCCTGCTTTTCACCACTCTCTGAATAACCCTGTTTGTTTTTTTGCCTTTTAGTTATTTGTCTAAATGTTTAAGTACAAAGTGTGCGTGCATAAGAAAAATAAGCATTTCTCTCTTAGATTGTAAGCTCTCGAGCATGGTCCTCCCTCCATCTGTTCCATGTGTGTAATGTGTATGCATATTTGTTATTCTGTCTCTCCCATAGTACAGCGCTAAGGAATTTGTTGGCGCTTTATAAATTCTTGTAACTGTAACTATTTCTTTGAAAAGAACCTGCAACATTTTCCTTAATAAAGCTAAAGATATGCATCACATTCTCAGCCTTATTCGGTCCTACTTGTATGTCTCTTTGCATAGCTTTCCAGACATCTAACACTGAAGGGTTAAATAACAACTTCGGTCAATACATGAATCAAGGAAAATACTGTCAAGCCTCTTGAGTGCAGAATTTTATGGTAGCATCATTTCAGGACAATTTGCTGATAGGCAGACATTGTGACTGGAAAGGTGATTCCCTCTGATGCAGTTTCTGTCACCTTGGGAGATCACTTTTGTGGGTTGCAGCTAGAGGCAGACAAGCACACACGTTTTAAACTAGAGAAGAGGAGGCGGATGAGAAAAAAAAAATCCTTATATAAAGCCGACAAGCACTACAAATAAAAGCATTGCTCATGTCGAAGCTATAATCATCCAAATACTGGCTGGGCATGACAATCTAGGCAGACGTGCAGTATAAAAACACAGAATATATTTTCAAAACACAGTCAGCTCCTGAGTCTAATTGCCCAGAAACACGCTGTCCTTTGTTGAATGCATCTTCAGTGCATAATTACAGCTGGGATTTAGAACAAACATAACATGTAAAGGAACCTTTGAAATGTAATGGAGAAAAAAGCACATGCATCAGTCTTTGATAGGCAGGTACAGCACTTAAGATAGTGATCAGGACATACGAGCAGAAATAATTGGAAGCATAAAATAAAATGCACTAGTATACAAGAAATCAAGTACCACAATAAATTAATAAATAATAAATTTGAACTTGTATCTCGTTTTCTGAACAGTAACCGCTGCAAACCATTCAGTATTTAAAATAACCCATGGTATGTCTATTAAATATAATTTTATTTAATATTTTGCCTTAGAAAAAAAAATACTGATGCAACCGTAATTGAGGATACATTTGTAAGTAGACATTGAGTTGAAGCAGGGGAGCATTAGTAGCTGGATTTCCCACTAGGCAGATCAGGCACATGCAGACAGGCACCTGGCCACTAGTGATGGGCCGAACACCCCCGTGTTCGGTTCGTATGCGAACACAAACATTTCAAAAAGTTCGGTTTCGAACTCGAACACGATTCGAACTCAATGCAAGTCAATGGGACTCGAACGTTCGATTTTTAGAGTGCCCTCCAAGAGGGCATATATGCAAGACATTTGCCATAAAAGGTGTATGGGGGTCCGGGTAGTGCCCTGGGGACAGGAAACAAGGAAAAAAGTAAAACAAAATACGTTTTTAAAGGAACAGTGATTTTTCCATGAAATAAAGGTTAAGAATAAAAACGAAAAATTCCTTCAAATATCATGCCTAGGAGGTCCCCATAACCTGCCCGTGAAGTGGCAGATTTGTAGGATGTATAGAAACATTTAAAAAGAAAAAAGAAAATGGAAAAGCTAAACCACCAGATGTGGACGTGTGCTAGGCATGGTACATGCGTCAACTTACCCTGGATTAGGGCGGAGAGAAGGTTGCTGCCATTATCACAGACGACCATTCCCAGCTCAAGCTGGCGTGGTGTTAACCATCTCTGCACCTGCCCCTGCAGAGCTGACAGAATTTCTGGCCCGGTGTGGCTCCTGTCCCCTAAACAAACCAGCTCAAGCACAGTATGGCATCTTTTTTCTTGAGCCATTGCGTAGCCCCTGCCACGCGTCAGTTTAACTGCCACTTCGCCAGAGACAGAGAAGGAGGAGGAAGAGGAAGAGGTGGTGGAGCAGACAGACCTCATATAAGCAGCTTTCTGGAGGCGTGGTGGATGAACAAGCTCCAGCACAGAGCCCCATCCTGGATCCCTCCCAGCTGCAAGCAGAGTTACCCAGTGTGCCGTGAAGGAAATGTAACGGCCCTGTCCATGCTTGCAGGACCATGTGTCTAAAGTAATGTGCACCTTACTGCTGACTGCTTTTCCCAATGACTCCATAACATTGTCTTTCACATGCTGCTATAGTGCTGGAATGGCCTTCCATGAAAAGAACTGGTATTTTGGAACCTGCCACTGTGGTACAGCACATTCGGCAAATTCACGGAAGGAGGCAGAGTCCACCAGTTGGAAAGGCAGCAGCTGTAATGCGAGTAATTTTGCCAAGCTGGCATTTAGACGCTGTGCAAAGGGAAGATTGGGACTATATTTTTTCTTACGCTGCAGCAGCTCGGGCAACGAAATCTGACTGCGTAAATCTGCAGCTGATGGGATGCTGTCACATTCTGAGGAAGGACCTGGTACACCCATTACTGTAGCATCGTCCCTGTCAGTGGAGGTTTTAGGCAATGACATGGCAGGACATATAGTGGGGGTAGAGACAGATGAGGATGAGGACCTATGCAAAGTGTTGTGCCAACGGGATGCATGGCAGGTGGTCATATGTCTTATCAAGCACGTGGTACCCAAGTGTGATGTTTTTCCCACGCTTGATGCTCTTCAGACATAGCTTACAAATAGCAGCGCTGCAGTCTGCTGCACATTTTGTGAAGAACTCCCAGACAGCAGAGTTCCTGCATGTGTGCTTTGAGACAACAGCAATCTGCACCTGAGCAGCTCTGACTTCTGATGCCTTGGACTGGCTACGGTTGGTCATAGAGGACGTTGTGCCTCATTTTTGATGCGCCTCCTCCTCCTCATTTGACTCCTCTGTTCGATCAGGCACCCAGGTGGAGTCAGTGACCTCATCATCATTGTCATCACCCCCTATCTCCTCATCACTGGAGCCAACTTGGCAGTATGCTGCAGCTGCTGGGGCAACATGAGTGCCAGTTATTTGTGTGTCACTGGCACCCCCTTCCTCTAGGTTGATTATACTCCCTTCCTCAACCTCAGAGATTGAATCAGAGCACTGGAGTTGCTGCGCATCCTCAAGAGGCCATATTGGATTTAATACTCACAAACGGAGGTTTGGTATCGGACGTTGTTGTAGGTGAAAATTTGGGATCTAGTGATCACCAATCAGTATGGTTTAATATAAGAACAGGGATGGAGCCGCACCACACAAAAAAAAAGGTTTAGACTTTAAAAAAACAGATTTTTCTAAAATGAGATTTTGTGTGAATGAGTCATTATCAGACTGGAGGAGTTTAAAGGGAGTCCAGGAGAAATGGGATTATTTAAAGGAAGCATTATTGAAGGCCACAGGAAATTGCATTCGGCTTGTTAGCAAAAACAAAAAAGGGAAGAAACCACTGTGGTACTCTGCAGAAGTGGCCAAAATAGTGAAGAACAAGAAGATAGCATTCAATAATTATAAAAAAACTCAGCGTGAAGAGGATAGGCAAACCTATAAGATTAGGCAGAAAGAGGCAAAGCAATTTATGAGAGCTTCCAAAGCACACGCAGAAGAGAAAATAGCTCAGTCAGTAAAAAAGGGGGACAAAACATTTTTTAGATACATAAACGAGAAAAGAAAAGTAAAACAAGGATTAGTTAGATTAAAAACAAAGGAAGGAAGGTATGTAGAAGAGGATAAAAGTCTCGCTGACTGCCTCAATGAATATTTTTGTTCAGTCTTTGCAGAAGAAAAGGAAAAAAAGGGACCTCAGTTAGGAGAGAACACTAAAGAGACATTTACATATGAGTTTACAGAGGAGGAGGTTCTAAAGCAGCTGTCTAAAGTAAAGACAAATAAGTCAATGGGGCCTGATGGGATCCATCCTAAATTATTAAAAGAGCTCAGTGATGTAATAGCAAAACCGTTAACAGATTTATTTAACCAATCCTTGTTAACAGGAGTCGTCCCAGAAGACTGGAAATTAGCAAATGTTGTGCCCATTTACAAGAAGGGTAGTAGGGAGGAATCGGGGAACTATAGGCCAGTTAGTCTTACGTCAGTAGTGGGGAAATTAATGGAAACCATGTTAAAGGAAAGGATTGTTGAACTTCTAAAAACACATAGATTACAGGATCAGAAACAACATGGGTTTACCTCAGGGAGATCATGCCAAACTAATCTTATTGATTTTTTTGATTGGGTAACAAAAATAATAGACACAGGTGGTGCAGTAGACATTGCTTATTTAGATTTCAGTAAGGCTTTTGATACTGTTCCGCATAGAAGGCTTATCAATAAATTGCAATCTTTGAGCTTGGATTCCAATATTGTTGAATGGATTAGGCAGTGGCTGAGTGACAGACAACAGAGGGTTGTGGTAAATGGAGTTTATTCGGTGCAAGGTCTTGTTACCAGTGGGGTACCTCAGGGGTCAGTACTTGGACCCATTCTCTTTAATATTTTTATTAGTGATATTGCAGAAGGTATTAATGGAAAAGTATGTCTTTTTTGCTGATGACACAAAAATTTGCAACAGGGTTGACGTTCCTGGAGGGATCAGCCAAATGACAAATGATTTAGGTAAACTAAAAAAATGGTCGGAGTTGTGGCAATTGAGTTTTAATGTGGATAAGTGCAAGATAATGCACCTGGGACGTAAAAACCCAAGGGCTGAATATAGAATATTTGATACAGTCCTAACCTCAACATCTGAGGAAAGGGATTTAGGGGTCATTATTTCAGAGGATCTAAGGGTAAGTAGTCAATGTAATAGAGCAGCAGGAAATGCTAGCAGAATGCTTGGTTGTGTAGGGAGAGGTATTAGCAGTAGGAAAAGGGAAGTGCTCATGCCACTGTACAGAGCACTGGTGAGACCTCACTTGGAGTACTGTGTGCAGTACTGGAGACCGTATCTCCAGAAGGATATAGACATCTTAGAGAGAGTTCAGAGAAGGGCTACTAAAATGGTGTACGGCTTGAAGGAGAAAAGTTACCAAGAAAGGCTTAATGATCTTAACATGTACAGCTTGGAAAAAAGACGAGACAGAGGAGATATGATAGAAACATTTAAATATGTAAAGGGAATCCACAAGGTAGAGGAAGGGAGTATATTTAAAAGGAAACAAAATAGCAAAACAAGAGGACATAGTCTTAGATTAGAGGGGCAAAGGTTTAAAAGTAACATCAGTAAGCATTATTTTACTGAGCGGGTGGTGGATACATGGAACAGTCTTCCAGTAGAAGTGGTAGAGGCCCTAACAGTAATTGAATTTAAGCAAGCATGGGATAGGCATAAGGCTATCCTAAACAAAAGATAAATCCAGGTCAAGTATCCATGTAATTGGGCAGACTAGATGGGCCGAAAGGTTCTTATCTGCCGACATTTTTCTATGTTTCTATGTTTCTATGTCACTGTCATTGTAGTCAAACAATTCAACTGACTCCTCCGTGTGTGATAGTGAGGCTACGGCAGGAGTAGCTGTGGACATGGAGGCTGCATTAGATGCTTTGGCAGCTGAGGTGGACTGTAAAGCACTACAAGCCTGGCTGGCAGAGGACTCGGAGGATGAGGATGGCCTGGTTAGCCAATCCACCAAATCCTCTGTATGTTGCTGCTGCTGCTTAAGACAACCAGCACCAGTTAGAAAAGACAAGCGTGCCCCTGCAGAGGATGCACCACATCCACGACGACCAGAGGCACAGCCTCCCGACTCAGAGGCTGCTTGCCCTCTTATCTGTGTCTGGGAGCGTCTGCCTGTCCTTTTTGGTCTTTCTGACATGGTGAGTGATATATAGATTAAAGATATACAGAACTCTGATTCAACTCTGTTATAAAGATTGGAGATATGCAGAACTCTATTTCAACTCTGGTATAAAGATTGCAAATATGCAGAACTCTGAATTAACTTTGGTATATAGATTGGAGATATGCAGAACTCTGATTCAACTCTGGTATAAAGATTGGAGATATGCAGAACTCTGATTCAACTGTGTAATCTAGATTAAAGATATTCAGATATTCAGATATTCAGATATTCACTATGCTATAACTCAGTGATACACCCTGTCCCTGATAGCTGGCAGTGCCAACACACAGATTCAAATTCACAGAACTCTGGTATAAGTCAGTGATACAGCCTGTCCCTGATAGCTGGCAGTGCCAAGACAGAGATTAAAAATTCCAGAAGTAAACTATGCCTCAGTGATACACCCTTATAGCTGGCAGTGCCAAGACACAGATTCAAATTTTCAGAACTCTAGTATAAGTCAGTGATACACCCTGTCCCTGATAGCTGGCAGTGCCAAGACAGAGATTACATTTTCCAGAAGTATGCTATGTCTCAGTGATACACCCTTATATCTGGCAGTGCCAAGACACAGATTCAAATTTTCAGAACTCGGGTATAACTCAGTGATACACCCTGTCCCTGATAGCTGGCAGTGCCAAGACAGAGATTACAATTTCCAGAAGTATGCTATGCCTGAGTGATACACCCTTATAGCTGGCAGTGCCAAGACACAGATTCAAATTTCCAGAAATATGCTATAACTCAGTGATACAACCTGTCCCTGAAAACTGGCAGTGAGAAGAAACAGATTACAATTCCCAGATATTTTCTAGAAGTATGTGGGACCCCCTGATAGCTGGCAGTGAGAAGACACAGATTACAATTCCAAGATATCTGCTAGAAGTCTCTGAGACCCTAATAGCTGGCAGTGAGACAACACAGATTACAATTCCCAGATCTCTGCTAGAAGTATGTGAGACCCCCTGATAGCTGGCAGTGAGAAAACAGAGATTACAATTCCCAGATATCTGCTAGAAGTCTGTGAGACCCCAATAGCTGGCAGTGAGAAGACACAGATTACAATTCCCAAATATCTGCTAGAAGTATGTGGGACCCCCTGATAGCTGGCAGTGAGAAGACACAGATTACAATTCCAAGATATCTGCTAGAAGTCTGTGAGACCCTAATAGCTGGCAGTGAGATGACACAGATTACAATTCCCAGATCTCTGCTAGAAGTATGTGGGACCCCCTGATAGCTGGCAGTGAGAAGACATAGATTACAATTCACAGATATCTGCTAGAAGTATGTGGGACCCCCTGATAACTGGCAGTGAGAAGACAGAGATTACAATTCCCAGATATCTGCTAGAAGTCTGTGAGACCCCAATAGCTGGCAGTGAGAAGACACAGATTACAATTCCCAAATATCTGCTAGAAGTATGTGGGACCCCCTGATAGCTGGCAGTGTGAAGACACAGATTACAATTCCCAGATATAGAAACATAGAAAATGTCGGCAGATAAGAACCTTTTACCCATCTAGTCTTTCGAATTACATGGATACTTTACCTGGATTTAGCTTTTGTTTAGGATAGCCTTATGCCTATCCCATGCCTGCTTAAATTCAATCACTGGTTTGGCCTCTACCACTTCAACTGGAAGGCTTTTCCATGTATCCACCACCCTCTCAGTAAAATAATGCTTCCTGATGTTACTTTTAAACCTTTGCCCCTCTAATCTAAGACTATGTCCTCTTGTTTTGCTACTTTTTCCATTTAAATATACTCCCTTCCTCTACCTTGTGGATTCCCTTTACGTATTTAAATGTTTCTATCATATCTCCTCTGTCTCGTCTTTTTTCCAAGCTATACTATCTGCTAGAAGTATGTGGGACCTCCTGATAGCTGGCAGTGAGAAGACACAGATTACAATTCCCAGATATCTGCTAGAAGTCTGTGAGACCCCAATAGCTGGCAGTGAGAAGACACAGATTACAATTCCCAGATATCTGCTAGAAATCTGTGAGACCCCAATAGCTGGCAGTGAGAAGACACAGATTACAATTCCCAGCTATTTGATAGAAGTCTGTGAGAACCCAATAGCTGGCAGTGAGAAGACATAGATTACAATTCCCAGATATCTGATAGAAGTATGTGGGACCCCCTGATAGCTGGCAGTGAGAAGACACAGATTACAATTCCCAGATATCTGCTAGAGGTCTGTGAGACCCCAATAGCTGGCAGTGAGAAGACACAGATTACATTTCCCAGATATCTGCTAGAAGTCTGTGAGACCCCAATAGCTGGCAGTGAAAAGACACAGATTACAATTCCCAGATATCTGCTAGAAGTCTGTGAGACCCCAATAGCTGGCAGTGAGAAGACATAGATTACAATTCCCAAATATCTTCTAGAACTCTGTGAGACCCCAATAGCTGGTAGTGAGAAGACACAGATTACAATTCCCAGATATCTGTTAGACGTATGTGGGACCCCCTGATAGCTGGCAGTGAGAAGACACAGATTACAATTCCCAGATATCTGCTAGAGGTCTGTGAGACCCCAATAGCTGGCAGTGAGAAGACACAGATTACAATTCCCAGATATCTGCTAGAAGTCTGTGAGACCCCAATAGCTGGCAGTGAGAAGACACAGATTAAAATTCCCAGATATCTGTTAGAAGTATGTGGGACCCCCTGATAGCTGGCAGTGAGAAGACACAGATTACAATTCCCAGATATCTGCTAGAAGTCTGTGAGACCCCAATAGCTGGCAGTGAGAAGACACAGATTACAATTCCCAGATATCTGCTAGAAGTATGTGGGACCCCCTGATAGCTGGCCGTGAGAAGACACAGATTACAATTCCCAGATATATGCTAGAAGTCTGTGAGACCCCAATAGCTGGCAGTGAGAAGACACAGATTACAATTCCCAGATATCTGCTAGAAGAAAGTGAGACCCCAATAGCTGGCAGTGAGAAGACACAGATTACAATTCACAGAAATCTGCTAGACGTCTGTGAGACGCACTGAAAGAACAATCTCCTCTCACTCCTGCAAAAAAACACACGTGCTGAGGCTGCGGGGAAGCCTTATATAGTGTGCTGCGGGACTTTGCTCCGTAAGCCCATGATTGGGCAAAATTGAGACTCTGAGCCCTGATTGGCATAGTCTTGCACCTGTCTTGCACCTGACCTGTGGTCAGGTGCAAGACTGTAGCCAATTACAAGCTTCAGACCAGTGGAAAAGTGCATTGTGGTCCATTGTGGTGCATTGTGGGTGAACACGAACCGAACACGCGAAAATGTTCGATGTTCGACGAACAGCCAAACAGAAAATGTTCGAATCGAACTCATGTTCGAATCGAACCGCCAGCCCATCCCTACTGGCCACTAGGGAGTGCTTATATCTCTTTTTTTTGTAAATAAACAGTTTTAAATGTATATATACAAATTATATACACAATCATTCCTCTCACTGATGGTCTACTGCTTCAGGTCTGGCTGGTAAGATTGCATGCAGAGTTATTCAGAGAGTGGTGAAAAGCAGGAGAATGACTGGAGAATGGAAAATTCTAGGTCAAAATGGCCAAACCAGAAAAATTCTCCCCTTCATCTCACTTTTCAAATCAGCTATTTTGACTTACAGGGTTATTCAGAGAGCGTGAAAAGCAGGAGAATGACTGGAGTATGACTGGAAAATGAAAAATTCTAGGTCAAAATAGCCGATTTGGAAAGTGAGATGAAAGGGAGAATTTTTCTGGTTTGGCTATTTTGACGTAGAATTTTTCATTCTCCAGTCATTCTCTTGCGTTTCACACTCTCTGAATAACCCTGCTAGACTTTTCCATTCTCCAGTCATTCTCCTGCTTTTCACCTCTCTTTGAATAACCCTGATGGTGTTAACTGCAGCCAGCTTAAATCCACTGCCTATATCTGCCATACATTGAATTGAGTCAAAATAGGTGCACTGTGCTGTACACTCCTGAAGCCAGGTGGGAGATTCAGACTGTCCTGAAAGCATCAATCATCAGAATCTCCTGGATGTGAGTCATGAAAGGTTATGAGGATGACTGTTTTGGGAAAACCTCTGCCAGTGCTTATACTGTCCATGGCTGCTGGATTTGGTTGGTCGTGGTTTAATCATCATAATAGAATCACTACCGGAAACTGCGTGAAACCTGCTACTTACCTGGAAGAGTCCGGCTTTTTACATGATTGTAGTATATCAGTGGAAGCTGACCGTGCTGCCACAATGTAGAGGAAGAGGTACCGGAAGTTAGTGCATTTGGTCCATTAACTGACGTTGGTGAAAGTGGAGAAAGAAACAGTTTAGCCAGCACTCAATCAGGGGCATAAACAAAATCTGATTGGCTGCACTCACCTATACATGCACATTTAAAGCACTTTTTTTTAAACCGCTTCATTACAAAGCAGCCCGAGATCGTGTTAACACAATTTGGGGCTGTGCTGTATGATTGCAATTTAAATTTGTTTGCTGCAAACACATTTCGCTTGTGTTTGGGCTCCAGAAGGTGCCCTCAAAGTTTTAGCCATGTGGGCATGATGCCCAAGGTGTTAAAACTGTTTAAAATCAGCAAATCGGCTACAGAATACCCAGACATAGCAGGCATTCCCCAGCCGATGCACAGAGGCACAAGCTTCTAATCTGACTGCAGTAACTCCTTTTGGCCAGCAGATGGTGCCATCTGCCTGCCAAATAGGTTATTAAAGTTAGAAATATATTGGGAATATTCCCAAATATTCCTTACTGTATAATTAATTCAAAAAGATTTCTGAAAATAGTACTGGTTCCTGACGGTGAATTTTTGAAAATCACATGATAGTGAAGGGGTTAATATCTGTTTTGCTTTTATTATATTAGTGTGCTCTGAATTTTCTGTATCTTGTATGTTATACCCACTCGTCAGTCAGAAGCACCCTCAAAACATGCATGTTTTGGTGATTGCACCCATTCTGATTTTGTTCATTACATGTTGAATAGGGATGAGCTGTTCGGTTCGAACGGTTCGGAGTTCGACCCGAACTTGGCCTGTTCGACTAGATCGTGAATACCGAACATTTCCGGGTGTTCGCCGCATGTTCGACCACAATGGACCACAATGCATTTTCCCACTGGCCTGAAGCTCGTAATTGGCTACAGCCTTGCACCTGACCACAGGTATGGTGCAAGACTGGTTCAACACTATGCCAATCACCGCTCAGAGTCCTGATTGGGCAAATTTTGCCCAATCATGGGCTCACAGAGCTAAGTCCCGCAGCACACTATATAACGTTTCCACGCGCCGATTCTGCACGCATTTCAGAGGAGATTTTAAAGGAGATAGTTGTGTGTTGTTACTGCCGGTCTGCCACACTACTGGGGGGGTCTGGGGGGTCTCATTTCTACCAAATATCAGGGAATTTAGGTGATGTGTGTCTTGTCACTGTGCCAGCAAGTTTATTTGGGGTTTACAACTTTCTTTAAAACATTTGTGAATTGAGGTGATCTTAAGGGTCTTGTCACTGTGCCAGCAAGTCTTTTTGGGTCTCATTTCTACCAAATATCAGGGAATTTAGGTGATGGGTGTCTTGTCACTGTGCCAGCAAGTTTTTTTGGGGTTTACAACTTTCATTAAAACATTTGTGAATTGAGGTGATCTTCTGTGTCTTTTCACTGTGACTCACTGTGCCAGCAAATCTTTTTGGGGCTCACTAATTTCTTCAAAACATTTGTGAATTGAGGTGATCTGTGTCTTGTCACACAACCAGTACCACGCATTACTTTGGGGCTCACTAATTTCTTTAAAACATTTGTGAATTGAGGTGATCTGTGTCTTGTCACACAACCAGTACCACGCATTACTTTGGGGCTCACTAATTTCTTTAAAACATTTGTGAATTGAGGTGATCTGTGTCTCGTCACACATCCAGTACCACTCAGTAATTTGGTGCTCACTAATTTCTTTAAAACATTTGTGAATTGAGGTGATCTGTGTCTCGTCCCACATCCAGTACCACGCATTATTTTGGGGCTCACTAATTTCTTTAAAACATTTGTAAATTGAGGTGATCTGTGTCTTGTCGCACATCCAGTACCATGCATTATTTTGGGGCTCACTAATTTCTTTAAAACATTTGTTAATTGAGGTGATCTGTGTCTCGTCCCACATCCAATACCACGCATTATTTTGGGGCTCACTAATTTCTTTAAAACATTTGTGAATTGAGGTGATCTGTGTCTCGTCCCACATCCAGTACCACGCATTATTTTGGGGCTCACTAATTTCTTTAAAACATTTGTGAATTGAGGTGATCTGTGTCTCGTCACACAACCAGTACCACGCATTATTTTGGGGCTCACTAATTTCTTTAAAACATTTGTGAATTGAGGTGATCTGTGTCTTGTCACACAACCAGTACAACGCATTATTTTGGGGCTCACTAATTTCTTTAAAACATTTGTGAATTGAGGTGATCTGTGTCTTGTCACACAGCCAGTACCACGCATTATTTTGGGGCTCACTAATTTCTTTAAAACATTTGTGAATTGAGGTGATCTGTGTCTCGTCACTGGCTGCCAGCTATCAGTGTGTCTCACTGAGTTATACCAGAGTTCTTTAAATCTTTATACCAGAGTTGAATCAGACTTCTGTATATATTAATCTATATATCACTCACCATGTCTGAAAGAACAAAAAGGACAGGCAGACGCTCCCAGACACAGATAAGAGGGCAAGCAGCCCCTGTGTCGGGAGGCTGTGCCTCTGGTCGTGGTGAACGTGGTGCATCCTCTGCAGGGGCACGCTTGTCCTTTCTAACTGGTGCTGGCCGTCTTAAGCAGCAGCAACATACAGAGGACTTGGTGGATTGGCTAACCAGGCCATCCTCATCCTCCGAGTCCTCTGCCAGCCAGGCTTGTAGTGCTTTACAGTCCACCTCAGCTGCCAAAGCATCTAATGCAGCCTCCATGTCCACAGCTACTCCTGCTGTAGCCTCGCTATCACACACGGAGGAGCCAGCTGAATTGTTTGACTACAATGAGAGTGACATGCTGCTTGAGGATGCGCAGCAAGTACAGTGCTCTGATTCAATCTCTGAGGTTGAGGAAGGGAGTATAATCAACCTAGAGGAAGGGGGTGCCAATGATGACACACAAATAACTGGCACTCATGTTGCCTCAGCAGCTGCAGCATACTGCCAAGTTGGCTCCAGTGATGAGGAGATAGGGGGTGAAGATGAAATTGATGATGAGGTCACTGACTCCACCTGGGTGCCAGATCAAACAGAGGAATTAAGTGAGGAAGAGGGGGAGGAGGAGGCACAGCAAACACGAGGCACAACATCCTCTGTGACCAACTGTAGCACTAGCCAGTCCAAGGCATCACATGTCAGAGCTGCTCCGGTGCAGAGCGCTGTTGTCTCAAAGAACACACGCAGGAACTCTGTTGTCTAGGAGTTCTTTAAGAAATGTGCAATAGAGCGCAGCGTTGCTATTTGTAATCTATGTCAGATGAGGCTTAAGCGTGGGAAAGATACCGGACACTTGGGTACCACGTGCTTGAGGCGACATATGAACAAGTGCCACACATCCCATTGGCGCAAAACTTTACGTAGATCCTCCTCCTCCTCATCTGTCTCTACCCCACTGTATGTCCTGCCATGTCATTGCCTACAACCTCCACCGACAGGGATGATGCTACAGTAATGGATGTACCAGCTCCTTCCTCACAATGTGACATCATCCCAGTAGCTGAAGATTTACGCAGTCAGATTACATTGCCGCAGCTGCTGCAGCGAAGAAAAATATAGTCCCAACCATCCCCAAGCACAGCGTCTAAATGCCAGCTTAGCAAAATTACTCGCATTGCAGCTGCTGCCTTTCCAGCTGGTGGACTCTGCTCCCTTCCGTGAATTTGCTGAATGTGCTGTACCACAGTGGCAGGTTCCAAAACGCCATTACTTTTCACGCAAGGCCATTCCAGCACTATACCAGCACGTGGAAGACAATGTTATCCAGTCATTGGGAAAGGCAGTCAGCAGCAAGGTGCATGTGACTTTAGACACGTGGTCCAGCAAGCATGGACAGGGTCGTTACATTTCCTTCACGGCACACTGGGTAACTCTGATTGCAGCTGGGAGGGATCCAAGACGGGGCTCTGTGCTGGAGCTTGTTCATCCAGCACGCCTCCAGAAAGCTGCTTGTATGAGGTCTGTCTGCTCCACCACCACCACCTCTTCCTCCTCCTCCTTCTCTGTCTTTGGAAGTGGCAGTTAAACCGACGCCTGACAGGGTATACGTAATGGCTCAAGCAAAAAGATGCCATACTGTGCTTGAGCTGGTTTGTTTAGGGGACAGGAGCCACACCAGGTCAGAAATTTTGTCAGCTCTGCAGGGGCAGGTGCAGAGATGGTTAACACCACGCCAGCTTGAGCTGGGAATGATCGTCTGCGATAATGGCAGCAACCTTCTCTCCGCCCTACGCAAGGGTAAATTGACGCATGTACCCTGCCTAGCACACGTCCTAAATCTGGTGGTACAGCATTTCCTAACCAAGTACCCAGGGCTGCCAGAGCTTCTCATCCAGGCCAGAAAAGTCTGCAGCCACTTCAGACGGTCATTCCCAGCAAGCGTTCGCCTGGCAGAAATTCAAAGAGAATTCCACCTTCCCACAAACCGTCTGATCTGTGATATACCCACCAGGTGGAACTCGACATTAGCAATGCTGCAGCGTCTGCACAAGCAGCAGAGGGCCATCAACGAGTACCTGTGTGAGTATGGCACAAGGACACCAGGTCAACTTGTTTTTTTTCCCCCCCGCAGTGGCTGATGATCAAGGATGCATGCACTGTACTGTCCCCATTTGAGGAGGCAACGAGGATGGTGAGCAGGGACAGTGCATGCATCAGTGACACAATTTCTTTAGTGTTCCTGCTGGAGCACATTCTGCGGGGAATTATAGATGTGGCTCTAGAGGCAGAGCAGCGAGAGGAAGAGGAGGCCTTCCCTAGCTCTCAAGGCCCCAGTCTTTCCGCAGACAGCATTCCAGAGGGTCATACTCAGATCAGACAGTAGGAGGATGAGGAGGAGGAGGAGTATTTAAGTAGTGGGGGCATTGAAGGTGGGGATTCCTCAAGGGAGGGTTTTGTGTGCCCAGAAACAGAAGGGCTAGTGCGTGGCTGGGAGGAGGAAGTGCACAATACGGTCATCCTCATTGACCAGGAAGACTCGGAAGCTAATGCCACCTCCAACCTACGCTGCATGGGCTTCCTAATGATGCAGAGCCTGCTAAAGGACCCCAGGATTCGTGCTATCAAGGAGAGGGATCATTACTGGTAGGCAACCCTTCTTGATCCACGATACAAGGGGAAAGTTGCAGAGCTCATCCTGCCCGCACAGAGGGAGCACAGGATGAAAAAACTTGAGGACGCTCTAAAGCGACACTTGTGTAACACCTTTCCAGGCACTGGTAGATTACCAAGTGCTGACACACGTGCTTCTGAGGCTGCGGGTGATCAGAGGAATAGTGGTGAAGGCCAGGGCCGCTTAACTGATGCTTTTTTACATTTTTTTAGTCCTCGACGCCCAGGGACGTCAAATGTAGGCACCCATTGCCAGCGTCTTCACCATATGGTGCAGGACTACCTAGGGGCAAGGGCAGACCTGGATATGTTTCCAGCAGATGATCCACTGGCTTACTGGGTGTTGAGATTGGATCACTGGCCAGAACTAAGCCAATATGCTATGCAGCTACTAGGTTGCCCTTCATCTAGCGTGCTTTCCGAAAGGACGTTCAGTGCCGCTGGAGGTTTTGTCACAGACAAAAGAGTGCGTCTGTCCACCGACTCTGTAGACCGGCTGACATTTATAAAAATTAATCAGTCCTGGATCAGCAGCTATCAATCCCCTGATGCTGACGTAACGGAATAGATCGGGGATGTCTTCTGCATTCACAAAACCTCCAGCACTGAACTCTTTCACAATACCACAAAAGGATTACGATGTGAATGCACTTGCTGCCATGAAAGGCACAATATTTGGCTGCACTGACGCCTCTGCCAGATTTATATCATTTACATTTTTTGAACCGCAGGGTCCAAACCTGCACTCTTCCTCAATACCACAAAAGGGTTACGGTGTGAATGCACTTGCTGCCATGAAAGGCACAATATTTGGCTGCACTGACGCCTGTGCCAGATTTATATCAATTTAATTTTTTGAACCGCAGGGTCCAACCCTGCACTCTTTCACAATACCACAGAGGGGTTACTGTATGATGATACTTGCTGGCCTGGCATTAATGGCACAATATCTGGGTGCACTGACGCCCATTACCAGATCAAAAACTTTTCAATATAGGACCACATGGTTCACCCCTGCATTCTTTCACAATACTACAGAGGGGTTACTGTATGATGATACTTGCTGGCCTGGCATTAAAGGCACAATATCTGGGTGCACTGACGCCTTGACCAGAATCATATCTTTTCAATATAGGACCACATGGTCCACCCCTGCATTCTTTCACAATACTACAGAGGGGTTACTGTATGATGATACTTGCTGGCCTGGCATTAAAGGCACAATATCTGGGTACACTGACGCCTTGACCAGAATCATATCTTTTCAATATAGGACCACATGGTCCACCCCTGCATTCTTCCACAATACTACAGAGGGGTTACTGTATGATGATTCTTGCTGGCCTGGCATTAAAGGCACAATATCTGGGTGCACTGACGCCCATTAACAGATCAAAAACTTTTCAATATAGGACCACATGGTCCACCCCTGCACTCTTCCACAATACTACAGAGGGGTTACTGTATGATGTTACTTGCTGGCCTGGCATTAAAGGCACAATATCTGGGTGCACTGACACCTTGACCAGAATCATATCTTTTCAATATAGGACCACATGGTCCACCCCTGCACTCTTCCACAATACTACAGAGGGGTTACTGTATGATGATACTTGCTGGCCTGGCATTAAAGGCACAATATCTGGGTGCACTGACGCCCATTAACAGATCAAAAACTTTTCAATATAGGACCACATGGTCCACCCCTGCACTCTTCCACAATACCACAGAGGGGTTACTGTATGATGTTACTTGCTGGCCTGGCACCGAAAGCACAATATCTGGGTGCACTGACGCCTTGACCAGAATCATATCTTTTCAATATAGGACCACATGGTCCACCCCTGCACTCTTCCACAATACCACAGAGGGGTTACTGTATGATAGTACTTGCAGGCCTGTCACCAAAAGCACAATATTTGGGTGCACTGCCACTGACGCCTGTATCAGATTCATATCCTCAGAGGGGTTACGGTGTGAAGGCACTGTTGGGGACGCTAAAGGACCAATTTTAAAGCACCTATTGTTACTTTCATCCAAAGCCTGCATATATTTCACAATAATTTAGCCAAAAAAAATCAGTAAACTTTTTCTGCGTGTCCGAAAATGTCTCCTCTTTTCATACAGACTGCCGCCCCAAGCAGTTGTTTATGGATAGATTAAAGGAAAAGCATTTACCGTCATATGAAACGTCATTTTTTTGTTTTTAAGTGTTTCTATACATCCTAGAAATCCGCCACTTCACGGGCAGGTTATGGGGACCTCCTAGGCACGATATTTGAAGGAATTTTTCATTTTTATTTTTAACCCTTATTTCATGGAAAACTCACTGGCCCTTTAAAAACGTTTTTTTTTTTTACTTTTTGTCCTTGTTTCCTGTCCCCCAGGGCACTACCTGGACCCCCATACACCTTTTATGGCAAATATCTAGCATATATGCCCTCTTGGAGGGCACTCTAAAAACCGAATTTTCAGCCCCATTGACTTGCATTGAGTTTGCGTTCGGGTTCGGACCGGAACAATTGGGAAGTTCGTGTTCGGGCTCGAACCGAACTCAGGGGATGTTCGGCTCATCCCTAATGTTGAAGGCAGACCATGGCTGACCTATTTAAAACCTTGATCTGCCATCAAACTCCTTGTGATGTATGTTCCAAATTAGTGAATATACCATAAAAGAGCAGACCTGCCAACGGTGGGGTACATTGACTTTATGGCAGACTTATGCAATATGTGATCACATCTTGTAACCAAACCTCATCATTCGTTTTGCCAAGTTAGGTGTTTTTAATTTCTATTGCCTATATTGTAGTGGTGAATAGGGATGAGCTGTTCGGGTTCGGACGGTTCGGAGTTCGGTCCGAACTTTGGCAGTTCGAAAGTTTGCGAATTTCGAACTTTTTGGGTGTGTTCGGTTCGAGTTCGAAAAAAAAAAGAAATTTTGAAAAAAGTATAGAAAATGCTTAAAAAAATACAAAAAAATCTAGAAATAAAGAGACTCTTTACTGCAGAATATTATAAGCAATGGTTTATTAGATATTGAATTAAAAACTAATGTATGCGTGGAAAGATTCTCAACTCTAAATGACCTCTGTTCACAAACGGGCATAACACCACGTTTTTTTAGTCTGGTAATCAATTTGATACATTGCACACTATACTGAGGTACTGAGGGGGTGGTGTCTGCTTTTGATTGAGATTTGAGAATTAATTTCCCTCCTAAAACTTCCTAATATGCTGCATTTAACTGGTGTTTGAAAAAATTACAAAATAACATCTAAAGCAATGTTATTTTTCACCTCGGGATGAAACATTAACAGGGTTATTCAGAGAGCGGTGAAAAGCAGGAGAATAACTGGAGAAGTGAAAATTCTAGGTCAAAATAGCCAAACCAGAAAAATTCTCCCATTTAACTCACTTTCCAAATTGGCTATTTGGTCTAGATTGTTCTCTTCTCCTGACAGTTCTCCTGGCTTTCACCTCTCTCTCAGGGTTGTTCAGAGAAAGGTGAAAACCAGGAGAATGGCAGGAAAAGAGAACAATCTGGACCAAATAGCCGATTTGGAAAGTGAGATAAGGCTAGGGTCAGACTAACGCATTTTTCGCAGCGACCGTCAAAAAGTGCGTCCGAACGCATTGCTGTATTTTTTTCACGGAATGTGCGAAAACGGTCATACGATGTGCATTTTTGTGCGTGATTTTTTACGGATCCAAACCAGGAAACTTTGGGTGTCTGGACGTTATGTTGGCCGGACATGAGCAGGGTCTGACGTCTCCAAATCACGCACACACGCACTCTGTACGTCCGTACTAGCGGTTCTGCTTTCTCGAAAAAATGCGTTCATTTTCCACTTGCGTTGCGCAGCCAGACTTTCGTGCGACCGTACTTCGTATATTGGCCGTCATTGCCCATCATTTGCTGCTAGTGCGGCCGTGATTAAGTGCACCTAAACGCACGTTAAAAATTCGCTAGTCTGACCCTAGCCTAAATGGGAGAATTTTTCTGGTTTGGCTATTTTGACCTAGAATTTTCCATTCTCCAGTCATTCTCCTGCTCTTCAATGCTCTTAAATGAAAGATTATCAACTCTAAATGACCTCTGTTCACAAACGGGCATAACACCAGGTGTTTTTAGTCTGGTAATCAATTTGATACATTGTACACCATACTGAGGGTGGGGTGGTGTCTGCTTCTGATTGAGATTTGAGAATTAATTTCCCTAAAACATCCTAATATGCTGCATTTAACCCTTTCGCTGCTGAGGCTTTTCACACCTCTGTGCTGAGGTCATTTTTACCGCTTTCGCTCATCATGTTTAACCGCGTTTTGTAGCCATATTTTGATATATGACCCAGACATATTATATATCGTTCTTTCCGGCAGATTTGGCAGATTAATAATATGTCATTATTATATGTATACGTTATGTCATGTCTGTATATTATAACAAAAATGCAATAAAATTAGAATTTTCAATAATTTATTATGTGTAAAGTGTTTTTTTTCACATTTTAACATGCGATCATTTGCGGTTATATTTTGTATGGGGTGCGCTTGTTAAAAAAATTAGAAATGGGGTCTCGTTACTTTTTTTTGGGGAAAATTTCGCTTTTTTAACAAACGCACCGCATACAAAAATCGTTAGTGCAGCATTATTGTTCACATTATAATTGAAATGGGAACAATATTGCTGCATTAACAAAACAAAAACAAAAAAAAACTTGCTTATTTTTTTTTAGAATTTTTTTTAAATATATATATTGTTTTTTTTTTGTTTTGTTTTTTTAAAAAACATTTTTCATGCTCATGTTTGGTATCCTTGGATAGGCCATGCTCTGGCCGATCCAACGATATCAAACATTAACCCCTAGCTGCCACGGATCAGGAGATAGGGGGTTTATTGGACCCTGACAGGGTTATTCAGAGAAAGGTGAAACTCAGGAGAATGACTGAAGAGAAAATTCTAGGTCAAAATAGCCAAACCAGAAAAATTCTCCCATTTATCTCACTTTCCAAATCGGCTATTTGGTCTAGAATTTTCCATTCTCCAGTCATTCTCCTGCTTTTCACCGCCAAAAAATCAGTAAACTTTTTCTGCGTGTCCGAAAATGTTTCCTCTTTTCATATAGACTGCCGCCTCAAGCAGTTGTTTATGGATAGATTAAAGGAAAAGCATTTGCCGTCATTTGAAATGTCATTTTTTGGTTTTTACATATTTCTATACATCCTAGAAATCCGCCACTTCACGGGCAGGTTATGGGGACCTCCTAGGCACGATATTTGAAGGAATTTTTCGTTTTTATTTTTAACCCCTATTTCATGGAAAACTCACTGTCCCTTTAAAAATGTTTTTTTTAAAACTTTTTGTCCTTTTTCTATACTTTTTTCAAAATTTCTTTTTTTTTTCGAACTCGAACCGAACACACCCAAAAAGTTCGAAATTCGCAAACTTTCGAACTGCCCAGGTTCGGGTCGAACTCCGAACCGTCCGAACCCGAACAGCTCATCCCTATACTGTACCTGGCTTTCTTCTGACTACGCCTCTGGATTTGTCCCCCTTGTCCTGTCTCTTGGTTCTGTGTGTCACCCAGCAGCGAGGTCCCTTCCCTTAGAATAGATGGCCATACAAGGACAGTATAATAGTTTGCTGCTGGGTGCCAGTAATATTATTGTTCTCTCCCTTAACCCTTGCCCTTCCTGTTGTTCTGCTGTTTTGTGTATCTTGTTGTCTGGTTACCTCCTCTCCTGATCTGCGTGCTATGCAGCCAGCAGTAATCCTGCCTAAAGCTCTATCCCGACTAATGGGCCCATCATGACTCACGCCGGATGACCCTGTGACACCGTTCTGAATCGGTCTTAAGTCTGCGGCCAATCAAATCATATTTTAACCTTTGATTGACTTGTTTTACAGCCAGTAATTTTGATCATGTGACAGACATTTTTTCCAATGAAGGCTAGGATGGTCATGTCATCACGATGTGAGCGGTACGGGTTTAAATACCAGGTTATTAAACCCTTATTAGACCCCATTAGATTAGTGTAAGGTAGTTTTAAAATGAAGTGCATTTAAAGGGATAATAATACAGTGCATCTCACACTTTGGCTGTTAAAATGCACAGTTGTTATTAACTTTTTAACCCTAAAAAGCAGTGAGACGTATAATCATGGTAGAAATCACAGCTCTAATTCTACATAGGGCCAGAAGTAGGAATCAATGTTTATGCACCGTGCGTGTGTACTGCTGCACAGGAGATCTTAAAAATGGATGCAACATAATTGCAAAAACTTTCTCAGCAGCCTGTTTGAACTGCTTTCTCCTGAAAAGATAACATTGACACTGCAATTATCTCATTTTGTTTATCGAAATTTGTTCAAGCAGTAGAGGTAGGAGAGAAATTGACTCACTTAGCAAAGGTTTACCTTCTATATTACAAAGTCCAACATAATTTGCTGCTTCTTTACTTTAAAAAACAAAGCTGCGCATTCTAATAGCGCTCACAGTCACCTCATTTTTGATGTCGATAACGCATTATTTCTGTATAAACATTTTTAATGATTTCTAACAAAAATAAACAGCAAACATAATGACATGAAAAATGTAAAGTTATACTGATTTTTAAAATATTGATGACTCTTCAGTCTTCATATGTAATATTCACAATATGTTAAAAGCTGCTGCAGAAAAAAAGGTTGCTTTGATTTCTACAGTCTTTTTCTGGACAAAAACTAATCTTGTCATGTGAAGGTTTTCAGTTGGTCTTTTTAGATCCAGAAATAAACCTTTAATGGTTCTTATTATCTCCCGCCTTGACTACTGCAACCTCCTTCTCTGGCCTTACGTGATCCCAGATTATCCCTCTGCAGTCTGCTATGAATGCCTGTGCCAAGCTCATCCACCTCACATCTCGCACCTCTCACACCTCGCCCATTTGTCAATCTCTGCACTGGCTCCCTGTTTCCTTTAGAAGCAAATTCAAAATACTGGTGCTCACATACAAAGCTCTCCATAACCGTGCCCCTGCCTACATCTCCTCCCATATCAACATCCCGTCCCGACCACTTCGCTCAGCCAATGACCTGATGCTATCAGTTCCTCCTACCCGCACCCCCAACTCCCACCTTCAGGATTTCTCCAAGCTGCCACCTTTCCTATGGAACTCCCTCCCCGTAACATTAGACTCTCCCCATTTCTCCAGTCCTTCAAAGAGTCGTACTTTGAAGAAGCCTGTCAGCTCACTCCATGATCTCCCCACTGTCATTTCTTTTGCCATCTTCCCTCTCAGCTCCCTAAGCACCTGCTACTTCACATGCCCAGCTCTTTACCATCACCTAGTGTGTCACCCCTCTCCTCTTAGATTGTAAGCTCTCGAACAGGGTCCTCTTTCCTACTGTTCTGTTTGTTTTACATGTATGTTTATTTGTTATTCTATTTCACCCATTGTACAGCGCTACGGAATTTATAAGCGCTTTATAAATACTCGTAACTGTAACTGAAAGCCCATCAAAAAGCAGGAGGCTGTGTACTGGCATTAGGTTGAATCCACCGTAAGAGATTTCCTTTGACGTTGGCAGATGGGCTTTAGACTTTGATGATCAGTTAACCCTTTCACTACCAAAAGATCCTTCATAAAACCACTGGATTTTGCAAAAACAACTTTCCACAGCAGAGAGATAGTAAAAATTAACGTACCCTTAATAAAAGGTTTAGAAACAGAATTATTATTTGACAGTCAAAGGGCTCCCTGTACTTGCCAAAAAGAGCTACTAGATGTATTATAATACAGTTGGGGATCAGTATTTCGTTGAAGGAAAAAAAATTAACTTTAATTTGTTCAAAAAGCCTCAGCAACTTGGCTGACATGTCCAAGGTGCTCAAATTTGGGGGCATGTTCTTCAACTCATTTTCAAACAAACTTCATGTGCAGTAAATTAATTTACTTTTCATTGCTCCAGAATAAGGCTAGGGTCAAACGAACGCATTATTCGCAGCGACCGTCAATAAGTACGTCCGAACGCATTGCCGTTTTTTTTCACGGAATGCGCGAAAACGGTCATACGATGAGCATTTTCATGCGTGATTTTTTTCCGGATCGTCAATAAAACACTTTTTGCATCTGGACGTTATGTTGGCCGGACATGAGCAGCGTCTGACATCTCCTAATCACGCATACACGCCGCTATGCCGCCGCAGCGCACTCTGTACATCAGTACTAACGGTTCTGCGTTCTCGAAAAAATGCGTTCATTTTCCACTTGCGTTGTGCGGCCGTACTTCGTATATTGGCCGTCATTGCGCGTCATTTGCTGCTACTGCGGCCGTGATTAAGTGCACCTAAACGCACGTTAAAAATGCGCTAGTCTGACCCCAGCCTAAGAACAGCACAAGTTTACTCGATGATGGTCTCTAGCAGGTGCTTTTGAGCATCGAGGATACTTGACCATAGTAATGAAAGGGTTAAGTAGACTAAAAAACATTTTTATTTTGTTAGATGTGGATATATAAGATTCAAACTACAAAGGTTTATTATGTTTTATGTAAGAAGTGGGGCGGAATGTTAATAGTATACACTGCCGCATGGGGGAAAAAAGAGTACGGGACTGATTTTTATTTGTTTATTATATCATGTGCTATTTTTGGTATATTTCATATTGATTATACTTACAATAAATATATTTGGTTTCATAATCATTTGAGATTTAAAAATATTAGATCATACATTTTTGATAAGTTATATATTTACAGTCTCGATAAAGTTAGAAACAAAAAAGGGGTTATTCAAAGATCACTGAAATTTCACAGAAATTTTGGTGCGCTTTCATTCGGCACACTCCGGTGCGATTCAGCGAGTTCAAGTCGCAACCCCGCGATGAATTCAGCATTCACCACAGGGTCCCCAAAGTGCGCCAAATGCATTCGCCGAACGCCACACATAAACCTGCCAAAGGCATCCAATAAACCATCGAACGCAGCTGCCAATCCACCGAACACCCCGTCGAACGCCACCAAAAAAAGTTAATCATCTTCCGAACAGGGGTAAAAAAAAAAACGCAAATTTTAAAAGATGTTTAAAACCAAAAAAATGCATTAATATAATAATAAAGGTCCTATAAATAATAACCCCATAGTGACCAGGCAATTTTGTCATTGTCAGTCCTAAAGTGCCCACTGCTGTTTTTATATTTTTGCGCTGTTTGTGTTTAGGTCTAATTTTCCTCTTACTCGTTTATGGAAAAAATGCGTCACGCCTGATACCCACCGGGGCGGCTGCTACTACCAGCATAGGCGTCTCAATTGCCCCCCTATGTTATTCCTTGCCCCCATGTGCCCACCCACCAGGATTCAGCCTCCAGCTTCCGCACATCTTCGGACCAATATATCTCTGGCCCCATGCGTCGATCAAGATGACATTGGAAAGAGCAGAGTCTGGCCTTTCCAATGATACCCAACATGACCATATTCAGTGTAAAGACAAAATCGTAAATAATAGAATAAAAATAAAAAGAAAAATTCAGAGAGTGGAAATGGCTCAGCAGTGACAGGGTTAATGGTCAGACTATATATTACATTGTGTATTACTTTTCTTTTTCCTTGGTTTAATTGTATATTAAGGGTTAATGGGCAGACTTCATTCATCGCAGTATACATTTTATTTTTTCATTTATTAATGGCATTTTAGGAGTTAATGTGTAGGCTACGTGTCTCACAGTGTATACATTTCATGTTTTCACTTGATAACTGGCATTTTAGGAGTTAATGGATAGACTACATGCCCACAGTCTATTCATTTAATGTTTTCCCTAGATTAATGGCATTTTAGGGGTTAATAGGCAGGCTACATGCCTCAGTCTATTCATTTAATGTTTTCCCCTGATTAATGGCATTAATGGGTTAATAGGTAGGCTACATGCCTCAGTCTATTCATTTCATGTTTCCCTTGATTATTGGCATTTAGGGGTTAATGGGTAGGCTATATGCCTTAGTCTATTCATTTAATGTTTTCCCCTGATTAATGGCATTTATGGGTTAATAGGTAGACTACATGCCTTAGTCTATTCATTTCATGTTACCCTTGATTAATAGCATTTTAGGGGTTAATGGGTAGGTTGCATGCCACACTGTTTATTATTTTTATTTTATTTCTCTGGTTTTATGGCATTTTAGGGGTTATTATGGATGTTAGAAACTAAAGGGTCTATTCATATTTAGATCCTTTGCTTTTTGTCACATTTCAGGGAATCAATTTCGCCTAAATTATGGTGAATTCCCTATTTAGCGAATGGTCAGTGTAATTTGCGAAAATTGGAGTTGCTGAAGAAGTTTTCGGACGTCGGCAAAAACCGCCAAATTGTGTCGAATAAAATATTGAATTTAAGTGTCACGTTAGTACAACAAAAGGGTATCATTGCTTCACATTATTCTGGGAATATGGAATCTTATTTATATATACTTGTTTAGGTTTTTTCAGTGGTATTATTTAGTGGCGAAAATAATTAGTGCCCCCCTAGTTTTGACTGTGGTATCTTATGTGCCCCCCTATATATTGTTCCTAGAGTCGCCACTGACTACCAGATGTATCCAGCCTAGTAACATGTATAAAACATAACAAGAAAAAAGTGTCATCTGCGCTTCTCCCTATAACACCGTGTGAAACAAAACACATTTAGAGGTCTTGGTTTACTTGAATGGCCATTAATGTTTTAAGCTCACCTGGCACGTCAAGGCAACCTCTAGTAAAGGTGAGTCCTACCTAAAGAAACCAAAGGCCCACACATATTATATACCATTTTTCTCGCCATTAAATGGACTTTCTAAAGATACCATTATTTCCATCATACTGTATAATTTACTATAAAAAAATGATGAAATATGATGAAACAAATTGAAAGAAACACACTTTTTCGAACATTAATCCCCAAAATCTACAAGCGCCAAAAAATACCTCAACTAAATAGTTTCAAAATTTTGTCCTGAAATAAGAAATATCCAATTTTTACATCACTTCTTAATTTTTTTATTTATTTTTTATTTAATTTTTATTTTTTTATTTTTACATCAAACCTAGTCATGTTTGGCATCATTGGAAAGGCGATGATGTCACTTGGCCAGTTAACCCCCTAGCTGCCAAGTGGAGCTAGGTGAATCCTTTGGGGTTATGTTTGGTATTATTGGAAAGACCTGATCCTCCTATGGAGGATTGCGCTTTGTAGCCCCGTCCTACGTCCGTCGTAGCTTTTTGATGGGGAGGCTTTCAGTACATCCGGTGTTAGCGTGCGCAACTAGTGCGGAAGCTACACCATGTGGCGCTCCATGTCGAGCCATCACAAAGCTGCGATGGACTGAGGGAGGTGCGTTCACACAAACAAACTCACTGTGCTCCTGTGACCGTAGCTTTAATATTAATGAAAATAAAGGTTCTGTGTTTCTGCAATATTCTACCACTCCCTTTAGAACAGCATATGAATAAACAAGGCAATGTTTCAGTCCAACACAGGGACCATTTTCAAGCCTTGGCTTGAGAAAGGCCCCTGTGTTGGACCGAAACATTGCCTTGTTTGTTCTCATGCTGTACTAAATAAATAGAGTGGCGGACGAATTACTGAACCATTATATTCTTTTGCATTGTATAGTATTTTCAGATGTGACAGTGTCAGATGGTCTGTGCACCAAGCCAATTTTCGTGCGTCGAGAAGGTGTTTGCTGGCGCTATCCATTGTTGTATTATTAGACACTTTAATGTTAACAGCTCACATGTTACTGCCAATGGCTCATGTGGAATAGAGTCCTATATGTGTCTACTATTCCTATAAAGGCTGGATGAGTAAATGGAAAATTAATAATGTATACATTCACATTATTTTATTTTTTGTATCCACCTCAGAGAAACAATTTATATACAAAATGGAATTTTATTGACTATTTTTAAATGTTAACTACATATACCATGTTTCAAATATACGTTATATTAATATTTTTTAATAAAAAGTGTTCATTCTATTCTTTCCAGCTATAGTTTAAATTCTATCATGCTCATCAAATGGTTGTTTTTCAGAACCTACTTTCCTCATGAAAGCAATAATACACTTATCATTTGCTGTAATAGCAT
Source organism: Leptobrachium leishanense (assembly GCA_009667805.1). NCBI lineage: Eukaryota > Metazoa > Chordata > Amphibia > Anura > Megophryidae > Leptobrachium > Leptobrachium leishanense. The sequence goes on along the minus strand of CM019066.1, from coordinate 317,074,698 downwards.
TGTAATACGTCAAACGCTTTGCACGTTCTAACTAATTTTTATTGGGAACGAGTGTCTGTTTAAATAAGTTGCCAAATTGCTTGTTTCCATGGCCAAATTTTATTGTATACTGCTTATTTCAAGCAGCAGTTATTTGTTATTGGAGTTTCATTTCCAATCTGGAAACACAGACCCATAAAATATACAGCTCTAGAGAGGCACACGCTCCTTCAGTTTTAATTAACTGTCAAATATATTTGAGAAAATGTTTAAATTCTTACCACATTAAACTATTTATGTTTAGTTTAAGATAATTAGGCTTATTTATAGTTTAAATCAGTTAATAAGGAAATGATGATTTTTGTTTATACCAAGTAATTTGCAAATAAAAGCAGAAATTTGTATCAACTTTTCCATTTTCTATAACAGTCGAAATGTAAAAATGCTGATGTCATGACTGTGCAGTAACATAATTTCAGGTAGGATAAGCAACACTACTTAACCCCTTAACAACCCTGATCTGGTCATAATCTGGAGTTTTGTAAAGGAACTTTGTTTCTTGCAAACAACGTTTATTTCAAAATGGGCCCCACAATCTACCCGTAAAGTTTCAACACATGGGACATAATAGCCAATTGTAGTGATCATGAATGAATTGTGTCATAAATCATCATATTTACTTATTGATTGTTATACTAAAGATGGAACATTAGGGGCAGTGTGAGGCTTTATGCCCTGTGTGGTTAGCTGTGACATCATTAAGCCAGCCTAGTCTAGAGGGGTTACCTCATATGGTGTAATGTCAATGTATAGTGTTTAGAGGAGGGGTCGCTCTCTTTTCCTATACTATTGCATGGACTACTCATACATACCTATTTCACTGCCAATTTTTGGACCATATGTGTGGTACATCGTTAATTTAAGGGGTTATTCAAAGGCAGCCAAATTTGCCACAGAATTGCACCGAAAGGTGAATATGTGCAATTTCGTGGCAATTCAATTATTCAGAAAGCTGGAAATTCGCCAAATATTGGTGAATTGCCAGTGAAATACATGCTAATTCAGCAACCTTCTGCGGCACTGAAATTCCCCATATAGAGACAGGGACGGACTGACCCGTCGGGCACTGCCCGAGGGCTAGGGATGAGCCGAACACTCCCTGAGTTCGGTTCGAGCCCGAACCCGAACTTCCCATTTGTTTGGGACCGAACCCGAACCCGAACCCCCATGCAAGTCAATGGGGCTGAAAATTTGATTTTTTAGAGTGCCCTCCAAGAGGGCATATATGCTACATATTTGCCATAAAAGGTGTATGGGGGTCCGGGTAGTGCCCTGGGGGACAGGAAACAAGGACAAAAAGTTTTTAAAAAAAAGTTTTTAAAGGGACAGTGAATTTTCCATGAAATAAGGGTTAAAAATAAAAACGAAAAATTCCTTCAAATATTGTGCCTAAGAGGTCCCCATAACCTGCCCGTGAAGTGGCGGATTTCTAGGATGTATAGAAACACTTAAAAACAAATAAATGACGTTTCATATGACGGTAAATGCTTTTCCTTTATTCTATCCATAAACAACTGCTTGGGGCGGCAGCCTGTATGAAAAGACATTTTAGGACGCGCAGAAAAAGTTTAGTGTTTTTTTTTGGCTAAATTATTGTGAAACTTATGCAGGCTTTGGATGAAAGTAACAATAGGTGCTTTAAAATTGGGCTTTTAGCGTCGGCAACAGTGCCGTCACACCGTAACCCCTCTGAGGATATAGAAACATAGAAAAAACATAGAAAAATGTCGGCAGATAAGAACCTTTCGGCCCATCTAGTCTGCCCAATTACATGGATACTTTACCTGGATTTATCTTTTGTTTAGGATAGCCTTATGCCTATCCCATGCCTGCTTAAATTCAATTACTGTTTTGGCCTCTACCACTTCTACTGGAAGACTGTTCCATGTATCCACCACCCGCTCAGTAAAATAATGCTTCCTGATGTTACTTTTAAACCTTTGCCCCTCTAATCTAACACTATGTCCTCTTGTTTTGCTATTTTGTTTCCTTTTAAATATACTCCCTTCCTCTACCTTGTGGATTCCCTTTACGTATTTAAATGTTTCTATCATATCTCCTCTGTCTCGTCTTTTTTCCAAGCTGTACATGTTAAGATCATTAAGCCTTTCTTGGTAACTTTTCTCCTTCAAGCCGTACACCATTTTAGTAGCCCTTCTCTGAACTCTCTCCAAGATGTCTATATCCTTCTGGAGATACGGTCTCCAGTACTGCACACAGTACTCCAAGTGAGGTCTCACCAGTGCTCTGTACAGTGGCATGAGCACTTCCCTTTTCCTACTGCTAATACCTCTCCCTACACAACCAAGCATTCTGCTAGCATTTCCTGCTGCTCTATTACATTGACTACTTACCCTTAGATCCTCTGAAATAATAACCCCTAAATCCCTTTCCTCAGATGTTGAGGTTAGAACTGTATCAAATATTCTATATTCAGCCCTTGGGTTTTTACGTCCCAGGTGCATTATCTTGCACTTATCCACATTAAAACTCAATTGCCACAACTCTGACCATTTTTTTAGCTTACCTAAATCATTTGTCATTTGGCTGATCCCTCCAGGAACGTCAACCCTGTTGCAAATCTTTGTGTCATCAGCAAAAAGACATACTTTTCCATTAATACCTTCTGCAATATCACTAATAAAAATATTAAAGAGAATGGGTCCAAGTACTGACCCCTGAGGTACCCACTGGTAACAAGACCTTGCGCCGAATAAACTCCATTTACCACAACCCTCTGTTGTCTGTCACTCAGCCACTGCCTAATCCATTCAACAATATTGGAATCCAAGCTCAAAGATTGCAATTTATTGATAAGCCTTCTATGCGGAACAGTATCAAAAGCCTTACTGAAATCTAAATAAGCAATGTCTACTGCACCACCTGTGTCTATTATTTTTGTTACCCAATCAAAAAAATCAATAAGATTAGTTTGGCATGATCTCCCTGAGGTAAACCCATGTTGTTTCTGATCTTGTAATCTATGTGTTTTTAGATGTTCAACAATCCTTTCCTTTAACATGGTTTCCATTAATTTCCCTACTACTGACGTAAGACTAACTGGCCTATAGTTCCCCGATTCCTCCCTACTACCCTTCTTGTAAATAGGCACAACATTTGCTAATTTCCAGTCTTCTGGGACGACTCCTGTTAACAAGGATTGGTTAAATAAATCTGTTAACGGTTTTGCTATTACATCACTGAGCTCTTTTAATAATTTAGGGTGGATCCCATCAGGCCCCATTGACTTATTTGTCTTTACTTTAGACAGCTGCTTTAGAACCTCCTCCTCTGTAAACTCATATGTAAATGTCTCTTTAGTGTTCTCTCCTAACTGAGGTCCCTTTCCTTCCTTTTCTTCTGCAAAGACTGAACAAAAATATTTATTGAGGCAGTCAGCGAGACTTTTATCCTCTTCTACATACCTTCCTTCCTTTGTTTTTAATCTAACTAATCCTTGTTTTACTTTTCTTTTCTCGTTTATGTATCTAAAAAATGTTTTGTCCCCCTTTTTTACTGACTGAGCTATTTTCTCTTCTGCGTGTGCTTTGGAAGCTCTTATAAATTGCTTTGCCTCTTTCTGCCTAATCTTATAGGTTTGCCTATCTTCTTCACGCTGAGTTTTTTTATAATTATTGAATGCTATCTTCTTGTTCTTCACTATTTTGGCCACTTCTGCAGAGTACCACAGTGGTTTCTTCCCTTTTTTGTTTTTGCTAACAAGCCGAATGCAATTTCCTGTGGCCTTCAATAATGCTTCCTTTAAATAATCCCATTTCTCTTGGACTCCCTTTAAATTCCTCCAGTCTGATAATGACTCCTTCACACAAAATCTCATTTTAGAAAAATCTGTTTTTTTAAAGTCTAAAACTTTTGTTTTTGTGTGGTGCGGCTCCATCCCTGTTCTTATATTAAACCATACTGACTGGTGATCACTAGATCCCAAATTTTCACCTACAACAACGTCTGATACCAAACCTCCATTTGTGAGTATTAAATCCAATATGGCCTCTTTACAGGTCGGCTCCTCAACTACTTGTGTTAGAGATAATCCCAGTAAGGAGTTTAGAATATTTGTACTCCTGGTGCACCCAGCTGTTTTGGTTTTCCAGTTCACATCAGGAAGATTAAAGTCCCCCATGATAATAACTTCCCCCTTCATTGCCATTTTGGCTATTTCCTCAACCAGCAGATTATCTAGCTCTTCTACTTGTCCAGGGGTCTATAGATCACACCTACACGAGCTACTGTATGATTGCCAAATGTTAGTGTAACCCAAACTGACTCTATGTTCACCTCGCTCACTTTTATTTGGTTCGTTTTTATGTTGTTTTTCACATACAGGGCCACTCCTCCTCCTTTCCTACCTTCTCTGTCTTTTCTATATAAAGAGTACCCCGTATTGTTATGTCCCAGTTATTTTTCTCACTGAACCATGTCTCAGTAACCGCCACTAAATCTACTTTTTCAGCTGCCATCATTGCCTCCAGTTCATTGATTTTATTGACTAAACTGCGAGCATTTATAGACACGACTCTGAGCTTGTCATTTTTTACCTCGCATGTTGCTTGCACCCTTCGATTTAGTTTTGGGGGACAATCGGGCATAAAGAATCTAATACAGGCGTCAATGGCAGTGCACCCAGATATTGTGCCTTTAATGCCAGGCCATCAAGTATCATCATACAGTAACCCCTCTGTAGTATTGTGGAAGAGTGCAGGGGTGGACCATGTGGTCCTATATTGAAAAGTGTTTTTTTTATCTGTTAATGGGCGTCAGTGCACCCAGATATTGTGCCTTTAATGCCAGGCCATCAAGTATCATCATACAGTAACCCCTCTGTGGTATTGTGGAAGAGTGCAGGGGTGGACCATGTGGTCCTTTATTGAAAAGTTTTTGATCTGGTAATGGGAGTTAGTGCACTCAGATATTGTGCCTTTGGTGCCAGGCCAGCAAGTATCATCATACAGTAACCCCTCTGTGGTATTGTGGAAGAGTGCAGGGGTGGACCATGTGGTCCTATATTGGATTATTTATTTTTTTTAATGGGCGTTAGTGCAGCCAGATATTGTGCCTTTCATGGCAGCAAGTGCCTTCACACCGTAACCCTTTTGTGGTATTGTGGAAGAGTTCAGTGCTGGAGGTTTTGTGAATGCAGAAGAGGACATCCCCTATCTATTCCATTACTTCAGCATCAGGGGATTGATAGCTGCTGATCCAGGACTGATTCATTTTTATAAATGTCAGCCGGTCTACAGAGTCGGTGGACAGACGCACTCTTTTGTCTGTGACAAAACCTCCAGCGGCACTGAACGTCCTTTCGGAAAGCACGCTAGATGAAGGGCAACCTAGTAGCTGCATAGCATATTGGCTAAGTTCTGGCCAGTGATCCAATCTCAACACCCAGTAAGCCAGTGGATCATCTGCTGGAAAGGTATCCAGGTCTGCCCTTGCCCCTAGGTAGTCCTGCACCATATAGTGAAGACTCTGGCAACGTGTGCCTACATTTGACGTCCCTGGGCGTCGAGGACTAAAAAAATTTAAAAATGCATCAGTCAAGCGGCCCTAGCCTTTACTGCTATTCCTCTGATCACCTGCAGCCTCAGAAGCACGTGTGTCAGCACTTGGTAATCTAACAGTGCCTGGAAAGGTGTTACACAAGTTTCGCTTTAGAGCGTCCTCAAGTTTTGTCATCCTGTGCTCCCTCTGTGCGGGCAGGATGAGCTCTGCAACTTTCCCCTTGTATCGTGGATCAAGAAGGGTTGCCAACCAGTAATGATCCCTCTCCTTGATAGCACGAATCCTGGGGTCCTTTAGCAGGCTTTGCATCATTAGGGAGCCCATGCAGCGTAGGTTGGAGGTGGCATTAGCTGCCGAGTATTCCTGGTCAATGAGGATGACCGTATCGTGCACTTCCTCCTCCCAGCCACGCACAAGCCCTTCTGTTTCTGGGCACACAAAACCCTGCCTTGAGGAATCCCCACCTTCAATGACCCCACTACTTAAATAGTCCTCCTCCTCCTCATCCTCCTCCTGTCTGATCTGAGTAGGACCCGCTGTAATGCTGTCTGCGGAAAGACTGGGGCCTTAAGAGCTAGGGAAGGCCTCCTCTTCCTCCCGCTGCTCTGCCTCTAGAGCCACATCTATAATTCCCCGCAGAGTGTGCTCCAGCAGGAACACTAAAGGAATTGTGTCACTGATGCATGCACTGTCCCTGCTCACCATCCTCGTTGCCTCCTCAAATGGTGACAGTACAGTGCATGCATCCTTGATCATCAGCCACTGCGGGGGGGGAACAAGTTGACCTGAACCTGTCCTTGTGGCATACTCACACAGGTACTCGTTGATGGCCCTCTGCTGCTTGTGCAGATGCTGAAGCATTGCTAATGTCGAATTCCACCTGGTTGGAATGTCACAGATCAGACAGTTTGTGGGAAGGTGGAATTCTCTTTGAATTTCTGCCAGGCGAACGCTTGCTGGGAATGACCGTCTGAAGTGGCTGCAGACTTTTCTGGCCTGGATGAGAAGCTCTGGCAGCCCTGGATACTTGGTTAGGAAACGCTGTACCACCAGATTTAGGACGTGTGCTAGGCATGGTACATGCGTCAATTTACCCTTGCGTAGGGCGGAGAGAAGGTTGCTGCCATTATCGCAGATGATCATTTCCAGCTCAAGCTGGCATGGTGTTAACCATCTCTGCACCTGCCCCTGCAGAGCTGACAAAATTTCTGACCCGGTGTGGCTCCTGTCCCCTAAACAAACCAGCTCAAGCACAGTATGGCATCTTTTTGCTTGAGCCATTGCGTAGACCCTGTCAGGCGTCGGTTTAACTGCCACTTCGCCAGAGACAGAGAAGGAGGAGGAGGAGGAGGAGGAAGAGGTGGTGGTGGTGGAGCAGACAGACCTCATGCAATCAGCTTTCTGGAGGCGTGGTGGATGAACAAGCTCCAGCACAGAGCCCCATCTTGGATCCCTCCCAGCTGCAATCAGAGTTACCCAGTGTGCCGTGAAGGAAATGTAACGACCCTGTCCATGCTTGCTGGACCACGTGTCTAAAGTGACATGCACCTTGCTGCTGACTGCCTTTCCCAATGACTGGATAACATTGTCTTCCACGTGCTGGTATAGTGCTGGAATGGCCTTGCGTGAAAAGTAATGGCGTTTTGGAACCTGCCACTGTGGTACAGCACATTCAGCAAATTCACGGAAGGGAGCAGAGTCCACCAGCTGGAAAGGCAGCAGCTGCAATGCGAGTCATTTTGCTAAGCTGGCATTTAGACGCTGTGCTTGGGGATGGTTGGGACTATATTTTTTCTTTCGCTGCAGCAGCTGCGGCAACGTAATCTGACTGCGTAAATATTCAGCTACTGGGATGATGTCACAGTGTGAGGAAGGACCTGCTGGTACATCCATTACTGTAGCATCATCCCTGTTGGTGGAGGTTGTAGGCAATTGCATGGCAGGACATACAGTGTGGGTAGAGACAGATGAGGAAGAGGAGGACCTACGCAAAGTTTTGCCCCAACGGGATGTGTGGCACTTGTTCATATGTCGCCTCAAGCACGTGGTACCCAAGTGTCCGGTGTTTATCCCACGCTTCAGCCTCCTCTGACATAGATTACAAATAGCAACGGTGGGGTCTGCTGCACAGTTCTTAAAGAACTCCCAGACAGCAGAGTTCCTGCATGTGTTCTTTGAGACAACAGCGCTCTGCACCGGAGCAGCTCTGACATGTGATGCCTTGGACTGGCTAGCGCTACGGTTGGTCACAGAGGATGTTGTGCCTCGTGTTTGCTGTGCCTCCTCCTCCTCCTCCTCCCCCTCCTCCTCACTTGATTCATCAGTTCGATCTGGCATCCAGGTGGAGTCAGTGACCTCATCATCATCAATGTCATCTTCACCCCCTATCTCCTCGTCACTGGAGCCAACTTGGCAGTATGCTGCAGCTGCTGGGGCAACATGAGTGCCAGTTATTTGTGTGTCATCACTGGCACCCCCTTCCTCTAGGTTGATTATACTCCCTTGCTCAACCTCAGAGATTGAATCAGAGCACTGTACTTGCTGCGCATCCTCAAGCAGCATGTCACTCTCATTGTAGTCAAACAATTCAGCTGACTCCTCCGTGTGTGATAGCGAGGCTACGGCAGGAGTAGCTGTGGACATGGAGGCTGCATTAGATGCTTTGGCAGCTGAGGTAGACTGTAAAGCACTAGAAGCCTGGCTGGCAGAGGACTCGGAGGATGAGGATGGCCTGGTTAGCCAATCCGCCAAGTCCTCTGTATGTTGCTGCTGCTTAAGACGGCCAGCACCAGTTAGAAAGGACAAGCGTGCCCCTGCAGAGGATGCACCATGTCCACCACGACCAGAGACACAGCTCCCGACACAGGGGCTGCTTGCCCTCTTATCTGTGGCTGGGAGCGTCTGCCTGTCCTTTTTGTTCTTTCAGACATGGTGAGTGATATATAGATTAATATATACAGAACTCTGATTCAACTCTGGTATAAAGATTTAAATAACTCTGGTATAACTCAGTGAGACACAACTGATAGCTGGCAGCCAGTGACAAAGACAGATCACCTTAATTCACAAATGTTTTAAATAAATTAGTGTGCCCCAAAATACAGCGTGGTACTGTATGTATGACGAGACACAGATCACCTTAATTCACAAATGTTTTAAAGAAATTAGTGAGCCCCAAAATACAGCGTGGTACTGTTTGTATGACGAGACACAGATCACCTTAATTCCCAAGTGTTTTAAAGAAATTAGTGAGCCCCAAAATACAGCGTGGTACTGTTTGTATGACGAGACACAGATCACCTTAATTCCCAAGTGTTTAAAATAAATTAGTGAGCCCCAAAATACAGCGTGGTACTGTATGTATGACGAGACACAGATCACCTTAATTCACAAATGTTTTAAAGAAATTAGTGAGCCCCAAAATACAGCGTGGTACTTTTTGTATGACGAGACACAGATCACCTTAATTCCCAAGTGTTTTAAAGAAATTAGTGAGCCCCAAAATACAGCGCGTGGTACTTTTTGGATGACGAGACACAGATCACCTTAATTCCCAAGTGTTTTAAAGAAATTAGTGAGCCCCAAAATACAGCATGGTACTTTTTGTATGACGAGACACAGATCACCTTAATTCCCAAGTGTTTTAAAGAAATTAGTGAGCCCCAAAATACAGCGTGGTACTGTTTGTATGACGAGACACAGATCACCTTAATTCCCAAGTGTTTTAAAGAAATTAGTGGCCCCAAAATACAGCGTGGTACTGTTTGTATGACGAGACACAGATCACCTTAATTCACAAGTGTTTTAAAGAAATTAGTGAGCCCCAAAAATAATTGCTGGCTGTGTGACGAGACCCAGAAGATCACCTCAATTCACAAATGTTTTAAGAAAGTTGTAAACCCCCAAAAAAATTGCTGGCACAGTGACAAGACACACATCACCTAGATTCCCTGATATTTTTTTAAAAATGACACCCAAAAAGACTTGCTGGCACAGTGGTGACAAGACCCAGAAGATCACCTTAATTCACAAATGTTTTAAATAAAGTTGTAAACCCCCAAAAAACTTGCTGGCACAGTGACAAGACACACATCACCTAAATTCCCTGATATTTGGTATAAATGAGACCCAAAAAGACTTGCTGGCACAGTGTGACAAAACCCAGAAAATCACCTCAATACACAAATGTTTTAAATAAAGTTGTAAACCCCAAAAAAACTTGCTGGCACAGTGACAAGACACACATCACCTAAATTCCCTGATATTTGGTCGAAATGAGACCCCCCCAGTAGCGTGGCAGACCGGCAGTAACAACACACACAACTATCTTCTTTGAAATCTCCTCTGAAATGTGTGCAGAAGCGCTGCGTTGAACCTTATATAGTTGTGCTGCGGGACTTAGCTCTTTGAGCCCATGATTGGGCAAAATTTGCCCAATCAGGACTCTGAGCGGTGATTGGCAAAGTGTGTTCAACCAGTCTTGCACAGACCTATGGTCAGGTGCAAGGCTGTAGCCAATTACGAGCTTCAGGCAGTGGGAAAATGCATTGTGGTCCTTGTGGTCGAACATGCGGCGAACACCCGGAAATGTTCGGAGTTCGCGATCTGCTTAAACAGGCTAAGTTCGGGTCGAACCCCGAACCGTCCGAACCCGAACAGCTCATCCCTATCGAGGGCCCGCGGGTTGTAGGGTCCGGTTTTAGCCAGACACAGTAGGCCCTACTGGTTTTAAGGTCCCAACCCTGATTAATAATTTCAGAACTGAATGATCATGCCTGTCGCCTGTCTCCGCCATCGGGGCCCTGCTGCTGCGGCTCACGCCACTCTGTAACCGCGCAGCAGCTTCCCTGCCTCCGCTACTCCCACACAATGCCACATGACGCTGTCTAACCACGCTGTATGGCTGGCTTCGCCCCCTCACCAGATGCGTGCAGAGCACGCTTCAGGCAGCGGCAGAGCCTGAGGACAAGAGGAGCCAGGAGGGTGCAGCGGAGCCTGGCCCGAAGGGCCTGCCAGCCCAAGGAGACTGCCTGCGGCTGCTTGCAGCATACAGAGATTTTTTGTGAGCGGTGAGCTAGTCCAGGGGGTTAAAAAACTGTCTGTGCCTGCCACTAATAATTGATATACTGGTGGCGGGAGGGGTTAATAAAGTAACTGAAAACTGCCAATGCCATTAATAATCGATATACTGGTGCAGGAAGGGTTAATAAAGTAACTGAAAAATGCCAATGCCATTAATAATTGAATTGCTGGGAGGGTAGGGAGGGGTTAATAAAGTAATTGAATTGCTGGGAGGGTAGGGATGGGTTAATAAAGTAATTGAATTGCTGGGAGGGGAGGGAAGGGCTAATAAAGTAATTGAATTGCTGGGAGGGGTTAATAAACTAATTGAATTGCTGGGAGGGTAGGGAAAGGGTTATTAAACTAATTGAATTGCTGTGAGGGTAGGGAGGGGTTACTAATAATTGATATGCTGGGCGGGGGTTAATAAACTGTCTGCCCATGTCTGTTTCGCGCTTACACAGTGCACATTACTGTGAGTTTTATTATTGTGGAGCTCTGTGATACACTCATACACACTGCACATTACTATGCCTTTTATTACTGCGGAGCTCTCTGATACGCTCATACACGCTATCACATTACTGTGAGTTTTATTGCTGTGGATTCTGTGATACGCTCATACACACCGCACGTTACTGTGAATTTTTCTTGCTGTGGAGCTCTGTAATGTGTAGTGTGTTGCAGTGATGTAGAGACAGTATCTTTTAAAGTGATCGTCTGTTTCCCACATTTGCCAAAGGGACATTGTGAGCCTTAGCAACATTGGCTGCTGCAGCAGAGCGGTGGGCATCTGTAAGTATGAAGGGGGCACAGTGGATTCCCCAATTCGCTGCTGGGTCCAAATGGATTTTTTTCACAATTTTCAAAAATTATTTTAATGAGTTCAGAAATAACTTCTTTAGCACAACAATGTACATGTCAGGTTTTGTATGGGTGTGGCCTTCTGTGGGTGCGGCACACGGGGGCCCCATGACTGCCTACTGCCCGGGGGCCCCATTAGTTTTCAGTCTGCCCCTGTATAGAGGTAATGGTTGATCTATTCAGAGAAAGCCGAACAGCCCGGAAAAGATGGCAAAATGCGCATATTTTCGGTTCTTCTGTTCAACAGGTTTAATCAGACGAATCCCATAGGTTTCAATGGAAAATAAAATTAATGTTTTTATTAAATTTTTATTCAACCATTTCGCAGCAAAAAGTATTTTTATTTATTTTTTATAATTTTTTAGGCATTTTTCAGGATTTTTTTGGCAACGTTTTCGATTCCAATTTATTTTAATGCCTTTTTTTAATACTGTAACAGACCTTTTTATTGTTGTTCAAACTACTGCACGAAAACGCCAGGAATTAATATATAAGGTCCTATCTATAATAAATAAATAAATAAAATTTTTACTGAAAAGATCCTAGAAAATGCCTAAAAGATGCTAAAAAATAGAGACTTTTTCCTGCAAATGAAAAAAATAAATGGTTGAATAAATAATTAATAAAACCTGTGAATTTTTTTAACATTTAAACCTATAGGATTCGCCTGAATAAACCTGTCGAATGAAGCACTGAAAATCAGGGCATTTCACTGACATTTCAGTGCTGTTCGGTGTTCTCTGATTAGATTAACCATTACCTCTCTATGGGGATACGCCAGATCACCGTACTACGCTGGCAATTCGCCAATATTTAATGAATTGCCAGCTTTTTTAACCCTTTCGCTGCTGAGGCTTTTCCCGCCCCTGTGCTGAGGTCATTTTTACCGGTTTTGCTCATCATGTTTAAACGTGTTTTGAAGGCTTATTTTAGTATATTACCCAGACATATTATATATCGTTCTTTTTCCGTCAGACTCGGTAGATTCATAATATGTCATTATTATATGTATACGTTATGTCATGTCTGTATATTATAACAAAAAATGCAATAAAATATGTATTTTCAATAATTTACAATGTGTAAAGTGGTTTTTTTTTAACATTTTAACATGCGAGCAATTGCGGTTATATTTTGTATGGGGTGCGCTTGTTAAAAAAATTAGAGATGGGGTCTCGTTACATTTTTTTTGGGGAAAATTACACTATTTTTAACAAACGCACCGCATACAAAAATCGTTAGTGCAGCATCATTGTTCACATTATAATTGAAATGGGAACAATAATGCTGCATTAACAAACCAAAAAAAATTTTTATTTTTTTTTTATAATTTTTTTTTCATTTTTTTTTTATTTTTATTTTTCATTTTTTTTACAAAATTTTTCACAGTAGTGTTTGGTATCGTTGGAACGGCCATGCTCTGGCCGATCCAACCATACCAAACTTTAACCCCTAGCTGCCACGAATCGGGAGATAGGGAGTTCCAATGAACTCCCTATCTCCACCGTTGGTGGCAGTTAGGGGTTAAGTCCAGGACTGGCGTCATCGTGCTACGCACGATGACGCCAGTCCTCAGGGGGAGTTCCCGGAGGCTTGGCGACATCCAAGATGTCGGCCAGCTCCGGAAAGGATCGCGAACCGGCGCTTTTCAGCGCCGATTCGCGATCCAGCTCCCCAGGGGTTAATGCCAGGCACCATTTGGAAGGCAGGCTGTGCCCTTCCAAATGGTGCCTGGGTTAACCCCCGCAATGCCGCCGATCGGGAGGGAGAGAGGTCCAAAGGACCTCCCCCCCTCTCTTTCAGGCGCCTCCTCCGCACATGCGGGGGGGGTGCCTGAATTAGGTGTTCATCGCGCTGCCGCGATGACACCTAATTCCAGCGGCTGCGGTTCCGGATGCACGGCTGACATCGAGGATGTCAGCCCGCACCGGAGGGGCCAGCGATCGGCCGGAACCCGGCCGAACGCTGACCCCAATGGGAGGACGCGCTCAGCGCGTCCTCCGCATACCAGCGGTAATGCGGAGGACGCGCTCAGCGCGTCCTCCGCATTGAAGTGGTTAATAGCTGAATGGCCACGAAATTGCACCTTATAGGAAAATTCATTGTTCAGTGCAATTTCATGGCCAGTTCGGCTCTCTTTGAATAACCCTGCTTGTGTTTTTTTATTGTTTTTGGTTTCTGTCTGCATGAACTTAATACAGATTTACGTATATGCTTTTCTTCATGTTTTTCTTCCAAGTCCGCTGGGAGTTTGCTTTTGTTTCGGCTGAATCCAAAGTGGTTCACTCTGCTTTTTTTTCCTGGGTTTTGTCATGAGGTTGAGCTGTTTGCCTTTTTATGTTTGTATAATAAGTCAGTTTTGTATTCATAGCACCATTTCTAGATTGTAAATTATTTAGGAATCTGGTCCTTTGTTCATACTGAATCAACTTTGTCAAGTGATCTCTTGTTCCATTGTGTTTATTGCATCCTTGTCCATTTAACATTGTAATAAATTGTGATTTTGTCCTGCACAAAACAATATGTTGTCACACTATATATAAAGTACAATAAGAATAGAACAATTACGACTGTGGTCTAACACAGTGTTTCTCAAGCCTGTCCTCAGGAGTCAGGTCCCCCTAACAGGCCAGGTTTTCCAGATATCTGAAGCACAGCACAGGTGATATGATTTGCTGCTCAGGGATGGGTCAGACGAACGCAGTGTTCACGTCCGTGTTGCCGCACATTTTAACGTCCGTGGTAGCATACAATTATGATCAATAGAGACCCACACACGAAGTACGTCCACACAGCAGTGCAGACGCACAACGGACGCGGCAAACGGACGCAAGTTAGGCAAGAACGTAAAACCGCTAGAACGGACGTGCGGAGTGCGCCATGTCCGCAACGTCTGCATAGCTTTGTGTGTGAGTGATGGAACGTAGTCAGACGGACTGCATTTTTGACGTCCAGCATTTTTGACAGACAAAATGTTTTTTCATATTAATTTTATTTCCCATCTACATCAGTCAAAAAAAAAATCAGTCACAAAAACGGACCTTGTGGCCACTACCTTGCGTCAGTCAGAAAGTACGTCCGTTGTGCACAGACGCACAGTCCGCACAGAATGCATTCGTCTGACACTAGCCTCAGTCTTTGCTGGATTCAATCTGCATTTCCTCATGGTGATCTGCAAAATTTGGCTTGTTAGTGGGTCCTGAGGACAGGTTTGAGAAACACTGGTCTAGCAGATTATTTCATTTTTACCTTTCTTATTTTTTATTTTTTTTGAGAAAGGATTTTACCAGGAAGGATACATTGAGATTTCTCTCGTTTTCAAGTATGTCCTGGGTGGTGAGTATGTACCGTTAGGTGTCTTGCCCAAAGACACTTACTGGAGAGGTGCTCTTGCCGGGATTCAAATCTGTGTCTCCACAGTTATAAAGCAGTGATGTTACCTCTACTCCATCCAGCTGGTACATATTGCCTTAGATCGATAAAAAATCCTACTAGTATTCTGATTGTGTGAGTTGAAATAATTTTTCTCTTTAATTTACCTATATTTTAAACACATTAGAAGCCATGTAAGCTCTTTTTTATGTGCCAAAATCCTGTTTAATATATCAATTCCAAACTCTTCTACTCATCAGAAAAATTTCACAAGTACTGTTTTCATCCACCAGGTGGCAGAATTTCATAGGGCGACATTCTGTAGTTTGGGCCAATGAATGCACAAAAAAACACTTTAAAACATATTAAAACTCAGGGCAAGCCAATTTGTTTAGTTTCATGGACATTAAAAGAGGGATATATTATCTTACATGCTAAGACATGATACAGAAAGTGACTTAAATATACAACGTTGCAGTCAGATGCTGGTTTAAAGAAGATGGAAATGGCATGTAATAGTAATACTCTATACAGTTCATTTATATATGTTTATAACAATATTGCTGTACAAATATTGACAGTGATTAGAGACAACTTTAAATCTGTGTTTGGTAATCTTATTGTATAGGCAGGCTGGTTGCAGAGTTACAGAATACTTTAGTACATGAGGCAAGTGATGCGTGAAATAGGTAAAAAAAACAGAAAAATATATTGTCACTAATTATGAAGAAAATTAAAGACGTCAAAATGCCCACTGCAAGATTCCTTTGGTTGCTTACATTTAAAGGAACTCTCTACACACCCCTGACCACTTTATATTTTTTAAATGGTCAGGATGTGACAAGCTCCCCCCCTCCCCCGGTTGAAGTGGAGGAGTTTGATCAACCATACCAGCAGCCAGGAAATTTGAATTTCCTGGCTGCCGGTTACTACTTGTTTACTAGTGACGTCAGCACACAGGGTGTGGGTGGGTCTATGTTACAATCTCTGAGTTCAATCAGTCTCAGAGGGGACATGATGGACCCATGGTTCTGCCCAGACACTGCGGGACTTGCGTACGTAAAGGTCACATGTCCAGTTGCTCTGCAAGTAGTGCAGGAAGAGCAAAATATGTACAAAAGCCTCCAGGTCTTCCGGGTTCAGGAGTCCCTGAGCCAAAGAGGAGGAGCTGTGAAAGACAAAAGGTGAATAAAATTGGGCGAAAGGTTTTAAAAATTAAAAAAATAATTGGCCAGATGCTGTCAGCAACCTCTGCCCAAATATTAAGGCTAAGGTCAGACGAACGCAGTTTTAACGTGCGTTTAGCCGCACGAAATCACGGCCGTGCTAGCAGCAAATGACGTCCAATGCCGGGGAACATACGACGAACGGCCGCACGAAAGTTCGTCCGTGCAACGCAAGTGGCAAATGAACGCATTTTTCGAGAACGTCAAACCGCTACTACTGACGTACAGAGTGCGCTGCGGCCGCATAGCGGCGTGTTTGCGTGATTGGGAGACGTCAGATGCTGCACACGTCCGGCCAACATAACGTCCAGACGCAAAAAGTGTTTTATTGATGATCCGTACAAAATCACGGACGAAAATGCGCATCGTATGACCGCTATCGCGTATTCCGTGAAAAAATACGTCCATTCGTTCGACCGCACTTTTTCACGGACGACGCGAAAAATGCGTTCGTCTGACCCTAGCCTTAAGGGCAACAAATGGGACAATCTGCGTCTCAGGAGAGTGTTCCTTTAATAAAGTTTTATGCCACTTTGTGGTAATATATTTATTAGATAAAGTGCCCTTAATTCTTACTAAAGTCTTGCAGATTTGGGCTCGCTTGTCGTGGTCAGTTCATATAAAAAAAAATGGCAAGCATATCAGACTATTTGTAAGGAAAAAATATACAGTGTATGCATTGGGTCACTAAGCGTGTTATGCCGGGAGTGCCAGTCTTTTCTGAAGTTGCAAACATGGGTGAACATCGCTGTTCTTGCAACAGAGACTTAGGGGGTTATTCAGAGAGCACCAAAATGTCACTGATATTTCAATGCTCTCTCGTGTCCCGCATTTCCCTGCACTTCGATGAATCCAAGTTCCCCACCCTGTGGTGAATTCAGCCGAAATTCCCTGCTGTTCGGTGGCTTCATTCGACAGGTTTATTCAGGCGAATCCCTTAGGCTTCAATGTTAAAAATATTCCTATTTTCATTCAATATCTAATAAACCGTTTATTATTTTAAATATGCAGTAAAAAGTCTCTTTATTTATTGATTTTTTTTTAGGACCTTTTGCCATTTTTCGGTATTTTTTGTCAAACATTTTTTCTGTCTTATTTTTAATAGCGTTTTTTCTTTTTTCTGTAACAGCCTTTTTTATTATCATTCATAGGACTTTATATGTAAATTACAGGCATTTTCATTCAGTAGTTATTTTGCAAACAGCGTTTCAATTTTGAAACTTTCAATCATATTTTAATTTTTTTTTTACCGATTCGTTGGCTTGTCGGCTTTTCCCAGCGGCTGGTCTGTGCTGTGATTGGCGGCTCGGTGGCCATTTCCGACGTCTTCGGCGTGTTTTCTGCAGCGGTTCCAATGGGTTTTCAGTGTGATTTTGGCGGGTGTCCTGCAGGTTTTCCCTGCACTACAGGGACCCTGCAGTGAATGCTGAATTCACCGCAGGGTGGGGAACTTTGATTCCACGAAGTGCAGGGAAGGGCGGGACACGAGATAGCTCTCTGAATAACCCCTTTATTATTGAAGGGATACATGTTTATTGAGAAAGCTTGGTCAGTTATTAAAGGGTCAGGTCTGTATTGAAACAAGCAAATTAATTATATGAAAATTTATTTAAATCACTTCTCTTATTTAACAAATCTTTCCACGAATACGATTATTTTGTGTTTGTAATGGCATCGAAGTAAATATTTACATCAGTATAATCATTACAAATCTCTCTTGTCTTGAAAAATATATTTGCTTTTTAATTTTCATTCAAAAAAATAAATTAAATTTCTTGTGTTTGGAAAATATAAACAATTGAAAAAGTCCTGGGTTTGTGTTATTTTCCATAGCAACATTATTATGCAATAGAAATAGTGGGGTCACTCAGTGTTGTACAGGGATAACATTTGAGGGGGGTTATAATTGCTGAAAATCCCTGTACAGTACAGATACATGCAGGGCCGGTGCTAGGCTATTTTGCGCACTAGGCCAGACCAGCTACTTGCTCCCCACCCCAAAAAAAAAAAACACGTGACATGTGTGAGCGTATCACAGAGCTCAACAGCAATAAAACTCACAGTAACAGGAGATAAGCGTATCAGAGCGCCACAGCAATAAAACTCCCAGTAGTGTGCATTGTGTATGAGCGTATCACAGAGGTCCACAGCAATAAAACTCCCAGTAATGTGCAGTGTGTATGAGCGTTTCACAGAGCTCCACAGCAATAAAACTCACAGTAATGTGCAGTGTATATGAGCGTATCAGAGGTCCACCCAATGTCACACACATCCACTCCACCCACACAAATCCACAGTCAAACCCCCACACACACTCACACATACACACATCCATATACACACACCCATACACCCACACATCCACACACACCCATACACACCCACACATATACACCCACACACATACACCACACATATACACCCATGTCCACAAACATATACACACACACATATACACAGACCCACCCCCACACATATACACACACACACACACACACATATACACAGACCCACCCCCACACCTATACACACACACACATATAAACACACAGACCCACCCCCACACACATAAACTTAAACTTACCCTCACAGGTTGAGGCATGGTGCTTCTCCCCAGGCTTCGGGCCTGGTGCTTCTCCCCAGGTTTCGAGCCTGGTGCTTCTCCCCAGGCTTCGGGCCTGGTGCTCCTCCACAGGGTTCGGGCCTGGTGCTTTTCCCCATGCCTCGGGTCTGGTGCTTCTCCCCAGGCCTCGGGCCTGGTGCTTCTCCCCAGGCTTCGGGCCTGGTTCTTCTCCCCAGGCTTCGGGCCTGGTTCTTCTCCCCAGGCTTCGGGCCTGGTGCTTCTCCCCAGACCTCGGGCCTGGTGCTTCTCCCCAGGCCTCGGGCCTGGTGCTTCTCCCCAGGCCTCGGGCCTGGTGCTTCTCCCCAGGCCTTGGGCCTGGTGCTTCTCCCCAGGTCTCGGGCCTGGTGCTTCTCCACAGGGTTCGGGCCTGGTGCTTTTCCCCTTGCCTTGGGCCTGGTGCTTCTCCCCAGGCTTCAGGCCTGGTGCTTCTCCCCAGGCTTCGGGCCTGGTGCTTCTCCCCAGGCTTCGGGCCTGGTGCTTCTCCCCAGGCTTCGGGCCTGGTGCTTCTCCCCAGGCTTCGGGCCTGGTGCTTCTCCCCAGGCTTCGGGCCTGGTGCTTCTCCCCAGGCTTCGGGCCTGGTGCTTCTCCCCAGGCTTCGGGCCTGGTGCTACTCCCCAGGCTTCGGGCCTGGTGCTACTCCCCAGGCTTCGGGCCTGGTGCTACTCCCCAGGCTTTGGGCCTGGTGCTACTCCCCAGCCTTCGGGCCTGGTGCTTCTCCCCAGGCTTCGGGCCTGGTGCTTCTCCCCAAGCCTCGGGCCTGGTGCTTCGCCTCGGGCCTGGTGCTTTGCCTCGGGCCTGGTGCTTCGCCTCGGGCCTGGTGCTTCTCCCCAGGCCTCGGGCCTGGTGCTAGGCCTCAGGCCTGGTGCTTCTCCCTGGGCCTGGTGCTTCTCCCAGGGCCTGGTGCTTCTCCCTGAGCCTGGTGCTTCTCCCTGAGCCTGGTGCTTCTCCCCAGGCCTTGTGCTTCGCCTCGGGCCTGGTGCGTCTCCCCAGGCCTTTAGGTGCTCGGTCTCCTCCTCCTCCTTCAGGCCGTTGGGGGGATCTCGCTGGTGAAGGGGCGGGCCGCTGAGGTGAAGGGGCGGGCGCCGGGCAGCTGAAGTTTAGGGGCGGGGTTTTGCGGCGTGCTTCAGGGCCGTGCTGTCCGGGCAGGGGTGCTTCATCCCGCAGCCTTTGACAGGGTGGCAAAATGCCGCTCCTGACAAAGAGCCGCCGGTGCTGCATGCTAATATTTTCATTATGATCACAATAAATACCCATAAGCAGGAGATCTCACCATTTTTATTATCTATCTTTATCACATTTATTGAATCTGACACATGGGCCATTTCAGCAGACTCTGCGTGAAATTGTTACTCTCAGACGACTCTTCCTTCTGGGAGCTACAAGGTTATACATTTTTATTTCCCTGTGTCACATTACGTTTATTTTTTTTAGAGATTAGAGCCTTTCATTCCACCAATATTTCTGTAAAGGATAAATAAGTACATAAAAATAAAAAATCTGCAAATTTACATTTTTTTAATCTATTAACTATTTCTGAACTACAATCACTGTGCAAAATTTATTTTTTAGCCTATATTTAAGGGGTTATTTAAAGAGAGCTGAACTTGCCACCGAATTGCACCGAACGGGAAATTTCACCATATGGTACAATTTCGTGGCCATTCGACTATTCAAAAAGTTAGCTATTTGCCAATATTTGGGAATTGCCAGCAAAAAAGGGTGCAATTCGGTGGTAGTGGAATCCCCATAGAGAAGTAACGGTTGATCTATTTAGAGAATGCTGAATGGCAGGGGAAAGTTGGCAAACAGCTCAGATTTTCGGTGGTTTCATTCGACAGGTTTAAACAGGCGAATCCCATAGGTTTCAATGTAAAATAAATTCCCTGTTTTTATAATTTTTTCATTTGCAGCAAAAGTCTCTTAATTATTTTTTTAGAATTTTATTAGGCATTTTTCGGGACGTTTCAGGCAAAACGTTTGATTCCCGATTTTTATAACTGCCATATTTTTATTATTTTTTAACAGACCTTTTTTAATTATAATTCATAGGACCTTATACTGTACATTATTTCATTGCATTTTCATGCATTATTTTTTTTAAATACCTTTTAGAATTAGAGCTTTTTTGGTTTTTTTACCCCTGTTCGGCGGCTGGTCGACTTTTTTTCCGTTGGCTGCGTTTGGCAGGTTTGCAGCTGAGTTCGGGTGTTGATGGGATCGAATCTGCAGTTTTTTGGATCATTCGGCGGTTTTTCAGCAGTTTATCTGACCGATTTAGGCAGTTTATCGGATGCGTTCAGCGGGTCGATTCGGTACACTTCAGGGACCCTGTGGTATATGCTGAATTCGCTGCAGGGTCGGCGAATTGAACTCGCCAAAGTGCCCCGAATGAGAGAGAATGTGCTTATTGTAATTGTAATTGACATTTCTAGGGTTTCCAGAAACCAACAGGAGACTTCCTCATAGTGAAGTATGTCAACAAACAGAGTGCCAGAGGATTGATTAAATCCTACTCACCCTGTTGTGAGCCTTAGCCCGGCTCTAGGATTGCTGGTGTCAAAGTTGATCGTACCAGGCACAGCTTTTCCAAAAGCCTTTCCCAGGATTAGTGCAAATGTTGGTGACATTTCGGTGCTGTCTCTGAATAACCCTTTAAATTGTTCAATACACATCCAAAGTTTCAAGTAAATGTTATAATATCAATTTAAAAAAAATGTTTGGTAGTGAAAGAGTTAAATATACTTGCATGATAAAATATTTACAGAACATTGACACAGACCTATTTCCAAATCCGTGTATTAAATAAGTTTAATAACAGAGAACAGAATATCAGGCCCCAGAGAGAAAGCATATATGATTTGAGTTAATCACAACAGCAGAAGGTTCCTATCTTTTTAGTAATTTCTTTAATTACAGTACCACTAATCAAATGTAAAAAAAATCCAGAAGGAACTGGCTGGTTACAAAGGATTAGGCTGCAGGGGTCCCATCTAATTTCCAGTGACTTAGCTCACAATTTTACAGTCGTTCATTTGAAATCAACTCCAGTAAAATCCACATCTTTCAGCAGATGGTAAGGATTTGTTTCTTTCAGGTTTTATTTCTCAACAATCCCACATATTTCCACTGTGGTTCATCAGAGATATGTTTATTGTAATTAAATAAATGTTCCCTCGCCCACCGTGTTTTGAAAATAAGATTTTTTTTTCCAAACACTGAAAAAGTAACCATTTTTTATCATTTCCATATCTGAATTCATTTTCAGCTTTAAAAAAATTAAATACTAAGGGTCCTATTACAATCTTCAAAACGCATTAACGCGAGGGGCAAAACCCTTTGCGCTGAACGTTGTATTACAATGTCAGCGCATCAAACGCACGTAATCGTCTTCTGCGGGTGAACCTGCGCAAACGCACTGTACTGCGCGCGTCCCATACTTAACATTGTGAGCGCAAGTGCGTTTGTGCGCTGGTACGCGGAGGGTATTACAATCTATGCGCAGTTTGTAACGCACGGCCTTTGCGCGCATAATTTTAGCAACTCCTAAAAGCTGGTGTTAATGGCAAATTCCATCAACCTGGCCAAACCAAATACACCAGCCCAAAAAAAAAAATACGCAGCAAAGTATAGTTACACATTCTAAGCATACCAAACCAATAATAAATTTGAGAAGTTGTGCGTGCATTTTTTTTTGATACAGCATATATGTGCAGAGCAGTGGTAATTTTCTGTTCTGTCATTTTCAAGTTATTTTGAATTCATCTATCTATGGTAAAATATATCCTAATTGTATAAATATTCACATGCATAAACCAAATACCAAAGGACAGCGCTCCCTTATCACCAAAAAAAAAAGTAAACTACACACAATAATTTGCTTACAAAAGTAACCCGTAGTTTCAGAGGATTTATCTTGTGCCAATCACATCATAATACTGTACAACAGATATTATTTACAGTAGTTGCACAAGTGATATACACTCACATATTCGAGAGCTAATAGCTCTACTTAAAGTGCTTGTGGGTTGTTAAGGACCAACCCACAGGTGTCCTAAATTTAAATTCTAGGGTTTCCAAAAAACAATAGGAGATATCCTCATAATGAAGTATGTCAACATACAGAGTGCCAGAGTGATAGGAGTGATTAAAACCTAATCACCCTGTTGTGAGCCTTAGTCTGGCTCTAGAATTGTTTTACCAGGCACAACTTTTACAAAGGCCTTTCCCCGGATCACTGCAACTGGAGAGATCCCATGAGCCGCTGGTGTTGCATTAAAAGTATATTTATTTAAAATGATACAGCCATAAATTGAAATAAACATATACACTAGACCCTATAGGGCGTCAACAATGATTTGGTGCAGAAAATCTTATTTAAATCGAAAATAAAATCCACCAGTGCAGCTCATCCACCCATGTGTATCCCTCACATGCAAATAATGTTGCACCACTTAGGACAGACGTCCTCGCGGGAGAAGTCCTCACTGTATTTGTGATAATACCCCTGTGATAATAAGACACTCTAGCTTATCTTTATGTCACAGATTTCGACGGGCAATATCAACGTCCCCTCAGCCCAGTGACAAAGTCAATCCATTGTTCATGAAATATAAAAAATAAAATACACAATGGTATAATATTGTTGGTTCTATACAATTGTGCAATCAACATATAAATGTATTCACTCACAAAGCTGGAGCCTAGATTGGCTCGAATTTCAGGCTTGTGGCCACTTGAATGGGGGGCCTCTCCCACGTAACCAAATCGATGTTCTCTAGGACACACTTCAATCTCATGAGATCAAGTTCAGCCTCAAATGAAAATGCCAATAGCATAGACCTGTATATATGTTTCTAATATAACAGTGATTAATGAAAGTGGCTCCGTATAGGCACATGCGACCGATAAGAGGGATCACGCCCTCTCTGGTGTTTCCTCCAGCTCCACTGGAACACTTCTATGTTGTCAAGACCCCCCAAAAAAGGGAAGGAGAATTTCACAAAAGAATTCCAACAGACTGAGGAAGCCAGCAGAATAGCAGGCGAAACGCGTCTCTGGTACTTTTAAGTTATTTTATACTTACTTTTATTTGTTTTTAAACTTTTTTATGTAAATAAAGGAATACATTTTTGGAAATTCTCCTTTGGGTCTCTTTCCCTTTTGGGTCTCTTTTTTTTCAATTTTAGTTAAAATCGCTTATTTTCTCAGAAAAATACAGTAACAGGTTCCCAATTCAAATTTTGTTTAACAAGAGTACCCCATGGAATATATAACTACAAGGCTCAAATGTTAAAATGCGAAAGAAACCATTTTGCACGCTGTAAATGACTGAAATCTGAATGGAAATTCTAATTTTTTAAATATTTTTTGTTATAGCATTCTGGCAGGACATGACATTTACATATAAAAATTATATATTATTAATTTGTTGAGTATGCCGAAAAAAAGGATATATAATTTGTCTGGGTCGTATAATAAAACAAGACTTCAAATCGCATTTAAACATGATGAGCACAAAACTGTCAAAATGAGCTCAGCAGCACACATATGTGAAATGGCACAGCAGTGAAGAGGTTTAAAAGCAAAACACATGTAAACATTGGGTATTTATAAACTCTGGACAAACTTTAGAAACTATTTAGCCAGGGTCTTTTTTGGCGGTTGTAAATACATAAGAGATTTTGGGGATCAACGTTTGAAAAAGTGTTTTTTTCCGTTATGTATAAGCAGACAAGATTCACTATTGGTTAACTAGTGGATCTAGAATTAAACTGTGATAATGCAATGTATGGGGAATGTGTAAGATATAGCTCAAGAAAGATGGGAGTTTATATAGTGAGGTTATAGGCCTCTCAAACGTAATTTGGCTATAGAGAAAGATTGAAGGCACAGACTGTCACGACCAGGGGTGGACTGACCCATCGGGCACTCGGGCACTGCCCGAGGGCCCGCGGGTCAGTAGGGGCCCGGTTTGGGATGACACTGTGGGCCCCCGCCGGTTTCCTCTATTCTTCGCCGAAATTAAAATGCAGCCAGCGGCGCACTTGGAAGCTAGCTGCATTTTAATTTCAGCGATGAATAGAGGAAACCGGCGGGGCAATACCCATGAGAGAGCTGAAGGCATTATCCATGGGAGCAGAGCTGGGGCATTATCCATGTGAGCTGGGGTATTATCCATGTAAGCTGCAGTATTATCCATGTGAGCTGAGCTAGGGCATTATCCATGTGAGCTGCCTGGGGCATATCCATATGAGCTGGGGCAGTATCCATGTGAGCTGGGGCATTATCCATGTAAGCTGCCTGGGGCATTATCCATGTGAGCTGGGGCAATATCCATGTGAGCTGCCTGGGGCATATCCATATGAGATGGGGCATTATCCATGTGAGCTGGGGCATTATCCATGTGAGCTGGGGCATTATCCATGTGAGCTGAGCTGGGGCATTATCCATGTGAGCTGGGGCATTATCCATGTGAGCTGGGGCAATATCCATGTGAGCTGGGGCATTATCCATGTGAGCTGGGGCAATATCCATGTGAGCTGGGGTAATATCCATGTGAGCTGCCTGGGGCATATCCATATGAGCTGGGGCATTATCCATGTGAGCTGGGGCAATATCCATGTGAGCTGGGGCATTATTCATGTGAGCTGGGGCAATATCCATGTGAGCTGGGGCATTATCCATGTGAGCTGGGGCAATATCCATGTGAGCTGGGGCAATATCCATGTGAGCTGGGGCAATATCCATGACAGCTGGGGCACTATCCATGAGAGCTGGGGCATATCCATGAGAACTGGGACAAATCCATGAGAGCTGGGGCAATATCCATGAGAGCTGGGGCATATCCATGAGAGCTGGGGGCATATCCATGAGAGCTGGGGCAATATCCATGAGAGCTGGGGGCACTATCCATGAGTGCTGGGGCAAATCCATGAGAGCTGGGGCAACATCCATGAGAGCTGGGGCAATATCCATGAGAGCTGGGGCATATCCACGAGAGCTGGGGGCATATCCATGAGAGCTGGGGCAATATCCATGAGAGCTGTGGGCAATCGCCATGTGAGCTGGGGGCAAGGTACATGTGAGCTGGGGGCATTCTGTATATATATATGGGGGGATATATACATGTGAGCTGGGGCATTTTTATATGAGGTCTGTTTTTATTGAAAAGCGGTCACATGACATAAAATAAAAGTATCGGTACTCGGTATAGGTGAGTACTTTTAAAAAGTATCGGTATTCGTACTAGGTCTTAAAAAGTGGTATTGGTGCATCCTTAGGCAATATATATCCACAGGTGAGCTACCGGGGGCAATTTATTTCCATGTGTGAGCTACTGGGGGGCAATATATATCCATAGATGAGCTACTGGGGCAATATATATTCGTAGGTGAGCTACGGGGGGCAATATATATCCATGAGTGAGCTCCCGGGGGCAATATATATCCTTGAGTGAGCTGCTGAGGCAATTTATATCCATGTGTGAGCTACCGGGGGCAATGTATATCCATGTTTGAGCTGCACATTACTGTGAGTTTTTTTGCTCTGGATTCTGATACGCTCATACACACTGCACATTACTGTGAGGTTTATTGCTGTGGAGCTCTGTGATACGCTCATACACACTGCACATTACTGTGAGTATTATTGCTGTGGAGCTCTGTAATACGCTCTTACACACTGCACATTACTGTGAGTTTTATTGCTGTGGAGCTCTGATACGCTCATACACACTGCACATTACTGTGAGTTTTATTTTTGTGGAGCTCTGTAATGTGCAGTGTGTCAGGATTCTACAGTATCTGTTAAAGTGATCGGCAGTTTCCCACATTTTCCACAGGGACTTTCTGTGCCGGGGCGCAGCCTTAGCTGCAATGAGTGGGTGATGGCTGCTGCAGCAGTGCGGTGGCCATCTGTAAGCAGGGCCGGTGCAAGCATTTTTGTCTACTCAGGCGAAGGTGCGTTTTGGTGCCCCCCCCCATCCCTACCATGCCATGTCAATCAGCATTGAGATGCATAATAATCTCTAAAACATACCAAGAAAATAAGTTGTCATTTGCGCTCACCCCCAGGCATGTACTGGCCATAGGGACTACAGGGAGATTCCCTGTGGGCCGATGGCTCTGTGGGCCAGAGTGAATGCTGGTTCACCGCGTGGCTCGCGCTGCCCTTAATGGGTGAGGTGAGAACTTCCACACTGCAAAACAGACGCAGTCTCATATTGCGGCCACCGTGCCGGTGAGACCCTCTGCGCATCCGCCTCACCTTAAGGCATGGTGCACACTTGACCTCAGTGCCACTGCGGTGCTTTACCCAATCGCTCTGCAGCAACTCCAGTATCTGTAGAGCGATTGGTTGAGCGATCCAGTTGGATTATATACTATTTTTGTGCGTATTTGCATAATTAAATTGGGCCGGTCTGGATGACATCCAGGGCTGATTTTCTGTCCCAGTCCAGCCCTGCTCACCCCTGTAGCTCCATGTTAAACAAAACACAGAGGTTTTGGTTTATTTGAATGGTCATTAAAGTGTAAGCTCTTCTGCCGCATCACGACACCTCTGGGTCAGGCTAGTCCTTCCTAATGAAACCAAAAGCTGCTTTCTAAGCAACCACATGTCCTCATGCGGCTTCTCAGCCATGAGAGAAACTGGTGGGTTTTATTTATACCCTCACCAGGAGCAATTCAGGTTTATAAGATACGTCTACCTTATTGATGTACTTATACACACTGCAAATTACAGAGCTCACTTCAATAAACCTTCCAGTAATGTGCAGTGTGTAAAAGCGTATCACAGAGCTCCACAGTAATAAAACTCACAGTAATGTGCGGTGTGTATGAGCGTATCACAGAATCCACAGCAATAAAACTCACAGTAATGTGCAGTGTGAATGAGTGTATAACAGAGCTCCACAGCAATAAAACTCACAGTAATGTGCAGTGTGCATGAGCGTATCACAGAGCTCCACAACAATAAAACTCATAGTAATGTGCAGTGTGTATGAGCGTATCACAGAATCCACAGCAATAAAACTCACAGTAATGTGCAGTGTGAATGAGTGTATAACAGAGCTCCACAGCAATAAAAAAGGTAATGTACCAATATCAGTTTATTCAAACCCCCTGCATATCATTTTACACCCCCAGTACATGATTTTACACCCACCAGCATAGCAATTTACACCCCCAGTAAATCAGTTTACAGCCCCAGACCCCAGTAATATCAATTTACAGCCCCCCAGTATATCTATTTACGGCCTCCAGACCCAGTATATCAATTTACAGCCCCCAGACCCAGTATATCAATTTACACCCCCCAGTATAGCAATTTACAGCCCACCCAGTAGTATATCTATTTACGGCCCCCAGACCCAGTATATCTATTTACAGCCCCCAGACCCAGTATATCAATTTACAGCCCCCAGACCCAGTATATCAATTTACAGCCCCCCAGTATAGCAATTTACAGCCACCCAGTATATCTATTTACGCCCCCAGACCCAGTATATCAATTTACAGCCCCCAGACCCAGTATATCAATTTACAGCCCCCAGACCCAGTATTTCAATTTACAGCCCCCCAGTATATCTATTTACAGCCCCCAGTATATCTATTTACAGCCCCCAGACCCAGTATATCTATTTACAGCCCCCAGACCCAGTATATCAATTTACAGCCCCCAGACCCAGTATAGCAATTTACAGCCCCCCCCCAGTATATCTATTTACAGCCCCCAGACCCAGTATATCCATTTACAGCCCCCAGACCCAGTATATCCATTTACAGCCCCCCAGTATATCTATTTACAGCCCCCAGACCCATAATCCATTTACAGCCCCCAGACCCAGTATATCAATTTACAGCCCCCCCCAGTATATCTATTTACAGCCCCCAGACCCAGTATATCCATTTACAGCCCCCCAGTATATCTATTTACAGCCCCCAGACCCAGTATATCCATTTACACCCCCCCCAGTAATCTATTTACAGCCCCCAGACCCAGTATTTCAATTTACAGCCCCCAGACCCAGTATTTCAATTTACAGCCCCCCAGTATATCCATTTACAGCCCCCAGACCCAGTATATCAATTTACAGCCCCCAGACCCAGTATAGCAATTTACAGCCCCCCCAGTATATCTATTTACAGCCCCCAGACCCAGTATATCCATTTACAGCCCCCAGACTCAGTATAGCAATTTACAGCCCCCCCCAGTATATCTATTTACAGCCCCCAGACCCAGTATATCCATTTACAGCCCCCAGTATATCTATTTACAGCCCCCAGACCCAGTATATCCATTTACAGCCCCCAGACCCAGTATAGCAATTTACAGCCCCCCCAGTATATCTATTTACAGCCCCCAGGACCCAGTATATCCATTTACAGCCCCCAGACCCAGTATATCAATTTACAGCCCCCAGACCCAGTATAGCAATTTACAGCCCCCCAGTATATCTATTTACAGCCCCCAGACCCAGTATATCCATTTACAGCCCCCCAGTATATCTATTTACAGCCCCCAGACCCAGTATATCATTTACAGCCCCCAGACCCAGTATAGCAATTTACAGCCCCCCCAGTATATCTATTTACAGCCCCCAGACCCAGTATATCCATTTACAGCCCCCCAGTATATCTATTTACAGCCCCTAGACCCAGTATATCCATTTACAGCCCCCCCAGTATATCTATTTACAGCCCCCAGACCCAGTATTTCAATTTACAGCCCCCCAGTATATCTATTTACAGCCCCCAGACCCAGTATATCCATTTACAGCCCCCAGACCCAGTATATCCATTTGCAGCCCCCAGACCCAGTATAGCAATTTACAGCCCCCCCAGTATATCTATTTACAGCCCCCAGACCCAGTATATCCATTTACAGCCCCCAGACCCAGTATATCAATTTACAGCCCCCAGACCCAGTATAGCAATTTACAGCCCCCCCCAGTATATCTATCTACAGCCCCAGACCCAGTATATCCATTTACAGCCCCCAGACCCAGTATATCCATTTACAGCCCCCAGACCCAGTATAGCAATTTACAGCCCCCCCAGTATATCTATTTACAGCCCCCAGACCCAGTATATCCATTTACAGCCCCCCAGTATATCAATTTACAGCCCCAGACCCAGTATATAGCAATTTACAGCCCCCCCAGTATATCTATTTACAGCCCCCAGACCCAGTATATCCATTTACAGCCCCCAGACCCAGTATAGCAATTTACAGCCCCCCAGTATATCTATTTACAGCCCCCAGACCAGTATATCCATTTACAGCCCCCCCAGTATATCTATTTACAGCCCCAGACCCAGTATTTCAATTTACAGCCCCCCCAGTATATCTATTTACAGCCCCCAGACCCAGTATATCCATTTACAGCCCCCAGACCCAGTATATCCATTTACAGCCCCCAGACCCAGTATAGCAATTTACAGCCCCCAGACCCAGTATATCCATTTACAGCCCCCAGACCCAGTATAGCAATTTACAGCCCCCCAGTATATCCATTTACAGCCCCCAGACCCAGTATATCCATTTACAGCCCCCAGACCCAGTATATCAATTTACAGCCCCCAGACCCAGTATATCCATTTACAGCCCCCAGACCCAGTATATCCATTTACAGCCCCAGACCCAGTATAGCAATTTACAGCCCCCCCAGTATATCCATTTACAGCCCCCAGACCCAGTATATCAATTTACAGCCCCCCAGTATATCTATTTACAGCCCCCAGACCCAGTATATCCATTTACAGCCCCCAGACCCAGTATAGCAATTTACAGCCCCCCAGTATATCTATTTACAGCCCCCAGACCCAGTATATCCATTTACAGCCCCCAGACCCAGTATATCAATTTACAGCCCCCAGACCCAGTATAGCAATTTACAGCCCCCCAGTATATCTATTTACAGCCCCCAGACCCAGTATATCCATTTACAGCCCCCCCAGTATATCTATTTACAGCCCCAGACCCAGTATATCCATTTACAGCCCCCAGACCCAGTATAGCAATTTACAGCCCCCCCAGTATATCTATTTACAGCCCCCAGACCCAGTATATCCATTTACAGCCCCCCAGTATATCTATTTACAGCCCCTAGACCCAGTATATCCATTTACAGCCCCCCAGTATATCTATTTACAGCCCCCAGACCCAATATTTCAATTTACAGCACCCCAGTATATCTATTTACAGCCCCCAGACCCAGTATATCCATTTACAGCCCCAGACCCAGTATATCCATTTGCAGCCCCCAGACCCAGTATAGCAATTTACAGCCCCCCCCAGTATATCTATTTACAGCCCCCAGACCCAGTATATCCATTTACAGCCCCCAGACCCAGTATATCAA
This sequence comes from Leptobrachium leishanense, assembly GCA_009667805.1. Lineage (NCBI taxonomy): Eukaryota > Metazoa > Chordata > Amphibia > Anura > Megophryidae > Leptobrachium > Leptobrachium leishanense. Next base: position 317,043,629 of record CM019066.1, on the reverse strand, counting down.
TTTACAGCCCCCAGACCCAGTATAGCAATTTACAGCCCCCCCCAGTATATCTATCTACAGCCCCCAGACCCAGTATATCCATTTACAGCCCCCAGACCCAGTATATCCATTTACAGCCCCAGACCCAGTATAGCAATTTACAGCCCCCCCAGTATATCTATTTACAGCCCCCAGACCCAGTATATCCATTTACAGCCCCCCAGTATATCAATTTACAGCCCCCAGACCCAGTATAGCAATTTACAGCCCCCCCAGTATATCTATTTACAGCCCCCAGACCCAGTATATCCATTTACAGCCCCCAGACCCAGTATAGCAATTTACAGCCCCCCCAGTATATCTATTTACAGCCCCCAGACCCAGTATATCCATTTACAGCCCCCCCAGTATATCTATTTACAGCCCCAGACCCAGTATTTCAATTTACAGCCCCCCCAGTATATCTATTTACAGCCCCCAGACCCAGTATATCCATTTACAGCCCCCAGACCCAGTATATCCATTTACAGCCCCCAGACCCAGTATAGCAATTTACAGCCCCCAGACCCAGTATATCCATTTACAGCCCCCAGACCCAGTATAGCAATTTACAGCCCCCCCAGTATATCCATTTACAGCCCCCAGACCCAGTATATCCATTTACAGCCCCCAGACCCAGTATATCAATTTACAGCCCCCAGACCCAGTATATCCATTTACAGCCCCCAGACCCAGTATATCCATTTACAGCCCCCAGACCCAGTATAGCAATTTACAGCCCCCCCAGTAATATCCATTTACAGCCCCCAGACCCAGTATATCAATTTACAGCCCCAGACCCAGTATATCTATTTACAGCCCCCAGACCCAGTATAGCAATTTACAGCCCCCCAGTATATCCATTTACAGCCCCCAGACCCAGTATAGCAATTTACAGCCCCCAGACCCAGTATATCAATTTACAGCCCCCAGACCCAGTATAGCAATTTACAGCCCCCCCCAGTATAGCAATTTACAGCCCCCAGACCCAGTATAGCAATTTACAGCCCCCAGACCCAGTATAGGCAATTTACAGCCCCCAGACCCAGTATAGCAATTTAAAGCCCCCCAGTATAGCAATTTACAGCCCCAGACCCAGTGCAGCAATTTAAAGCCCCCCAGTATATTAATCTACACCCCTCCCATTAGTTTATTCACACCTGGTAATAAATCTCCTCTCTGCCTCGCTCCTCCATCGCAGCAGAGTGAAAGCACGCGGGCTGGTGGCTCCTCCTGCAGTTGTTTTCCTGGGCTATGTGGATCACGTGTGGGGGCGGCGCCAAATTACACAGTGTGCCTGCTCGTGTTAAGAACGTGGGATGGGACTGAGACAGGCACACACACTGCAGCGCCGCCGCAAATCTGATTTTTCCGCCCCTCAAACTGGCAGCAGGCCAGGACAGTAAGGCGGCCGCCTGTGCCGCCTTACATTAGCGCCGGCCCTGTCTGTAAGTATGGAGGGGGCACAATGGATCCCCCAATTCGCTGCTGGGTCCAAGTGGATTTTCAAAAAGGTTATTTTTATGAGTTCAGAAATAAATTCTTTAGCACAATAATGTACATGTGGGTGATGCATTGTAGGGGGTTTTTATGGGTGTGGCCTCCAGTGGGTGCGGAACAAGGGGGGCCCCATGACCTCCAATTGCCTGGGGGCCCCATTAGTTGTCAGTCCGCCCCTGGTCACGACCCCTGCCAGGTGCCCCCAGCAATCCAGTAAAGACCTGCCATCGCCGTGGCAAGAAAGGCAAACTCATGCTGCTCCACCCTTAAAGCCTGACAACACCTTTCATGAGCTGCCCTACTCAGCATCTAGCCTCTTCTTACAGCCCTGCAAGTTCAACAGGTGCTTGATAATCACCGGCCTGTGTTCCAATACTTAAGGGTGGAACACCCATTATGACATGCTTCTGATTATCCACAGCTGAGTATCTTTCCAGCCAGCTAGGAGCCTGGAAGCTTGCCCTCCTGACTTTTCATCTGATTCCCTGTGTACCAAACCACTGGCATTCCGTAACGACTCCGCTAGCTTGCTACCTGCCCTTGACCCACAGTTTACCTTTGGACTTTGCGACCGGATTAGCTATTTGGATACCCTGCCTTCAGGAACCCTTGTGCTACCAAGAACCCCTGTGCCTCCAAGGACCCCTGTGCCTCTAAGGGGTGCCGGACAAAATCCCTACAGCCAGGTTCCCTAATGCCAACATCCCGATGGCCAACTTCCAGACAGAACAAGTGTCGGACATCCCAACTTCCCTACACAGCCAACTTCCAGACATCCATAATCCCAGCGGCTAACCCTAATACTAACACCCTAACCCTAGGTTTAACGGAGTTAGGGCTAGGTTTAGGGGAGTATGGGTTAGGGCTAGGTTTAGGGGGTTATGGCTAGGTTTAGGGGGTTAGGGATAGGCTAGGTTTAGGGGGTGAGGGTTAGGGCTAGGTTTAGGGGGTTAGGGTTATGGCTAGGTTTAGGGGGTTAGGGTAGGTTTAGGGGGTTAGGGGTAGGGCTAGATTTAGGGGGGTTAGGGTTAGGGGTATGGCTAGATTTAGGGGGATTAGGGTTAGGGCTAGGTTTAGCGAGGTTAGGGTTAGAGCTAGGTTAAGAGGGTTAGGGCTAGGTTTAGGGGGTTAGGGCTAGGTTTAGGGGGGTTAGGGTTAGGGCTAGGTTGGGGGTCATGGTTAGGGCTAGGTTTAGGGGGGTAGGGTTAGGGCTAGGTTTAGGGGGATTAGGGTTAGGGCTAGGTTTAGCGGGGTTAGGGTTAGAGCTAGGTTAAGAGGGTTAGGGCTAGGTTTAGGGGGTTAGGGCTAGCTTTAGGGGAGTTAGGGTTAGGGCTAGTTTTAGGGGAGTTAGGGTTAGAGCTAGGTTTAGGGGAGTTAGGGTTAGGGCTAGGTTTAGGGGAGTTAGGGTTAGAGCTAGGTTTAGGGGGTTAGGGAGATGGGTTAGTGTTAGCCGCTGGGATTTTCAATGTCTGGAAGTTGCCCGTCAGGGAAGTTGGCTGTGTAGGGAAGTTGGCTGTCAGGGAAGTTGGCTGTCAGGGAGTTGTCTGTGTAGGGAAGTTGGCCGTCAGGATTTTGGCATTGGGGAACCTGGTTGTAGGGATTTCGACCCAAACTCGCCTCTAAGAACCCCTGTGCCTCCAAGTCACATGTCACCCTTTTTCCTGTCCCACCTGTCTTCAGTACGTTCCCTGCTGTGTTGCCTCTGTGGCGTCCTGTGCCCTATTCCTCCCTTCCTTTGTTACTTCCCCCTACCATTCCCCTGTGGTCAGCTCTATACCTGTCCTGCCCCTTATCTACGCTTTCCCCTGCTTGTGTGTATTCCAATAAAACCCTGTTTTTGGACCTTACTCAAAGTTATTCAATAAATTGCAATCTTTGAGCTTGGATTCCAATATTGTTGAATGGATTAGGCAGTGGCTGAGTGACAGGTAACAGAGGGTTGTGGTAAATGGAGTTTATTCGGCGCAAGGTCTTATTACCAGTGGGGTACCTCAGGGGTCAGTACTTGGACCCATTCTCTTTAATATTTTTATTAGTGATATTGCAGAAGGTATTAATGGAAAAGTATGTCTTTTTGCAGATGACACAAAGATTTGCAACAGGGTTAACGTTCCTGGAGGGATCAGCCAAATGACAAATGATTTAGGTAAACTAAACAAATGGTCGGAGCTGTGGCAATTGAGTTTTAACGTGGATAAGTGCAAGATAATGCACCTGAGATGTAAAAACACAAGGGCTGAATATAGAATATTTGATACAGTCCTAACCTCAACATCTGAGGAAATGGATTTAGGGGTTATTATTTCAGAGGATCTAAGGGTAAGTAGTCAATGTAATAGAGCAGCAGGAAATGCTAGCAGAATGCTTGGTTGTGTAGGGAGAGGTATTAACAGTAGGAAAAGGGAAGTGCTCATGCCGTTGTACAGAGCACTGGTGAGACCTCACTTGGAGTACTGTGTGCAGTACTGGAGACCGTATCTCCAGAAGGATATAGACATCTTAGAGAGAGTTCAGAGAAGGGCTACTAAAATGGTATACGGCTTGAAGGAGAAAAGTTACCAGGAAAGGCTTAATGATCTTAACATGTACAGCTTGGAAAAAAGACGAGACAGAGGAGATATGATAGAAACATTTAAATACGTAAAGGGAATCCACAAGGTAGAGGAAGGGAGTATATTTAAACGGAAACAAAGTAGCAAAACAAGAGGACATAGTCTTAGATTAGAGGGGCAAAGGTTTAAACGTAACATCAGGAAGCATTATTTTACTGAGAGGGTGGTGGATACATGGAACAGCCTTCCAGTTGAAGTGGTAGAGGCCAAAACAGTAATTGAATTTAAGCAAGCATGGGATAGGCATAAGGCTATCCTAAACAAAAGATAAATCTAGGTAAGTATCCATGTAATTGGGCAGACTAGATGGGCCAAAAGGTTCTTATCTGCCGACATTTTTCTATGTTTCTATGTTAGTCAGTCTTCACTGCATCCTGGGCACATACCCTCGCCCTCCAGACATGAATGAAACAGGCAGAGTTGAATGTTGTGAGTGAGAGAATTCATAAATAGGGACCAGGTCAACAAAGGTTCTGGAGACTAGAGTGGGGAGTACAGGAAGGAAAACATGATAACAGCAAATCTTGGCAGAGCAAAGTGTTTGGGATGGATCATAGGTGCTAATAAGGGAGGAGATCTAGGCATGGGCACAGTTATGGAGAGCTTTGTATGTGAGGACCTCAATTCTGTATTTAATACTAAAAGACACATGGAGACAGTGTCGAAACTGACAATGGGGTAAAGTAGAAGAGTCTGGCAGAGGTGTTCATTACAGAATGTAGAGGGATAATCTTGGATTTTTAAGGCGATTGAGAAGAGGATTACAGTAGTCAAGATGGGAGACATTAAAAGCTTTGAGCATTTTAGTAGAGTCCTGGGCTAGAAACGGGCAGATGCGTGCAATGTTTTTCAGTTGAAAGTGAAAAGCTTTGATTAGCAACTGTATGTGAGGAGTGAAGAAAAGATCAGAATAAAAGAGGACAGCAAAGCAGCGAGTTTATAGGGTACAAGTAGGTGTGACACCATTCACCTGTAGAGAAATACGTTCAAGAGGGTTCAATTTAGAGAAAGGGAAAACAAGAATATCCGTTTTGAAGTTGTTCAACTTTAAGTTTGAGATAGGAGACAGGCAGACAATGTTGCTATGCAACAGGTTAGGGGGAGAAAGATCAAGAGATGAGAGGTAGAACATGGTGTCATCAACATCAAAGTGATATTGGAAGACTGTCATGTACCAAGTCAGATTACACACCGCCGTGCCCGCAAGAAGGCCAAAAGCGTTTCTGCCTCCCCATGAAAACTACCTCACCAGCAAAACATAGGCAACACCGATTCCTTATTTCGCCATTTAAATCTTATTCTTTATTCATTCTTTTGCCGCATGTTGGAGGAAGAAAATATACAACGTTTCGGCCTGGGGCCTTAATCATGTACATACTGTACATCCCTTAATAGAGCACCCAAACGCCTAACAGTCGAGTTCCCTGACGTTCACTGTGTAGCCACGCACAGCCTATTTTTTTACTTTTGAAAACTATCTCGGCAGCACCTTTCACACATTGACTCTGAGTCCTGGCTTTCCCTGCAAGATCTGCAGCAACTCAAGTGCTACATGTAATTAGCCCTGTGTCCTATTTAATGGAGATACCCATTCCTCACAGCTTCTTTAGTGCATAGTGCTGCAACTCACCAAGGGTGAGCAACCTGAAGCCTCAACAGCTGCCCCGGCTTCCAGCCTCTATGGCTAACTTGGCTTCCTATCTACAGCAACCCCTACCTCAAAGTTTACCGAGATTCCTACATCCAAGTTTACCTGATCTCCTACATCCAGGTTTACCAGAACTCTAACCTTCAGCCCTGCAATCTGTATTTTGTCTCTTTCCTGCCTCATCTGTCTTGTGTATCCAGCGAACCTCATGTCAACACTTTTCCTGTACTGCCTGTCTCAGAAAGTCTCCTGTTGTGTTCCCCTGTGTATTATTACCATTTCCTTTTGTTCCTCCTCAGTCAGCCCCTTTCGTGGGGTTACCCTTCATTCACTCAATTCTTGTGCAATACAAATACACTCCCCATTTCACTTATTCCATTGTCTCTGTATGTATACGTCACACTCACCGACATTGGGCTCATTCCCTCCCAGACCTTGCAGTGGACTTGACAAAGACATAGGAAGAAATTAGATCACCAAGAGAGATGTAATCTAACTTCTTCCTATGACTTCCAATACCACCTCGAGAAAAAGAGGGAACCCAGAAGAGAGCCTTGAGGTATGTTGACGGAGAGAGGTACTGGGGGAGTGAAGCTGCATCAGCGAAGATTGAACTGCAAGATCGGTGAAAGAGATAGGAGGAGAGCAGGTGAGTGCACTATCACTGAGGTGAAGTTTGCCAAGTGTGTGAGTGGTCGGCTGTGGCAAAAGCAGCAGAGAGATCAAGAAGAATAAGTCAGGGAAACAGCAGCAACTACATCATTATTCACTTTGGTCAGAGCAGTCTCTCTTCAGTGTGGGGAGCAAAAGCCAGACTGATAAGGGTCAAACAGGGAGCTTGCATTGAGGAAACCAGTAAGCGGAGTATAGACCAGATGTTCTACATTTTTGGCAGCAAAGGGAAGTAAAGAGACGGGTCTGCAGTTAGTCAAGGGGGTGGGGTCAACAGACGGCTTCTCTCGAGTCTCGAATGGGAAGCATGTTTTAAGGTAGAGGGGAAGATGCCAGAGAAGAGAGAGGTTGAAAACTTTAGTCAAAGACATGGACGCAACAGAATGGGGTCAAGAGGACAAGTTGTAGGGCAGGAGCAAAGGAGACAACCATAACAATTTTTCATGTTGATTATTCAATTCTGAATATCTGCTGCTGTGACGGTCACCAGTTGAATGCAATGATTTTCTTTTTGTTCTTGATGTTTCCTTATGTATATACTTAGTCTGACAACTAAAGTAGATTCTTGCTTCTGCAGTGCACTGCTACTTAAATCACATAGGCAGAAACAGATGTGAGCAATATGGACGTAGCTGGTATGTAATGTGCATATATAGAGGCAAATAAGGAGATGTAATGTGCTGTTCTTTTAAATAGTTGCCACTCATCTAATACAAGATTATACTGAATAATTACGCAGTCTATACTTTGCATGAGTAATACTGTAATATCTTCTCTGCACACTTTTCAACAATTTGGGTAATCGTTACTTGGTGTTCTTCTTGTGGACCTGTTCATGTGTGACTGAAGAAATAGGTGCTCAGGAGTATGCAAATAGAAAGACAGGAGTGCCTGAGCTTGGAGTAAAGGAGGTAACCCTAAAAAAAAATCTTAAAGAAAATAAACATACCCAGGTAAGGGCAGTATTACAAAGTTGGTGCTAACTTAACCAGAGCTGTTGTTAACTTAACAGCCCCATAGACTATATTGGCTCTGGTAAGTTTACAACAGCTCTGGTTAAGTTAGCACCAACATTGTAATACTGCCCTAAATGGGGTATGATGTACCTTCGTGCAGGTAAAAGGAAAATTCTCAACAGGATGGCCGCAATGGCCTAAACACAAATTGGTGTGAACAAGGATTAAAAATTAACTTTTAATATAGTAATATAAAAAGGATCCATAGATCCTGGTAGTACAAGACAAGACGTAAATATAAGGAATTGGGGTACGGATAAGTTCACACCAATTTGTGTATACGCCATTGCGGCCATCCTGTTGAGAATTTTCCTTTTACCTGCATGAAGGTACATCATACCACATTCACCTAGGTGTGTTTTATTTTCTTTCTGTTCATGTGTGACTGAATACAAGTTATTCCTATGTGACACATACTGTGTACTGTGGAGTCTGCGAACAAAAACCACCAGTGAAACATGTAGAATTGGGTGGGCAATAAAAAGGGGACCCGTGACTGATATTTTTAAGAGATCTGCAAAATTGGTACTTTTAGCATATTGTGCATGTTTGTGATTTTTATTTATTTCCTGTTTTTATGATACATTTTAAGAATTAATTTATAGCATTTGAAAAGTGTTATCTAAATACGAGTCACATGCTATACCATCACTACTCACGCACACAGCATTAATCAGTAAAGTTCAAATGTAAATAAAAATGTATGTGTGGAATAACAGACTGTAAATAATATAAGGAGATTTTATTGTGCTTTGGGTTAGTATATATGCGGTAAAATATGTATCAGAAAGCATCACTAAATGATCTCCGTGTGTCACTTTTCTTATTATACTCTAAGGCTATAAAATGGTTAACTAAAGCCGGACAATGTTTTGAATAATTGAAATGCAGCTTGTAATAAAAAAAAAACCTGACTCATGCAGCACGCAATGAAAAGGAAATCATAACATACAAAACCTATATAAATAAAAATAACATTAATTTAAATGAATTTAAAAACCAATGATCAATACCAAATCGGTAAAAGATTTTAAATTATATTTGCAGTGATCTGGTACCAGTTCCTCTTCGTGGAAATTCTACATGTTTCCTGAGACTTTAAAAAAAAAATCATAGGTTTTTGCAGCCAGGGAAAAAATCAATACTTGCCATGTACCACGTAACCAATAGAATAAGGGCAATGATTTATGTATGGATGGATGCAGACTGAATCAGCTGGGGCCTCATATGAGGACGAGGAAAAAGAGAGATATAGGGGTAAGCTGGACTGCAGTGATTATTTCTGTGGTCAGATTTTTTTCTTTTTCTTTACACCGAGTGCCAATAATCCCCTCTTCTTAACACTGCTGTGTTCTGGAGGATACCAAGGAATTGTAGATTTTGTACTGGATTAGTGTCTTCTTTATTTCCCAAATTAAAGAAGCTGTGTTCAAACTAAGAAGCGGTTAACGGAACGATGATGCATATTCTGCAGTCATCCAGTTTTCTAGCCACCTCCACCCTGATGTAAAAAGGCCGTGGACACATAAGTAATAGTTCATGGAAATCCAGTCAATCAACAGTCTAAATATGAGAGAGCACAGAATCATAACGGAATAGAATGCAATCTGGAGAAAAGCACTGTATTCTACGTTCTTTGTAAGAGGACTATGGTTACATGATGGAGTAAACCTGAACAGCAAAAGAAGGTATTGTTTTACTTGTGTATATTATTTGTAGAAACAGAAAAATCGTGTATTGATTTGGTTGCTATGTTTTTATAGAATGTTTACAAACGTCATTTAAATTGATGGAATTTCATAATTCAAATGCATTATGCCCTTTGAGTTCAGCTGTATTGTTTTTATCTGGCAGTCGTATCACATGCAAACATGCTATTTATTTATATTTGAAAAATCTATTTAGTATACGTTAAGCTTGTGTGTATTAGAAGCAGTGCACAAAGCTGTGCATTAATAATAATATTTGTATGGATGTAATTTAGTAGTATATATGCATGGATGTAAAGGGGTGGAGTTGAATGCTTGTTGTAATTATAAAATAATAAAATTATAAACATACTGTTAATTAAGAGTATGTTTATGAGACGCACGGCACAATGAGATTAAAAAATACTTTTGTTTTTTGTTTATTTAAAACACCTCCAATTTTGTTATATTTTTCAATCCTGTTTGTTTAATAGTATTACTGTCATATTTAGCTATCCATGTTTAAAGTCTTTCATATTCACTATATTCAATTGAGTCCACTGATCTAGTAAGGATTGACTGGCTTTGCTTAGTGTTGGTTTTTGAAGGTTGACTATCAATAGGCCTTAAATTCAAGACTTTTTCGTCTTTGGACTTGATTATTCCAATTTTCAACATTAAAAGATAAGTATTCCAGTTATGTTAAGTTTCATTCGATGAATACAAGCTGTAAGTAATACTGAGCCAGTAAATTTCAATATGTACGTTAAATGGGCTATAAATGAAATTTGAAAAATTTTAAAATACTAAAATTGAATGAAAGAGGGACACTTAAAAGTGTTTATAATACTTGTTAAACTTTCTTGCCGCTAAGTGTCATATTAAAACCATAACTGTAATGAGGATAGTAGAAGCGTGAACGTAATGCAATTGCAACATTAAATTCTATGAGTAAGTGTAGTGGGCCGCAATAGCAAATAAATTTAATTTAATAGTGTGCTTTAAATCAGAGGAAGCATTGCAGCTATCTTAATGGAATCATGAGGCAGCTCATGATGTTCAATAATACATCATACCTTAATGGATTTTGCATTAGATACTATCATACACAGTTTTTTTGGTTTTCGAACAAGAATCACATAAGTAATGTAATATGTTCAAGGGGTAAATTGATTTAGCTATATTCAAAGCCCACCATGCTTTGCTGCACTATAAAGAGTAAGTTATACAGAAGCTCCAAGAAGAATGATTTCGTGAGAAATGATCTGTGTTTATCAAGCATTTGCAATTTTCTAAAATGAAAAGTACCAGAAAACGTTCTTTGAAACCAGATTTGCAAGTAAGCTACAAAAAAAATGGGAAAGTAATCATTTGTATTTATGGCACACAAGTAAAACTACAAGATATAGAAAGTACATTAAAATACGATATAATGACGTAATACAAGAAGAAAGACAAGTTAGGCAGTTTAGCTACTCAGATGTTAGCTAGGAAGTGTATAATTATTTAAAGCTGTAGTATACAGGGTTATTCAGAGAGAGGTGAAAACCAGGAGAATGACTGGAAAAGTGAAAGTTCTAGGACAAAATAGCTGATTTGGAAAGTGAGATAAATGGGAGAATTTTTCTGGTTTGGCTATTTTGACCTTGAATTTTCACTTCTCCATTCATTCTCCAAGTTTTCACCTCTCTGAATAACCCTGCATGTGTGAGAAGAAAACAAGAGGTTTATGAGAGTTTGATTTGATAACTGTGGTGTTGCCATAAGGTGGGAAACATTGCATTTTTTCACCCTAAGAATATTTTGTTATTTTTTTGGTTCTTTACAGTACTTTTTCAGACAAACTCCCAGAGTAACTGTTCAAACCAGCTCCTTGGTTGTTGAAGTGCGATTCAACTATACCGGCTGGGTGGAGTAGAGGTAACATCCCTGCTCTGTAACCGCGGAGACACAGGTTCAGGTCCCGGCCAGAGCACCTCTCCAGTAAGTGTCCTTGGGCAAGACACCTAACGGTACATACTTGCCAGTCACCACCCAGGACATACTTGAAAACGAGGAAAATCTCAATGTATCCTTCCTGGTAAAATACTTTCTCACTTAAAATCATGTCTTCTTTATTTTTTTATCAAGTATATAAGAAATATAAATGTATTTGTGTTTTATTGTATTGTGATAAGAGATGCATATTACAGTGTATTACTGTCATTTTTCATAACTCATACATGTTCCATGATGTCTAGTCAGCTTTACACCAGAGCATCATGGGACATGTTGCTTCAAGACATCTGGGGTGCCATCACTGTTTTCACTGTGTAAATGCCTGAAATAGATGATTAGCTGTAAGTTGTTTGTGTTTTCTTTGCGCAGTTGCTTGGTATATGACAAATTTGCAGCCATTTGTTAGAGCTCCACCCCTTAAAGACATTTCTGCAGTTTTTCTGTATTGGTTTCACTATGATTATTTGCTCTCTTTGTATGTGCGCCCATACATACATTGCTCTCTACTCCATGCTGAGCCCCACAACTGCTCCTTACTACTTCCTGTTTCCAGTCCTCTCTTAGGAAGTAACCTTTGGTCACATGACCAGCTCTTGCTATTGTGTTAATGTGGCAGTGTAGAGGTTAAATCCTAGCAACTGCTGATCTGCTAGAAAGGAAAAGCCCTCCAGTGCAAGCAGCATTTGTTTATGTCTGTCACTAGGGCACACTGAACCCTTGCTTACAGCGTGGCCAGGTTCTGTGTTTCACGCATTGAGGGGATCTGCTACTGCCTACCCAGGCCACCTCCAGACTCCATGACTTTGCAAGGCCAGTGGGAAAGCAAAGGCAGTACCTCCTGTACTTGTCATGAGCAGGCTCTGGTCCCAATGTAACTAGACTTAAGGAGATTTTATGGAAACATATTGCTTAATGATGTATTTGGGTTATACATGGTATGCTGTCCTGTGGTATGTTGTATATGTAAGTATATTTCATATGCTGTAGGAGAAATATCCATTAGTCAATGAGGTCACTCAAGGTGTCACCACAATTATTCTAAATAAAGGACCCTGTCCACTGGTAAAGTAGGAGTGCCAGCAGCAATCATGCAGCCCCGGACCATGACCCTCCCACCACCGTGATTGACTGTAGGCTAGACACACTTGTCTTTGTACTCCTCACCTGGTTGCCGCCACACACGCTTGACACCATCTGCACTAATTAAGTTTATCTTGCCTTCAGCAAACCATTTGTGGGCTTTCTTGTGCATTATATTTAGAAGAGGCTTCCTTCTGGGACGCAGCCATGCAGACCAATCTGATGCAGTGTGCAGCGTATGGTCTGAGCACTGACAAGCTGACCCACCCCACACACACCCCTTCGACCTCTGCAGCAATGCTGGCAGCACTCATACATCTATTTCTTAAAGACAACCTCTGGATATGATGCTGAGCACGTGCACTCAACTTCTTTGGTCGACCATGACGAGGCCTATTCTGAGTGGAACATGTCCTGTTAAACTGATGTATGGTCTTGACCACCATGCTGCAGCTCAGTTTCATGGTCTTGGCAATCTTTTTTATAGCCTAGGCTATCTTTATGTAGGGCAACAAAAAAATTCAGATCCTCAGAGAGTTCTTTGCCATGAGGTGCCATGTTGAACTTCCAGTGACCAGTATGAGAGAGTGAGAGCGATAACACCAAATTTAACACACCTGCTCCCCATTCACACCTGAGACTTTGTAACACTACCGAATCACATGACACCGGGAGGGAAAATGGCTGATTGGCCCAATGTGGACATTTTCACTTAGGGGTGTACTCACTTTTGTTGCCAGTGGTTTAGACATTAATGGCTGTGTGTTGAGTTATTTTGAGTTTTTAATGTATTGTTTTCCTACATCTCTATCCCTTATATAGTATTCCACCTAGATTCATCCTATGTCCCATATAAATGTGGTGCCTTCAATACATGTAAGGGTTAATTAGGTCACTGTTTACGTCTCACTTCCTATTGCGAATTTATTCTTTAAACATATTCCTTACCTTACAAGTAAACGTCCCCATATTTCTCTTTATATGGAAGCTTTCGAACATACCTGACCACAACAATGACTCTACTTGATTTCATTGCATACATGTTTCCACCTTATAGTAAGAATCTTTCATATGCATATATATGTTCTACCATTTGGTTGTATAATGCATTATGTGTCCATAGAGAGGTGTGTTTTGGTCATATAACTGTGCGGTATATGTCTAAATTTCCTCTACATATTGTTTTTAAGATTTGTGTACAGTGGCAACTAATACGCGCTGAGCGCTCCGTTTCTCCATACGTATTGACGCTTTTCAGACCTGCCTACTATTCAGCTTGTCCACCTGCAGTGTCTGATTGAAACGGGCGTCTTTATTGGTAAGCAGTTCCTTTATGTCTGTATATAAACAAGCTTGTGAACAATACCTGTCTTCTGTCTTGCACCGTTTCGAGATATTAGAGTGAATTGCTTGGAAAAGGAGTTGCAGAAGTACAGGTACTTCTTTATTTATATAAATATATATATATATGTGTATGTATATGTACGTATATATATACAGTACTGTACAAAAGTTTTAGGCAGGTGTGAAAAAATGCTGTAAACAAAGAATGCTTTCAGAAATATAAATAATGATTGTTTACATTTGTCAATTTTCAACATGCAAAGTGAGCGAACAAAAGAAAAATCGAAATCAAATCAATATTTGGTGTTACCTTTTGCCTTCAAACCAGCCTCAATTCTCATAGGTACACTTGCACAAAGTCAGGGATTTTGTAGGATTATATTCTGGTGTATGATCAACCAATTATACCAAACAGGTGCTAATGATCATCAATGTCACACGTAGGTTGAAACCCAGTCATGAACTTTATTTATTTATTTATTTATAAAGGATTTTACCAGGAAGGATACTTTGAGATTTCTCTCATTTTCAAGTATGTCCTGGGTTCAAGAACATTGAGTGGTTACAGAAATGCGAAATAGTAAAATGCAAGATATTAACACAAAAGCAAATATACAGATTAACAGAAAAATAAATATGTAGGAAATAAAGTCATTATGTTACATGTTTACAGGTGCATTCCATATTGAGGTACTGTATGTTAATAGGGGACTCTTAAGGGACTTTAGACTGGGGGAAGATTTGATGGCGTCTGGGAGGTTATTCCATATTTGCAGTGCTCTGTAGGAAACAGAAACAGCTGTGTAGGAGGCTTAAAACTGGGTGAGGAACAGCCAAACTCTGCTACCAAGGTGAGGTTGTGAAAGACAGTTTCATGTCATGGCAAGATTGAGCACAGCAACAAGACACAAGATAGTTATACTGCATCAACAAGGTCTCTCCCAGATAAAGATTTCAAAGCAGACTGGGGTTTCAAGATGAGCTGTTCAAGCTCTTTTGAAGAAGCACAAAGAAAGGGGCGACGTTGAGGATCGTAGATGCAGTGGTCGGCCAAGGAAACTTAGTGCAGCAGATGAAAGACACATCAAGCTAATTGCCCTTCGAAATTGGAAGATGTCCAGCAGTGTCATCAGCTCAGAACTGGCAGAAACCAGTGGGACCCAGGTACACCCATCTACTGTCCGGAGAAGTCTGGCCAGAAGTGGTCTTCATGGAAGTGTTGCAGCCAAAAGTTCCGACGTGGGAACAAGGCCAAGCGACTAAAGTATGCACGAAAACATAGGAACTGGGGTGCAGAATAATGGCAGCAGGTGCTTTGGACTGATGAGTCAAAATTTGAAATATTTGGCTGTAGCAGAAGGCAGTTTGTTCATCGAAGGGCTGGAGAGCGGTACAATAATGAGTGTCTGCAGGCAACAGTGAAGCACGATGGAGGTTCCTTGAACGTTTGGGGCTGCATTTCTGCATATGGAGTTGGAGATTTGGTCAGGATTAATGGTGTTCTCAATGCTGAGAAATACAGGCAGATACTTATCCATCATGCAATACCATCAGGGAGGCGTATGATTGGCCCCAAATTTATTCTGCAGCAGGACAACGATCCCAAACAAACATACAGTCAAAGACATTAAGAACTATCTTCAGTGTAAAGAAGAACAAGAAGTACTGGAAATGATGTCATGGCCCCCACAGAGCCCTGATCTCAACATCATCGAGTGTGTCTGGGATTACATGAAGAGACAGAAGGATGTGAGAAAGCCTACATCCACAGAAGATCTGTGGTTAGTTCTCCAAGATGTTTGGAATAACCTACTAGCCGAATTCCTACAAAAACTGTGTGCAAGTGTACCTAGAAGAATTGCTGTTGTTTTGAAGGCAAAGGGTGGTCACTCCAAATATTGATTTTATTTAGATTTCTCTTTTGTTCATTCACTGCATTTTGTTCATTTATCAACATAAATGTGTAACACTTCCATTTGTGACAGCATTCTTTGTTTACAGTATTTTTTTACACCTGCCTAAAACGTTTGCACAGTACTATATATATATGCTGTGGATATGTTTATATGAGGTCTGTTCTTAATTGGAAAGTGGTCCCATGAAATTAAATAAAAGTATCGTATCGGTGAGTAGGGATGAGCTGTTCGGTTCGATTTGTTCTAACATCGGCCGTTCGACTGTTCGCAAACTCCGAACATTTCCGCGTGTTCGGTTCGAGTTTGCCCACAATGCACCACAATGGACCACGATGCACTTTTCCACTGGCCTGAAGCTTGTAATTGGCTACAGCCTTGCACCTGACCACAGGTCAGGTGCAAGACTATGCCAATCACGGCTCAGAGTCCTGATTGGGCAAATTTAGAGCTAAGTCCCGCAGCACACTATATAAAGGCTTCACACAGCCCCCAGCACGTATTTTTTGAGAGGAGATTGTTCTATTAGTGTATTCTCAGTGCCAGCAGCTATTGGGGGGTCTCACTTCTACAAGATATCTGGGAATTGTTGAAATCTGTGGGTTCTCACTGCCAGCAGCTATTGGGGTGTCTCACTTCTACAAGATATCAGGGAATTGTAATCTGTGTCTTGTCACTGCCACCCATCAGGGTGTCTCACTGATTTATAGGAGGTTCCTGGGAATTGTAATTTGTGTCTTGTCACTGCCACCCATCAGGGGGTCTCACTGATATATAGGAGTTTCCTGGGAATTCTAATCTGTGTCTTCTCACTGCCAGCAATCAGGGGATCCCACATACTTCTAGCAGATATCTGGGAATTGTAATTTGTGTCTTGTCACTGCCACCCATCAGGGGGTCTCACTGATTTATAGGTGGTTTCTGGGAATTTTAATCTGTGTTTTGTCACTGGCTGCCAGTTATCAGGGTGTCTCACTGAGTTATACCAGAGTTCTGGAAATCTTTAATCTAGATAACACAGTTGAATCAGAGTTCTGCATATCTCCAATTTTTATAACAGAGTTGAATCAGAGTTCTGTATATCTTTAATCTATATATCACTCACCATGTCAGAAAGACCAAAAAGGACAGGCAGACGCTCCCAGACATAGATAAGAGGGCAAGTAGCCTCTGTGTCGGAAGGCTGTGCCTCTGGTCGTCGTGGATGTGGTGCATCCTCTGCAGGGGCACGCTTGTCCTTTCTAACTGGTGCTGGCCGTCTTAAGCAGCAGCAACATACAGAGGATTTGGTGGCTTGGCTAACCAGGCCATCCTCATCCTCCGAGTCTTCTGCCAGCCAGGATTTTAGTGGTTTACAGTCCACCTCAGCTGCCAAAAACATCTAATTCAGCCTCCATGTTCACAGCTACTCCTGCCGTAGCCTCACTATCACACACGGAGAAGTCAGCTGAATTGTTTGACTACAATGACAGTGATATTTATTTATTTATTTATTTATTTGAAAAGGATTTTACCAGGAAGGATACATTGAGATTTCTCTCATTTTCAAGTATGTCCTGGGTTCGAGAACATTGAGTGGTTACAGTTGTTACAGAAATACAAAGTAATAAAATGCAAACTATTAAAAACAAAATACAAATATACAGATTAACATATCATGGGAAGGGCTAGAACCTTGGGTTAATTAGGGTGATTTGCAAAGTGGAAGCAGCTGGAAAGTAAGCTACAAATTTCTGACCAGCACTGGTGGGTGGATGGGGAGGGAGGGTGGGACAGCAGAGCCCAGGAGCAAGCACGGTGGCAGAGGGTGATGTGAGTGTGTGGCCGGGCTGTGGAAGAAAGAATTTGCAGAGTCAGATCGTGTGGGCTGTATAGAGTAAATTTGTTGACGACCTGGGAGGGGAGAAGGGGGAGGGGCAGGCATATGGCAGTATGGCTTTAACAAAGCAGGAAATACATTTAGCAAGAAAAAACAAACAGTCAAAATATTAATAGATAGATGCAAGCATAAAATATTAACAGTACGTTTAAAGTCAAAATTGTGGCGTAGAATTGCAGAAGACATGTTGAATCGCCGGTACCTTCAGATTCAGAGTCCAGGAGCAAGCGCGGTGGCAGAGGGTGATGTGAGTGTGTGCTGGGCTTCAGATTCAGAGTCCAGGAGCAAGCGCGGACATAAATAAATAAATAAAAACATGCTGCTTGAGGATGCGCAGCAACTGCAGTGCTCTGATTCAAACTCTGAGATTGAGGAAGGGAGTATAATCAACCTAGAGGAAGGGAGTGCCAGTGACACACAAATAACTGGCACTCATGTTGCCCCAGCAGCTACAGCATACTGGCAAGTTGGCTCCAGTGACGAGGAGATAGGAGGTGATGACGATGATGAGGTCACTGACTCCACCTGGGTGCCTGATTGAACAGAGGAGTCAAGGGAGGAGGAGGAAGCACAACAAAAATGAGGCACAACGTCCTCTATGACCAACCGTAGCCAGTCCAAGGCATCAGCAGTCACAGCTGCTCAGGTGCAGAGCGCTGTTGTCTCAAAGCACATGTACAGGAAGTCTGTTGTCTGGGAGTTCTTTAAGAAATGTGCAGCAGACCGCACCGTTGCTCTTTGTAATCTATGTCAGATGAGGATCAAGCGTGGGAAAGACATCCCACACTTGGGTACCACATGCTTGAGGTGACATATGACCACCTGCCATGCATCCCGTTGGCACAACACTTTGCATAGGTCCTCCTCCTCATCTGTGTCTCTACCCCCACTATATGTCCTGCCATGTCATTGCCTACAATCTCCACTGACAGGGATGATGCTACAGTAATGGGTGTACCAGGTCCTTCCTCAGAATGTGACAGGATCCCATCAGCTGAAGATTTATGCAGTCAGATTACGTTGCCCCAGCTGCTGCAGCGTAAGAAAAAATATAGTCCCAACCATCCCCAAGCACAGCATCTAAATACCAGCTTAGCAAAATTACTCGCATTGCAGCTGCTGCCTTTCCAGCTGGTGGACTCTGCTTCCTTCCGTGAATTTGCTGAATGTGCTGTACCACAGTGGCAGGTTCCAAAACACCATTTCTTTTCACAGAAGGTCATTCCAGCACTATACCAGCAAGTGGAAGACAATGTTATGAAATCATTGGGAAAGGCAGTCAGCAGCAAGGTGCACATGACTTTAGACACGTGGTCCTGCAAGCATGGACAGGGCCGTTACATTTCCATCACGGCACACTGGGTAACTCTGATTGCAGCTGGGAGGGATCCAAGATGGGGCTCTGTGCTGGAGCTTGTTCATCCACCACGCCTCCAGAAAGCTGCTTGTATGAGGTCTGTCTACTCCACCACCTCTTCCTCCTCCTTCTCTGTCTCTGGCAAAGTGGCAGTTAAACTGACGCGTGGCAGGGGCTACACAATGGCTCAAGCAAAAAGATGCCATACTATGCTTGAGCTGGTTTGTTTAGGGGACAGGAGCTACACCGGGCCAGAAATTCTGCCAGCTCTGCAGGGGCAGGTGCAGAGATGGTTAACACCACGTCAGCTTCAGCTGGGAATGGTCGTCTGTGATAATGGCAGCAACCTTCTCTCCGCCCTACGCCAGGGTAAGTTGATGCATGTACCATGCCTAGCACACGTCCTAAATCTGGTGGTACAGCATTTCCTAACCAGGTACCCAGGGCTGGCACAGCTTCTCAGCCAGGCCAGAAAAGTCTGCAGCCACTTCAGACGGTCATTCCCAGAAAGTGTTCACCTGTCAGAAATTCAAAGAGAATTCCACCTTCCCACAAACCGTCTGATCTGTGACATGCCTACCAGGTGGAACTCGACATTGGCAATGCTGCAGCATCTGCACAAGCAGCAGAGGGCCATCAATGAGTACCTGTGTGAGTATGGCACAAGGACAGGTTCAGGTCAACTTGTTTTTTTCCCTCCCCCTGCAGTGACTGATGATCAAGGATGCATGCACTGTACTGTCACCATTTGAGGAGGCAACGAGGATGGTGAGCAGGGACAGTGCATGCATCAGTGACACAATTCCTTTAGTGTTCCTGCAGGAGCGCACTCTGTGGGGAATTATAGATGTGGCACTAGAGGCAGAGCAGCAGGAGGAAGAGGAGGCCTTCCCTAGCTCCCAAGGCCCCAGTCTTTACGCAGACAGCATTCCAGATCAGACAGGAGGAGGATGAGGATGAGGAGGAGGAGGAATATTTAAGTAGTGGGGCATTGAAGGTGGGGATTCCTCAATGGAGGGTTTTGTGTGCCCAGAAACCCAAGGACTAGTACGTGGCTGGGAGGAGGAAGTGCACGATTGGGTCATCCTCATTGACCAGGAAGACTCGAAAGCTAATGCCACCTCCAACCTATGCTGCATAGGCTCCCTTATCCTGCAAAGCCTACTAAAGGACCCCAGTATTCGTGCTATCAAGGAGAGGGATCATTACTGGTTGGCAAGCCTTCTTGATCCATGATACAAGGGTAAAGTTGCAGAGCTCAACCTGCCCGCACAGAGGGAGGACCATATGAAACAACTTGAGGACGCTCTAATGCGACACTTGTGTAACACCTTTCCAGGCACTGGTAGGTTACCAAGTGATGACACAGGTGCTTCTGAGGCTGCGGATGATCAGAGGAAGAGCGGTGAATGCTGGGGCCGCTTGACTGATGCCTTTTTAATTTTTTTTAGTCCGCGATGCCCAGGGACGTCAAATGTAGGCACCCATTGCCAGCGTCTTCGCCGAATGGTGCCGGACTACATAGGGGCAAGGGCAGACCTGGATACCTTTAGAGCAGATGATCCACTGGCTTACTGGGTGTTGAGATTGGATCACTGGCCATAACTTTCTGAAAGGACATTCAGTGCCGCTGGTGGTTGTGTCACAGACAAAAGAGTGTGTCTGTCCACCGACTCTGTAGACCGGCTGACAATTATAAAAATGAATCAGTCCTGGATCAGCAGCTATCAAGCCCCTGATGCTGACGTAACTGAATAGATCAGGGATCTCTTCTGCATTACCAAAACCTCAACTCCTGCACTCTTCCACAATAGCTCAGAAGGGTTACGTTGTGAAGGCACTAGCTGGCACCAAAGGCCTAAAATTTGGGTGCACTGCCACTGACGCCTATACCAGATTCATATCATTTTAATATTGGACCGCAGGGTCCAACCCTACACTCTTCCACAATACCACAGAGGGGTTACGGTGTGACGGCACTGTTGCCGACACTAAAGGCCCAATTTTAAAGCACCTATTGTTACTTTTTTTTTGAGAAAGGATTTTACCAGGAAGGATACATTAAGATTTCTCTTGTTTTCAAGTATGTCCTGGGTGGCGAGTATGTACCGTTAGGTGTCTATTGGTGAGTAGGGATGAGTAGGGATGAGCCAAACACCCCCGTGTTCGGTTCGCATTCAAACTCGAACAATTTCAAAAGTTCGAGTTCAAACTCGAATACGAACCGAACTCAATGCAAGTCAATGGGACTCGAAAGTTTGAATTTTAGAGTGCCCTCCAAGAGGGCATATATGCAAGATATTTGCCATAAAAGGTGTATGGGGGTCCGGGTAGTGCCCTGGGGGACAGGAAACAAGGAAAAAGAGTAAAAAAACAAAACATTTTTAAAGGAACAGTGAGTTTTCCATGAAATAAAGGTTAAGAATAAAAACGAATAATTCCTTCAAATATCGTGCTTAGGAGGTCCCCATAACCTGCCCGTGAAGTGTCGGATTTGTAGGATGTATATAAACATTTAAAAACCAAGAAATTACATTTCAAATTACGGTAAGTGGTTTTCCTTTAATCTATTCATAAACAACTGCTTGGGGCAGCAGTCTGTATGAAAAGAGGAGACATTTTAGGACACGCAGAACAAGTTTAGTAATTTTTTGGCCAAAATAGGGTGAAACTTATGCAGGCTTTGGATGAAAGTAACAATAGGTGCTTTAAAATTGGGCCTTTAGTGTCGGCAACAGTGCCGTCATACCGTAACCCCTCTGTGGTATTGTGGAAGAGTGCAGGGTTGGACCCTACGGTCCAATATTAAAATGATATGAATCTGGTATAGGCGTCAGTGGCAGTGCACCCAAATATTGTGCCTCTGGTGGCAGCAAGTGCCTTCACACCGTAACCCCTCTGAGGTATTGTGGAAGAGTGCAGTAGTGGAGGTTTTTGTAATACAGAAGAGATCCCCGATCTATACAGTTACATCAGCAGCTATAACAAAACCGGGTCAGCAATGTTTAGGTAATTGTACTGTGCTACTGTTTATGGTGAGAATCAGCGCACACCAGTAGCAACAGGAAGCAAACAGAACAGGCAGGGAATACACAGAGAGAATAGTCAAATGGCAGGCAAAGTCGGCAACAGATTTGGTCCTCAGATCAAGCAGGGTCAGTAACAAGTATACAAACTGATACGGTAAGCTAGTGATGTGGGAATAAAGGCTGAGACACACTGAGCGTGTAGCGACGCACAGCGTAACGAAGCGAAGAGAAGCAAACATTTTGCAGGCTTGACTTTACTCCGCTCCGCCTCGCAGCGTGTCTACACTACTTTATGTTTGCTTCTCACCGCACTGGACAGGAATCCACTAACGAAATTAAAATGTACAGACAAAATCATTTTATTTTCACAAAGCACATGTTATATAGGCAAAAAAAGTTTCTACTGAATAAAATACATCAAAAATTACTGTTAATTTAATCGGAATAGTATAAAAATATAAAAAAAGGTAACCCCTGATCATATATATTATAGGGACACGGAGCGCCGTGTATAGAGTAGGGATGCATTGATACCACACACAGACATATACATGTATATCAACACGCAGACCTATATATACACGTATATACTGTATATCAACACGCAGATCTATATATACACCACCCACAGACCTCAGACCATATATACACATACGCACATGGGGGGGTGGCATGTGGACAATCTCAACTAAAGGTGCCCCCCCCCCCATTTGGCTGATCCCTCCAGAAGAAATGTTGAACCCGACAGAGCAGAGAATATATATATTATTCTCTGCTCTATCGGGTTCAACATTTCTTCTGGAGGGATCAACCAAATTGGGGAGGGGCAATTAGTTACCAAAATGTGTGTGTAATACAAGTCTGGATATATATATTTATTAGAATATAGATATATATCTTATCTTTATATATATATCATACCTGCCCTTACCTTCCCCTATAAATTTGCTAAAAATATACACACAAAAAAACCAAACCACTGCCTGAGACCCCGCGCAGCCCACATGCCACCCCCCTCTACCTGGCTGAATGTATCTAATATATATAATTAAATACATTCAGCCAGGCAGAGAAAGAAAAAAAAAGTTTTATTTTATGTTCCCAAGGACATTTAAAAATGTCCTCGGATTTATTTCTTTTAGAAATGTGTCACCTTACCTTAGCCTGGTGGTCAGTGGGGGCTCCCTTGATCCTAATTGGGAGGGGGGTCTGCCGTGGCCACAGCTGCAGTGGCACCCTCCCTGCGCTGCCTGTCTCTGCCACATGCACCCGGGCAGCTAGCCCGCACAGTCGCAGCTCTGTCATCGCATGCTCCTCAAGGGGATCCCTGGGAGGCCCCGGCAGGCTGCCCTCTACAGTGCCTGATTAGAGGGCCGTGTCTGCCTGATGTTTTAGTAACAAGAATGTTTTATCCCATAGGCTTCAATGTTAAAAATATTCCCGTTTTAATTCAATATCCAATAATCTGTTCCTTATAATATTCTGCAGTTAAGAGTCTCTTTATTTCTAGATTTTTTAGTATTCGTTAAGCATTTTTTATAAAAAAAAATTAAAAATTTTTTAACTTTTGCCGAACGTCCCAAAAAGTTCGAAGTTCGCAAACTGTCGAACGGCCGATGTTCGATGCGAACTCCAAACAGATCGAACCGAACAGCTCATCCCTATCGGTGAGTACCTGAAAAAAGTATCGATCTTAACCCCTTAAGGACCGCTGACGTACTATGTACATCCTGCCCACGGGTTTCCCTTAGACTCGCGGACGTACATAGTACGTCAGCGGCGCCTGACCCCCCTCCCGGCCGATACTTACCTCCCTCGCTGGATCCCTCACAGATCTGGCAGGGAGGAAGCCTGCCCATGTGATTTACATGGGCCGACGAGCTCAATGACGTCACCACGCTGCGTGGTGACATCATCAGCAGGCGCCCCAATTGAAATCAATGGAGGGGAGGGGGGGCTCCTTCGGAGCCCTCTATCTCCCCAAATATTGAAGCTAGAGAGATGCAAGTTGCACCGCTGGAAAGAGGAGAGTCTACCCTTTTCAGCGGTGTATTAACCATTAATGGTATTGCTGCAGGATCGTGATTCGTCGCTAACCGGCGCTAAAACTCAATTCGAACCTGGAGGAGGGGCTGACATCTTGGATGTCAGCCAAGCCTCCAGGTCCCCCCCCCCACCCACTACAACCTCACCATAAGTGTGAGGATGTCAGTGGGCCAGTTAACCTTCTAGCTGCCATGTAGAGATAGGGGGATCCTTTGGATCCCCTTATCTCCCGATCCGTGGCAGGTAGATGGTCATATTTGACATCATTGAAAGGCCTGATCATGGCCATACCAAACATGACCAGGTTGGTTTAAAAATAAATTTAATAATAATAATAATTTAATAATAAAAAAATAAAATAAAATAATTACTAAAGGACGAATTTGTGTAAAACCGCCCGGTCACTAAGGGGTTAAAAAAGTGGTATCGGTGCATCCCTAATTTCAGCACAGCAGATTTCATGTCTGATGTCTTGAAATTTCAGGAGCATGTTCTGGAGCCCATAAAAGTCAGTCTTGCACTCTATCTTCAACCGGAGCAGCAGTATAATTTGTCTGTGTTGGGCCCCACTTCATACTTAAACCATACAAAAAAATTATAGTCATCTGCGTTATGACTTTGGCATGGCAGATGTGTATAAAAGCTTTTATGGGCATTCATATTAAACTAAAAACATCTGTTTTTGTTTAGCGTGTTTATATGAGAGTTTTAGCGCAGGTGAAAAAAAAATATATATATACACTATATTGCCAAAAGTATTCGCTCACCCATCCAAATAATCAGAATCAGGTGTTCCAATCACTTC
This sequence comes from Leptobrachium leishanense, assembly GCA_009667805.1. Classification (NCBI taxonomy): domain Eukaryota; kingdom Metazoa; phylum Chordata; class Amphibia; order Anura; family Megophryidae; genus Leptobrachium; species Leptobrachium leishanense. The sequence goes on along the minus strand of CM019066.1, from coordinate 317,019,024 downwards.
CATGGCCACAGGTATATAAAATCAAGCACCTAGGCATGCAGACTGTTTTTACAAACATTTGTGAAAGAATGGGTCGCTCTCAGGAGCTCAGTGAATTCCAGCGTGGAACTATGATAGGATGCCACCTGTGCAACAAATCCAGTCGTGAAATTTCCTCGCTCCTAAATATTCCACAGTCAACTGTCTGTTGTATTATAAAAACGTGGAAGTGTTTGGGAACAACAGCAACTCAGCCACGGAGTGGTAGGCCACGTAAACTGACGAAGCGGGGTCAGCAGATGCTGAGGCGCATAGCGCGAAGAGATCACCAACTTTCTGCAGAGTCAATCGCTACAGACCTCCAAACTTCATGTGACCTTCAGATTAGCTCAAGAACAGTGCGCAGAGAGCTTCATGGAATGGGTTACCATGGCCAAGCAGCTGCATCCAAGCCATACATCACCAAGTGCAATGCAAAGCGTCGGATACAGTGGTGTAAAGCACGCCGCCACTGGACTCTAGAGCAGTGGAGACATGTTCTCTGGAGTGACGAATCGCACTTCTCCATCTGGCAATGTGATGGATGAGTCTGGGTTTGGCGGTTGCCAGGAGAACGGTACATGTCTGACTGCATTGTGCCAAGTGTAAAGTTTGGTGGAGGGGGGATTATGGTGTGGGGTTGTTTTTCAGGAGCTGGGCTTGGCCAAGACATTTTGGACAATTCCATGCTCCCAACTTTGTGGGAACAGTTTGGAGCTGGCCCCTTCCTCTTCCAACATGACTGTGCACCAGTGCACAAAACAAGGTTCATAAAGGCATGGATGACAGAGTCTGGTGTGGACTTGACTGGGCTGCACAGAGTCCTGACCTCAACCCGATAGAACACCTTTGGGATGAATTAGAGCGGAGACTGAGAGCCAGGCCTTCTCGTCCAACATCAGTGTGTGACCTCACAAATGCGCTTCTGGAAGAATGGTCAAAAATTCCCATAAACACACTCCTAAACCTTGTGGACAGCCTTCCCAGAAGAGTTGAAGCTGTTATAGTTGCAAAGGGTGGACCAACGTCATATTGAACCCTATGGATTAGGAATGGGATGTCACTTAAGTTCATATGCGAGTCAAGGTAGGTGAGCGAATACTTTTGGCAATATAGTGTATATATATATGCGTATATATCATTTTCTGGATCAAATTTGCAATAATTGAAATTCCTTTGTATTGCTCTAGAATTAGACCATATTGAGTGTACTCGATATTGGGCCATTAGCATGTGCTTTTGGATGTCAAGTATACTCGAACTTGGTAGTGAAGGAGTTATAAAGTAAATAAACACGTGATAAGTGTCACGTGCGGTGCCCGGTAAGTACCGGCGAACAGGTTGAGAACCCACGTGCAGTAAATATAAAAATGAATGACACAAAAGGTTGTATTGAAAATTGCAGAAAATATATTAAATGAACTGGATGCAAAACAAAAGGGCAGTAAGGCTGGGTGCACACGAGCGTAGTCTGCTGCGCACAGTACGCCCTTTATGATGCACTATATGATGTCCGTTCTAGCATATAATGACGTGGATAGAGAAAAACACACGTAGTACGCGCGCAACGCATAACGCGCGCTGAAGATGTCTGTCATGGAAACACCAATGCGAAAGCGCTAGGATTGACGCTGTATAGATGATGTTGGACATGTGTTGGAGGCAAATCGTCTGATGTCTAACAATCTCTTCCATCATAAAGTGCGTCCTTTTTAACACGCGTACTGTGCGCAGCAGACTACACTCGTGTGCCCCCGTCCTAATATGTATAAACAATAATAGTCCGTGGAAAAACAATAGAGGATGTTCAAAAATACAGTCTCTGGGTAAATGGAAAAATTGAGACGGAAACCTGGATAAATGATAATCTTCTTTGAGATGACACAAGGAGGAACTGAGGATCGTGGATGGAGGTCTAGAGGAGTATCAGGTTGTATTGTCCAGAAACAGGCATAAGGTTCGTTACAAGGTTAGTCGATTCAGGCAGGATAGTCAGAAGACTCTGGAGCAATTTCAGACACGTCCTTCCTTACGAAGTAAGGTTCAGACTTTAATGTCAGAGCATTGGCTGGATGTAGGAGTGGTTCTTTTAAAGGGAACCAGACAGTGCTAATTATACACATGGTGATGCAGGAGGCCTGACACAGAATGAGAGATTAACATTAGGGATGGGCTGCCGGTTCGAATCTGTTCTAAGTTCGCATCGAACATCGGCTGTTCGAAAGTTCGGGAACTTTGAACTTTTCCGGCCGTTCGCAAAAGTTCGAAAAAAAAATATTGAATTTATCTAAAGATAAAGTGACTCTTCACTACAGAATATTATAAGCAACGGTTTATTAGATATTGAATTAAAACGGGAATATTTTTAACATTGAAGCCTATGGGATAAAATCTTGTTGCTAAAACATCAGGCAGACGAGGCCCTCTAATCAGGCACTGCAGAGAGCAGCCCGCCGGGGCCTCCCAAGGATCCCTTGAGGAGCATGTGGCCGCCGGATGAAAGGAGCTGCGACTGTGCGGGCTGGCCGGCCAGTTGCATGTGGCAGAGAGGCGGCGCAGGGAGGGAGCCACTGCACCTGCGGCCATGGCAGACCCCCCCCCACAACCTCGATCCAGGAAGCCCCCCACTGACATCCAGGCTAAGGTAAGGTGACACATTTCTAAAAAAAAAAAATCCGAGGACATTTTTGAATGTCCCCGTGAAGTTGGGAACATAAAAATAAAACTTGTTTTTTTCTTTCTAATACTCTCCTGATTCCTGGATCCACCAACAAGTCCAGCCTCCTGTATCCCACTCTGTTAGAAGCTGCATACACCGGCGCGCTGTGTGCAGCTTCTGAGAAGATACGCTATTAGTGTAGAGGGAGTGATGCAAAATGCGCAGTCGGCTTCCCCGCTACACTAAATAGCGTATCTTCTCAGAAGCTGCACACAGCGCGCCGGTTAAAGCTAGCGTCAGACTGTAGAGGTGCTGCCCGGCAGTGTGAAGATTGATATGCTGCATTAATTCTTCTTCATACAAATTTGGTTACTTAACCCGTTTGCGATTGGATTGTAATATTGTGACATCCAGGGCCCCTGGTAGCGATCGGGGGGGGGCCCGGTGCATGGTGCCCGCAGCTGGCCGAATGCCAGGAGCTCCGGCAGCACTCGGCGCAGCTGTGAGTGATCAGGGGGCAGGGCGCGGTGTGATGACGCGGAGCCGCCAGGACCTTTAAATCAGGAGTGCGCATTGTACACCTTGCCTTGCCGTGGAGTTTTTATTCCCGCATCGCTAGCTTACCAAATCAGTACGTGTACTTGTTACTGACCCTGCTTGTTCTGAGGACCCAATCTGTTGCCGACTTTGCCTGCCATTTGACTATTCTCTCTGTGTACTCCCTGCCTGTTCTGTTTGCCTCCTGTTGCTACTGGTTTGTGCTGATTCTCACCATATACAGTAGCGCAGTACAAGTGCCTAAACGTTGCTGACCCAGTTTTGTTATAACGACTATAGTCGCTCTGTGCCCCTGTCTGGTATATTCCGCTGCTTGTTACTGCTGGTGCACTTCCATCCTGCCATACACTGTAGCGCAGTACTAACTTATATTGATCTCAGTCTGTGGTGTACAGTATATTGCTGGTGCTGTCTCTCTGGCCTGTGTGGCTGCTAGAGGTTAGGTTTAGTGGTCCCGACCATCCTGTTTTTGTTGCTCAAACATTTCTCATGGCTTCAAATCGCATTTAAACATGAGCAAAAGTGGTAAAAATTTGCTCCACGCACAGCGGTGAAATGGCTCAAAAAACTTTTTTTTTTGTTAAAAACACTTTTTGTAAAAATTTGTTTTTCATTGTTTCCGGTCCCCCAGGGCAGTACCTGGACCCCCATATACCTTTTATGACCAATATCTTGCATATATGCCCTCTGGAGGGGACTTTCATTTTCAAACTTTTGAGCCCCATTGACTTGCATTGCGTTCGAATCGTGTTCGCGCTCGAATTCGAACTTTTTCAAATGTTCGAGTTCGAATGCGAACTGAACACGTGGGTGCTCGGCCCATCCCTAATTAACATATACATAAGCATGCTACCAGGGTTGTATTCAGGATTCAAGATTTGGCTTTCTTTTTGCGGCGGCGTCGTGGAGTCCGGGTTGGCACATTACAGTAAGTGAGAACAAGTCTCAAAATTCCAGCCTAAGGTGATGATGAATACCTAATAACAGTAATAGTAACAATCGGTGATCTACTTAAACAATTTAAGTGTTCTTCAAATGTATTTCCCATAAAATGTATTCTTTAAAACACATTGAAAAAAAATAGTGAAATATACAATCCAAAGCAGGGTTGCTTATTCTCCACAATCAAAACAGGACAGCTTGTTCTCTTTTTTCAGTATAGGGGAAGAAAACACAGAGGGCTAAGTTACAAACGTTTGCGCCAGCGCAAAAAAACATTAACGCGAGGGGTAAAACCATTTGCGCCTAATCCCGTATTACATAGTCAGCGCAACAACCACGGGTGAACCTGCGCCAACCCTGCACGAACTTACTGTACTGCGCGCGTCCTATACTTAACATTGTGAGCGCAAATGCGAATGTGTGCTGGTACGAGGATGGTATTGCAGTCTATTCGCGGTAATTACCGCATAGCCTTTGCGCGCATAATTTTAGCAACTACAAAAAGCTGGTGGTAACGGCATATCTGAATAGCCTGACTAACCCCAAAAAAAAAACAGCCCATAAAAAGGAATGCAGCAACAATATAATGGATGATGGCAGGTGTGTGTGTGTATTATTACTGTAGCATATGTGCTCATTTTGCATCATAGACGCAGAACCCGTCTCCGATGCCTCTGCCAGGCGCAATTTAGTTGCGTTTGATAGGTGTGTTTCTTCATTTCGATTGGCTGAATGGGTGCAAAAAACTGCGCGCAAAGATTTTTGCGTGAGACGGCACTGAGCCAGCATTTGTGCGTGTACTGTTTGCGCGGGCAATTGATCGGCGGAGGAAAAAAGTCGCGAGGATTGTAATTCCAGCGGTGATTTGCCCGCGCAAAAGTTTAACGTTGGCGCAAAGATTTTCTCTTTGCGTGAGGCTTTTTGCATGAAGATTGTAATATAGCCCAGAGAGAGGTATTTCTCTACATTAGCACTATTTATGGAAAGGATAGTTAGTATAAATTTATAAATATTATTATTTGTTTAGTAAAACTGAAATGTTTATCTTGGGGGAAAAAAATATGAAAATCTATTGAAGAACATTTTCTGAATTTTGTGAACGTGAAGATCAATGATTAACAAATAAATACTTGCATGTAAATATCATCCATGAAAAGATGTTCAACCTGAGCTAAGAGAAGCTATCAAATGTTTGGAATTTTTTTATTATTATAAAAATATCTGGACGAATGTCACAAATGTGAACGAGCATCTTTAGAGTAACATATGCAAGTTTGTTTTTCTACTTTGTATGTTGATATCAACATTTTTTTTAAATAAAAGCAAAACATAGAAACATTAGCAGAGAGACGGTCATGATATCTGATCTGCGCCTCAACGGTTAAAAGACCTTCACGCATGTAACAATTGTGAATTTTGACACAATTCTAGGTGCTTGGCCTCTGCAAGGGAATAAAAGTGCAAACTTTACTGCTTTAGACAAGTGAGGCCCCTTACGCATCCTCGGTCCAGCTGTTCACCTTGCTTTTAAAAACAATGAATGGGAGAAGGAGGTAAGAATTCAATGGACGCTGTCCGTGGCAGCTGTTCTCTTTCATGTATTTCTAGAGAATGGAGAATTAAAAGTTTCTGTATTACACATGTGCAGGCGACCATCTGTGATTTGAACAGGGAATCGCAGGATATAAGAATGACGTCATAAATAAATGCAGGCTTAGCAATTCTCCAATAAGATATCCAGTTGAAGGAGATATCTATTGACATGGATCGGAGTTCAGGGATTTACTAAAAAGAAAGACTTTGAGAGGTGAATTTATATAATGCATTAGTGCCTGGGAAAAAAAAAACTAATGTAAATTCAATAACGTCAACGTTGTCTTAATACATTCAGGTCTCACAGTTGCAGCTGCAACACTTGCTTCCACTTCCTTGTTTATTAAGATTTTTTTTCCATCTCCTCCATCTAATGGCTAAATTTCAGATGCACTTCTTTTTGTAATTTCCTGCTCCATTAATGTTCAGATTGATTTTCTAAGTCTCGACACTTTATCCCATTTGTTCCATATAACTACAGTTAATGCCCTTTCCACGGTTATGAACATACTGTGCACTTATTTCTTTTCAGTAAGAACATGAACTTAAGTTACATTTGTTCTAAAATGTAGGAAGCCTTTTCAGAATATAATAAATACTGGCTTGCTGCTGCAATTACCTTCACCCACATACAACTATATGCAGAACCGGTCAAGCTGGTGGTCTATTCATGGATGCAGACGGAACACAGATTTTCAGTGTACTTTACTGCAGAATCTAATCTTGCGGGAGTTAAACCAGAGTAATTAAAACTGTATCTACAATTTCAACTATTGGGACACACTATTTTATGCTACAATTTTCTGCTACTTGTTAATTTATGAGACTAGTTGACCTTTCATAGCTCCAAGTTAATGGAAAAGACGTCACACACATTATTATTATTATTCTTTATTGATATAGCGCCAACATATACGGCGGCGCTGAACAATGGTACAATACAGACAGTGTTACAATACATTGAGACCAAACAACATTTGACAAACTAACACAGGAGGAAATGAGGGCCCTATTCCTGAGGGAATTTACAATCTAGAAGGGTTGGAGGGTGAGAAATAGGAGGAGAGGACTGCAAGGTGAGAGTGACGGTCTGTTGGGACAGTGAAGCGTATTGGTGAGTCTAGTGGTAGGCTTGCCTGAAAGTCTTAAGGGAGCGTTTGAAGGAGGGGAAAGTCTGACAGTACGAGGGAGAGTGTTCCAGAAGATGGGGGCTGCCCGTGAGAAATCCTGCAGTCTAGTATGGGAAGAGGTGATGCAGGGAGAAGCTAGGCGCAGGTCACTGATATCAGGGAGTGGGCTGGGGTTTACTGGTGATTTGCAAGGACTGGTAGTGGGGGCAGAATTAGTGAGGGCTTTGTAGATCAGGGGGAGAATGTTGAATTTTACTCTGCAGTGGTTGGGGAGCCAGTGGAGCCAGTGAAGAGACTCACAGAGACAGAGCGGCAGTTGAGGCGAATAAGCCTGGCAGAGGCATTGAAGATGAACTGTAGGGGGAGAGGTGTGAGAGAGGGAGGCCAGCTAGAAGATTGTTACCCTCGTTCTGTTAAACAGCTTTATTGGGACATTCTAATTAATTAAATTTACAAAATATTTTACCAGGAATTAATACATTGAGATTTCTCTCTTATTAAAGTATGTCCTGGGAAGACCAATAGAAGCGCATGTTGATGTTTTACATAATTTCATTCCAACAAATAGTTAGAGAATTATAGCTCACAGTTGTAGGTTTGGCTTGATTGTAGGAAAAGGAAGACCGTTCTTTTCAGAGAACTCAGGCTGCTGGATGATTTTATACTTTCGGGAAGTTTATACCACAGATGTGGAGTCGTTTTTGAACATCACCTAAAGGAAATTAGAACAAACATTTTTGAAATTTACACACATGATTCAAATTATTTTTTTAGCAAATGTTTCCTATATAGCAACATCGTGTGTGTGTATGTGTGTGTGTGTGTGTTTTGCAGAATGTCAGATAATAGAGAGGTGCAGAAAAACTACCTGATAACCTGAAATGACGAGTGGTTGTGATCCCATATGATCTACAAGTATAAGAGACCCCACGTTGGGAAGGAGGATTCTTTCTAAAAGGGGCTGTCATCACTGGAAAGTCTAGCAGGCTTATTCAGAGAAAGGGGAAAACCAGGAGAATTGGCAGAAGAAGAGAACAATCTAGACCAAATAGCCAATTTGGAAAGTGAGATAAATGGGAGAATTTTTCTAGTTTGGCTATTTTGACCTAGAATTTTATCTTCTCCAGTCATTCTCCTGAGTTTCACCTATCTTTGAATAGACTTGATAATCTTGCGACCCCTCAAACAAATATAATAGACAGAGAGGGTTCATTCACTAAAGCAGAGGGAGAGACAAATGAGAAGGGAAAATCAGTTTTGTACCAATCTCTCCAAGGTGGGATGTAGATGTTTCAATTTATTAATGTGTTATTTTGGTCAAAAGAGTTAAATTAATTTGTCAGTCGTTCTTTTTGTATAAACCGTTTACATATGTATGCAAAGGGTAATTCAGTGTACAGGCATTTGTATGTATTGTCAGAGAATATTCATGTTCTTATTTGTGTTAACATATGCCTTTGTATATCAGTACAGGTGTGAAAGAGAGAATAAATGTGTGAATTGTTTAAAATGTAGGCGCTCCATAGAGGAGCTTGTGTTGTTGAGATCTCAGCATCTGCTGTCAGCAAGTGGACGCATGTTGATCGCCTTCTACCTGCAAACCACAACTTTTTTGTTCATCTTGGCAAAGACCTCCATCCTGCTAGGCTAGAAAGTATCCACAAAAAGCTTTTTTATAAATGCTATCATTCTCTCTCTTTCCTCCTTGGCGTCTCCCTATATCTCACCTCCCTTTAATGTCTCTTTGCTTGCCTGCTCACGTCTTGCATGGGAAAATCCCATTAAATAACATAAGAATTCTGCAAACTTTCCTGCCGCAAGGGAGAAGGAAGAATACAGGGAGAGCTCCAATAGCACTCATTACTGTACATAGATAAGAGTCATGGTTTTATACTTGTTGAAAATCCCTGTGAGTACAGATACAAGGTGTTACTGTATTTTACATATACTGTACAACCATTATGCTACATAGACATGTTTTTTTATATTCCATTGGTATTTTTGGAAGCTGCATTGCTAATAATCTCATTATGATCACTTTGAATCCCCATAAGCATGATAGCTGACCACTTTTGTTATCTATCTTAATCATATTTACTGTATTTAACGCAAAGACCATTTCTACCTGTATGCTGATAATGCAGGACAATTTCAGAGTTAACATGCTGAAGGCAAGGAGCACCATCTAGACCAGTGGTTCCCAACCTTTTCTGGAGCACCGCCCCCTTTGCAAGAAAAAAAAATTCCAACACCCTCCTCTCCCATAATAGTTATACCTAATACTAAAATATTATTTCACATTAGTAATAATCCCCTCCTCAACTCCTAACAAAGACTCAAAGAAATACATAGCAGTAGGCAGGGATTTAATTTATTTTTATATTTACATATTTCTGCAATCCTACTTTAATCAAACCTACACATCAGGTGCCATTTTTTTACTCTTCATGCCCCTGCACAGGGGGTTTATAGAATAGGGGCTATAACTGTCATATCCATTTAAGTTTGTTTTTGTTTTTGACTAGTAGACTAAAAGTCCCCTCATTAACAAATTTACTGAACAGATAACTGTTCAAATACTTGCTTGTTTGAAATTATATTTGCTTCTTTGAAATAAAAAGGAAAACCTCTATCCTCCCAGCCTGTGCCCATCTCTCTTCCCAGTATTCTCCCTCCCAGCCTGTGCCCATCTCTTCCCAGTATCCCCCCCAGCCTGTGCCCATGTCTTCCCAGTATACCCTTAGCCTGTGCACATCTCTTCCCACTATCCCTCTCAGCCTGTGCCCATCTCTTCCCAGTATCCCCTCAGCCTGTGCCCATTTTCTTCCCTGTATTCCCCCAGCCTGTGCCCATCTCTCCTCCCTGTATTCCCCCCCAGCCTGTGCCCATCTCTCTGCCCTGCACATCCCCTAGTTTGTGCCCCTATCTCCTCCTTGCATCCTCCCTCCCAAACTATGCCCGTCTCTGTGTCTCACTTTTCCAGCCAGTTCCAATGAAGGCCAAGCATTGTTTTTCAGTCAGTGTGTGTGTCTCAGTGATGCCAGTATGTATTGGTTGACTGAGAGGGAGCAATCACTCCTATAAGTTGCAGCACTGTACATGCTGGGGTCGCAGTAAATGCCAAGCACTGTCAGTCACAATCTCAGTGATCCCAGCATGTGCAGGCTGCCTGAAAGTGATAGCAGTTTTTGATTGCTATCAGCAATCAAACTCCTATCAGTAAAAGTACCGTTTATGCTGGGATTTCAGTGATATGAATGGTAAGCCAATATTAAAATACAGTGGCTTGCCAATTCCCTTTCTCTCCTTGTCAGAACTAACTGGCAGAGAGAGAATTACAAGTGTCAGAAAAAGTAAATAAAAATATATATTTTCACTTTTAGAACTATAAAAAGTAACCCCTTTTAGCAATTATCTACAGCTGAGCTGCAAAATTAGTTTTACATCCTAAGGAGTTAATTTTTTAATTAACTCCCTGATGACTGGTTACGTACAAAATTAGTCACTGTCACCAAAGTGACTGCGAGTGCACATTGTTGTATGTTACCTAGACTCTAAGTACAACATTTGCTAAATCAGTATTGGGCCCAGAATTGGCAAAATATTACAATATTTCTTAAAGAGTGAATAACAGAATATTATGAACAGTGATAGTCTCTACCTCTTTTCCAGCAGTTTGTCCAATTGTTTTTAGAATTCAACCCACAAACTTTTGCGTTAGTATAAAATTTTAGTCTGAAGTGTATATTTGTAACACTCAGTTTGTGGTTTTTATATTAACTTCCGAAAAAAATGGTATTTTTTTTTTTAATTTGTATGATTTAATCGCCCAATTAATCGTTTATGAAAATAATCATTAGTTGTAGCCCTACTTCTATCACTTATCACTCACAAAAATGGATTATTGGCAAAGCACACAAAAAATAATGAGACTAGATCCCTGCTTTTTATAGAATTGAAATCGTGCACGCATCCTCAATACTTCTTTATGCAATAACAATAAGATGAAAAATTTCAAGGGTAGAAATTAATAATAAATATTATTAAATTCTTCAGTACGCTACTGCCCCACTAGACTGCCTTAATGCCCCCCCATTTGACTCTGGACCCGCTTCTGCCCCCCATGGAAGGCTTCAGCGCCCACTGGGGGTGGTACCACCACGTTGGTAAACACTCATTTAGACATTAGAACCTTTCACCCAGCAGTATTTTCAAAGGACCAATAAATACTTAAAAAAATGTAAAATTATAAAATTTATATTATTTTATTATTGTATCTATCACAGATCAACAACTTTTGTACAAACCTGCTGACTGATGTTTTATTCTACAGGTAAATTCTGTAATAAATATTATATTTTTTTAACAAAAAATAGGTAGTTAAATGTAGTATTACAATTGTATGCCATGACTAACCCTTTTACTAAAGGGGTTATTCACAGAGATTCAAACTTGCCCTGAAATTATTATTATTATTCTTTATTTATAAAGCGCCGGCATATTCTGCAGCGCTGTACAATAGGCACAGTATAGACAGGGTTACAATACATTGAACAACATTTGACAAACAGTACAGGAGGAGATGAGGGCCCTATTCCTGTAGGAACTCACAATCTAGAAGGGTGAAATTGCACCGAACAGTGAATTTCCCTGGTACCTTTTTGCGGCCATTCGGCTATTCACAAAGCAGGCAGTTCGTCTATTTTTGGTGAATTGCCAGCAAAATACAGTTCAGCGGCAGTGAAATCCCCATAGAGAAGTGATGGTTAATCTATTCACAGACACCGAACAGCCGAGAAAAGTTGTCAGAGTATTCGGATTTTTGGTGGTTTAATTCGGCAGGTTTCAGGCGAATCCCATAGGTTTCAATGTTAAAAATATTCCCGTTTTTATCAAATATCTATTAAACCATTTATTCTTTTAATCTGCAAAGAAAAGTCTCTTTATTTTTTGGATGTTTTAGGCATTTTTCAGGATTATTTCAGCAAAAGGTTTTTTTTAAAATAGTGTTTTAAATAGTGTTTTTTCTTTTTTGTGTAACAGACCTTTTTATTATTATTCATAGAACCTTATATGTTAATTCCAGTAATTTTTGTCAAGCAGTTTTTTTTGCAAACAGAGTTTCAAATTGGACACTTTCAATCGTTTTATTTATTTATTTATTTATACCCGTACGGCGGCTTGTCGGCTTTTTCCAACAGCTGGTCGTTGGTGTGTTTGTGACATCTGTCTGACAGGTTTGCGGCGGCTGCCGGCAGGTCAGCGGTGGCTGTCCGGTGGGCTGGCGGCGGCAGTCGGCGGGTTGGCGCCAGCGTTCAGCGGCCGTTTCGCCGCACTTCAGGGACTCTGCGGTAAATACTGAATTCACTGCAGAGTCAGTGAATCGGATTCGCCGAAGTGCGGCAATTCAAAGAGCACCGAATAGCTCTCTTACTAACCCTTTAAGTTCAATAATAGATTTATTGTATTTTCATCAGATGGAAATAAAGTCATAAGCATGAGAGGATTCCAACACGGATTATTTGTATAATGCAAATTATTATGAATACTACAATAAAAAAAAGATAATTTTTAACAAAAATGTAAAATAAGAATCAGAATTTGAACAATCAATATATTTTTAGTCAGAGGTAATCATTTGTCACAATTGCTGCTATGCAGAACACATAAAAGCATAATAGGTCGAAATAATATACATATAATATATTTTATCATTAAAGCAGATGCTGGTTTTCTCTGAGAACCAGCACATGCCCGCTGTGTGTTCTGCGCTTATGCTCAAGGTCTTCTTTAAAAAAAATAAGAGAATTTAACATGTTAACACCTGCTGTTGTCATGTAGCCAGATGAATGGCCTGCAAATCAGATATAATTTTTGTTCGTTAACTTACATATTCCTAAGCTACTCTTTAATAGAAAAATGCAGGACTTTCAAACGATTCTATGTTCTTTGAATTGGGTGTAGATTTTATTAAACATAATTTAAGATCTTTCTTTTATTATTTACATGTATTAATAATCATAATAAATACAGAATAAATTGTACAGATAATTATAAAACGACTAAACAATAATATAGAATAAATACAGTCCCCAATATGTAATTCAAAAGACAATACATAATTCTTTTATGTTTATAATTTTCTTAATTATAAATCCTGTCTGCTGATTGACAGGACGCTGGTGGTAAGGGGTTAAAGTAGGGGCTTGCAGGTTAAATATAACAGCGAAATATTAAAATACATACTTGCAGGTTGTAAATATTAACATACGGATTTGTATGTTATAAAAGTAAATTGATGGACTTGTACATTATAAATATAACAGTCAAAGATTATTTTACAGACTTAACTTGTTATGACTGTAAAAGTGGAATTTTAAGGAATTATTCACTAACCTCCGACTTTGCCACCGAATTGCAGAGAACAATGAATTTCACCATTCTGTGGAATTTCAATGCAATTCTTCTTTTCACTAAGCTATCAATTCGACAAATACTGGCGTAGTGACAGCAAACTACAGTGCAGTTCGTTGCAATTTGGCAGCACCAAAATTGCTCCATAGAAGATTATCATGCCTTCTATTCACAGAATGCCGAACTGCCCCAAAATTCCAGCGAAATGCCCTGATTTTTTGTGTTTCAGTTTGACAGGTTTAACCAGGTTAATACTATTAGGGTTATTCAAAGAGAATCGAAAAGTCACCGCACGTTCGGTGACTTTTCGTTCTCTTCAATTCGGACCGATTTGGCAATCAAATTTCGGCGACCCTGCGGTGTATTCAGCAAGCACCACAGGGCCGTCGAAGCGCAGGGAAAAGCTGCCGCAAATCCGACGAAAGGTCACCGCAAAAACCCGGCGAATGCACGCCGAAACCCGCAAAAACATGTGGATTAACCCGCCGAAGATGCCGGAAAAACCCGAGCAGGAGCCGATCACACACAGCGCAGCCTCCGGAAAAAGCCAACACCGCAGAAGAGTGAAGTGAATAAATTAGGAAAACAGTTTGCTTGAATGTTTGAAAAGTGAAACGCTGTTTGCAAAGAAGCTACTGAGCGAAAATGTCTGAAATTTACATATGAGGTCCAGGGAATGATAATAAAGAGGGCTGTTACAGAAAACATAAGTAAACATAAAAAAACTAAATAAAAAAAATCAGACTTCTTAGAAAAAAATCCAGAAAAATGCTTAAAATATCCTAAAAAATCTATAAATAAAGAGACTCTTTACTGCAGAATTTTATAATGAACGGTTTATTAGATATTGAATTAAAACGGGAATATTTTTAACATTGAAGCCTATGGGATTCTCCTGAATAAACCTGTCGAATGAAACAACCAAATGGCAGGGCATTTCGGGAACCTTTCACTGCTGGTTTGTGGTCTCTGAATAGCCGAAGCAGTGCTTTTTTATGGGGATTTCACTGCCCTCGAAAAGGCACCGAATGTGCAGGCCAGGCAATTCGCCAGGATTTGGCGTATTGCCTGCTCTCTGGATAGCCGAATGGCCAAGAGAGGTAACCGAATGCTGAATTTCAGCGTTCGGTTACCTTTCTCCAGCCATTCGGATCTCTTTGAATAACCCTTTATAGGTTTCAATCTAAAAACTTGCAGGGTTATTCAGAGAAAGGTGAAAACCAGGAGAAATGTCAGGAGAAGAGAACAATCTAGACCAAATAGCCGATTTGGAAAGTGAGATAAATGGGAGAATTTTCTGGTTTGGCTATTTTGACCTACAGGGTTATTCAGAGAAAGGTGAAAACCAGGAGAACTGTCAGGAGAAGAGAACATAAGGTATTACTCCCAACTGCATGTGTACATGCTAGATTATGATGCACTCACAGACAATATTTGATTGAAGTCACATCAAGGTATCTTTTTAACGTTTTCTCCCTTTTAGAGGATCCAATCCTTTTTTTGGACTCCTCAGGTCTGACGATTTTCAGATCTCCCAATGACGGGGTTTAAATACCTCGGGGAGAAAAGGTATGATAGTATAGACAGCCACAGATAGGTATCAAACCAAATTTATTGCGCTTACATAAAATCAGAAAAAAAGAGGCATATCACCACATTTCCCAAGTCCACATACACTCTGCAACCAAGTGTTCAATGGGATAGGTCCTCAACAGGTGATCCTCCACAGTTCTCCTCGCTCTGTTCGACGCGTTTCGTCACCTGGACTTCATCAGGAAAATGTTGGTCTCTTGATATCCCCACCCTTACATATCGTCTATATACAATGAATCAATTAATCCTAAATTCAGAATATAAAACACATGATGAAAACTACACCCCCACCCCCGGGATCCAATCCGACATGTAATCCATTTCCGCCATCTTTGAAGCTGGTATTTCATTTAGGGAACATGCCCATACTTCATAGTTCCTCCCAGTAGATCCTGCGTGTCATCCAAGCATAAATATTTCCCTTGTGTTTTGTAGGATGTTGTTTTATGAATAATATGACTATGTGTAAAACACTGACCTTGCTCCCAGAGTGGGAAATGAGAAGGTGCGTAACGACAGTGGTATTGCTCATTTAATATGTGATATATGGACAATGACATTGCTTTGGAACTAAAACTAAGTAAATAAAAAATTTTTTATCCTTTTTTCTTTTCTTTTAGATTTTACATGGTCACGTTTGGTATCAATGCAAAGGCCAGACTCTGTCCTGTCCAATGATACCTCCCTGGACCTTGTAAGGTGTAAAGATTAGAGAAGCAGGGTTCCAAAGTCCCACCAAGTGCTCTTCGCTGTAGTGCAGCGGTTTAGGTTTTTGTGACTATGTGACAATTCGTAATAACGGATTGTGCCGTCACCTTCACACTTGAGATGGTGAGTTAGTGCAGCATCATTGTTCACTTTATAATTGAAAAGTGAGAAATATTGCTGTGTTAGAACGAAAAAATAAAGAAATATTTATTATTTTATTTTTATTGTTACATAAAACATGGTCATGTTTGGTATCTTTGGAAAGGCCAAGCTCCCTCACATGACCTGTAGCTGATATGGAGTTGGAGATATAGGAGTCCAAATGCCCATCTATGCAGACATAGTTATCCTTTCTCTGGGCCTATTCTGGGGCATGGGCCTGGAGCTGCTGCTCCATCAGTCCCTGTATTTATCCAGCCCTGGCCCTAAGGGGAAAAAATTGGGTTCGCTAATTTCCCCTTTGCGTCCCGTTTTACCATTAGATTACAGGGCCAGCGCTGAGTCCAGCTGCCTGCCCCGTAGTGGTCGCTAGGCTCTGCTATATAATCTAGACAGTTAAATATGGCCAGGTTTTGAGAAAAAATATATGACTTCACAGCTGTTCCACATTCCACTGCTTTACTGATATGCATTGTCAATCTGCTTCAAGTAAAAAAAAATTATTTGCCCAGGAAAAGGACTTTAGTTCCCTAGACGTGTTTAAATACTGATTAAGAAATATTTTAACATCTTAAAATATCATTGTCCCCTGTACGAAGTATTGCCCCCCTCATGGGAAGCGAAGACTTAGCAGAAGCAAATCTGCCGAAAGTCTCCATGCAATTAATAAGAACGTAGGCGAAGATGAAAGGCAGTACTCATATCTCTCAATAAATGATGAAGGGATTCAGCACTCCAATCTGTAAAAGGACTAGTTTACAGGACTAGCAGTAACATTTCGGCTGTGGCAGCCTTTCTCGAGCTCAGTATTGAACTTGAGAAAGGCTATTCTAGCCGAAACATTGCAGCTAGCCCAACAAACTGGTTCTTTTACAGATTGGAGTGCTCGGTTCCTTCATCTTTGTTTGAATTTCACATGGAGTTTTGGTTGGCCACTCCATGGTTCCTGGAACACCTATCCTACCTTTAATTGCTTAAACCAGTGAGTGCACAACCCTTCAGATGTTTATGGTAGTCATGGTACTCATGTTTCGATAATGCAAATGAAAAATTGAAGAATTAAAAGCCTGAACATTTAAATACTTGGTGTTGTTAAACAGCCTGTAAGTTGATCAATGTTTATTCAGATATATGTTGAAATGTAATAAGCACCAAAACCTACAGTTTATTTTTCTGTGCCAGCAAATGTCAGAATGCATAGCTCTGTACATTCCAGTCCAGCCAATGCCTCTGAATGCAGAAGAATTTAATAACAGTATTAAATGGTAAAAGCAGGAGGGATATGACACTCATATTTTTTCTTCCCCTCATTTCTACCTTTTGAGTAGCCCTTGAAACATCCACTCATCAATGACTTCAAGTTTCTATACTTATAACAGGGAGAAGATCATAGCAAGTCATTTTAAACCTTTGCTTACAGTAAATATAGTATAGTTTTTTTTCAGCTGTAATTTCCTTGTGGAAACTCCAGGCCTTATTCCTCTCTTGACATTAAGATAACAGCTGGAGCCATTATACATTATAGGCTAAATTACACTAATAGCGCTAAAACGGGGCACAAAGGAGAAAAACCTGCACCTGCAGGCTTCTTCTTTCCGCCCCTGTTGTAGCACGATATTTTAATGCAGGCGCTTAAAAAGCTGCCTGCATTGTTACCGGGCGCTAAGCCCCGGGATGCGCGCAGCAGTGCTAAGCACCGCCGCGCACATCCACTCGATGGAGACCATAGGACTCTATTGAAGTAGTGTCACGTTCACTGTCCCACTCACCCCTCACAACCGTGGTGAGAATCCTTTTGGACAGACTTTTAGACCCTCCGATACTTGAATGGTCGGGTCCACTAACCCTATCACTCCCAGCCAGGGAGAATAGACAGACCAACAATAATGAGTATAGCTTAGTAACAGCAGGTTTCGAGATCACGTTATCACTGAGCCACAAAGGGTTAACTTCACTGATAAGCTGAAAGCAGTGAAGACGATCTTTTAGCAGTGTGCTCATACACCAGGGGTTAACAGAAGCCTGGTCATACAAATGTTGGCAACAGAGCGGATTTTCGCACAGGCAGATTTGGCAACGAACAAGGTCCTCATACACTTCGATTTGGCAACAGGGCAGATCGATGGGTTATCTGAGTCAGCGCTATGCAGGACAGACATATATTCTGTATCAATGTTATGCAAGATAGTTATACACTCTGGGTCAGCGTGGTGCAAACGCAACATGCAGTCTGATTCTGCTTTGGGCACAACACACATACAGGCTTGGTCAGAAAGAGAATGGTCAGGAAGGCAGTCTGAGTTAGCAACAATCAGGGTCCTTATACAATCCGGTTCAGCAACAGAGCAAAAGAATCAGTGAATTCATAAGAGAATACACCTGGCGATGCGGGAACTAAGTCCATGTCAGGGCGATGAGCCAACTCGCGCGCCCTGCATTTAAGGCCGGTGGCTCCGTGTCATCACACCACGCCCGTCCTTCGAAGCACATGAACAGCCGGAACGTCTGGCACCCGGCCAGCCAGCGATGCTGCCGAGTGCCCAGAACCCCCCTGAAGGCCTGCAGGTGCCGAGGATGTGACAAGCAGACAGCGCCGGTCAAATGACCTGCCGGATCTTGCCTCGCGAGATCTGGTAGGTCGGCGTAGTGATCCGCAGAGAGAGAATGGGGTACTTTTTCTCCCAGTCTCTCCCTGCTCCCGCCGGGTGAAGGAAAGCAGATGGAGCCGCGGTTCTCGCCGCGACATGGGAGGTGAGTATCTGGATTTTTGGGGTTTTTTGGCTGGTGCCAACGGATTCTGCGCCAGCGGAATCCATTAGCACCAAGTCCTGGCTGTGGTTAACTTTCTGCTAACCGCAGCCAGACGTTAATCAGCGTTATGACTTTGTAATCCTAACGCTGATTAACACTTTGCGCTCCCCATGTTAAGTATAGGGAGAGCAAAAATACAGTAACCTCGCGCTGAAAAGTGCAAGTACCAAACGCTAATGAGTTTCTTAAGCCGTTGGCGTTTGGATTATAATATGCTGTGGCTACCTGGGCTAACGTTAATGCTAACGTTAGCACCAAGTATGTAATGTAGCCTGACATCTCCAGAAGTGATCTTAATGTCTGGAATCACTATTCTGCTCTAGCCATAAGCTTTGCTTAAAGCTCCGGCATAGAGTGTCCTTACTGCAAATTAGGCTCTCCTATACCTTTCTCCTGACCATGAACCAAAAAAGAATCACTCAAAACATATAGGGCCATATTACAAAGGTGGTGCTAAAACAGGGATGCTAATAGGGAAAACCTGCACCTGCAGGTTTCCCCTTAGCCTCCCTGTTTTAGCACCATATTATGGGGCAGGCGCTAATTCAGCAGCCTACCCTGTAACGCAGCACTACCCTCCATGATACACGCATCAGCGATTCCATGCTGCTGCGAGTATCACCTCCTGAAGTCCATAGGACTCCATGGAGGGTTATGCTGCGGATCCGCTAACCCTGCGAGATCTCGCTCTCAAGAGATCACTCAGGGCCACAGAGTAATTCGCGGAGGTGACTGGGGACTGCTTTCCCAGTCTCACTCTGCTTCGGTTGCTAATCAGGCCACTGTCCTTGCCGTGGGGTGAGAGGTGAGTATCGGATTTATTGGGGTAGTTTTCCGCTGAAGAAGCGGAATCAGTTAGCACCAGCTTCTAACTGTGGTTAACTTTTTCATTACCGCATCGGTGGGGTAATTAGCGTTAGGACTTTGTAATCCTAACGCTAATCACTGATTGCACACCCTATGTTAAGTATAGGGTGCGTAAAGTACAGTAAGCTTGTGGACGCTCCCATGAGGTAACGGATTACGCATGGGTTTAGCCTTAGGGATGTAATATGGGGGGCATGCGCTAAACTGACTTAACCTCGCATTAACACTCAGATATCTGAGCGCTTCCATTAACTTTAAGATTGTAATAGGGCCCATAGATGGGGACCTAATATGTGGACCTACTATAGGGGAGTGTATCTGTATCTGCCTGTCATTGACCTTAATCACTTAGCACCAGTGCTGTGTGGAATACCATCTCGATCCTAGAATATCGCACGAGGATAAATAGCTCGTACTTCACCGGCTAGCCACAATTAAGTTCATTTACACCGTGGAGATGCAACATTCGAGCCAGAAGCAAGCAGAGCTACCCAGTTGTAATAGCCGCTCACATCATTAATGTTAATCTGTACGAGGCTCGGTTGGAATAGGGTCCAGGGAGTATTGATAGCTTCATTGATATGTTTCAATTCACCAAGATCTCCTGATATTCACAGATATGTTAATGCAAGATGTTATTTGGATGTATTCCTTTCAGACTCATGTGTCACTTCATATAAAGTATGTCAAATCCTCCTAAGAACTACAAATTACTTCTAATTCTCAGCTTATCACCAGTGATCCAGAGATTATTTAAAGCTCGATTTGTTTAAGATATGTATCCAGTTCCCGTGCATGGTTCAAACCATCTTCCCTCAACATACTGAAAAATTATTTAAGAATGCAAACCCATTTGCCTTTTTACACCTGTGTTTCTCACACAGCTTCTTGTAGCAAAATATTTTTTCCCATCTCTTGGCTAATTACATTTGAGAAATAACACGTATACAGTATTATTTGCAGCATGTAATGTATTGAAAAGTGACAGTCATAAATATTTTAAAAGGTCAGGGAAAATGTGACTTCTTGTGCGAGGGGGATACAACCAAATTGCAAGATGAATGGTTAATTACCCAGCAGTGTCTGTGCAAAGGAGATCAATAATAGGACATTGATAAAGAATTGTGGCCTTTGAAGCCAGTGGGTGGAGCACTGCCGGATTGTTAATAACCGACTTTCAATGTTTACTTCCAGTTTGTCACTTTCTGAAGCTGCTTGGCAGATGCTAATGACAAGTCAAGCACAGTTCATTTGTAGGCACTGAGAGAAGATGACCGTGTACAGATGTGAACCGGAGATGAAGAGAGAAGGCCTGGGTAAGAAATAATAAACTCAGATTATTGTCGATTCTGATTTTATTGTATTGTTGATTTATAAAATTTACTAAATATACATTGCCATAAATATTTTAACAAACTATGTAAATACAAACTGCTTTTCTTTCTTTCTTTTTCTCTTTCTCTCCTTCTTTCTTTCTCTCTTTCTTTCTTTTTCTCTTTCTCTCCTTCTTTCTTTCTCTTTCTCTCCTTTTTTCTTTCTCTCCTTTCTTTCGTTCTCTTTCTCTCCTTTTTTCTTGCTCTTTCTTTCTTTTTCTCTTTCTTTCTCACTTTCTTTCTTTTTCTCTTTATCTCTTTCTTTTTCGCTTTCTTTCTTTTTTCTCTTTCTTTTTCTCTTTCTTTTTCTTTCTTTCTTTCTTTTTCTCTTTATCTTTTTTTTCTCTCTTTCCATACATAGTTAATTATCCAATTAAATCTAGGTACAGATCCACATAATAAGTCTTAACATCTTATCTATCTAAAATTATTCCACCTCAACAACGTCGAAAAAAAATCTCTTATTATTGATTTACTTCAGTCTGTAGATTCATATCATCTGAATGTTTATTTGTTTCTACAATAATTGGAATAAAGTAATTTATATTGAGAATGCAGACTTCACATTGTTGATACACTCACGTGACTAGTTACAATGATGCATCAACAGAATTTATTATTTCTGCCCTAAACCTCGACAAAAATAAAATATAGTTTTATAGTCAGTGTGATTGGAACTGAGGATTAGATGGCTCTCTTATAATATATAATATTGCTGGAGATATTTGAAATCACTGTTTTGGAGTTTCTTGTGAACTTTGTTGCAGAACATAGTATGGGGCGTAAATAGCATAGTATGGGGCGTAATGTGAAGAGCAGTTACCTCAATAAGCAGAATGTTTGATATTTCTACATAAATGATGTCTTAAAACAACAGGTATTCTTTGAATACAATTCCTCAAATTGAGGGTCGCATATTTATTTATTTGCAAAGTATTTTACCAGGAAGGATACATTGAGATTTCTCTCATTTTCAAGAATGTCCTGGGTTCAAGAGCAATTTTACAGTCGTTACAGAAATACAAAGTAATAAATGCATCATATTAAGAACAAAACACAAATATACAGATTAACACGGAAAATAAATATGTAAGTAATATAGTTACTATGTTACATGTTTATAGGTGCATTCTGTACCGAGGTATGCTAGTAAGGAGCTCTTGAGTGACTTAAGACTGGGGGAAGATTTGATGGCGTCTGGGAGGTTATTCCATAACTGCGACGCTCTGTAGGAAAATGAGGATCGAGCCACTTTCTTTTTGTATTGTGGTATTGCAAGTAAGGTGCAGGTCCTGGATCGGAGGTTATAGGATGAGGGAACTGCTAGGGGAAGCAGTCTATTCAGGTAGGGTGGCAGCTTCCCAGAGAATATGTTGATCTGCATTTATTTCTAGCTGCAACACAAATATAACCACTACCCCATTGGTCTCGAACCCCACTTTATAAAGTCTCACATCCTGTTATAAAGCTTTCATTTGTACTGTTTTTGTTTCCTGGCAGTAGTACGCGCTCACTTCATTGTACCACAAGTGTTTGCTTCTGCCTTATACAAAAAACCTTTGTTTTCTGAATAATATGAAAATGTCAAATTGAAATGTAAGACGTCAATTGGTATTTTTTACGATTTGATAACCTGCACAGGACTTTATTGTAAAGGTATTCTTCTTCACTGACGAAATGTTGATTAGCCTGTGAGTACCAACGTTGCGCGGCTCCCTGGGATAAAGGAAAATACAGGAATGCTGTTAAGTGTTTCCCTACTAGTTAGTAAAGGTCAGCAGGGAAGTAGAGCGGAAATAAAGTATCACAAAATATGCTAAATATCCTTGCACTGCTTTTGTCATTGAAGACAAAATTTAGATCATGGCTACAAAGATCTGAGATAGGTTTATTGCCAAACAATTCCTTAACAAATGTAATCACACTTTAACAGTTCTGACAGAATTAGTGGGTCCATTAGAACAGTTTTTTTAAAGGTACCTATGACACAAAACGAGAAACAATGTATTACCCAAACGATTAGTAAATGTATTGTCAACTAAAAAAAAATCAAGAAAATTAACCCCTTAAGGAACAATGATGGAACTGTTCCGTCATAAATGTATTGGCTTTAAAGACCCTTGGTCCTTAAGGGGTTAAAACCCTGACACAGAGGTTTAAACTAAACATTACGTAAATTTTCCAGGGATTAAGTAAAAGGTGAGAGTAGAAGAGCTGTCCTTAAGGCCAGCCTGTGTCAATGAAGGCAGCATATCATTGTCACTATGAAGATTGGTATGTGTGGGCAAGCAGGGCTACTCTTGACTACTGGAAAGGGAGCAAAAGAAAGGGATCTGCCTCCCGCAATGTCAATGGACTGGGCGAGAAGCCAGCATGAAATAGGAGTTTGGAGGTGCAATATGCTATACAAAGAAAAAGACACTGAAGGAACAAAAGCATTTTCTTCTATGGGATTTTACTATTTTAATTACTCTTAAATGTATATTATAGTTAAAAAAATTAAGCATACTATTAATAATTATTTCGGTCACTGCATATCTTTCCTCTGCATATACTGACATCCCCCCACATTTCCTTGAGCCACTAATCACTGTCAAGTTAGACACTTCTCACAATGAAACATTGAGGTTTAACGGTTTTCCTGCTGAATTGTCAGTAATAAATGGCTGGAACTGTTTGAACATCTGGGACTCTGTCTAAAACACGATTCCCTAGCTGATTCAGCAGAGTCCCTGCTGCAGTAGCATTTTTTTGTACAGCAGATGGCGAAATATGTCTGTCAAATAGGGCTACTAGAGTAAGATACACAATATGTATATTAACAATGATTTTCTTTACTGTATAATTAATGATTAAAAAAAAAAAAGCACTTGGT
Organism: Leptobrachium leishanense; assembly: GCA_009667805.1. Classification (NCBI taxonomy): domain Eukaryota; kingdom Metazoa; phylum Chordata; class Amphibia; order Anura; family Megophryidae; genus Leptobrachium; species Leptobrachium leishanense. The sequence goes on along the minus strand of CM019066.1, from coordinate 316,995,324 downwards.
CCTGCCAGTGGTTTGATGGAAAATCACTTGTTATTGAAGTGGGTTAATTCATATCGGTTTTTGCTTCCCTCAGGCATTAAGCGTCTTCTTCCTCTTCCCCTTATCTGTTCATTACCCTATGTGTCTTTTAGTCATTCCTTTTGCTAAATTGAATTTCTCTCACCACTCTCTCTATCAGCATTCCTCCACAAATGTCTACTATCCAACCCTTTCAAAAACATTTCCCTTCCATAAGCTTTTGCTCGCATCATATTCATCCCAGTGCACCTTGTTCTTCTTCCTTCTAGCAGCACACACAGTTTTATGTCAACCATACTCTCTTCACCTTCTTCTAAATCCATGAGTCCCCCCTCAGGTCATTATTATACTTCACATTAAACAATAAGTCACCCCACAGTCCACTGCTACAATAACATGAGGAACAACCTTCTAGTCCACTGCAAACACAATTCTGGTTCTTCGGTTTAGTCTGCTTATAATGGAAAAAACGGAACCGTTAGCTCTCTGGTCTCAAGGTGGTATAATGTTGACAGCAGCAAGGCTACTTGAATGGGGAGAGATTGCATATGGCGGAATGAAGGGTGATGACAACCTCTAAGCAGGATCACATATGCGAATAGGACCGTGTGGGAAACCATATGCAAGATTCATATTCCAGGTTTTGGAATTTAAGTTAGTGAAGCCCTGGGTTGCAACTCCACCTACAGCTGTGCCACTCTGTGTCAAGGATTTCATGATACAGTATGTGTGGGGATTTTGGTTTGGTGACACTCTGTACATTTATTTGCGCATTGGTTACATACAATATAAAAACCTTATCAATCAATAGAGAATCTATGATCAAGCTGCGAGTTTCTACAAGGAAGCTGCAGTTTGAAGCTGAATATTCACTAAGATCTGCAGATTCATAATTATCCAAATTACTACCAAGTGATCTTCCAAAAAACAACTCTCAAGAACCAGTGGGTTTTTTGGAAAATCCTTTATAATCAATTATACATACAGCATTTTCCCAATGTATTTTTTACTGCAATAATCTATTTTAGCAAGGAGATGTCACCATCTAAACTACAGTTCAGGGCTCTGTGTATTATCAGCCAGGGAAGAGTCCCTTACAGTCATCCTCCAGGTGTTTTTATTAACTGGGTTATCCAAAGAGCACCGAAATTCCACAGGAATTTCAGTGCTCTTCGTTCACCACACATCGGGGAGTCAAATTCGCAAACCCTGTGGTGAATTCAGCATTCACTGCAGGATCCTCGAGGTGCAGGGAAAAACCGGCGAACGCATCCGCAAAAGCGCTGAATCGAACAGATAAAACGCTGCAAAAGTGGCCAAAAAACATCAGATCGATCCAATAAGCTGCCAGAAAACCACTGAACGCACCCGATGATCCATCGCAACACCACCTAACGCATCCAAAAAAGCCGTTGATCCCCAAAGAAAGCACCAGCCAGCCACCAGCCAGCCACCGGAAAAAGCCGACAAGCTGCCGAACAGGGTAAGAAAAACACTAACTTTTAAAACGCGTTTGCAAAAAAACTACTGAATGAAAATGCCTGGATATAATATATCAGGTCCTATGTATTATAATTAAAAGGTTTGTTACAGAAAGAAAACGCTATTTAAAACGTTAAGCTCTGCCCTCTCCTGACATTGGAGGACAGATATGACAGGAGGTGGAGCTCAGGAGGTAACGCGGGTGATGCAGCTACGAATAAAGCTTGCTCGTCTGCCGGCTGAAGGAGGTGAGAGGTGGGCCGGCAGGAGAGCGAAGCTTCATCTGTAGTTGCAACCGCTCCGCATTGCTCACGTTATACTGCACTTAACAGGCCCCAGACTGTTACTTGGTCCGTGGACCGGGGTTTGGGGACCCCTGGATTAGAAAACACTTTTTCATCACTATTCCACAGAACTGCTCTGGTGCTCTGTGACAACAAGGTACAAGTGTATGAGCAAAGGTCAGTGTGGATTGGGTGGATATTTATCACCATGCATAGTGGATACTGGCTATATTATTTACCTCTTGAATTATACTGGGGATGCATTAAAGAAGTGCTAGGTGCAAATGATCCAGCTGTCTACAGATATTGATATCATTGGAGGCATACTAATTTAATTTTATATATATATATATATATATATATGGGTACAAGCAACCACTGCAACTGATCATGCCTACCTCCTAGCTGATGAGGGTCCAACAAACCCGAAACAGCGCTGTCCTAGGAGTGACTTTGACCAGTTGCCTAAACCTGATCTCTGCTAAAAAAAAAAGCCATAGTATGGCATGACATTGATTTAAGGGTTCTGTGTAATAACAGACACAGGATGCAATAAGAGACAGAGGTCATTTGCATATCCTACCCAGAGATTGCTTGTTGCATATGGGGAATGTAGCACAGGAGCTCTGGGATGCAGTTCTTTGAATTGCTGTGATGTGCAGATGGCTTCTGCAATAATAAAAAAAATATATGTATATACCTGTGTATATATATATATAAATTGTGTGCTATTAATGTCTATTATATTTAGCTCCATTTATCCTGGACCAAGGTGATGGGTCATTAGTCTTTTTGAGCGGCCAGTATTCATTATAGCTATGGCATTGTTACCTTATTTATACATTTTCATGTCTGGTTTTAACCTTATTTGAATAAAGTAGATTGTTCACTATTTTATTGGGGTTATTCAAAGAGAGCCAAAATTGCCTCCGAATTGCACTGACCGGTGAATTTCCAGGTATGGTGCAATATCGTGGCAAATCGTCTATTCGTAAACCTGGCGGTTCGCCATATATTGAAATAAAGTACAATTCGGCAACCTTTGGTGGCATTTATATTCTCCTTATAGAAGTAATGGCTAATCTATTCAGAGAACATCGACCAGCATCAAAAAGTTGTCGAAATGCCCTGATTTTCAGTGCTTTTGTTCAACAGGTTTGAACAGGTGAATTCCATAGGTTTCAATACAAAACAATTCCCCATTTTTATTCATTTTTAATTCATCTGTTTATTATTTTCCTTTGCAGCCAAAAGTCTTTTTATTTTGTTTTTTAGAATTTTTTTTAGCCATTTTTTCTGGATTTTTCCGACTAAATTTTTGATTCATATATATATATATATATATATATATATTTCTTTTTAAATTAAATTTTTTTAAATTCTGTGACAGACCTTTTTATTGTTATTCATAGGACATTATGCATTATTTTCATGCATTATTTTTGTTAAACGCCTTTTAAAGATGCGGGTGGGTTTTTTGGGGATTTTTTTTACCCCTGTTCGGCGGCTGGTTGGCTTTGTTCTGCAGCTGATCGGTGGTCTGTTCGGTGGTTTATCAGATTCATTCGGTGGTTTTATCGGTGGCATTCAACTGATCCATCTGGCGCACTTTGTGGACCCTGCGGTGCAAGCTGAAAATTTGGTGCTCTCTGAATAACCCTTTAAGTGTATATTCTATGTGGTAAGTGTATCCAACACCACCAGATTTCTTTTCTGGTGAGTAGTTGCAAAAATAAGTAAATTTTTGGGATTATGTCCTGTAATATAGATATCTAAAATGACTATATTGAGGAACGTTATATCACTAAAAATATCATTCTTTCTTCAGATCTGAATAGGAAGGACACAATCACTGACACTAATGCTTTGTGGGAGTGCTCTAAGCTTATCTATCTATGACATAACATACAGTTGTGTTCAAAATTATTCAACCCCCACTGAAATTGAGTGTTTTGGCCAGTTTGACATTGATTTTGATCATTCAGTCATCTTGCTTACAATTAAATCAAAGAGGCACGTGTAGGTCAGACAAATATAACATAACATTTATAATGAAATAACCACAAATGTCTTTTCTGTGCTCACATCATTATCAGTTTTATTCAACCCCCAAGTGACATTCAATCTTAGTACTTAGTACAACATCCTTTTACAGTTATAACAGCTTTTAAACGTGAAGCATAGCTTGACACAAGTGTCTTGCAGCGATCTACGGGTATCTTCGCCCATTCGTCATGGGCAAAAGCCTCCAGTTCAGTCACATTCTTAGGCTTGCGCACTGCAACTGCTTTCTTTAAGTCCCACCAGAGGTTCTCAATCGGATTTAAGTCAGGTGACTGCGATGGCCACTCCAAAATGTTCCAGTCTTTAATCTGCAACCATGCTCTAGTGGACTTGGAGGTATGCTTGGATCATTGTCCTGTTGAAAGGTCCAACGTCTCCAAGCCTCAGGTTTGTGACAGACTGCATCACATTGTCATCCAATATCTCCTGGTACTGAAGAGAATTCATGGTACCTTGCACACGCTGAAGCTTCCCTGTACCTGCAGAAGCAAAACAGCCCCAAAGCATGATTGACCCCCGCCATGCTTCACAGTAGGCAAGGTGTTCTTTTCTTCATAGGCCTTGTTCTCCTCCTCCAAACATAGCGTTGATCCATGGGCCCAAACAGTTCTAATTTTGTTTCATCAGTCCACAGAACACTATCCCAAAACCTCTGTGGTTTGTCCACATGACTTTTGGCATACTGCAGTCGACTCTTCTTATTCTTTGGAGACAGCAAGGGGGTGCGCCTGGGAGTTCTGGCATGGAGGCCTTCATTACGCAGTGTGCGCCGTATTGTCTGAGCTGAAACTTCAGTACCCACATCTGACAAATCTTTTCTCAGTTCCTCAGCAGTCACACGGGGACTTTTCTACACTCTACGCTTCAGGTAGCGCACAGCAGTCGAAGTCAGCATCTTCTTTCTGCCACGACCAGGTAGCGTTTCAACAGTGCCCTTTGCCTTGAATTTGCGAATGATGCTTCCTATGGTCTCTCTTGGTATGTTTAACATCTTTGCAATCTTCTTATAGCCATTGCCCTTCCTGTGAGTAATCACCTCTTGTCTTCCTGGACCATTCTCTTGACTTCACCATGTTTGTAACCACACCAGTAAATGTCTAGAAGGAGCTGAGTATCACAGTCATTTTAAAGCTGCCTAATTGGTGCTTATATTCTTTATTGCTGCTCCGTGACATCCACAGTGTTTTCAATACCTGATTGAAAACACTTGAATGAACCTCTGTTCTTCAGAGTGGTAGTCTTTAAGGGGTTGAATAATTGTGTCAATGAAGAATTCACAAAAGAAACATTTACTACTGTATTACAAAACCAATTGATGTCATTTTAGTTGCATATGGTTCTTTAAAAAGTCCTTGTAGGATTTCATTCTGAATACAATTACAAATGTACACTAAATTCCCTAAAACCCTTTACAGCATTGGGGGTTGAATAATTTTGAACACAACTGTACAATAAATTAGTTACTATACAGCTATCGATCCCTTTGTAAAAGCTGTGACAAGGTATTGATATAGTATAGCTAATTCATTTTATTAAATTTTTTGCTTTTTTTTTACACTGTATTTCCTAATTAGTAATATTGAATAATTGTTTGTGGAAAGGTGGGGGGGGGGGAGTATTCACCATACATTCTTTCAGATTTAAATGCACTTGCCAAAATAACACTGCTGAAGCATTTCTTGAAAATTACTCAAACTTGCTGAGCTTCCTTCCTGCCATTAGTGCTATATAACTATTACTTTACTACAGTAAATCTCTGCAGAATATGTAGGTAGTACATAAATGCTTATGCCGATCATTGAATACAGAGATGTAGTGTATGCAGCTGCCCTGCAAACGCACCTTCAGAAACTTGCTACATTGTATAACTCATTCTGCCACTTTGTGCTACAATGTATCTACATGACCCACCATTGTGACATGTTATAAGAGCTAAACTGGCTGTCGCTGGACTCTGGACGCACTCTTCACTTTCCCACCTGGTTTTTAAGGGGTTTTCTGGGAAGCTACCACCCTATCTGAATAGACTGCTTCCCCTAGCAGTTCCCTAATCCTATAACCTCTGATCCAGGTCCAGCCCCTTACATGCAAACAATACAAAAAGTACGTGTCTCGATCCTCTTTTTCCAACAGAGTGCCGCAAATATGGAATAACCTCCCAGACGCCATCAAATCTTCCCCCAGTCTAAAGTCCCTTAAGTGATCTCTATAACATACTTCAATACAGAATGCACCTGTCAACATGTAACATAGTGACTATATTTCCTACGTATTTATATTCTGTGTTAATCTGTATATTTGTGTTTTTGTTTTTAATATCTTGCATTTATTACTTTGCATTTCTGTAACAACCGTAAAAATTCTATGTTCTTGAACCCAGGACATACTTGAAAATGAGAGAAATCTCAATGTATCCTTCCTGGTAAAATACTTTGCAAATAAATAAAACACATATATTTCACCTTTCACAAATCTGTACAGAATACAAAACTATTTAGAATTTAACAAATATAAAGGGAACATGACAAGGAGGGAGATTTTTAAAACTAAAAACATTACAAAAATAAACATAGAGGACTGTCAAGAAGTATAGATCGGTTTAAAGGCCCAGATTCTTTTTGACTGCTGCTGTGAATGGGAGCATCTGCACAATTAGCTAAAGTAAATGACACACTCTTTGCTTCTCATGTTCCCGTAAATGATAAATGTAACTCTCAGGAGACTCAGAAGCAGCATTTATAACACCCTGTAGCAGCAGGAATGTACATGGAACAGGTGCTTCACATTGCCAAATAGGGCGGCAAAGTTCAGCAAGCAGCTTAACCCCTTAATTACCAAGTTGCCAAGACAAGTGGATTTATGGAAAACAAATTTGCATTAGCCATACAGTGAAAGTGTGCGAGAGTCATAGCAGCACATTTTCAAACTGTATGTACTATTCGACAGGCAGATTGTGCCATCTGTTGGCCAAAACATGCTACTACATCTCCATAATGAAGCTGTTTTTACTTCGATAACAAAATATGGATTCCAAGCTGTGCTAACTAGTTTAGTACCACTGCTGTTTTTCCCAAAGTGCTAAAACTTTGGGGCACATTTTTAAGCCCCTTTGCCAACAGATTTTGTTTGCTATTATCAAAAATCGCTTGCAGGACTATAAAATAAGACCAGATTGAGTATACTCAATATTGTTATACCAGCAGGTGCTTTGATGATCGAGTATACTCGATCTTGGTAATAAAGGAGTTAAAAATGCTTAAGGAAACAATTTTTGTAGTGGACAAAACTTACAGAAAACATTATGGAACATAAGCAAAAGAAGAAAAACTACGTTGTTTTTGTTTTCTAGATAATAATTGCTGTGAGACATTAATTGGACGGAACAGATACTTAGATATGCATTTTCCGAAAACTATTATAGCAATTATCCCAAGAGTTTCATTAACCTCAACTTCATTTCCCATGCCCTTAATTGCAAAGCCCTTAAACAACATGATGTGTGTGAGCTGTACTTAATCGGTAATATTTCTCACCTTGAATGCTAACAGTGCAAAATGTGTGCAATGTTTATAAATAGCAAATAACTGAGGATTTTACTGTGGGTATGTCTATATATTTTGTCTACTTGCAGATAATATGTCCCAATATCATTTCTGCACCTTACCTGGAAAATCGAATACAGGTTTTGGGTAGATATTAAAGGAATAATGCTAATGTCTTCGTAAAAGATAGCTGTCACCAGATAATGGGCAATAACACAGGGTTCTAACCAAACATTTTAGTAGAGTTTTGCCAATTGTAGGTTTTCAAAAGTAATACTAGTAAAATGAACCTTCCGTCAATATGCAACTTTGTGTTTGCTTAATTATTTCCTACCCAAAACTCTGTGTTTTTAAAATTGAAACTTCTAATCTTGTTTTAGTTCGTTATTTCAGCCAGACACTATGATAGAGGTTGTTTAGGTCTTGAAAATAAAAAATCAGTGTTGGGATGACAGGAAAATCACATATACAGGGTTATTCTGAGAGAGCAGATCTGGCTCCGAAATTGCACTGAATGGTGAATTTCCCGTACGGTGCAATTTCGGGGCCATTCGGCTTTTCAGAAAGCAGGTAGTTTGCTAAATTTTGGCGAATTGCCAGTGAAATACAGTGCTGTTCGACAGCAGTGAAATCCCCAGAGAGAAGCAATGCTTAATCTATTCAGAGAACACCGAACAGCAAAGAAATGTCTGAGAAATGCCTTCGGTGTTTCATTTGGCAGGTTTAGTCAGGCAAATCCCATAAGTTTCAATGTTAAAAATAGTCCCTTTTTTATGGAATATCTATTAATGTGCAGGAAAAAATCTTTTTAATACATTTTTTTTAGGATTTTTTGGGCATTTTTCAGGATTTTTTTGGCAAATTTTGCCAAATTGCCTGCACGTACAGTGCCTGTTTGAGGGCAGTGAAATCCCCCATAAAGAAGCAATGGTTCATCTATTCAGAGAACACCGAACAGCTGAGGAATGTCAGTGAAGTGCCCTGCCGTTCATTGGTTTAATTCGTCAGGTTTATTCAGGCGAATCCCGTAGGCTTCCACATTAAAAAGATTCCAGTTTTAATGCAATATTTAATAAACTGTTTATTTTATTCTGCTTTCTTTTTTTAACTGATTTTTTTTAACCCCTTCGCTGTGGATGACGTGTGGGGAACGTCCTCATTGACTCCCGCTATATGCGGAGGGCATTCCCCACACGTCATCCGCTTTCAGGAGCCCAGGCGGAGATACTCACCTCTCTGTCTAGGGTCCTGCGGAATTCTGGCTTCAGCGTCCTCAGACGCTGAATTTAAGCACCTCCAGACGTCATTTTCAGACGACCCCAAGGCAATGCCGGGAGATTGCCTGAAAGGGAGGGGGGATCCATTCGGATCCCTCTCCCGATCGGGAAGGAGCAGCGCCACAAGCCAGGCACCTCTTAAAAGGGGAGAGTTACATGTTTACAGGTGCATTCCGTATTGAGGTATGTTAATAGAGATCTCTTAAGTGACTTCAGACTGGGGGAAGATTTGATGGAGTCTGGGAGGTTATTCCATTATTGCGGTGTGATACAGATATAAGGCTTCAATTCAAAGCACAGCATCAACTAGTTTTAAAGCGCCACGAGCAGTGGGGGCAACACCCTTAAATAGGTGGTCCTCCTATAGATGGAATAGCAGGAAAACATGGGCTGGAACCACTGACACGTATGCATTCTACAGAAAACATGGGCAATAAAAGGTGCTGTCAGCACTCAGGATTTAAAATAGGGATGTGCGTTTCGGGTTTCGGAATTTCGGAAGCGGACGTGTTTTCGGATGCGGACGATTTTCCGAAAATTTTTAGATCCGAAAATGGCAGATCCGAAAAGTTTTCCGAGCCGAAACGAAATATTTTCGGAATTTTCGAATGTACTTGAAATGTGTCAAATCGAAATTTATTGCTTTGAAACGAGGAGAACAGACGTTCCGAAAAAACGAAAATTTCCGAAAATACGAAAAGTCGATACAAAAAACGAGCTAAGTGACACGAAAATACGAAAAATGGTCGATATTCCGAAACCATTTACAATCCCGAAAAACGAAAATTTCCGAAAATACGAAAAGTCGATACAAAAAACGAGCTAAGTGACACGAAAATACGAAAAATGGTCGAAATTCCGGGAAAAAATGTACACGAAAAACGAGTCGAGCCGAACCGAATAAAAACAGAAATTGGTCGAAACGAGCTGAATCGAAAAGTTTAAAAATCCGAAAAATCGAATCGAATCGAACCGAAAAAAAAATCGGTGCACAAGCCTAATTTAAAAGAAACTCTGTGGCCATGAGCCTTTCTGCACCCTCATATGTTCCACGGGCCAGTATGGGACATTGTGTGGTTTTATTTTTACCATATGTTATGTTTCAGCTGCAACTATCACATCCTGGCACTCATTTGCAGCATTGAGGCCATAAATATTTATAATATAGGACAATCTTTCCCCTCTCACTCACTTTTCATGGTTAATGATGCAAGATCTCACAGCTCCTTTCCAGAGCTAGGTCGAGGTTTTTAGTTAATGTTATAGCCAGTGAGCTAGATTATCAGGTCTATTCAGTAATAGGCGAAACTCTGGAGAATTGGCAGGAGAAGAGAACAATCTAGACCAAATAGCCGATTTGGAAAGTGAGATAAATGGGGGGATTTTTCTGGTTTGGCTGTTTTGACCTAGAATTTTCACTTCTCCTGCCAATTCTCTTGAGTTTCACCTTTATTGCATAGACCTGTATGTTTTTTTCTGCTAGATGTCTCCTACAAGGATCACCTAGAAAACATATAAGTCAATAAGAAGGGAGCGGTAATATAAAACATTGTTTTCAAAGAGTTCTGAATCAGAAACATATTTGTGGGTAATTTATGATGACTTAGCTGACCCTAAAATAATATTAGAACAATGAAAGCTTTAATTCAACCTAAGAATAGTCAATGAGGATGGATTTAATCAATGTGTGATCCACTAATCTGTCTAATAAAGTGGATGCAAGCCAAAAACCCTGCCGACATTGTAAGCTCGTCTAAGCAGGTTCTACTACACATCTTATTTCTGGTCCTATGTTTGTTTTAATTTTGTCTCATTCCCATTGGTTATTGTAAAGTGTTGCGGAAACTGTTGCTACTATATAAATCAGTGTTTCACAAGCCTGTCCTCAGGACCCTCCACCTCGCCAGGTTTTCCAGATATGTGAAGCACAGCACAGGTGATATGATTTGCTGCTCAGTGATTGGATTGCAGAATTCAGTCTACTTTTCCCCAAGGTAATCTGAAAAATCTGGCCTGTTGAGGGTCCCGAGGACAGGTTTGGGAAACACTGTTATAAATGATGATGATGATAATAATAATCAGGGGCGTCGCTACGTGGGGGCGGGGGGTGTGGGCCACACCAGGTGACACCCGCCTTTAGGTGTCTCACCCTCCGCCGCGTGTTCGCTCCCTGCGAGCGTCCGAAGCTGTGCAGCTTCGGCGCTCGCCTGGGGGAAACACGTCACCAGCCGAGCTGGGGCAATATCCATGAGCTGCTGGGGCAGTATCCATGAGCTGGGGCATATCCATGAGCTGGGACAATATCCATGTGCTGGGGCAATATCCATGAGCTGGGGCAATATCCATGAGCTGCTGGGGCAGTATCCATGAGCTGGGGCATAATCCATAAACTGGGCATATCCATGAGCTGGGGCAATATCCATGAGCTGCTGGGGCATATCCATGAGCTGGGGCATATCCATGAGCTGGGGCAATATCCATGAGCTGCTGGGGCAGTATATCCATGAGCTGCTGGGGCAGTATATCCATGAGCTGGGGCAGTATATCCATGAGCTGCTGGGGCAGTATATCCATGAGCTGGGGGCAATATATTCATGAGCTGGGGGCAGTATATCCATGAGCTGGGGGCAGTATATCCATGAGCTGGGGCAAGATCCATGAGCTGCTGGGGCAGTATATCCATGAGCTGGGGCAGTATCCATGTGCTGGGGCAGTATCCATGTGCTGGGGCAGTATCCATGAGCTGGGGCATATCCATGTGCTGGGGCAGTATCCATGAGCTGGGGCAATATCCATGACCTGGGGCAATATCCATGAGCTGCTGGGGCAGTATCCATGAGCTGGGGCAGTATCCATGTGCTGGGGCAGTATCCATGAGCTGGGGCAATATCCATGACCTGGGGCAATATCCATGAGCTGCTGGGGCAGTATCCATGAGTGGGGCATATCCATGAGCTGGGCATATCCATGAGCTGGGGCAATATCCATGAGCTGCTGGGGCATATCCATGAGCTGGGGCATATCCATGAGCTGGGGCAATATCCATGAGCTGCTGGGGCAGTATATCCATGAGCTGGGGGCAGTATATCCATGAGCTGGGGCAATATCCATGAGCTGCTGGGGCAGTATATCCATGAGCTGGGGCATATCCATGAGCTGGGGCAATATCCATGAGCTGCTGGGGCAGTATATCCATGAGCTGGGGGCAGTATATCCATGAGCTGGGGCAATATCCATGAGCTGCTGGGGCAGTATATCCAGGAGCTGGGGCAGTATATCCATGAGCTGCTGGGGCAGTATATCCATGAGCTGGGGGCAATATATCCATGAGCTGGGGGCAGTATATCCATGAGCTGGGGCAATATCTATGAGCTGCTGGGGCAGTATATCAATGAGCTGGGGCAGTATCCATGTGCTGGGGCAGTATCCATGAGCTGGGGCATATCCATGTGCTGGGTCAGTATCCATGAGCTGGGGCAGTATCCATGAGCTGGGGCATTATCCATGAGCTGGGGGCATTATCCATGAGCAGGGGCAATATCCATGAGCTGCTGGGGCAGTATATCCATAAGCTGGGGCATTATCCACAAGCTGCTGGGGCAGTATATCCATGAGCTGGGGCCATTATGCATGAGCTGCTGGGGCAGTATCCATGAGCTGGGGCAGTATCCATGAGCTGGGGGCAGTATCCATGAGCTGCAGGGGCAATATCCATGAGCTGCAGGGGCAATATCCATGAGTTGGGGCAATATCCACGAGCTGCTGGGGCAGTATATCCATGAGCTGGGGCAATATCCATGTGCTGGGGCAGTATCCATGAGCTGGGGCAGTATCCATGAGCTGGGGGCAGTATCCATGAGCTGGGGCATTATCCATGAGCTGGGGGCATTATCCATGAGCAGGGGCAATATCCATGAGCTGCTGGGGCAGTATATCCATAAGCTGGGGCATTATCCACGAGCTGCTGGGGCAGTATATCCATGAGCTGGGGCCATAATGCATGAGCTGCTGGGGCAGTATCCATGAGCTGGGGCAGTATCCATGAGCTGGGGGCAGTATCCATGAGCTGGGGACAATATCCATGAGCTGCAGGGGCAATATCCATGAGCTGCAGGGGCAATATCCATGAGCTGCTGGGGCAGTATATCCATGTGCTGGGGGCAGTATATCCATGAGCTGGGGCAGTATATCCATGAGCTGCTGGGGCAGTATATCCATGAGCTGGGGCAAAATCCATGAGAGGAGCTGGGGCAGTATATCCATGAGAGGAGCTGGGGCAGTATAACCATGAGAGGAGCTGGGGCAGTATAACCATGAGAGGAGCTGGGGCAGTATATCCATGAGAGGAGCTGGGGCAGTATATCCATGAGAGCTGCTGGGGCAATACCCATGAGAGCTGCTGGGGCATATCCATGAGAGCTGGGGCATATCCATGAGAGCTGGGGCATATCCATGAGAGCTGGGGCATATCCATGTGTGCTGGGGGCAGTATCCATGAGAGCTGGGGCAATATCCATGTGTGAGCAGGTATGGGGCAATATATCCATGTGTGAGCTGGTCTGGGGCAATATATCCATGTGTGAGCTGAGGCACAATATATCCATATGTGAGCTGAGGTACAATATATCCATATGTGAGCTGAGGCAATATATATCCATGGGTGAGCTGCTGGGGGCAATATATAACTGTGAACTGGGGCACTATATCCATATGTGAGCTGGGGGCAATATATATCCATGGGTGAGCTGCTGGGGGCAATATATCCAGAGCTGCTGGGGGCAATATATATCCATGTGTGCTTTCACTGCCTTCGAACAGGCACCATACTTGCTGGCAGTTGGCAAAAATTTGTGTGAGCATATGAGAGCGCTCCACAGCAATAAACCTCACAGTAATGTGCGCTGTGTGTATGAGCATTCAGTGTTATATGGGAGTACTGATTTAGGAGTAAGAGTAGTTAAAAAAAATCTATAAAACTCGGGGGGGTGACACCATAAGTTACCGCACCGGGTGACACCAACCCTAGTGACGCCACTGATAATAATAATACTACAGAACTGCCTATCATGCCATAGGAACACCGCAATAGCCCTGTCACATACACAGGCTGATAATGGCACTGGTAATTTGTTGACAAGGTTTTACTGGTGACTCATCTATCAAAAACATCATTTTGATGAGATCAGTAGCTCAGCAACCTTTTCATGTGGTCAACATACAGCATCTCATTCAAAACATGAGTAGCTGCCCAGAATCTACCTGTCATCTTGAGAGGCATCACCCCCCCCCCCTGAGTCTTGCTTGTTTCCAAAATTGAACTGCTAGTCTTGCTTAAGTTCAACATTTCAAACAGACTCTGTGGTGCATGTTGTATGGGTCTGGAAAATAAAACATCTTTCTCTAGAATGTCATATTAAACAAGTTAACTATCAGAGAAGTAGCTATAAGTCTAACTGATACATTTGATAGAATATTTTAACCTAATGTACTGTTTTTGGACCTAATAGAGTTAGTATGATTTAACTGTAAAACATTGCTTTTTACACCCATTGATGAAGCTCTAGTAAGCGAAATGCGTTTGCGGTGTTATTTGCTTGTTTTAACTATTTTATTACTCCATTTTACAACTTTTCCCTTTCTTAATAAAGTAATTTTAATATTACCAATGGATATATGTCTTAATTGGCAAAGCCAACATAGCTATACTGCTCCTGAGGATCATACAGCAAAGAGAGGGGATCCGTGGCCCTTTGTTCCACCGGCTGACCTGTGTTTGGTGCCTCTTGGATCAAAAGGCACCACAAAATGTTCTCCATGAAGAAATACTGCGTTTACGGTTTAATATTACACGGACATACTACCAAAATAACCTAGTACGACGCCAGGTAGTCACATTTTCCTGCATTGCTTTTTATGTGACATTAATAACTTATTGTGGTGTTTTTTTTTCACTTTACCAGATTTAAAACCAAAGAAAAATAAAATCAAGACATTAAACAATCTAAAGTTTATTTTTAAATCTGACATCTGGTCCTTTCTAATTGTCCATTAAAAACAAATCACTTCCCATTACAAATCTCAACATGTCAGCGTTGCAGAGGAGATCTATATAACATTTTTTCAGTAATTCTTCTAAGTTGAGCAGTTTAGCAATGAAACTTGTCAAGAAAGGACTCATTATAAACACCCAGCTTTTTGTAGAAGAACAGCAGGTGCTAAATGCAGATGTTAGCCTTTAACTGTTTGTTTCCTGGCTTAATGGGAAATCATTACTGCTTTGCATGTGTAAGCTTGTTTCCACCATTGGTATGTGTTGGACATTTAAAATATATGGAAATAGAAAAAATCTGAAAAAGTGAACTACTGAATATTATTATGAATTAAATATAGTTTAATAAATTGTAAATCAGCCGGGAACGTAGTCAGAATGCAATCGTAATATTTTTTTTAATTGAAAATTTTTTGTTTGTAAGCGTGTTGAATATTTAATTTTTAATTATTATTATTATTATTTCCAAAACATAATTATTATTTTTCATTTATATAAAAAAATATTTTATGAAAAGAATAAGCAATGTTGTTTGATGTTTCGTGTTCCTAATGTGCGCACCCGCCTTGCGCCATTGTTTCTATTAAAACAAAATAAAAATCAATTAAACAATGCGACCGATCAACTAATAACACTGGGAGCAGTTGTTTCTTTGAGCGTCTTTTTTTTTCTAAAGCGTGTAGTAAAGGTGTATATGCAAAAAGTCTAAAGCGCTGACAGATGGTACTCAGCGTTTGACTCCTGCTGTGCCCAGCAGGGTCACAGCTTAGAAGGTTAGGACTGTCAAAAAGACTCTGTCTTCCAATTGAATAACAAAGTATAGTCGGGCAGTTTAATTCAGATACAAAACTTGAAAGATTCTGTTTTCACTTCCAGATATGTTTTGTTGGATCCTCCGTCGTCGTCATCCAAGAATATGGGTCTTAAGGAAGTTGTTGCATGCTGAAGAGACAGAGATAACAAAATGAGAAAAAGGATGAGAAAAGGTAGGATCTTTTTACTTCCATAAAATAGCCAAGTATTTGTAACTTATTTAATGTCAAAACTAAAAGTTATTACAGATAATGTGGAGAACATGAAAGCATTTTACTGAGCGTGTATATATATTATACACACAACAAAGCGGGATGCACTTAAGGACTTCGATAAAATACAAAAAACTTTAATTAGTCATCATTAAAAAAATAGCCTGTACTTGATGACTCATTAAAGTTTTTGTATTTTATTGAAGTCCTTACGTGCATCCCGTTTTGTTGTATATCTATACATCTCCTTGGGATTATGCACTGGACATGGCTGCTTGTGGGCTGGCTGATAGAGGCAACATATTGGGACTTGTGTGTATATATATATATATATATAAAAAAATAAACACGAAAGTTCTGCACTCACGGTTCACCACAAAGATTTAGCCTCACCCGGTGCTTCTGCGATGGCTTCAGTTAATATCAATTTAGCAAGAACGCCAGCACTCCAGGGATTTTTCAAAGATAATTCCATTTATTAGTCCATAGACATCAACGTTTCAGCTCAGCAAGGAGCCTTCATCAGGATATATATATATATATATGTATGTCTGTGTGTTTACACTGTTAATTGTATCTTTTGTTTACTATGTGCAGTTACAGAGGAATGTTTCTTTAACTCGTTGTGTTACAATATATAAGAAGCATTCATATTTATGAATGTATGTATATATGTTTACGTTTCAGTATGTTTAGGTTTTGAACGTAGCATAAAATTCTAATCTAATTCATGCCTTATAGTTATTGTAGTAAACTTAAATTCATCGTTCTTTATATTCCATTTTTGAAGAAAGAAACTTAAATACATTATAGAAGGAAATATGTATCTTAAAATGATGTTGCACCTGCTCAACTCATGATATTAAAGAAAAGTGAGAGATGATTATCAACGTTCTGAGTTACAATTTTCTTGGAAACAGTAATATTTACAGTAATAGTGGAAATAGTAATAATAATATTAGTAATAATGGAAAAGAAAAATGCATGGCTATCGCTGAGGGCTTTTCTGGGGAAATTAAGCACTATTGTTCCACTTTTTCAATAAATTTGGGATACACCAGGCTTTCTGAAAATATTAATGCTAAGAACAAAAGAATAAGATTGATACGCTCTATCAGTTAATTTGGAGGTCATAACTGTCACAGTATACTGTATTTACTACAAGTGTATGAACTAAAAAAGTAACTAAGAACTTGGACCTTTTGCAGAATATACAAAACAGGGTCAAGAAATGTATATATATATATATAACAGTAGCAACAAGCAGCACTTTATGTCTTCTCCATGAAAGTCAGGGTACATTTTGTTACATGAACACTTCATTGGACTTTCATCAGTTACTGTAAAAAAAAGTACACTGAATTTCATGGAAAAGACCTAGAGTGTCTCACAAACTCACAGCCGTCAATGACCTCTTCCTTTCAAACTCCTTCAACCTCCTAGCTTTAACTGAAACCTGGCTAACTCCCTCTGACACGGCCTCCGTTGCTGCTCTTTCACATGGTGATCTACACTTGAGCCATACCCCCAGACCGGGTGAGAGAAATGGTGGCGGGGTCGGAATCCTGCTCTCTCCCACCTGCACCTACCAGCATCTCCCTCCACCCCCATCCTCTCCTTTCCTCCTTCGAGACACACTTCATCCGCCTGTTCTCTCCTCTGGCTCTCAGGGTGGCAGTCATCTACCGCCCACCGGACCAACCTCCCAGTTCTTTGACCACTTTGCTACCTGGCTTTCTCACTTCCTGTCTTCTAACCTTCCATGCCTAATTCTCGGGGACTTCAACATTCCCATTGACGATCCTTCCGCCCCTGCTGCCTCCAAACGTCTTTTCACTCACGTCCTCCTTGGACTCACACAATCCTCCCTCCTCCCTACCCACCGCGATGGTCACGGTATTGACCTTGTCTTTTCCAACCTCTGCTCCATTTCTGAGTTCACTTGTCGCCCTTTCCCCATCTCTGACCACCACCTTCTCTCTTTCAACCTATCTGGACTTCCTAAACACCCTGCTCCCCCACCCCGCACACACACTCGCAGAAATCTACATGCTGTGGACCCCCATCAATTCTCCAACCTACTTCACCACCTCCCTCATACCTCATCCTTCACCTGCCCTGATGCTGCCACTAATCACTACAACACTACTCTTATCTCTGCTCTAGACACTCTTGCTCCTCTTCAACTCTGTAAGGCCCCACGCCGCCAGCTTCAGCCCTGGCACACCCTCCAGACACGCTACCTGCAAAGATGCTCCCTCACTGCAGAGCGTACCTGGAGGAAATCCTGCTCTGAAGCTGATTTTGTTCACTTCAAGTTTATTCTCCGGTCATACACCTCTGCCCTCCACTTGGCCAAACAATCCTTCTTCTCATCTCTTATATCTACGCTGTCCTCCAACCCTAAACGGCTCTGGTCCACCTTCAACACCCTCCTCTACCCACCTGCATCTCCCCCCTCAGCTGCCTTCAGCGCTCAAGACCTGGCAGACTAATTCCTCAGTAAAACTCTAACTATCAGAAGCAACATCCCAACACAAGATAGTTATCTGCCACCTCCACTCCAGAGGTCCCCTCTGCCACCCTCTGCCGCTTCCTCCCAGCCACTGAGGAGGAAGTCAATTCCTTATTGTCCTCCTCACATCTCACCACGTGCCGCTCGACCCCATTCCCTCACATCTAATTCCTCCCCTCTCCTCCTCCCTCACCCTGCTCTCACACACATCTTCAACCTATCTCTCTCCACTGGCTCCTTTCCATCCGCCTTCAAACACGCGCTAGTTACCCCTTTACTAAAGAAACCATCCCTAGATCCCAACTCTCCATCCAACTACCGCCCTGTATCCCTGCTTCCCTTCACATCAAAGCTCTTAGAAAAACTAGTCTTCAACCGCCTCTCCCTCTTCCTGTCCTCCAATTCCCTACTTGACCCCTGCAATCTGGCTTTCGTCCCCTACACTCAACTGAAACTGCCCTCACCAAGTCGCCAACGACCTCCTAACTGCAAAAAAACACAGCCACTATTCTATTCTCATCCTGCTTGACCTCTCGGCTGCTTTTGACACTGTTGACCACCCCCTCCTTCTACAGACCCTCAACTCTCTGGGTCTCGGTGACACTGCACTCGCTTGGGTCGACTCCTATTTATCCAACAGGTCCTTCTGTGTGTCCTTTGCTGGTAACTCCTCCTCCTCATTGCCTCTATCTGTTGGTGTACCTCAAGGCTCTGTCCTTGGTCCTCTGCTCTTTCCATCTACACCTCCTCCTGGGCAAAATCATCAACAGCTTTGGCTTTAATTACCACCTCTACGCTGATGACACTCAGATCTACCTCTCTACCCCTGATCTCTCTCCCCCTGTCCTTTCAAAAGTCAGTGACTGTTTATCTGGCATCTCCTCCTGGATGGCCTCCCACCACCTAAAGATCAACATGTCAAAGACTGAACTCCTACTTATTCTCCCTCCAATGCCTCCCCACCTCCTGACTTCTCTATCACGGTGGAGGGTATCACCATCTCCCCATCAAACCAAGTTCGCTGTCTTGGAGTTACACTTGACTCTGCTCTTTCCTTCATCCCCCACATCAAGTCTCTTTCCTCCTCCTGCCGATACCAACTGTGTAATATTTCCAGAATTCAGCCATTTCTTACCGCTGTCACCACAAAACAACTCATACACGCCCTGGTAATCTCCCGACTTGACTATTGCAATAATCTCTTATCTGGCCTCCCTCTGTCCCGCCTCTCCTCCCTACAATCCATCCTGAACGCCCCGCCAGGCTAATTTGCCTCACCCGCCTCTCTGTCTCTGCCGCTCCCCTCTGTGAGTCCCTTCACTGGCTCCCCATCCACTGCAGAATTAAGTTCAAAATCTTATCCTTACCTACAAACCCTCAGTAACTCAGCTACCCACTACCTGTCCTCACTAATCACCAAATACACCCCGGCCCGCTCCCTAAGGTCAAACAGTGACCTGCGACTAGCTTCTCCCCGCATCACCTCTTCCCATGATAGACTGCAGCACGCGCAGCCCCCACTCTCTGGAACGCTCTCCTCGTACTGTCAAGACTTTCCCCTAACTTCTCTTCCTTCAAACGCTCCCTTAAAACGTTCCTATTTAGGGAAGCCTACCACCCAACCACTCACTGACGCAACCATCAATCACTCTCACCTTACAGTCCTCTCCTCCTGTTTCCAACCCCAACCCTCCCAGATTGTGAGTTCCTACGGGAATAGGCCCTCATCTCCTCCTGTACTGTTTGTCAAATGTTGTTCAATGTATTGTAACCCTGTCTATACTGTGCTTATTGTACAGCGCTGCGGAATATGCTGGCGCTTTATAAATAAATAATAATAATAATAATAATAATAATAGAGTGCCGCTGTTTACTACTGTTATGTGCTGCCTTGCATTGCACCAGGTGTGTTGCTGAAGTTGTTCTCAGTGTGGAATGTCTTTGTGTTAATATCTATATAGATATATTATAAACATGAAAATATATAAATATATCAAATATAATATATGACCCATAAGTAATACAAATCAGCCATGATGAGCATCTAATAATGAAGAACGTTCCTTTGGCTCCCTCAAATGCACTTCAGCTGCATATTTATAAATAAATAAAATGGAGATGGTACCACAGACACTATAATAACTGGGATACCTAGACCAGCTCTCTTTCTACCTTGTTCAACGTCCATCTGATTACTTTAAGAAAATGGGGAGAAATAGGCTCAACAGTCTTATGCTGGTTGTCAGAAGATACCCAGGTTCTGTCAGTGTAACACAACAGAATCTGTATAATAAAGAGTCAAGAAATGTCATTCAAATATATATCAAAGTAATCAACTATATTATATGTAGTATTCAACTAAATTGAAGCTATTATTTTTACCTGGCAGGCCATGAGTAGGTTAATGAGTGAGTCTTGGACAAATTCCATCCTTATAACACGTTTGGGTGGGACTCGGGCAGGCTGTAGGTAGGGACTAACTTGGCAGCATGAATATGAGCCTTGATTCATGCAGCCAATTCATTTTTATCCAGTGCTACTAAAGTTAGGGATATATTTCTACCTCCATGTTCTTGAACCCAGGATATACTTGAAAACGAGAGAAATCTCAATGTATCCTTCCTGGTAAAATCCTTTATAAATAAATTAAAAATAAATAAATAAATTGCAACAATAGCACCATTCCTTCCATTGCACTGTTTTCTTGTTGGGAAGGGGTGATATTAGTCATGTTTGCTGAATTAATCTCGACATCATCTAGAATCATTCGCTTTTTGCTCTAGACAGACAAATCCTTGATTTTCCATTAAGTCACCTGAGTTTTTAGGTCTAAACAAGTTTTAATAAATATCAGGTATGACTATATTGCCTTGTTCATACACTGGCCTGGTGTGTCTCTACATTAAATTAATAAGTGGTTTTGAAATCATTTTGATAAAATTGCCTATTGACTATTTACAAAAGGTAGTCTCAGGGTTATTCAAAGAGAATCGAAAAGTCACCGCACGTTCGGTGACTTTTCTTACAATTCGGTGCGATTTGGCGATCCCATTTCGGCGACCCTGCAGTGTATTCAGCAAGCACCACAGGGCCATTGTAGTGCAGGGAAAAGCCTCCGCAAAGCCAACGAACACTCACTGCAAAACCCGGTGAAGGCACACTGAAACCCGCAAAAATATCTGGATTAACCCCGCCGAACACGCCGGAGGAACCCGAGCAGGAGCCGATCACAGCGCAGAGCAGCCGCCGGAAAAAGCCGACACCGCAGACGAATGGAGTGAAAAAAACAAACAAACAGTATGTTTGAAAAGTGAAACGCTGTTTGCAAACAAACTACTGAGCGAAAATGTCTGAAATTTAA
The DNA here is from genome assembly GCA_009667805.1 of Leptobrachium leishanense. Lineage (NCBI taxonomy): Eukaryota > Metazoa > Chordata > Amphibia > Anura > Megophryidae > Leptobrachium > Leptobrachium leishanense. Next base: position 316,973,707 of record CM019066.1, on the reverse strand, counting down.
ATATAAGATTCAATGACTGATAATAAAAAGGGCTGTTACAGAAAAAAAAAAACGATTAAAAGAAATAAATGGAAAAAATGTTTTCACAAAAAAAAATGACAAAAATGCCTAAAAGATCCTAAAAAATCTATACGTAAGGAGACTTTTTACTGCAGAATATTATAATCAGCGGTTTATTAGATATTGGATTAAAACGGGAGTATTTTTAATATTGAAGCCTATGGGATTCGCCTGATTAAATCTGCCGCAAGAAAACACCAAACAGCAGGGCAATTTGGCAACTTTTCACTGCTGGTTTTTGTTCTCTGAATAGCCGAAGCATTGCTTCTCTATGGGGATTTCACTACCCTCGAACAGGCAACGAACAGGCAATGTAATGTGCAGGCAATTCGCCAGGATTTGGCGAACTGCCTGCTCTCTGAATAGCCGAATGGCCAGGAAAGGTAACTGTACGCTGAATTTCACTGTTCGGTTACCTTTCGGCCACAATTCGGATCTAAAACTACAAGAACCAGCTTATTCAGAGAAAAAAATCCATATTCTGCATTGAAAAAGTAAGTAGGATTCAAAGTAACCTTTGCTACTAATATATACTTATTTTATGTTGCATAGGAATAAAAATGCAATAGTATATAATTCTAATTGCTTTTAACTTTTTATCATTAAGAGTTCAAAGGATTTCAACTAAAAATAAGTTGATGGTTATCTTTCCAATTGCTCCACCAAGCTGGCATGTTGGATTCCATTAAAGCAATAAAATTTACTACCAAAAAAATAAAGGCATAACAAGTGCTTTTCAGCTCATTCCCCTTTCCATCTGCTTAGTTGAAATTCCCATGCATTGGACCTATACAGCTTCCCACTTCGTCCGATATCCTGTGATATACTGTTGGTTATGGAAGATACACTATATTGCCAAAAGTATTCGCTCACCCATCCATATGCGAGTCAAAGCAGGTGAGCGAATACTTTTGGCAATATATTGTATGTTTTATAGGGATCAGGGTGTCTCAAAACTAGATCAAAGATGAAGCCATAAAGGTTAATATGAAGTTCCAAACCCAATCTTGACTGGATATGAGATCTGACAGGATCATGCATGGTATGGCCAAAGACTGTAGATCTGAAATCCTGTAGTCATTCCATAGAGTGTCTATGTAACTAAAAATTAAGGACTGAGGCCTGTTCAATACCTCAGCCGCTGCAAGTGCTAAGTTAGCAACTTGCATTGAACGCCGTTCAACCGCTCAGCGCTCAGCAGTGCTAACCTAGCACTTGCAGCGACCCGAGGAGATGCTGAGTGTGACGTTTTAAAGATGGCCGCCGCATGAAGCAAGTAACAATGCCCTCCAGCAAGATGGCCGCCGCCTCGAAGCAAGTAATAATTTCGTACAGCAATGTTAATTTTGAGGTTTTTGTTCACCAAAGCACAAAATATTTATTTATTATTTCCCCCTGCACATAGACATATATTACAGTTCAATTTATATATTGTTTCAGAAGTAAACATAACGTTTATTCATTAAAAACTATCATTTGTGGTGTGTGCAAACAAAACGGAATTGTGCTGACTGCTTCTCTTTATTATTTTTTGTCCGAGTGATCCGAAAAACAATCTGAATTTTTCATTAAGAAATCGTCGGCCATTTTGGATTCAGAATTCGCATCCAAAGGGTTCAACGACACTGCTGCAGCAAACTGAATTGCTGCGCTGCAGCAATTCAGCAGCTGCTGAGGTATTGAACAGGCCTCTGCTGAATATGTCATTGCTTGTGACTTGGTGGAGCCAAGAGCTATTCGTGCATCCTATGTGGATTGGAGTCCTTCCTCCCTTAAACCCCTCTTTAACAAGTTATTTTCCAGAAAAACACTGTCAGGAACCTGCGATTGTTTGAAAAAAAATACAAATTTTTCATTAATAATACTGTAAAGGTTCTTTGGGAAAATTCCCAATGTACAGTATGTTTCACTTTATTAATTCAATTTTTCTGGTAGACGTCGCCATCTGTTGACCAAAAAGTTTTACTGCACCTTGGGCTCCATCCTGAGTAAGCTGGGGATCTGTGTCTTTGACACCGATTCCCAGTTCATCAAGCAAGGCTTCCCAGTGTTTTAGCACCTCCGTAGTAGGGATGTGCGTTTCGGGTTTCGGAATTTCGGAATTTTCACGAAATTTCCCGATTCGTGTCTTCGGATTAGGCCGAATTTCCTAATCGGGTCGGACCCGAAAACCGATAGATCCGAAAAGTTTTCCGAGCCGAAACGAAAAATTTTCGGATTTTTCGAATGGACTTGAAATGTGTCAAATCGAAATTTATTTTTGCTCTATTCATGATTTTGGTTCCATTCGTGATTTCGGTTCCATTTCGGTAATTCTGGAAATCGTATATTTAACTATTATCGGTTATATCGCTGATTCTGTAAATTTTGTATTTGTAAATGCGTATCACTTGTTTCTTGTGGCATTCGGGTCAGTTTAGCGTTTTTTAAATCGTTTTGTTCATTTTTTTTGTTCCTTGGCTTTCATACCATTTTAATATGATTAAATAAAGTTGTGAAATGTATATTCAATTATTCATAAGAAAAAAAGGATCTTTATTTAATAAAAAAAGAACACGATAGAATCGCCAGAATTATCGTAGACACTTTGAAACGAGGAGAACAGACATTCCGAAAAAACGAAAATTTCCGAAAAGTCGATACAAAAAATGAGCAAAGTGACCCAAAAACACGAAAAATGGTCGATATTCCGAAAAAAAAATGTACACGAAAAACGAGCCGAACCAAACCGAACCGAATCGAAACAGAAATCGGTCGAAACGAGCCGAATCGAAAATTTTAAACATCCGAACAAATCAAATCGAACCGAAAAAAAAATCGATGCACAAGCCTACTCCGTAGTCAGGCCAAAGGTGTTAAAGCTTTTGGGGCACAGTCTGGAGTCCAAATGCAAATTAATTTCATTTGCAGTGCCACAGCATACCTCCAGATCATGTTAACATGGCATCAGGCTGATCTTTCTCCTGCAGCTGATGATGTAAACATGAACACAATAGTGAAGGAGTTAAAGTTTTGTGCTGATCTTTTCTCTTGGTTTCAATACTAACATTTACTGTCTGTATAAAATCTGCCGCTCAGTGACCTGTGAAACTCACAACATCCACGGCTGACTATAAAAATCCCCGAACCCCATTATAAAACAAGCAGAGATTGCATCCTTAACCCTAAAAGTAACATTAACCCTAATCATAGAACAAAAAGAGAAAGTAACTCTAACCCTAACCTAAAAGTAACTCTAGCACTAATCCTAACCGTTACTATAAATTCACACTAACCCAAATACTACCTCTAACTTCTGGTATGGGGGTATAGATGGCGTAGTATAGAGGACGGGCATAGAAGAAGAAAAGAGGAGTTCTGGAAGGGGCTAGGGGTATACTGAGAAGTGTATAGGGGTAAATGGAATGTCATACGTGCTCCTCTGAATTTTATGAATCAATCCGATATTGGATTGGAACAATATTTTCAGATCAGTCCAAGAAGGAAATTTCCAAATCCAAAATATATGGCTTACAAAATTTTTGAATCTGAAAAAAACCTGGAATTTTGTCCGTATATATGGCTATTAAGAGATAAGGCGTACATAAGCAAAGCAAGAATGTACTTATAAACTCTATGTGCAGAAGTCTTCAAGATGAAGAAATACTTCTCTATTCAAGAGATGGTGCAGAGGATTATTACAATTAAATTATTTTTCTCAAAATATGTATCATCACCATCACCTGTACTTCCCCATCTTGGTCCTATTGTTATTCTTAGAGAGATTTTTCAGAGGCAAAGAGTGGGATGAGGGATATGTTCATATTCTTAGACTATTGTAAAAAACTATTTATTTATGTATTTAAAGAATAGTGTAATTACCAACCGAGGGCTCCTGTAGCTTTAAATCCCTTATTCAGTACTCGTTGGGACAAGTAACGTTAAAACTGCACGTAGACCATAAGTAATAAAAATAGAATTTAGTCCTGTTCTACTTTTTAATAGTGCCATCATATAAAGTTTGTTCATGGGCTACAAAACTTGGTTTATATGTTTTATAAAACCGTCAGAAGAGGGAGCTGTTATGTCAGAAAATGTAATATTGTTCTGTTTTGAGTTTAAAGAGCGTATGATGTATCAGTAAATGAAAGAAAAAATACACATGCTGATTAAAAAGTGTCGGTGTCAGACAAAGCATTACAACATTTTCCTGCATAATCACGAAAGAACTAGAGCTGAAATTCAGAAAGTATTCTCTCTTTACACATTATTCTTATAATAATGGCTATTTGGATTGTATAGTTCTACTCTGAGTTATGACAGCTGCCCTCAACCCTTCCCTCAACCCCATACTAAAAGGCCCAATGCCATTGGGTGTTCATACTATTTTTACCAACGAGCAGCTAGGTGAAGATCCGGGTTTAGTTCCTTTTGACAGGATCAGTGTCACATCTGACAGGAAATACAAGGGAAACCCTTGAGCAGTTGTTCCAATCTTAAGAATCCTTGACAGTGAAAGTTGTATCACGTCATGAACTGACACTTCATTTGCAAATCATTGTATTGTGATATGTCAAAGCTACTTTAGGATAAAGTTTGCAATCTGTGCCATAGAATAAATGTCACATCCCATATTCCAAGCCTATCTTGTTTCAATAAAAAATATAAAACAATTTGTAACAGATTAAATCCAAACTAGTCCATTCATTGGAAAGGTTTCTTTTTATAAATGCCATAATTGAATTACATTATAAGACACTTTGACAATCTCAAAAATATAATGAAGCGAAGAATGTTCAGATTAGTGTAATGCCCAATTTAAGGTCTTGATTACAACAACGTAGCCAGTAACAGGGAGCCATTAAAGGAACACTCTACACACCCTGACCACTTTAAATTTTTAGACTTTCCAGGATGTGTTGAGTGCCCCCCTGTTTGCCTAAAACGCTGGTGAAGTGGAGGAGTTTGCTTCATCCGAACCAGCGTTACCAGCAGCAAGGGGATTTGAATTTCCCTGCTGCTGGTTATTACTCGGTTACTAGTGACGCCGGCATTCAGGGAGCGAGTCTACATCACTATCTCTAAAACTGATCAACGCTAGCGATCCGTCTGAGAGCCCGTAATGGATCGGCGCTGCGCATGCGTGCAGCTCAGATCCATCATTGTGCGCATGAACTATGGGACTTACGTACGTAAACTTTGCAATTCCCGCTGTATTGTGCAATTTGCTTTGCAAATTTCAATGCCAAGATAACAGATCTTTAAAAAAAATGTGCTATCTTGGCAGTCAGTCTAATATATATACTCCAGTGCCTGTGTAACGGTAGGCCCCCTATAGGGTGATGGGGAGCCTTTAGGCTGTGTAGATTGAAGCCTGTAGGGCAGGTACATGGTTTGTTTGCAGACTCCAGCACACACTTGCAGCATTGGAAAACAAGAAAGATAGTTCAGGATACAGACACACGAGGAAGCCCTGCACTGGGTATAATTTCTCAGCTACAGACAGATCACAGGACTTGGGGTAGACAATGAATTCAGCACACTGCAGGACAGAACTGATACTTGAAAACACGAGGAATGAAGCAAACTGCAACGTGAAACTCGGTACTTGGAAACAATGAATTCAGCACACTGCAGGACAGAACTTGATACTTGAAAACGCGATGACTGCAGCACACTGCTAATCTTAACACTCCCAGCCAGGGAGTTCCAAACAAAGGCCTGAGTATCGCTCACACCAAATGGCTTTGTGGCCAAATGCCGGTGAGTAGAAAACAAACTAAGAGAAATCCTCAAACAGACAAAATACATATAGAAGAGGTTCCAGAAACAAAGCCAGGTCATATACGATATAAACAAGATGCGGATATATTTTAGAGGACAGACAAGAGAATAATCCAGAAACCAAAGCAAGAATATCCTTGAACTCGAACTTGAAATGACACAAGGAACAGGAACTCAGTGGATCTTAGTCTATCCCTATCCAAGGATCAAATGCATGGTAGGCCCTATATATAGGGCTGAGCAGATCATGTGACTGCAGACCATTAACCCAGTAGAGACGGTCTGCAGAGCCTGAGCTTGAAAGCCAGCAACTGGCAAATCCCTGCTCCCACCACCAGGGGGCAGGGCCGAGACGTAACAGCCGGCTGTAATACTGAGTTCTGGCGGGTGCCTACTCTGATGAATGGCTGATTCCTCTGGATTCTCAGAGGATCCTGGTAACGTAGAGGAGGTTAAGTAATACTCTTGTGATATGATGGTTTGTTATTATGATTCTAACAGGGGCTTAATTGTTTTGGTGTATCATACAGTATAACCCTATGTATACATTCTGGTTAGTTTCCTTTTTTTTGTAGTTTTCCCAATGTTTGTGTATTGATTTCTCTCAGCAGTATAGTTTTTTTTCTGTCAGAACTCATGGTATGGATCAGCTGCTAAACATACCATAAGTATTTTGGGCTTTTGCAATGCAGTAGCAAGCAGTGAAAGCTTCTGTCCTTGTCAACATATTCCCTAAGCTTATAAAACATAGTAACGTTAAGCTACAGTATCTAGAGCTGCATTTCCAATGCTAAAATGAGATTCTAAAGAGGCTATTTGCTAAACACTATTGCGCCGTCACGTTCACCATAGTTGCAAACAATGTTAAAAATCATCATTGTTGCAAATACCATGAATTTTGACTTCCCACAAAAGCAAACTTCAGGAACAGCAGATGATGTCGATGCAAAAACCAGTGAACAATGGTGACCAATGACTCTTCCATAAAGAGATTAAACTGTGGCTAATCTCCACTCAGCGTTGTTCCACTCTTGTTTGCCACACCAGTGAATTTATTTTGACATTTTAAGTGATGATCTTCAGTGAACTCCATTAGACATTAGTGTGGAAAATATAACACTAGACAACTTCAAATGACACTGCAGTGAAATCTAAAGATCTTATGCACTAATGAGTGCTAAAATGGGGATGCGAAGGGGAAAAAACGGGGCCTGCAGGTTTCCGCCTAGCGTCCCATTTTAGCACCATATTACGGGTAGGCGCTAATTCAATAGCTTGCCCCAGAATGCAGCGCTACCCTCCAGGATACTCTCAATAGTGCCTCCACACCACCACATCACCTCATGGAGTCCATAGGACTCCATGGAGAGTTGCGCTGCCGGCCCGTGAGACCTGTTTGGTCTTGTGAGATCGCGCAGCTCCGGAGTGATCGCGGAGGGAGACTGTGGAATATTTGTCCCCAGTCTTACTCTGCTCCCAGTGGCAGGAAGCAGCTGGTCGGGCCTGTATTCTCGTCGCGGAATGAGAGGTGAGTACCTAATTTATTGGGGGGGGGGGGGGGTAAGTAGGTGCTAATTGATTCTGCAAAAGCGCAATCAATTACTACCAGCTTTTGGGTGCCAGTATAAAATTGGTTAACCCATCGGTGCGGTAGCTAGCATTTGGATAAGTAAGGTATTACAAAGTCCTAATGGTAATTACTGGTTATACTTAACATATGGAGCACAAAGTGTGCAAAGTACAGTAAGCTCACACAATAAATGATACATTAAAGTAATTTATGCCTGTTCAGCTTTAGGAAGGTAATATGGGGGACATGCATTAACCCCTTCACTGCTGAGCCATTTCACCGCTGTGTGCTGAGCTAATTTTTACCGCTTTTGCTCATTTTGTTTAAATGCAATTTGAAGGCATGTTTTATTATATGACCCAGACATATTATATATCGTTCTTTCCAGCAGACTCGGCAGATTCATAATATATCATTATTATATGTATATGTCATGTCCTGCCTGTATATTCTAACAAAAAATGCAATAAAATTAGAATTTTTAATCATCTACAGCGTGTAAAGTGTTTTTTTTCACATTTTATCATGCGAGTTTTTGCATTTATAATTTCTATGGGGTGCGCTTGGTAAAAAAAATGAGAAATGGGGACTCCTTACATTTTTTGGGGGGGGGAATTACGTGATTTTTAGCAAATGCACCCCACAGAAAAAAAATCATTAGTGCAGCATCATTGTTCACATTATAATTGAAATGTGAACAATATTGCTGCATTAATAGAAAACACACACAAAAACCCGTTTTTCCATTTTTTTTATTTTTTTTATTATTATTTTATTTTTTTACTTTAAACATGGTCAGGTTTGTTATTTTGGTACTTTTGACGTCGGGAGGGGTATAAATTCAGCATCTGACTTCAAGGAAGTCAGAGCGCCGCGGGACCCCGGACAGAGAGGTGGGGCTCCCACTTGCGGAGGACGTGTGGGGAACGTCCCCCGCGTATAGCGGGAGTCAATGAGGACGTTCCACACACGTCCTCCGCAGCCAAAGGGTTAAAGTCACTTATCCAGCCTTTAATGCTTACTCGCCTTAATGATACAGTTAGCGTTCAGTAGGGCATAGGGCCCTAAGTTGGGTAACTTAGTAGAAACTCCATTAAGAAGAACTACGCTCAGAAAACCTCAGCAGAATCTACTGTTTAAAGAACAGTGAAAACTGCAGAGAATGATGATGGACGTTCCCTGAATACTGATTTCCCCGTAGTTTCACCATAGCTCATACACTGCAGCTCTCTGAAGTTCTCTGATATAAATAAATCTTAACTAACTACTAAAGGTGGTTAATGAATAATATTTTAAGTGCTGCACGTATTGCCACATACATATAGTTCATTTACCAATTCAATAAACAAATAACACTTTTTTCTCGCCACAAAGGATTAGGCAAGTGAAACAAATTGTCTCTCCGGAGACATTGCTAATCTTCAGAAAATGTAGGTTTCTCTCACTGCCTGCTGCGTGATTTCAGGTTCTCAATGCTAAGCTAGGAGACTACAGTAAATATAATAAATATATACTTGATCAGAGGCCAGTTCGCTTGCAGAAAGGAAAAAAAGATGAGTCAAAGTTGAATGGAAGGGGATTATTCACAAAGATGTGTCAATAGGAGTGTCTGGATCTCTCTGCCAAATAAACAGCAATAGATTGTAGTTAAATGGGCAGAGAAAGGAATGATGCATATGTCTTATACAGAGTAAATTAATGTTCGAAGGACTGTGGTAATTTCCTCTAGAATGAGGGATGGATGGATAGAGGGATGGATGGATAGAGGGATGGATGGATAGAGGGATAGATGGATAGATAGAGGGATGGATAGATAGAGGGATGCTGGATGATAAATAGAGGGATGGATGGATGGATGGATGGATAGAGGGATAGATAGAGGGCTAGAGAGATGGATGGATAGATAGAGGGCTAGATAGATAGAGGGATGTATGGATAGAGGTATAGTTAGAGGGATGGATAGATAGAGGGATGATGGATGGATAAATAGAGGGCTAGATAGAGGGATGGATGGATAGATAGAGGGATGGATGGATGGATAGAGGGATAGATAGAGAGATGATGGATGGATAGATAGAGGGCTAGATAGATAGAGGGATGTATGGATAGATGGATGGATGTATAGATAGAGGAATGATGGATGGATAGATAGAGGAATGATGGATGGATAGATAGAGGGCTAGATAGAAAGATGTATGTATGTATGAATGGATGGATAGAGGGATGGATAGATGGATGGGTGGGTAGAGGTATAGTTAGAGGGATGGATGGATAGAGGGATGATGGATGGATAAATAGAGGGATGGATGGATGGATAGAGGGATAGATAGAGGGATGGATAGATAGAGGGATGGATGGATAGAGGGATAGATAGAGAGATGATGGATGGATAGATAGAGGGCTAGATAGATAGAGGGATGTATGGATAGATGGATGGATGTATAGATAGAGGAATGATGGATGGATAGATAGAGGAATGATGGATGGATAGATAGAGGGCTGGATAGATAGAGGGCTAGATAGAAAGATGTATGTATGTATGAATGGATGGATAGAGGGATGGATGGATGGATAGAGGGATAGATAGAGAGATGATGGATGGATAGATAGAGGGCTAGATAGATAGAGGGATGTATGGATAGATGGATGGATGTATAGATAGAGGAATGATGGATGGATAGATAGAGGAATGATGGATGGGTAGATAGAGGGCTAGATAGAAAGATGTATGTATGTATGAATGGATGGATAGAGGGATGGATAGATGGATGGGTGGGTAGAGGTATAGTTAGAGGGATGGATGGATAGAGGGATGATGGATGGATAAATAGAGGGATGGATGGATGGATAGATAGAGGGATGGATGGATGGATAGATAGAAGTATGGATGGATGGATAGATAGAGGGATGGATGGATGGATAGATAGAGGGATGGATGGATGGATGGATAGATAGAGGGATGGATGGATGGATAGATAGAGGGATGGATAGAGAGAGGGATGGATGAATAGAGGGCTAGAGAGATGATGGATAGATAGAGGGCTAGATAGATAGAGGGATGTATGGATGGATGGATGGATAGAGGTATAGTTAGAGGGATGGATGGATAGAGGGATGATGGATGGATAAATAGAGGGATGATGGATGGATAGATAGAGGGATGGATGGATGGATAGATAGATAGAGGGATGGATGGATAGATAGAGGGATGGATGGATAGATAGAGGGATGGATGGATGGATGGATAGATAGAGGGATGGATGGATGGATAGATAGAGGGATAGATAGAGAGAGGGATGGATGAATAGAGGGCTAGAGAGATGGATGGATAGATAGAGGGTTAGATAGATAGAGGGATGTATGGATGGATGGATGGATAGAGGTATAGTTAGAGGGATGGATGGATAGATAGAGGGCTGGATAGAGGAATGGATGGATGGATAGATAGAGGGCTGGATAGATAGAGGGCTAGATAGAGAGAGGGATGGATGAATAGAGGGCTAGAGAGATGGATGGATAGATAGAGGGTTAGATAGATAGAGGGATGGATGGATGGATGGATGGATAGAGGTATAGTTAGAGGGATGGATGGATAGATAGAGGGATGGATGGATAGATAGAGGGATGGATGGATGGATGGATGGATAGATAGAGGGATGGATGGATGGATGGATAGATAGAGGGATGGATGGATGGATAGATAGAGGGATAGATAGAGAGAGGGATGGATGAATAGAGGGCTAGAGAGATGGATGGATAGATAGAGGGTTAGATAGATAGAGGGATGTATGGATGGATGGATGGATAGAGGTATAGTTAGAGGGATGGATGGATAGATAGAGGGATGGATGGATAGATAGAGGGATGGATGGATGGATGGATAGATAGAGGGATGGATGGATGGATAGATAGAGGGATAGATAGAGAGAGGGATGGATGAATAGAGGGCTAGAGAGATGGATGGATAGATAGAGGGTTAGATAGATAGAGGGATGTATGGATGGATGGATGGATAGAGGTATAGTTAGAGGGATGGATGGATAGATAGAGGGCTGGATAGAGGAATGGATGGATGGATAGATAGAGGGCTGGATAGATAGAGGGCTAGATAGAGGGATGTATGGATAGATAGAGGGCTGGATAGATAGAGGGCTAGATAGAGGGATGTATGGATAGATAGATAGAGGGCTGGATAGATAGAGGGCTAGATAGAGGGATGTATGGATAGAGGTATAGTTAGAGGGATGATAGATAGATAGATAGATACAGTTGTGTTCAAAATTATTCAACCCCCACTGAAATTGAGTGTTTTGGCCAGTTTGACATTGATTTTGATCATTCAGTCATCTTGCTTACAATTAAATCAAAGAGGCACGTGTAGGTCAGACAAATATAACATAACATTTATAATGAAATAACCACAAATGTCTTTTCTGTGCTCACATCATTATCAGTTTTATTCAACCCCCAAGTGACATTCAATCTTAGTACTTAGTACAACATCCTTTTACAGTTATAACAGCTTTTAAACGTGATGCATAGCTTGACACAAGTGTCTTGCAGCGATCTACGGGTATCTTCGCCCATTCGTCATGGGCAAAAGCCTCCAGTTCAGTCACATTCTTAGGCTTGCGCACTGCAACTACTTTCTTTAAGTCCCACCAGAGGTTCTCAATCGGATTTAAGTCTGGTGACTGTGATGGCCACTCCAAAATGTTCCAGCCTTTAATCTGCAACCATGCTCTAGTGGACTTGGAGGTATGCTTGGGATCATTGTCCTGTTGAAAGGTCCAACGTCTCCCAAGCCTCAGGTTTGTGACGGACTGCATCACATTGTCATCCAATATCTCCTGGTACTGAAGAGAATTCATGGTACCTTGCACACGCTGAAGCTTCCCTGTACCTGCAGAAGCAAAACAGCCCCAATGCATGATTGACCCCCCGCCATGCTTCACAGTAGGCAAGGTGTTCTTTTCTTCATAGGCCTTGTTCTTCCTCCTCCAAACATAGCGTTGATCCATGGGCCCAAACAGTTCTAATTTTGTTTCATCAGTCCACAGAACACTATCCCAAATCTTCTGTGGTTTGTCCACATGACTTTTGGCATACTGCAGTCGACTCTTCTTATTCTTTGGAGACAGCAAGTGGGTGCGCCTGGGAGTTCTGGCATGGAGGCCTTCATTACGCAGTGTGCGCCGTATTGTCTGAGCTGAAACTTCAGTACCCACATCTGACAAATCTTTTCTCAGTTCCTCAGCAGTCACACGGGGACTTTTCTCCACTCTACGCTTCAGGTAGCGCACAGCAGTTGAAGTCAGCATCTTCTTTCTGCCACGACCAGGTAGCGTTTCAACAGTGCCCTTTGCCTTGAATTTGCGAATGATGCTTCTATGGTCTCTCTTGGTATGTTTAACATCTTTGCAATCTTCTTATAGCCATTGCCCTTCCTGTGAAGAGTAATCACCTCTTCTCTTGTCTTCCTGGACCATTCTCTTGACTTCACCATGTTTGTAACCACACCAGTAAATGTCTAGAAGGAGCTGAGTATCACAGTCATTTTAAAGCTGCCTAATTGGTGCTTATTATGCTTTATTGCTGCTCCGTGACATCCACAGGTGTTTTCAATACCTGATTGAAAACACTTGAATGAACCTCTGTTCTTCAGAGTGGTAGTCTTTAAGGGGTTGAATAATTGTGTCACTGAAGAATTCACAAAAGAAACACTTACTACTGTATTACAAAACCAATTGATGTCATTTTAGTTGCATATGGTTCTTTAAAAAGTCCTTGTAGGATTTCATTCTGAATACAATTACAAATGTACACTAAATTCCCTAAAACCCTTTACAGCATTGGGGGTTGAATAATTTTGAACACAACTGTAGATAAAGGGATAGATGGATATTGCAGGAGACATCATACATGGACTCCTTCTGGGTCTTGACACCACATGACTTCCTGGCACATAACGAGAGATAGTTTAATAATTTCTGTAACAATTCAATGCTCTCTTGAACCCAGGACATACTTGAAAATGAGAGAAATATCAATGTATCCTTCCTGGTAAAATACTTTATAAATAAATAATGTCAGATAATTCAATTGTGTGAACACTCCCTGTACAGTTTTCAAATCATTCAAAGTCTGCACAGAGATTTCTTAATTAAAACACAAATGTGCAAAGCTAAGACTCTCACATTTTAGTAAGAGAAACAGCATTTTAAAATAGTATTCATTGAAGTCAGATACTAGAATATTGTTCATGCCTCCAACAATACGTGATCATTTGATAAAAGCAATGAAAGGACATCTCAAAGCATAATTCATTCATCTATAAGTTAGAAAAAAAGCAAAAATATGACAATAACGCCAAAATTGAGAAATTGAAAAATAGCCAAGCTCATATTAAGTTAATGTCGTTCCAACACATTGCTCACAACTAGGGATGAGCTGTTCGGTTCGATCAGTTCGGAGTTCGATTCGAACATCGGCAGTTCGCGAACTTCGAACTTTTTGGCGTGTTCGGTTCGAGTTCAAATTTTTTTTGAAAAAAGTATAAAAAATGCTTAACTAAAAAATCTAGAAATAAAGACTCTTTACTGCAGAATATTATAAGCAACGGTTTATTAGATATTGAATTAAAAACTAATGTCTAGGTGCAAAGATTCTCACTTCTAAATGACCTGTGCTCTCAAAGTAAAGGAGCAAACAACAGGTGTTTAATTAGTGTTTGGAAATAACATGTGCTTCTAATTAGTCCGGTCTCATGAATTTTGATACATTGTATGCAGACTGGGAGTGCTAGGTGTCATGTGTGGGTCTGTGATGGTGATGTTTCCATACATCCTACAAATCCGCCACTTCACGGGCAGGTTATGGGGACCTCCTAGGCACGATATTTGAATGAATTTTTCGTTTTTATTTTTAACCCTTATTTTATGGAAAACTCACTGGTCCTTTAACCCTTTCACTGCTGAGGCATTTCACCGCTTTCGCTCATCATGTTTAAACGCGATTTGAAGCCACATTTTATTATACGACCCAGACATATTATATATCGTTCTTTCCGGCAGACTCGGCAGATTCATAATATATCATTTTTATATGTATACGTCATGTTCTGCCTGTATATTAGCCTGTATATTATAAGGGGTTAAAGCCAGGTACCGCTTAAAAGGGGAGACTCTTCCCTTTTAAGCGTTGCCTGGCTTCTTTTTGTGGGACCTCCTGATCGGGAGGGATCCGAACGGATCCCCCTCCCTTCCAGGTGATCTCCCGGCATTGTCAGGGGAGGTCGCCTGGAAATGACATCATTTATGTCGGGAGGAGCTTGACTTCAGCGTCTGAGGACGCTGAAGTCAGAACACCGCGGGACCCCGGACAGAGAGGTGAGTATCTCCGCTGGGGGTCCCGCAAAGCTGATGACGTGTGGGACACGTCCTCAGCATACAGCGGGAGTAACTGAGGACGTGTCCCACACGTCGTCAGCAGTGAAGGGGTTAAAATGTCTTTTTTTAAACTTTTTGTCCTTGTTTCCTGTCCCCCAGGGCATTACCCGGACCCGGACATTGTTTTTAAATGTTTCTATACATCCTACAAATCCGCCACTTCACGGGCAGGTTATGGGGACCTCCTAGGCCCAATATTTGAACGAAGGAATTTTTCATTTTTATTTTTAACCCTGATTTCATGGAAAACTCACTGTCCCTTTAAAAACGTTTTTTTTTTACTTTTTGTCCTTGTTTCCTGTCCCCCAGGGCACTACCCGGACCCCCATACACCTTTTATGGCAAATATCTAGCATATATGCCCTCTTGGAGGGCACTCTAAAAATCGAACTTTGAGTCCCATTGACTTGTATTGAGTTCGTGTTCGTGTTCGTGTTCGAGTTCGAATTCGAACTTTTTAAATGTTCGAGCTCGAATGCGAACCAAACTCGGGGTTGTTCGGCTCATCCCTACTCACAACTGCTCTTTTACTTAACAGTCGTTAAAGCTCCAGGGCTCTATTCCCTAGTGAGCACTAACTGTAATGTTCGGGTGAGTAAGAGTTAACGCTAGGATAAGTGACTTCAACACATGCCCCCCATATTACATCGCTAACGCTAAACCCCTAGAAAATCCATTAGTGCATCGGTGATTGCGCTAGCTTGCGCGAGCTTACTGTACTTTGCGCACGCTATACTTAACATGGGGGGCCAATAAGGAATTAGCGTTAGGATAAGTAAGGTTTTACAAGTCCTAGCACTAATTACCGCTCTGATGCACTAACCAAATATTCAGCTACATCTAAAAGCTGGTGCTGATTCTGCTTTTGCAGAATCATTCAACATTCCCTAAACCCCCTATTAAATATCATACGCACCTCCCATCCTGCAGTAAGAATGGTGACCTGATCTGCCGCAAGCAGAGTGAGACTGGAGACAAATAGTCCCCAGTCTCCCTCCACGATCACTCCCACGCTGCGTTATCTCGCGACAGATCTCGCAGTGCCCAGCCGCGTGACCCTCCATGGAGTCCAGGACAATATACTCGCGGAAGCGCTACCGCGAGTATCATCGAGGGTAGCACTGCGGTCCGGGGCAAGATCCTGAAGTAGCGCCTGCCCTGGAATCTAATGCTAAAATGGGGATGCTTCGGGGAAACCTGCAGGCACAGATATTCCCCGTTAGCATCCCCATTTTAGCATTAGGGAGGGAATAGGGTGCGTTGGGTTTACCTCGTCTTTGGGTGTTTCAAGCAAACAAGGGGGAAAACAATTACGTACAGTATGGATCTTTCGACTTTTAACGTCAATAGATTTTAATACTTTTCCATCTAATTTTCATTAACACATTTAATCCAAAATATATTTTAGACAGTCATTTCACTCTTTGACAATCATGTCTCTACGTTGGCCATATATTTTTATGTGATTTTCACAAGAAGTATTTTATATACTAGTGGTGGTGAGCAATGATGTGCATGGAAATTTGATTCATGAGCTCAGGGTGTGGAAAACTTGTCAAACCTTTGAGAATATGTTTAGGCAATTTAGGAATAGAGTTAGATATGGCTATTTAGGAGTCAGGTACGGATGAAGAATTTTATAGGGAGGGATTCTTTCATGTAATCTTTGCTGTTAGACCCAGAAGCCATTAGCAGAACTAGGGATTAATAATCAGACACAGTTTGAAATATGTTTTCTCCTACGTAAAACTATTTTCACAGATGCCAGCCACAGAAGGGTCATATTGTGGAGGCAGGATCAATAGTGATGCCATCCTTTTGTGTAAAATGCCATATGTCACAGTTGGAGTGGCATTAATTACGGAGACAAAAACATTCCGGCCTACAGTCTTCCACTCTCTGGTCACCTTTACCACTAGCCAGGCAGCATTTCTTCCTCTACGTCTCCATCTGTCAAAGATCTGAGGCACCCACCTCACAGAATCCTCATAATAGCCCCTCACTCACTCATTGTAGAAATTAAAGATGTGATATTTCTGTATAGAAAGATGTGACAATACTCATATGTACATATGCGTCCATTCGCCCCAGTGTGATTTATTTTACAAATATCTGGTTCTAGATTCCAAACCTGATATAAGCATAGCTAGTAGTGCTTTAAACTTCCCAGAACCAAGTTAAAGTCTATGGAGTTGCCTGGTAACCCCCCCCCGACCCGTCAAGACTTCTGGTATATTTGGGATCTGTATTTAGTTTCAAGCACCCCCCCTGTTATTTGAACCAGCCTGCCCTATTGGTTTAGCCCCAGGAGTACGCCCTACATTTCACGAGCATGATATGCTTTGCTTGTTTTGTCTGATTTATTGCATTTGCCGGTGGAACCCCCCTTTTTTTTGTCCCCTACTTCCTTTTTTTTTTAGGATTGTTGCTGTATAATGTGACGGTTTGTACTCTTTCTTGCTTGATTTTTAGTTTTGAAAATGTTAATAAACTTCATATACAAAAGAAAAAGTCTAATGGAGTTTCTGGGTTTAGCAGAGCTCTGATTAAGTTGACACCAGGCTTAGTACCCGGTGGTCAAGATTTAACACAGAAGTGAATAATGAAGAACGTTTTGAGTCTCAAATCGAACATACCAATAAATTCAATATAATTATTAAGTTTGTTAGAAGAATAATATTTAAGTTTGAAGAAGTAAAAAAAATGCTATTTATTCATTCTATGTAAATATTACATTACCAAAACAAGGGTTATGTCCCCTTTAACTGGATTCATCTTTTGTTTTGTTTCATCACAAACAGTGCTGCTCTTAATATAAACAAATTTGTTTTGTCCACTCCTAAACTTGCAATATATTATCTCTTTTTTTCGTTCCTTTTTTTTCTCTCCCCCCCTGTGTTTATTGACCTTGAGAAGAGTTACAAACAGAATACGCCCTTGATGACTAACTCTCAGCATTGTACTTGCAAAAGTTAAGCTGGTAAAGGGATCAAAATGTTATGTTTTGTGATTCGCTAATTGAAAAAGTGTGTTGCTTGTTCACAATGCTCTCTATGGAGGATTAATATCATTTAACCCTTTATGTGTCAAGAATACTACTTTCGACACCACTTCTAATATATTATGTTAAAGCATTAATGTGATCTGTGCATTGTACCTCCCCGCAATTCATTGCTACTTTGTCCATGAATGATAAACACAGTGACAGCAACAGCAACAAAAAAAAGAGGTCAGTAGAAAGCAATGTTATAACTGTACGAAGATTTAAGCTACAAATAACTATTTTTTTCATCTTTGGACTGAACTACCTACGTCCAAACTGCAAGATTTAGAAAAGTTCCATGAATTATAATATTTTTTTATGCCTATATAAAAAGAACAGAACCCATACATATGAACTTAATTTGCACAGTTTCCTTTTGAGCATCTGTCTTTATTCTGGATAGTACAAAGGCAGAAGGCTAGTGGGAAAAGAATAGATTGTTAACCGCTTGAGCACCAGTGGTATTGAACCGATCCATAACGCATTAACTGAACCATGACTAAAAGATGTCACACGGATTCACAAGTCACTTTAAGAACTTGAAAAACCCCCAGAAAGTATGAATAATACCGAGTTCAATAAATTTGCTAAGACATGCACAAGTTAACATCCATGAAACCCCCCTCCCTGCAGAAGAGCTGGTCTCACACCTGCAGGAGCCTTGGGCTAGCATTGTTGAAACAATGAAGATCGTTTTGGTTAACTGTTGCTAAGGAAACCGTAACCTGGCAATGGGTGGTCCTTTCCCCAGCAGTGCCTTTGTCAGGAGACACGTGCCAGCTGCTATTTAACTGTCATTGTTGACAATCAGTTGGACACAATCGACAGTTGCTTTTTTTTTTTAATGTGTAGAAGTAACCTCTAATAGAATTCACAGACGTTTCAGGCGCAATCTGGAAATTAATTACTAAGTTGATGTTGAAAAATACACAAACTGAATGGAAACACTTGCTGAACCAGCTTGAATTTAAAGTGCGCTGTGCAAAGCAGAGCCCACGACACATTAACCTGATCTAAAATTACCTTAAAATGACGTAATCTACAAAAAAAAAAAGATTTAGCCACATATTGTGAACGCCAACTTACTCTTACTTTTAATTTTACCAAAGGAGTTTTTCAGAATAACCAGTGTTTGTCAAAGTTGCAAATACCAGTGAAAAGAGATGGCATTTCTCAACAGTTGGATCCAAAGAGTGGTAGAAGAAGCAAAACAGTGCGGCTTCTGCTGCCTCTTTAGATTTAACTTTCGTGAAATGTCGGCAATTTACAGAGTTGCAACACTGGCGATTTACACCAGTCTGTGCAATGACAACAAACTCCTCTGGGACCTGAATGGCCCACTTTATGGAAACCAATAATAAAAATGTATGTGACTAAAGCTAGGGTCAGACGAACGCATTTTCGCGTTGTCTGTGAAAAAGTGCGTTCGAACGAATGGACGCATTTTTTCATGGAGTACGCGATAGCGGTCATACGATGCGCATTTGCGTTCGTGATTTTGTACGGATCATCAATAAAACACTTTTGCATCTGGACGTTATGTTGGCCGGACATTAGCAGTGTCTGACATCTCCAAATCACGCAAACACGCCGCTAGCGGACGCAGCGCACTCTGTACAACCGTACTAGTGGTTTCACGTTCTCGACAAAATGCGTTCGTTTGCCACTTGCGTTGCGCGGCCGGACTTTCGTGCGACCGTACTTCGTATATTGGCCGTCATTGCCCGTCATTTGCTGCTAGTGCGGCCGTAATTAAGTGCGCCAGAACGCACGTTTAAAGTGCGCTAGTCTGACCCTAGCCTTACTTGTGCCCTAAAGCTTTTAGAATAAAGAAGTAAATAGTGTGTCTGTCTCACGGTTAAATCTCTTCATAAAATGATTATCGCTGATGTCAGCATCCTCTCACCTGTAAAAAAAAATTGGTACCCTAGTATAAGTGATAGGAGGATGGTATACCTATAATGCCATATCCTTTCAAACCTTTGTGTAAACTTACCAGAGCCTTTAAAATCTATGGAGTTAGGGTTAGGGATAGTATTAGGCTTTAGGGTAACCATTACTTTTGATAGGATTAACCCTTTCGCTGCTGAGGCATTTCACGCCTGTGTGCTGAGGTAATTTTTACCGGTTTCGCTCATCATGTTTAAACGCGTTTTGAAGCCTTATTTTATTATATTACCCAGACATCTTATATATCGTTCTTTCCGGCTGACTCTGCAGATTCATAATATGTCATTATTATATGTATACGTCATGTCCTGTCTGTATATTATAACAAAAAATGCAATAAAATTAGGATTTTCAATAATTTACAACGTGTAAAGTGTTTTTTTTTTCACATTTTAACATGCGAGCATTTGCGGTTATATTTTCTATGAGTTGCGCTTGTTAAAAAAATTTGAAATGGGGGACCTGTTACATTTTTTGGGGGGAAAATTACGTGATATTTTAACAAATGCACCCCATACAAAAATCGTTAGTGCAGCATCATTGTTCACATTATAATTGAAATGGGAAAAATATTGCTGAATTAAACAAAAAAAAACTTTATTTTTTATTTATTTAAAAAAAATATTCATTTTTATTTTTTGTTGATAACTTTTAACATTTTTAACATGCTCAGGCTGATCCAACGATACCAAACATTAACCCCTAGCTTCCACGGATCGGGAGATAGGGGGTTCATTGGAACCCCCTATCTCCACCATTGGTGGCAGCTAGGGGTTAACTCCAGAACTGACGTCATCGCACTATGCACGATGACGCCAGTTGTCAGGGGGAGATCCCGGAAGCTTGGCCAACATCCAAGGTGTCGACCAGCTCTGGGAGAGGATTGTGATCAGGCGCCTGTCGCCTGAAATAGATGTCATTGCGCTAGAGCGATGACATCTATTATCCCCGCCGGGGTTTCGGAGTGCCGGGCTGACATCCAAGATGTCAGCCCGCACCGGGGGGGTGCAGCAATTGGCCGGAATCCTGGCTGATTGCTGCCTCCTGTGCAAGGACGCGCTCAGCGTGTCCATAGCACAGGAGAACCACTTGACTGGATGCTGTGCGCGTCCTTAGCAGCCAAGTGGTTAACAGTTGTTTTTTGCTTTGAGTTACAGTTACTTTAAGGTCCAGATTAGGGTTCAGGTTACTTTCAGTATTAAGGTTACTATTTCTGCTTGTTTTATGATTAGGGTTAAGGATTTTGCATAGCAAAGTGAGAGCAATTTTGTTCACTTATCCATATTAAAATTAATCAATCCGATTTATATTCTGATTTATTCAGCAAATGCATTTTGGATGCAATTTGGTGGCAATGATTCAGAATTTCAGATACTTTCAAATCATGGATATCCGGCTGAATTTTTTTTTTGTTTTTAGCTAAATCACTCAAGTCTGTAAGCAGCTCTGGACTGATATGGAGAACAGGTTGAACCTGGATATAAATATATATAGACAAATTTTCTGACAAACAGAAGAAAATATGAGGGCTGCACTGAAAATAATATAAAAGTGGACATAACCTTTTAATTAACTAATGTAGGTCATTCAAATTGCACTTGAAGTAACTCATCCTCTAAGTACAGAAAAAACAGTTTTGCGCCTATTCCCATCAGGGCAGTTGCATAGACCAGAAGTATTCAGCCTGTTCCATGTATAAAACATGAGAAAAAAAGTTGTCATTTGCGCTCACTCCTGTAGCTCCATACGAAACAAAACACAATCAGAGGTTGTAGTTTACTTGAATGGCCATTAAAGTGTAAGTTCACCTGCCACATCACGGCACCTCTGGTCAGGTGAGTCCAACCTAATGAAACCAAGAGCTGCTTTCTAAGCGACCGCATATGCTCATGCTGCTTTTCAGTCGTGAGAGAAACTGGTTGGTTTTCTTTTATACCCTCACCAGAAACAATTCCACTTTGGGATAAAAAGAAAAACAAGGAAGAGGGGCAGCAGCAAAAAAAAAATCACCTGGCTGAGGATACAACAAATATACATATGTACAGAAAAAACTGTTTTGCACCTATTCCAAAATCCCAATCAGGGTGGCTGCGATGACCAGAAGTATTCAGCCTGTTTCATGTATAAAACATAACAAGAAAAAAAGTTGTCATCCTTGCTTACTCCTGTAGCTCCATGCAAAACAAAACACAATTAGAGGTTTTACTTTACTCGAATGGCCATTAAAGTGTAAGCTCACCTGCCACATCACGGCACCTCTGGTCAGTTGAGTCCTACCTATAACTCATCCTCTATACAAAGGCACTACTCAACCTAGTCTCCATTACAAGTAATATACTCGTGCCACTGTTGAACCCAACTCTTGAAGCCTCTTTGCAAAAATTCAAGTGTGCAATGATGATCTCCCACTGCATGGTTTGTGTACAATGTTGGTTTCCCAATCTGTAAAGTTCTTCATCTACCTGTGCACATTGCTTTAACCCATATTGTCATCTCAGTGCACATTCTGGCGAGGCGAGATCTGGCAGGTCATGTGACTGCCAGGGTCTGCCTCAATGGAGTCCTATGGACTCCATGGAGAGGATGCGCGTGGCGGTGCTCAGCGATGCCGCGCGCATCCCGGGGCTTAGCCCCCATTAACAATACAGGCAGCTTCTCTAGCTCCTGCATTGTAATTCCACGCTAAAACGGGAGCGCAAAGGAGAACCCTGCAGGCGCAGGTTTTTCACCTTAGCGTCCCCGTTTTAGCACGAATATTGTAATGTAGCCCTATAATGGCTGTGGTAAGTTTACAACAGCTCTGGTTAAGTTAGCTTGAGCTTTGTAACACTGCCCTTTGTTTCTTATCTTTCATATTTTTGATCCTTTGAAATGCATCCTTTCTAAGTGTCACGGTCCTGGCAGAGGGGAATAGGATATGAGCCCAATATGCGGTGACAAACAAGCTTAGCCACGTAGCTGAAGTAAAAAGGGGTTTTATTGTAAGTATACAACAATATGGACAGGGCAGGAATGGAGATGTCTGGGGAGGCAATGCAGCGAGGAACCAGACACCGGGAGATACTGAGGGAAAACACGGTAGGAGACTTACATACAACACGAGACAGGAAACAGAGGGCACTGGAGGTTTGGAAACAGAGGGCACTGGAGGTTTGGAAGCAGAGGGCACAGGATGCTTGGCAGCAGCAGGCACGGGATGCTTGGCAGCAGCAGGCACGGGATGCTTGGCAGCAGCAGGCAGTATACGTAGTCATATAGTCCATGCAATAGGTCATGGCAGGTGGCTGGCAAAAGTGGTTAAAGTCCAAAGCAAGAAGTCGATACACAGCAGAGGATGGGAGCAGGTCTAGGAAAAGGCTACCAGGGAGTAAGTTAGACAATGTCACACTGGATCATGGGTGCTCCACCCTTATAAAGGGAATGACAGGCCTATTAGTGGTAGCACCTGAAGTGAACATAGCCTGAGGGAAGGTACAAGGTGGCATAGCCAGAAAGATGCTGTATAGGTCCAGTCAGGAGGGTGCAGCAATACCACCTTTGGCCTTCTTGCCACGGCGGCGACGGCGTGAACCATGACAGTAAGATTCCATTGTAAATATGAGTGCCAAATGGATTTATGAAGTTTTATCTACCTGTTGCATTATCCATATTAAGTATCATTATATGTAGGCAGAGTTTCCAGGAAAACATAGACCTTCTGTACTTCATTTAGGGTTTGTAATGTAAAACACAATGTGGTAAGATGAGTTTAAAGCATGCTATTGTAATGTTTCTCTTTCACTGCTATATTATATGTTTATTCTTACTATTATTAATATATTGTAAATAATCATTGTCTTTTGCATCATACATGAAAGGAAACTACAAACGTGGAGCAGTTATAGTTCCAACACTTCAGATGCAAGTCACAGATTGGGAAATCTCTGCAGGCAACTGTGATGTTAAATGGATTTTCCAGTCACTTGTAGGGATTCCTTAATCTGGTAAGTACAAATATTGATCCTTATTTGGTCATTTAAATTTATTTTCGTGATGATTCATTAACATCCTAAACTTTTTTGTGAATATTTAGACATAATGCGAGAATGGATCCGTTACTATGGAAAATCTTAATGACCGGCGAAGTCGACAGTATAATTTAAGCTTTACATATGCAAAACCTTTTAGGCTGTCAGACGAACGCAGTCTGAGCGCACTCTGCGTGTGTGCGCAACAGACGGACGTACTGATGGAAGATACTGTAGACACCACACAGTCCATTTTTGTTGATGGACGTAGAAAAAAAAGGGAATTATGGGAAATAAAATTAATATGAAAAATGATAAAAATTTTAAAAGGATATGAAAAGCCATTTTGTGCATTAAGGTGCTGGACGTCGCAAATGCGCTGCGTCTGACATCTAATCACTCACACAGAACGCTACGCGGACGTGGCGCACTAAGGTGTTCGGCGAGTTTGCGGCGTGTTTTCCCTGCACTTCAGGGACCCTGCAGTGAATGCTGAAGTCACCACTGGGTGGGGAACTTTGATTCCCCGAAGTGCAGGGAAGTGTGGTGAACGAGAAAGCACCGAAATGTTGCGACATTTCGGTGATCTCTGAATAACCCCTTATGTTTTATAAGAACAGAAAATAATCATGACATTTAGCCGCTTGATTAGATGTATGCCCGTAGAATAACATTTCAAAATAACAGCGTTTTCCCAAATAGTACAATTCCAAGAGCAAAGCAGAAAATGACAGAGCCCGGAATCCATTAAGATATTTTGTTTCATTATTAACAATGATCATAGGCGTGTGCAGAAGGGTGTGTACACTTGGTAAAACTCTCCTGCTTTCAACATGTTATATTCCCAGCTACATATTTTCCTATTTTGTTCATAATAAAGAACATGAAACTTAACGGTTTGTGATTATTTACAGTTTTCAAATAATTAATCTAACATGTGTGCAAATCCAAAAACAGGGCTGTGCACGCTTGACTATGATTGTAATCCGGTATGTACTATGGCATTTGTTACAGGTGATTTTCTTTCCATATTTGTGAAATTAAAATAAATTTTGTCTGTTCAATCACATACAGGGTTATTCAGAGAGAGGTGAAAACCAGGAGAATGACTGGAGAAAATTCTAGGCCAAAATAGCCGATTTGGAAATAGAGATTAAAGGGAGATATTTTCTGGTTTGGTTATTTTGACCTAGAATTTTCACTTCTGCAGTCATTCTCCTGGTTTTCACCTCTCTCTGAATAACCCTGATAGTTAAATAATATTTCTACATCCTGCGTCCAAAACCTATGCTGTGATTCCTTCTGGCAAACGTTTCCTTTGCTACGTTGGTCAACAAACCTACCCTACATTTTTACTTAAATTCATAATAGACATAAGTTATTGTTATGAATGTAATGTTTATAAATAGTATGTGAAGATTTACTCTGTTTTTAAGAATTGTTTATAGTTTGGTTTAATATGCATTAGAAGTATGTAAGATATTTGCTGTCTGTTGGGAATGTCAATGTAAAATGTGAATGATTTATTTTCCTTCCAGCATATTTCCACCTAAAAGATTTAATATTCTATTTATTTATGGCATAAAACTAAAGCTGTTATTAAATTATCAGCATATCTTAAATGTTTTAACTTTCATGAAGCAATTTGTTCTTTCTTATCTCCATCACGTCTCCGCGATTCCGCCAAGCATGTAATGGAAGGTATTTCATCTGTCCGCTTTAGTAAAATGAGTGTGAGCGGACCAATGTAGCGATTTGGGGGCTTTCACATACACAGTTTAGCACACAAACAGTGTCAGGGGACATTACAGTCCCATCAGTGCAATAGTGCTCGATTTGGCTGCTGTCTGAATCTAACATGGGATTCTCTGCCTTTTGAAGAACAATGCCAAATATGTGGCATCTCCCTACATTCCTCAATCTCAAACTATTTTCCAGTCCAAGGAATCATTGAACCAGTTACATATTTTTCAATCTTCTAGATGACTTTTAACAAAACCTGCATCTCGTATTTATAATCTTATAAGTAACCATGTTGAAGTAGAGAATTCACTGAGTCAAGTATAGAAGCCCATCTATGTAGTTAATAGTTTGTGCTGCTTGCCTAGCTAGGTGAAACTTGATGGGTTGTTTTCCTTGCTACTTTTATGAGCATAATAAAGCATTCCTTTGTTATGTTTTCAGAAAAAAAACTTTGCTTATAATATCAGAGATATGTAATTTATATATATATATAATAAAAAAATATTAGGCCCTAGGTCATTAGCTTAAAGGGCTAATACCACAAAAAATGAAATTTCCTTATTTTGTTTATTTAAGGTTGCTGATATCCCCCCCCCCCCCAGGGACAACACTACTCTAGCATTAAAATAGGATTTGATGTGCTTTTTTCATTTTCTTTCAATGCAGAATCAAGAATACACATTTTTGTTGGTGAAAAGGTTAATCAATTAAATTGTTATTTAAATGCGTCATTACTTAAATGGGAGGTGTAATTTATTTGGAAGAAATATTTTTACAATTCTCCTCTGCATCATTTATGTCTACAGCACCCAGTCTTTGCTTTGATCTTGCATATTTTCTTCATTTAGGCACACGACCAGCATTCCAAAATGTCAGTTATCCGTCAGCTGCCAAATCCTGCCCACTACTCCAAACCCTTCAATACTATCAGCAGAGGCTACACCACTTAACTTACTAGATCTTCTAAAAGTGTTTCTCATCCTTCATGAATAGACTCACTGAAAATGTGACAGTATAACCCACTAACAGTTTCCTGGATATATTTGTTTTTATCTTCCCAGACGCTGTTTCTTTACCCAGCTCTGGAACCGCAGATTTTAGAAATAATGATATTTTTACTGTTTTCTTGTTGGTTGACACATTATAACGATTAAGAGTGATTACAAATAAACCTAAAGCCCACCCTCATCTGTTAGCATTGACTTGTCTTATCGTGTGGTTTTAGGCTGGGGTCAGACGAGCGCATTATACGCGCCTGTACTGATGTGCCTCCCAGCGTCCGTTGCAGGGTTGTGACGCTTCGACGGGGCAGGCCACACACCGTAGCGCGCACACGATTAGTGCGTGCTGCAGCGGATGTGCTGCAACCGTGCAGAAATTCTCCCAGTCGAAGAGCTACGACGTGTGTTTGACGAGGCTACAAAGTACAATCGTCCATAGGAGGATCAAGCCTTGAAGCGCTGAGAGCAGGTGGCCAGACGGGCGTCAGAGTGGACTCTAACGGACATTCCTTCCGCTCTTAAAAACGCTCGTCTGACCCCGTCCTTAACATACAGCTATTGGAGCTGCAGCTCCAGGCTCATTTCTCAAAGCAGGCCCAGGGACAATTGAGCTCTTAGTAACAAATGCTTCTGAATCAGAGGGACAAGAGCAGGAGACACTCAGTGACATTATTCTTTTCCTCTCACTTGTCCCCTGTCTATAGCTCACAGACAACTATTAAAACTAGGGAGGCGCACAAAAAAGTGAGATAAAAATCCTCTACTATGCAAACTGCAAGACGCGTTCACACTGAGCGACATGAAAATCGCACGTTTTTTCGCGTGATTTTCATATTCACGACATTGAATGATATTGAGCTATAATATCGCGCGATAATGCCGTTATGAGCGATATTGCACAACACCACCAATGCAAATTGCGAAATCGCAAAAAAAAGGGTCAGGTACCAGCGACAAGCTACAGCGATGAGCTACAGGCAACATTGATCTGTAGTTCTGAAACATCTGGGGTGCCAAGGTTCACCATCACTAAATTGGAGCTTTTTCACCACTTGATGATTTTGCAGTTGTACAGATATTTAATAGATGCCGGCTTTATAAACGAATCCGTATTTTAACTTGTTGTGGCAAGCCTTAAAGTTCTCTTCACAGATTTGAAAAGAATTTGAAGTATGAGCCCAAACAATGTTATCCGTAACACAACAAGCTGAACATAATTTGAAATTATCGTTTATATGCATGAGTTCCTTGAGAATTTAGCTCCAGTTTGAGATAAAGTAAGTTTGTAATGTTTCTTATCATAGCCTATAGATTAATAGTTTACTTCTTTTCTATCTATATCAATACTTCATTGATTATGGATTTAATATACTGCCATTTCTACAACTGATCAATGATACTAAAAAAGTTCAAAAGAGTTGGTATAAAAACCAGTGTGTCTAGCATTCTTCGTACAGAAACATTTTCTAGACATTTTGTCCTTGACCTTGGAATAGAAAAAGAAAATAACCATTGGCAACATTCTGATAAACGTTCCAATGCCCTATTCCGTGGTAGCCAATCACTGGGGAAATATCAGTGCAAGCCAATCTCTTTAGTAGCTCCCTCTTACTATCTCTCTTTTAATACATCCGATATTATGCAGCCGCTGAGCGTTATTGGCTTGCACCATCTTTACCCCTGTTTACCCCTTCTGAGCCAGAAGAAGGTCCTATGTCAGGTGTAAACGTATCCAGAGCTGTCGTAAACTAACCAACTCCATAGACTATAATAGCCATTGTAAGTTTACAGCAGCACTTATTAACCCCTTCATTCCCAAGAGCGAGATAACTCGGGTCTTCAATGGCATTATCAAGTGCCCGATATTGCTTTATATCGATCTGCAGCTGAGCAGGGAAAAAGCTAATGAGAATTAGTTTATTGCAAATTAATTTAACCACTTGGCTGCTATGGACGCACTGAGCGCGTCCAGCCAAGTGGCTCTCCCGTGCTATGGACGCGCTGAGCGGATTCCGGCTGATTGCTGCGCCCCCCCCGGTGCGGGCTGACATCTCCGGCGCGCCGCACTCCGGCGGCGCAATGACCTCTAATTCAGGCGCCCCCCCGTGTGTGCGGAGGAGGCACCTGAAAGGGAGGGGGGAGGTCCTTCGGACCTCTCTCCTCCCGATTGCCGGGGGCACAGAGTTAAGGCAGGCACCGTTTAGAAGGGCACAGCCTGCCCTTCCAAACGGTGGCTGTCATTAGCCCCTGGGGAGCCGGATCACGATTCGGCGCTGAAACGCGCCAGATCGTGATCCTCTCCCGGAGCTGGCCGACATCTTGGATGTCGGCCAAGCCTCCGGGAACTCCCCTTGAGGACTGGCGTCAGCGTGCATAGCACGATGACGCCATTCCTGGAGTTAACCCCTAGCTGCCAGCAATGGTGGAGATAGGGGGTTCATTGGATCTCCCGATCCGTGGTAGCTAGGGGTTAATGTTTGATATCGTTGGATCAGCCAGAGCAGGGCCTTTCCAACGATACCAAACATGACCATGAAAAAAATAAAAAATAAAAATTAAAAATAAAAATAAAAAAATATTTTAAAAAAATTCTAAAAAAAAATAAGCAAGTTTTTTTTTTGTTTTTGTTTTGTTAATGCAGAAATATTGTTCCCATTTCAGTTATAATGTGAACAATGATGCTGCACTAACGGTTTTTGTATGCGGTGCGTTTGTTAAAAATAGCAACATTTTCCCCCCAAAAAAATGTAACGAGTCCCCATTTCTAATTTTTTTAACAAGCGCACCCCATAGAAAATATAACCGCAAATGCTCGCATATTAAAATGTGAAATTAAACCACTTTACATATAGTAAATTATTGAAAATTCATATTTTATTGCATTTTTTGTTATAAAATACAGACAGGACATGACGTATACATATAATAATGATATATTATGAATCTGCCAAGTCTGCCGGAAAGAACGATATCTAATATGTCTGGGTCATATATCAAAATATGGCTTCAAAACGCAGTTAAACATGATGAGCGAAAGCAGTAAAAATGACCTCAGCACAGAGGTGTGAAAAGCCTCAGCAGCGAAAGGGTTAAATTTGCTTTTGGGCTACAGAAGGTACCTGCAAAGTTTTTGCCCTGTGGATAATGCCAAAGGTGATAAAACTGTGTAAAATCGGCTAATTTAATGTCCTTATCGGACTTTCAACAGGCGATACACGTAGCCAAGAGCTGCAGTTCTATCTGCAATTCTGCAGTAACTCTGTTTGACCAGTAGATGTAACAGGGTTTTACAGTAAGGAATATAGTGGAAATTTTCCCAAATATTTCTTACCGTATAATTAAAATTATGTAAAAAAAAACAAAACACTGGTTCCAGATAGAGTTTTTTGGATAAGTGTAAGAAACATGCCAGAGTACAGGAAAGCATCCGGCATGAAGGATGCAAGTACAGAAAATCCATCCAGCTATAAGTAAACAGTTTAACGTTTCTGTTGTGTATACATACACGCTGTGACACAGTAGTAATATCTTTTGAAATAGAGACAACTGGCATAACCTTGTAGCGTTATATACTTTATTAAAGTTATAATATTTGCAAATGAAGAAAAAATGGTTAACTGATAACTTATAACGAACTTTAAAACCTAACAATACATATTTATTTACAGATATACAGTATATTGTCTTTGTGTGCGAAATGTTAAACGCTACACGTGTAACCCATTTGTTAAATCAGAATATGATCACTACATACAGAGCTTTATATTTCTTAGCTTTTATGCTCATAATTAGCCACAGTATACAATGTGCATGTTCATAATAAATATAAACATATGCCTCTCCATATTTTAGAGGTAAACGGTAGATGCATTCTTGTTTTTACCTAAAATAGTTTGTGCTATACGTGATTTGCTTTTAGCAGAGTGCTCGATTTCATATCTGAAATGGAACACATCAGTAACAAGGATTTAAAAGGTTTACAAATCATTGTTGCCAGGTGTTTTTTATGAGTAAAATGGAACCATTCCCACTGAAGAAGGAATTTTGAAAAGGAACGCAACTGACAAGAATTCACTTGCAGGACTAACGTGACTAGCTGTGAATTGGCTTAATCTCAGCTGGCAACTGTGAGCAGTTAATATATTATCTCACAGTGGTCTCTGGGATTATGCTAAACACAGCAATTACATTTTTTTATGGGTCAATACTTCAGCACTGTCACCTAAACATTAATAAATGCAGCCAGCAATAGCTAAATAGAATGTTCGCACAAAATGCCTATTGTAGATGCAGAGCTGTGTATTTCAGTAATATGAAAATATTTTGGGAATAATGCCAGACAATTTCCTCTGAGAAAAAAAAAACATTTTATTACACCAAGAGCAAAGTTCTTTAATAATTACAATTTTGATGTTGTAGATACTGCATCAGGAACTGATTGGATCAACTGAATAGCCATCAGTTCCTAATGCATTGCCTTCAGCATCTAATCATGCCCCACTTTACATAACATTTATATACTCAGTTAGCACCTTATACTCACAGTGGAATTCCTCTTGCACAACTATATACTTTATTTAACTGTGCTAATCAGTGCAAGTAAAGACAACGGCCATAACCCACTTGATACCACTTTAACACAACATAGAAGAACGAGATATAGATTCCACTGAGAAAAGAGAGAGTTTACTTTGCTGAGTTTTATAATGGAGCAGGTTTTCATTATATGTAAATTACAGATTATGTTGTTGTACCCTTTGTACACTTTTATGCAGAAACCTGTATTTTGAAATGATATATATGAGGAGAATTTGTAACATTTGAGAATTTGAGGGCAGGGGGGCACTTGGAATGTGCTCCGCCCCCAGTGGTGAGGCTGGGTACTGGCACTGCAAGGCAAGCACAATGGCCACCGCAAACCCCTGCCCTTGCAGGTCAATCCACCTGGCCACTCTGAGAGATTGGGACACACAATTGTGCTGAGCCTAGGTGTTGCATGGAGCTCTCCCTCTGCCTGCAACTGGCACCAGGACCCAAAGCCTATGTGTGTGGAGGGATCAGTGTGTGTGGAGTTGTCAGTGGATGTGTGGCATTGTCAGTGAGGGGCATGTCAGCATGTGCATGTGTGGTGGTGTGTTTCTATGTGTGTGGCGGTCAGTATGTGTCATTGTTGTCTGTGTATTTGGGGGTATCTGTATGTGGTGTATGTGTATGGGCAGTGTATGTGTGTGGAGGTGTCAGTGTGTGTGGATGAGGTTGTCATTGTGTGTGGGGTGTCGGTGCGTGTGCCTGTGTGAGGGGGTTGTCAGTTTGTTAAGAGGGAACAATGGGATGGGGCATAATAATTGAAACATGGGCCATAATAAATGGAGCTGGGGCCCAATAAATGTAATGCGGGGCACATTAAATGGAATGGGGCAATAATAAAGGTAATTGTGGCATAATAATTGAAATTGGTGTCTGGATCCTTTCCATCTATTTTGCTTCAGATGATTGATGCCAATATACTTCTACTTCACAGGGTCACTGCCTCGGTGTCCCTCTTTTATTCTGACCCTTCTTTCACTCTTTACGTACAGTCATTAACCACATTTTCAAAAATATAGTTTGTAGAACTCCTAATGTCCCTGGGCAGCGCAGCAACCAGCAGACAACTGCATAATCCGCACAAATAATTTTTTTTTTAATGTGAGCCCCAAACCCCATATACACACCTAGCCTAACTCTAGCCCTAACCTAGTCCTGACCCTAATCGCATGACGTATGACAATCATATGGCAGAAATTGTAACTCTTACCCTACCAGATGCTATCCCTAATCCTAGTCCTAACCCTAACCCTAGGCTAACTCTAGCCCTAACATAACCCTAGCCCTGACTTAATTTTACGAAACACAGAATCTTTAATTCTAGCACTAACCTAATTTTAGCCCTATCCCAAGCCCTATGCTTAACCCTAGCTCTGAACCTAACAGTAACCCTAACCTAACTCTAACCCTAGCCCTGACCTTAAACAAATGACACACAAGAACTGTAACTCTAACATTGTCCCTAACACAGCCCTAACCCTAGCCCAAACCCCTAACTCTAGTCCTAAACCATACCATAACCCTAGCCTTAACCCTAACCTAACCCTGAACTTATTCATATGGGACAAAGAAACTGTAACCCTAGCCAATTCCTATCCCTAACCTTAACATAACCATAGCCCTAACTCTAGTCCTAACCTAAACATACTCTTGACTAGGGATGAGCCGAACACCCCCGTGTTTGGGTCGCATTCAAACTCGAACAATTTCAAAAGTTCGAGTTCGACCGCGAACACAAACCGAACTCAATGCTAGTCAATGGGACTCGAAAGTTTGAGTTTTAGAGTGCCCTGCAAGAGGACATATATGCAAGATATTTGCCATAAAAGGTGTATTGGGGTCCGGGTAGTGCACTGGGGGACAGGAAAAAAAGAAAAGAAAAAAAGTTTTTAAAGGAACAGTGAGTTTTCCATGAAATAAGGGTTAAAAATTAAAAAAAAAAATCCTTCAAATATTGTGCCTAGGAGGTCCCCATAACCTGCCCGTGAAGTGGCGGATTTGTAGGATGTATAGAAACATTTAAAAACAAAAAAATTACGTTTCAAATGATGGTAAACGGTTTTACTTTAATCTATTCATAAACAACTGCCTGGGGCGTTATTTTCTGTATTAAAAAAAGGAGACATTTTAGGACACGCAGAACAAGTTTAGTGATTTTTTTTGGCTAAATTATGGTGAAACTTATGCAGGCTTTGGATGAAAGTAACAATAGGTGCTTTAAAATTGGGCCTTTAGTGTCGGCAACAGTGCCGTCACACCGTAACCCCTCTGTGGTATTGTGGAAGAGTGCAGGGTTGGACCCTGCGGTCCAATATCAATTTGATATGAATCTGGTAATATAGGCGTCAGTGGCAGTGCACCCAAATAATGTGCCTTTGGTGGCAGCAAGTGCCTTCACACCGTAACCCTTTTGTGGTATTGTGGAAGAGTGCAGGGTTGGACCCTGCAGTCCAATATTAAAATGATATAAATCTGGTAATATAGGCGTCAGTGTCAGTGCAGCCAAATATTGTGCCTTTGGTGGCAGCAAGTGCCTTCACACCGTAACCCCTTTGTGGTATTGTGGAAGAGTGCAGTGGTAGAGGTTTTGTGAATGCAGAAGACATCCCCGATCTATTCTGTTACGTCAGCATCAGGGGATTGATAGCTGCTGATCCAGGACTGATTCATTTTTATAAATGTCAGCCGGTCTACAGAGTCGGTGGACAGACGCACTCTTTTGTCTGTGACAAAACCTCCAGCGGCACTGAACATCCTTTCAGAAAGCACACTGGATGAAGGGCAACCTAGTAGCTGCATAGCATATTGGCTAAGTTCTGGCCAGTGATCCAATCTCAACACCCAGTAAGCCAGTGGATAATCTGCTGGAAAGGTATCCAGGTCTGCCCTTGCCCCTAGGTAGTCCTGCACCATATGGTGAAGACGCTGGCAATGGGTGCCTACATTTGACGTCCCTGGGCGTCGTGGACTAAAAAAATTGGAAAAGGCATCAGTCAAGCAGCCCCTTTCACCGCTCTTCCTCTGATCAACCGCAGCCTCAGAAGCACCTGTGTCATCACTTGGTAACCTACCAGTGCCTGGAAAGGTGTTACACAAGTGTCGCTTTAGAGCGTCCTCAAGTTTTTTCATCCTGTCCTCCCTCTGTGCGGGCAGGATGAGCTCTGCAACTTTACCCTTGTATCGTGGATCAAGAAGGCTTGCCAACCAGTAATGATCCCTCTCCTTGATAGCACGAATCCTTGGGTCCTTTACCAGGCTTTGCAGGATAAGGGAGCCCATGCAGCGTAGGTTGGAGGTGGCATTAGCTTCCAAGTCTTCCTGGTCAATGAGGATGACCCCATCGTGCACTTCCTCCTCCCAGCCACGTACTAGTCCTTGGGTTTCTGGGCACACAAAACCCTCCCTTGAGGAATCCCCATCTTCAATGCCCCCACTACTTAAATATTCCTCCTCCTCCTCATCCTCCTCCTGTCTGATCTGAGGAGGACCCGCAGGAATGCTGTCTGCGGAAAGACTGGGGCCTTGAGAGCTAGGGAAGGCCTCCTCTTCCTCCTGCTGCTCTGCCTCTAGAGCCACATCTATAAATCCCTGCAGAGTGTGCTCCTGCAGGAACACTAAAGGAATTGTGTCACTGATGCATGCACTGTCCCTGCTCACCTTCCTCGTTGCCTCCTCAAATGGTGACAGTACAGTGCATGCATCCTTGATCATCAGCCACTGCGGGGGGAAAAACCAAGTTGACCTGAACCTGATCTTGTGCCATACTCACACAGGTACTCGTTGATGGCCCTCTGCTGCTTGTGCAGACGCTGCAGCATTGCTAATGTCGAGTTCCACCTGGTGGGCATGTCACAGATCAGACTGTTTGTGGGAAGGTGGAATTCTCTTTGAATTTCTGCCAGGCGAACACTTGTTGGGAATGACCGTCTGAAGTGGCTGCAGACTTTTCTGGCCTGGCTGAGAAGCTCTGCCAGCCCTGGGTACCTGGTTAGGAAACACTGTACCACCAGATTTAGGACGTGTGCTAGGCATGGTACATGCATCAACTTACCCTGGCGTAGGGCAGAGAGAAGGTTGCTGCCGTTATCACAGATGACCATTCCCAGCTCAAGCTGGTGTGGTGTTAATCATCTCTGCACCTGCCCCTGCAAAGCTGAAAGAATTTCTGGCCCGGTGTGGCTCCTGTCCCCTAAACAAACCAGCTCAAGCACAGTATGGCATCTTTTTGCTTGAGCCATTGCGTAGCCCCTGCCACTTAAACTCAGTTTAACTGCCACTCAGGGCCGGCGCTAACGTAAGGCGGCACAGGCGGCCGCCTTACTGTCTGGCGTCCTGCCAGTGTGAGGGGCGCCGGCCCGGGGTGTAATCGGATGATGACCGACCCCCGAGATTTGGCCCGGGGGTTGAGGGACCCAGATGCCGGGCAGCGCGAGAGCGCCTGCCCGGTCTTGAACAGTCCGTCCTGTGAAGTGGATGCGGCTGTGTGCGTGCGCAGCCGGTCACGTGGTCCGGCTAATCAGGTGTACTGAGTCTCAGTACCACCTGACTGGCCGGACCGCGTGACCGGCTGCGCACGCACACAGCCGCATCCACTTCACAGGACGGACTGTTCAAGATCGGGCAGGCGCTCCCGCGCTGCCCGGCATCTGGGTCCCTCAACCCCTCTGCCGGAGCTGGGGCAACAATCCAGGTGAGAGCTGGGGGCAAATCCATGACCTGGGGGCAAATACATGAGCTGGGCAAATACATGAGCTGGGCAAATCCATGACCTGGGGGCAAATCCATGAGCTGGGCAAATCCATGACCTGGGGGCAAATCCATGAGCTGGGCAAATCCATGACCTGGGGCAAATCCATGAGCTGGGGGCAAATCCATGACCTGGGGGCAAATCCATGAGCTGGGGGCAAATCCATGTGCTGGGCAATTCCATGACCTGGGGGCAAATACATGAGCTGGGCAAATCCATGTGCTGGGCAAATCCATGACCTGGGGGCAAATACATGAGCTGGGCAAATCCATGACCTGGGGGCAAATCCATGTGCTGGGCAAATCCATGAGCTGGGGGCAAATACATGAGCTGGGCAAATCCATGACCTGGGGGCAAATCCATGAGCTGGGCAAATCCATGACCTGGGGGCAAATCCATGAGCTGGGCAAATCCATGACCTGGGGGCAAATCCATGAGCTGGGGGCAAATCCATGACCTGGGGGCAAATCCATGAGCTGGGGCAAATCCATGTGCTGGGCAAATCCATGACCTGGGGGCAAATACATGAGCTGGGCAAATCCATGTGCTGGGCAAATCCATGACCTGGGGGCAAATACATGAGCTGGGCAAATCCATGACCTGGGGGCAAATCCATGTGCTGGGCAAATCCATGACCTGGGGGCAAATCCATGAGCTGGGCAAATCCATGACCTGGGGGCAAATCCATGAGCTGGGCAAATCCATGACCTGGGGCAAATCCATGAGCTGGGGGCAAATACATGTGCTGGGCAAATCCATGACCTGGGGGCAAATACATGAGCTGGGCAAATCCATGTG
This sequence comes from Leptobrachium leishanense, assembly GCA_009667805.1. NCBI lineage: Eukaryota > Metazoa > Chordata > Amphibia > Anura > Megophryidae > Leptobrachium > Leptobrachium leishanense. The sequence goes on along the minus strand of CM019066.1, from coordinate 316,936,990 downwards.
CTGGGCAAATCCATGACCTGGGGGCAAATACATGAGCTGGGCAAATCCATGACCTGGGGGCAAATCCATGTGCTGGGCAAATCCATGACCTGGGGCAAATCCATGAGCTGGGCAAATCCATGACCTGGGGGCAAATCCATGAGCTGGGCAAATCCATGAGCTGGGGGCAAATCCATGACCTGGGGGCAAATCCATGAGCTGGGCAAATACATGAGCTGGGCAAATCCATGACCTGGGGGGCAAATCCATGAGCTGGGCAAATCCATGTGCTGGGCAAATCCATGACCTGGGGGCAAATCCATGACCTGGGGGCAAATCCATGAGCTGGGGGCAAATCCATGTGCTGGGCAAATCCATGACCTGGGGGCAAATCCATGAGCTGGGCAAATCCATGACCTGGGGGCAAATCCATGAGCTGGGCAAATCCTTGAGCTGGGGGCAAATTCATGTGTGAGCTGGGGGCTCTCTGCTCCTCTAGCTTGTAAAATCCGGGGTGCCCTCTGCTCCTCTAGATTGTAAAATCCGGGGTGCCCTCTGCTCCTCTAGATTGCAAGCTCCTGGGTGTCCTCTGCTCCTCTAGATTGTAAGCTCCTGGGTGCCCTCTGCTCCTCTAGATTGTAAGCTCCTGGGTGCCCTCTGCTCCTCTAGATTGTAAGCTCCTGTGAGCCGGGCCCTCTGCTCCTCTAGATTGTAAGCTCCTGTGAGCCGGGCCCTCTGTAAATTCTCGTGAGTCGGGCTCTCTGCTAAAACACCTTATTTTCTGTAAGTGCCCCTCCCGAGACTAGTCTCTGGATCCGCCCCTGCCTGGGATTGGAAGGGGGCAATGAGAGGGAGGGGACAACAAGCACCACGTGGTTCCCTGCCTGGCCTTGCTTCCCGAATCCAATCACAGGCAAGCGGGAAAGGTGTGTGTGCACGTGTGCAGCCATCACATACCTGGCCAGCGCCAGCGGCCGCTCGCACCAGTCGCCTCGAGACGTGACGTCACGTGTCACACGAGGGGGACGCAGAGAGCGACGGTGGCGGTGCCTAGCTTAAGCTAAGCCTAAAAAATTGTTGCTACTAAAAAACCTACTACCTGGTCTGGTCCCTGATTGTCCCTGGTGGTCTGGTCTCTCGTCTCACTCCCTCCCTGACTGCCTGAGAGTGTGGACTGAGTAGAACTAGAACGCCAGCGGGCGACGGGGGGGCCTGCAGTGCCAAGGTGAGGCAGCAGAAGTCAGCAGGCAGCAGTGAGCAGTGCTGTGCACACTGTCACAGTCAATCAGACACAGTCAGCTGAGCAGAGAGGTAAGAGACTCGCTGGGGGAAAATTTATACCATAAATAATACCCATATGAGCAGCTGGGGGCCGCAAATATACCCATACATGAGCTGGGGGCCGCAAATATATACCCATACATGAGCAGGGGGCCGCAAATATACCCATATGAGCAGCTGGGGGCCGCAAATATATACCCATACATGAGCTGGGGGCCGCAAATATATACCCATACATGAGCAGGGGGCCGCAAATATACCCATATGAGCAGCTGGGGGCCGCAAATATATACCCATACATGAGCTGGGGGGCGCAAATATATACCCATACATGAGCAGGGGGCCGCAAATATACCCATATGAGCAGCTGGGGGCCGCAAATATATACCCATACATGAGCTGGGGGCCGCAAATATATACCCAAATATGTTGTTCCTACAGTCTGACAAATGTAACTACTGCCTTTCCAGAAGAAAGACAGTGTTTATATAAGTCCATAAAGACAGCACTGGTGGCTGTCCCCCCAATCAGTGACTCACAACGCTGCTAAAGGTTGTCCTTGCAAGACCAACTTTAAGCATCCTTTAATCTCTGCGTGACGACACCGAACACTCACGATAGAGATTATTATGCATCTCTATCCTGATTGGCTTGACATGACGGGGGGGGGCACCAAAACAGACCTTCGCCTGACTAGGCAAAAAAGCTTGCACCGGCCCTGCTGCCACTTCGCCAGAGACAGAGAAGGAGGAGGAGGAGGAAGAGGGAGAGGTGGTGGTGTTGAGCAGACAGGCCTCATACAAGCAGCTTTCTGGAGGCGTGGTGGATGAACAAGCTCCAGCACAGAGCCCCGTCTTGGATCCCTCCCAGCTGCAATCAGAGTTACCGAGTGTGCCGTGAAGGAAATGTAACGGCCCTGTCCATGCTTGCTGGACTATGTGTCTAAAGTCACATACACCTTGCTGCTGACTGCCTTTCCCAATGACTCCATAACATTGTCTTCCACGTGCTGGTATAGTGCTGGAATGGCCTTCCGTGAGAAGAAATGGCGTTTTGGAACCTGCCACTGTGGTACAGCACATTCAGCAAATTCATGGAAGGAAGCAGAGTCCACCAGCTGGAAAGGCAGCAGCTGCAATGCGAGTAATTTTGCTAAGCTGGTATTTAGACGCTGTGCTTGGGGATGGTTGGGACTATATTTTTTCTTACGCTGCAGCAGCCGGGGCAACGTAATCTGACTGCGTAAATCTTCAGCTGATGGGATGCTGTCACATTGTGAGGAAGGACCTGGTACATCCATTACTGTAGCATCATCCCTGTCAGTGGAGGTTGGAGTCAATGACATGGCAGGACATATAGTGGGGGTAGAGACAGGTGAGGAGGACCTACGCAAAGTTTTGCACCAACGGGATGCATGGCAGGTGGTCATATGTCACCTCAAGCATGTGGTACCCAAGCGTCCGTTGTCTTTCCCACGCTTGAGCCTCAACTGACAAAGATTACATATAGCAATGGTGCGGTCTGCCGCACATTTCTTAAAGAACTCCCAGACAGCAGAGTTCCTGGATGTGTGCTTTGAGACAACAGCGCTCTGCACCTGAGCAGCTCTGACATCTGATGCCTTGGACTGGCTAGTGCTACGGTTGGTCATAGAGGACGTTGTGCCTCATGTTTGTTGTGCCTCCTCCTCACTTGACTCCTCTGTTCGATCAGGCACCCAGGTGGAGTTAGCAACCTCATCATCATTGTCATCACCCCCATCTCCTCATCACTGGAGCAAACTTGGCAGCATGCTGCAGCTGCTGGGGCAACATGAGTGCCAGTTATTTGTGTGTCACTGGCACCCCCTTCCTCTAGGTTGATTATACTCCCTTCCTCAACCTCAGAGATTGAATCAGAGCACTGTAGTTGCTGTGCATCCTCAAGCAGCATGTCACTGTCATTGTAGTCAAACAATTCAGCTGACTCCTCCGTGTGTGATAGTGAGGCTACGGCAGGAGTAGCTGTGGACATGGAGGCTGCATTAGATGCTTTGGCAGCTGAGGTGGACTGTAAAGCACTACAAGCCTGGCTGGCAGAGGACTCGGAGGATGAGGATGGCCTGGTTAGCCAATCCACCAAATCCTCTGTATGTTGCTGCTGCTTAAGATGGCCAGCACCAGTTAGAAAGGACAAGCGTGCCCCTGCAGAGGATGCACCACGTCCACGACGACCAGAGGCACAGCCTCCCGACACAGAGGCTGCTTGCCCTCTTATCTGTGCCTGGGAATGTCTGCCTGTCCTTTTTGGTCTTTCTGACATGGTGAGTGATATATAGATTAAAGATATACAGAACTCTGATTCAAGTCTGTTATAAAAATTGGAGATATGCAGAACTCTGATTCAACTCTGGTATAAAGATTAAAGATTTCCAGAACTCTGGTATAACTCAGTGAGACACCCTGATAGCTGGCAGCCAGTGACAAGACACAGATTACAATTCCCAGAAACCTCCTATAAATCAGTGAGACCCCCTGATGGGTGGCAGTGACAAAACACAAATTACAATTCCCAGAAACCACCTATAAGTCAGTGAGACCCCCTGATAGGACCCCCTGATAGCTGGCAACAGTGACAAGACACAGATCACAATTCGCAGAAATCTGCTAAAAGTATGTGAGACCCCGGATAGCTGGCAGTGAGAAGACACAGAATACAATTCCCAGAAACCTCCTATAAATCAGTGAGACCCCCTGATAGGTGGCAGTGAGAACACACAGATTACAACAATTCCCAGATATTTTGTAGAAATGAGACCCCCCCCACAATAGCTGCTGGCAGACTGGCAGTGAGAACACACACTAACACAACAATCTCCTCTCAAAAAACACGTGCTGGGGCTGCAAGGGACGCCTTATATAGTGTGCTGCAGGACTTAGCTCTGTGAGCCCATGATTGGGCAAAATTTGCCCAATCAGGACTCTGAGCCGTGATTCGCATAGTCTTGCACCTGTCTTGCACCTAAACTGTGGTCAGGTGCAGGCTGTAGCCAATTACAAGCTTCAGGCCAGTGGAAAAGTGCATTGTGGTCCATTGTGGGCGAACATGCTGCGAACACGCGGAAATTTTCGAAGTTCACGAACATACGAACTGGCGATGTTCGAATCGAACTCCGAACACATTGAACCGAACAGCTCATCCCTACTCTTGACCCTATTATGACATTCAGAAAATATGACCCTAAGCCTACCTTAACCACTTCGATGCTGAGGACGCGCTCAGCGCGTCCTCAGCATTCCTGCTGGTATGCGGAGGACGCGCTGAGCGCGTCCTCCCATTGGGGTCAGCGTTCGGCCAGGTTCCGGCCGAACGCTGGCCCCTCCGGTGCGGGCTGACATCCTGGATGTCAGCCCGGCATCCGGAACAGCAGCCGCCGGAATTTGGTGTCATCGCGGCAGCGCGATGACACCAAATTCAGGCGCCCCCCCCCGCATGTGCGGAGGAGGTGCCTGAAAGGGAGGGGGGGAGGTCCTTCGGACCTCTCTCCCTCCCGATCGGCGGCTCTACGGGGGTTAACCCAGGCATCATTTGGAAGGGCACAGCCTGCCCTTCCAAATGATGCCTGGCATTAACCCCTGGGGAGCTGGATCGCAAATCGGCGCTGAAAAGCGCCGGTTTGCGATCCTTTCCCGGAGCTGGCCGACATCTTGGATGTCGGCCAAGCCTCCGGGAACTCCCCCTGAGGACTGGCGTCATCGTGCGTATCCTGCGTATCGTGCGTATCCTGGACTTAACCCTTAACTGCCACCAACTGTGGAGATAGGGAGTTCCAATGAACTCCCTATCTCCCGATCCGTGGCAGCTAGGGGTTAAATTTTGGTATGGTTGGATCGGCCAGAGCATGGCCGTTCCAACGATACCAAACATGAAAGTAAAAAATTTTGTAAAAAAATAAAAAAAATGAAAAATAAAAAAAAATTAAAAACAAAATTATAAAAAAAAAAATAAACACTTTTTTTTTCTTTTTTTTGGTTTGTTAATGCAGCAATATTGTTCCCATTTCAATTATAATGTGAACAATGATGCTGCACTAACGATTTTTGTATGCGGTGCGTTTGTTAAAAATAGTGTAATTTTCCCCCAAAAAAAATGTAACGAGACCCCATCTCTAAATTTTTTAACAAGCGCACCCCATACAAAATATAACCGCAATTGCTCGCATGTTAAAATGTGAAAAAAAAACACTTTACACATTGTAAATTATTGAAAATACATATTTTATTGCATTTTTTGTTATAATATACAGACATGACATAACGTATACATATAATAATGACATATTATGAATCTACCGAGTCTGATGGAAAGAACGATATATAATATGTCTGGGTCATATACTAAAATAAGCCTTCAAAACACGTTTAGACATGATGAGCAAAACCGGTAAAAATGACCTCAGCACAGGGGCGGGAAAAGCCTCAGCAGCGAAAGGGTTAACCTAGCCCTAACTCTAGCTTAACTCTAGCACTAACCCAACCCTAACCCTGACCTAATCATATGACAGATAGAAGCTGTCGCCCTAAGCCCAGCCCTAAAATTACTCTAATTTTTTTTTTATATATTATACATAACGGTTTCAAATAACAGACACAGCCGGATATATTCTTTGTTTCCAATATTCTGAACTGATCCAATACCAAAATATCGGAAGCTTCCAATATTCCATATTCCCTGATTCTAATTATTTTTATAAAGAATCCAATGTGAACCAAGCCAAATTTTCCACCACTGCACTTGTCTACAGGCGTATGTCTATCAGGGTTATTCAAAGAGATTTGAAAAGTCACCGCACGTTCGGTGACTTTTCGTTCTCTTCAATTCGGTTTGTTTTGCAGATCCCATTTCAGTGACCCTGCGGTGTATTCAGCAAGCACCACAGGGTCCCCGAATTGCAGGGAAAAGCTGCCGCAAACCCGACGAAAACTCACCGCAAAACCCACTGAATGCACGCCGGAAACCCTCAAAAACATCTGGATTAACCTGCCGAAAACCACAGAAAAACCCGAACAGGAGCCGATCGCAGCCTTCGACACAGCAGAAGAGGCAGTGAATAAATTAGGAAAACAGTTTGTATGAATGTGTGAAAATGAAACGCTGTTTGCAAAGAAACTACTGAGCGAAAATGTCTGAAATTTAAATATGAGGTCCAGGGAATGATAATAAAGAGGGCTGTTACAGAAAAAATAAGTAAACTTACAAAAAAAATTTAAAACAATCGGACTTTTAAAAAAAAAAAAAAAATCTGTAAATTGCTTAAAATATCCTATAAAAATCTACAAATAAAGAGACTCTTTACTGCAGAATTTTATAATGAACGGTTTATTAGATAATGAATTAAAACAGGAATATTTTTAACATTGAAGCCTATGGGATTCTCCAGAATAAATTTGCCGCATGAAACCACCGAATGGCAGGGCATTTCGGGAACCTTTCACTTCTGGTTTGTGTTCTCTGAATAGCCGAAGCAGTGCTTTTTCATGGGGATTTCACTGCCCTCAAACAGGCACCGAACAGGCAACGTATGTTCAGGCAATTCGTCAGGATTTGGCGAATTGCCTGCTCTCTGAATAGCCGAATGGCCAAGAAAGGTAACCGAACGCTGATTTTCAGCGTTCGGTTACCTTTCTCAAGCAATTCGGAGCTCTTTGAATAACCCTGTATGTGTTTTATTTACACAATGAGTCCTTTTGATGAACATTCATTGTTGATTGTTAAATGTTGCTGTAAGGATACCTCAGGAGGATGTCTTGTTTTATTTTTAAATTTGTAATAACGCAATAATTTTCAGGGTTGTTCTGAGATAGGAAAAAAGATTAAAATGAAGTAAATTTGCTCATATTTAGTTTCTCATGTGTTTCTGTTCCCCTGACATTAATATTGTTGGAATGAAAAATTTTGAAATCTATGGTGTCCCTAATCATACACAATGGCACATGAGGTCTGTGTCATGACAACTACGCGCGCACTACGAAAGACGCAGGGTTAAGCAACTCACTATCTGTCTATCCTAGACCCAAATAATGACTATGCGGACAACAATCCCCCGCGTGCATGTGCCTAACTATCCCGACAACGTCTTCGCTCGCTACACGCACGTAGAACGTGATGAAGTGGTCACAGGGTTGCAACACTACCCAGCTACTCTCGTCCCGGAATACCGACTACGTTTCCCACAATCCTTACACCCAATTTCTTACTCTATTCGTTATGCTGCCACCAGTTCTCACGAACACTAAGCGCTCTGCAGCGAGAGACGCAGGGATAAGCAACTCACTATCTGTCTATCCTAGACCCAAATAATGACTACGCAGACAACAATTCCCGTGCGCTTACCCAACCGTCCCCAGCCACCGCAATTCACAATTTAGTAGATACTCGAGCTTAAAACAAAAAACAATAATCCAGTCCCTTCAGTTAGCGTGGATCGAATCAGTCAGAGCAGAGCTTAATAAGTTGTATTTATTATAACAAAATTTATGTATATCACAGTGCATTGAGGATTACAGAAAAATATGGATATAATATTCATTAATTACACACAAACAGCAAATAAAAGAAACAGGATTAAAACCACAGACCCTTACTCACGTCAGTAAGCTAACAGGAGCATCTGTGTACCCCTGGGGCTGGAGATTTGAAGACTGGCACAGTATCTCACGTTCTTAGGTGACCCCCACAGAATCAAGCCCTGAGCCCATGCTTGGCTCAGGTATACAGTCAGGTCCAGAAATATTGGGACATCGACACAATTCTAACATCTTTGGCTCTATACACCACCACAATGGAGTTGGAATGAAACAAACACAATGTGCTTTAACTGCAGACTGTCAGCTTTAATTTGAGGGTATGTACATCCAACTCAGGTGAACGGTGTAGGACTTACAGCAGTTTGCAGATGTGCCTCCCTCTTGTTAAGGGACCAAAGGTAATGGGACAGAATAATAATCATAAATCAAACTTTCCCTTCTTAATACTTGGTTGCAAATCCTTTGCAGTCAATCACAGCCTGAAGTCTGGAACGCATAGACATCACCAGACGCTGGGTTTCATCCCTGGTGATGCTCTGCCAGGCCTCTACTGCAACTGTCTTCAGTTCCTGCTTGTTCTTGGGGCATGTTCCCTTCAGTTTTGTCTTCAGAAAGTGAAATGCATGCTCAATGGGATTCAGGTCAGGTGACTGACTTGGCCAATGCATAACATTCCACTTCTGTCCCTTCAAAAACTTTGGTTGCTTTTGCAGTATGCTTTGGGTCATTGTCCAAACACAATGTGCTTTAACTGCAGACTGTCAGCTTTAATTTGAGGGTATGTACATCCAACTCAGGTGAATGGTGTAGGACTTACCCGTGAGCTCAACAACACCAAAAGACCCGGGAGACCACGGTAAACAACTGTGGTGGATGACCGAAGAATTCTTTCCTTGGTGAAGAAAACACCCTTCACAACAGTTGGCCAGATCAAGAACACTCTCCAGGAGGTAGGTGTATGTGTGTCAAAGTCACCAATCGAGAGAAGATTTCACCAGAGTGAATACAGAGGGTTCACCACAAGATGTAAACCATTGGTGAGCCTCAAAAACAGGAAGGCCAGATTAGAGTTTGCCAAACAACACCTAACAAAGCCGTCACAGTTCTGGAACAAGATCCTATGGACAGATGAGACAAAGATCAACTTGTACCAGAGTGATGGGAAGAGAAGAGTATGTAGAAGGAAAGGAACTGCTCATGATCCTAAGCATACCACCTCATCAGTGAAGCATGGTGGTGGTAGTGTCATGGCGTGGGCATGTATGGCTGCCAATTGAACTGGTTCTCTTGTATTTTTTGATGATGTGACTGCTGACAAAAGCAGCAGGATGAATTCTGAAGTGTTTCGGGCAATATTATCTGCTCACATTCAGCCAAATGCTGCAGAACTCATTGGACGTCGCTTCACAGTGCAGATGGACAATGACCCAAAGCATACTGCAAAAGCAACCAACGTTTTTGAAGGGACAGAAGTGGAATGTTATGCATTGGCCAAGTCAATCACCTGACCTGAATCCCATTGAGCATGCATTTCACTTTCTGAAGACAAAACTGAAAGGAAAATGCCCCAAGAACAAGCAGGAACGGAAGACCGTTGCAGTGGCAGAGCATCACCAGGGATGAAAACCAGCATCTGGTGATGTCTATGCGTTCCAGACTTCAGGCTGTGATTGACTGCAAAGGATTTGCAACCAAGTATTAAGAAGGGAAAGATTGATTTATGATTATTATTCTGTCCCATTACCTTTGGTCCCTTAACAAGTGGGAGGCACATCTGCAAACTGCTGTAAGTCCTACACCGTTCACCTGAGTTGGATGTACATACCCTCAAATTAAAACTCACAGTCTGCAGTTAAAGCACATTGTGTTTGTTTCATTCCAACTCTATTGTGGTGGTGTATAGAGCCAAATACATTAGAATTGTGTTGATGTCCCAATATTTCTGGACCTGACTGTATATAGGCTGCCTTGTCCCTCTGGAGGACAGCCCCTATTTTCTACTCCCGTGCACTACATTTCCCAGACTTCCATTTTTCCTGGGCACGCTCAGTGCGCTTCGTCATTAACTTGATTCCCAAAGTTTGTCTCTAGTGATCAAAGGAGATGATTGCTTCTTTGAAATGCAGGACCACTCATACCTTGGTGCCACGGTGTCTGCAGCCAGAACTCCAAGGTCTGAATAGAGGACACAGAACTTTCCAGTTCACCAAATGGTATATTGCTTTTATTCACACCTTTCGATGGCTTCACAGAGAAAACGGTCACTGACCTGTTAATTGTTTCCTTTGAACAGGCTAGAAACTCAGGCATTGATTCACTAGGCAGCTGGGCCAACTGGGCACTTCCCAGATATGGACAGACCCAGATATGAATATGCCTATGTAGAGGAGATATGTATGTACAGGTATATAGATACATAGTCACAGGTAGATACGTCTATACCTATCACGATAGATATACAGATCCAATCTGTCACAGTCTGCATTATGATATTCGTGGTATTAGTAAAACTTAACCTTGATTAAGGATTTAATAAAATTGTTCAAACCTTATCAAATATGAAAAAACACCAGGCGGTGGTGTATACACCCAAGCATAACAAAGGCTAGGTTCAATTACTGGTCGCACGATAACTCCTTATAACAACTCAGTCCTATTTCTTCATTTTAGACAGTTATCTATTCTTATAAAGATAAGAAACCAGCCTTCATGGGTTGGTGGGTATAGGACAGTCAGACGTATATAGCCAAGAGGTTCATAAAGTATATAGAGAGACTTTAAAGAGCGCTCAAAATTGCAGTCTCACCAATTTTAGGAGTTTGAGGTATCAACCAGTTATCAAGATAGTACCAATCTCATGCCATAAACTGTTTGCAATTACTCTACGCGTTTTGCTGCCTCCATAGCAGCGTCATCAGGAGTTTGCAATGTGTGCAGTGTATAGAAACTAAGTGGTTTTATTAAATCCTTAATAAAGGTTATGTTTTACTAATACCACGAATATCACTTATACTGTATAAATGAATTTGATTACCCCCGGTAGCTTGTGAAATTGTGGTTGACTATACCAATCTTGGAATTTAAGCATCTTTTGGAAATTGACCTGACCCTTATATCAGTAATTGAGAGGTCTGTATTATGAGCATATAGATGACCTTTGTATCAAAGCCAGTAAAATAGTGCAGATAGATAATAAAATGTTCAGATCTCCAATTTATGGGGATTTATAGTGATTATAATGAGATTATTAGCAGGGTAGCTTCCAAAAAATAATAGAATGTAAAAATAATATCTGTACCTCTAATCTTTAAACCAATTGGATAGAGTAGCGATAATATCACTTCTCTACAACTGTGGAGACCCAGATTCAAAACCTAGTAAGAGCATCTCTCCAGTAAGTGCCCTTGGGCAAGACACCTAATGAAACGTACTTGCCTAACACACAATATTGGCTGTGTAGCTTGGTGGTGACGTCTTTGCTCTATTTAACCGTGGAGAAGCAAGATCAAATCCCGATCAGCACATCCTTACTCTACAAGTAAGTCTTGACTTCACAACCATGGAGAAGCAGGTTCAACCTAACCACCATTTTGCTGCTCTACAAGCATGGAAAGTAGGCTCAGATCCCATTCAGAAGACATCACTAGTGAGTGTCCATGGACAACACACCCAATGATATGGATACGCCTACCTCACAATATGTGAAAGTCTCATATAGATTGTAAATTCACTTGAAGAGAGTCCCCCTGAATCAGGCGGTATCATTCCTGTGTGGGGTTATGATGTATTAAACCCCCTTGTACACAGATCTCGTAAATTGCTGCAGAATCTGTGTCACTAATAATGATCCATATGTGGCATAATCCCTGTATATGTAAATTACAGTAACCTCTTGTATCTGTACTGTACAGGGACTTTCAGCCATTATAACCCACTAAATCTTATCCCTGTACAGTAGTGAGTGACCCTAGAGTTCTCCTTGTAGTTGTCACGGATGGCTCAGGTTGTAACAGATGAGAAGAACCCAACATGCAGTGAGACGGACAGGTGTGAAAAGTTCAAGTATTAAGTATAATGAAACAGAGGCCAGTAAACTTAATTACACCAGAATAGTCTTGGACACAGGTAAACTTGAATACACAGGTGCTTGAGTTGCTGGAGAACAAAAAAATAAGCTGGCTTCATTGGAACAATATGGAATGGCACTTAACCCCCTACCGCTGGGCAGGTTGTGCCTGGCGAGAGCGTGTTAATATTGGTGGAGTGTACTAGTGCGCCGCCCTCACATTCCGGCTGCTGCGGCGGGTCCCTCCTCTGGAGCGGCCCATAGACACCAGTGGGGCTGCTATGCTGCCCTGTGGCATTGAGTCCCACCTGCCGCAGGGACGGCATAGTACGCCCAGCACTGTAAATTCTCCATATTATGACTAATCCATAGTAGTTTTTAACTCCATACAGTCTACCCTGACGCTTCAAGTATGTGATTCGCTTGTCCTTTTCAAAATCCCTTCAATATCTTTATTCTACAGCTGTGCCTCTGTGCTTTTAATATCCATCTGCTTTTCTGATGCACCCTGACCTTTTCTATCGTACATTGAGTGTCATTTACAAGCTCCTTGTGATTAATTGTGTATTGCTGGGTGATCCTAAGGGCTGGCCTGAATAATCTCATACCTTCATAAATTTTGCCATTTTTCTTCTATAAACATTTACAGTGTGATTAGTTCATTGAGTGCAAGATATATAGCAAAGAAATATGTCATTACGTATTCTGATTGCTATATTATACAATCTCTAAAAGAGTCTCACACTATCCCTTGCCAATGCCTTTTGGCTGTATTGCATAATACAATTTAAAATCAATATTTCAAGCACAGTAATGTCATTCTTGAACTTAACCTACATTTCTATGAACTTTTAATCTCTGACTTTACTCGCACACACATGCATGTAAAATGCATAGCATCCATAAATACAATATTGACCGCAAACGAAAAATAGCTATCACTTATATGAATAAAGTTATAACAATATTATGGATGTAACTTAACAGGAAAAAAGAACAAAGCAACATAAAAGACTGCCTGGCGGAGCTGAGTCATATGGATGAGGTTAATTGTTGGAGATGTTAGCACACAATAAATAGAAAAAGCAACAATAAACAATATAATACTGTTGATTAACAATTTTAGATCATCTAATTAGGAATGGGTATCTCAAGAAAGTCATAATTACATGTTGACATGCACAAGTTATTGTCAGTGACACCTCATTCTTTGTATTGGATTAAATACAATATCTGCCTGGAACCAGCAATGGAAATAAAATGTAGCATAGCTGTCACACTATGGGTCATTCTCCTCTACAAAGTCATCAGGAACACTTACACACACCCATGGAGAGAGGGAGATGTTTGTATTACATAATGACAATGGAGTTATTCATAAAATGGATGTATCTCTATATTTTCACTCATATAAATAATGACTAAACTGGTGTGGGGCCAATTTAGACTGCGTGCCAAACTACAAATATTTTTGGAAAATTATACACATGCTGTTAAAAAAAAATGTGCAGAGCATCGTGGTGCATATTTGTTTCATTGACAACCAAGGGAGATCCAGAAAAAAAATGATACACTGTTTCTTGTGAAGAATGGATTTAAATCTCAGCCGTGCTCCATGTGTTATTAACCTAAAAACATGAATAAATGAGAAAATAGAGTGCACTATCATGCACTCTATGACTGCTAAATTGATCAGGAACATCAAGCATAGTGGGTCACCTCCACTTAAGGGACCAGTCTGAAGACTACTGACAAAAGGAACCATAAATATTCTGTTTTCATGTACACTTTTCACTTCACAGATAAACTATTACTGCTTTTAAGCATTTACATAACAGGGTTATCTAATACAGTTGTGTTCAAAATTATTCAACCCCCACTGAAATGGAGTGTTTTGGCCAGTTTGACATTGATTTTGATCATTCAGTCATCTTGCTTACAATTGAATCAAAGAGGCACGTGTAGGTCAGACAAATATAACATAACATTTATAATGAAATAACCACAAATGTCTTTTCTGTGCTCACATCATTATCAGTTTTATTCAACCCCCAAGTGACATTCAATCTTAGTACTTAGTACAACATCCTTTTACAGTTATAACAGCTTTTAAACGTGAAGCATAGCTTGACACAAGTGTCTTGCAGCGATCTACGGGTATCTTCGCCCATTCGTCATGGGCAAAAGCCTCCAGTTCAGTCACATTCTTAGGCTTGCGCACTGCAACTGCTTTCTTTAAGTCCCACCAGAGGTTCTCAATCGGATTTAAGTCAGGTGACTGCGATGGCCACTCCAAAATGTTCCAGCCTTTAATCTGCAACCATGCTCTAGTGGACTTGGAGGTATGCTTGGGATCATTGTCCTGTTGAAAGGTCCAACGTCTCCCAAGCCTCAGGTTTGTGACGGACTGCATCACATTGTCATCCAATATCTCCTGGTACTGAAGAGAATTCATGGTACCTTGCACACGCTGAAGCTTCCCTGTACCTGCAGAAGCAAAACAGCCCCAAAGCATAATTGACCCCCGCCATGCTTCACAGTAGGCAAGGTGTTCTTTTCTTCATAGGCCTTGTTCTTCCTCCTCCAAACATAGCGTTGATCCATGGGCCCAAACAGCTCTAATTTTGTTTCATCAGTCCACAGAACACTATCCCAAAACTTCTGTGGTTTGTCCACATGACTTTTGGCATACTACAGTCGACTCTTCTTATTCTTTGGAGACAGCAAGGGGGTGCGCCTGTGAGTTCTGGCATGGAGGCCTTCATTACGCAGTGTGCGCTGTATTGTCTGAGCTGAAACTTCAGTACCCACATCTGACAAATCTTTTCTCAGTTCCTCAGCATTCACACGGGGACTTTTCTCCACTCTACGCTTTAGGTAGCGCACAGCAGTCGAAGTCAGCATCTTCTTTCTGCCACGACCAGGTAGCGTTTCAACAGTGCCCTTTGCCTTGAATTTGCGAATGATGCTTCCTATGGTCTCTCTTGGTATGTTTAACATCTTTGCAATCTTCTTATAGCCATTGCCCTTCCTGTGAAGAGTAATCACCTCTTCTCTTGTCTTCCTGGACCATTCTCTTGACTTCACCATGTTTGTAACCACACCAGTAAATGTCTAGAAGGAGCTGAGTATCACAGTCATTTTAAAGCTGCTTAATTGGTGCTTATTATGCTTTATTGCTGCTCCGTGACATCCACAGGTGTTTTCAATACCTGATTGAAAACACTTGAATGAACCTCTGTTCTTCAGAGTGGTAGTCTTTAAGGGGTTGAATAATTGTGTCAATGAAGAATTCACAAAAGAAACATTTACTACTGTATTACGAAACCAATTGATGTCATTTTGGTTGCATATGGTTCTTTAAAAAGTCCTTGTAGGATTTCATTCTGAATACAATTACAAATGTACACTAAATTCCCTAAAACCCTTTACAGCATTGGGGGTTGAATAATTTTGAACACAACTGTATATAAAAGTGAACGTTTGTTTGTATGTTTGTGTCAAACCCCGCCCAACTGTTTTTGTTGCTATGGTAGCAGAAAAAAAAAAAAGTTTGAGAGTTCCAAACACAAGAGAAATAAACACATATCTAAGCCTTGCATCTGTATTAAAATTTAAAACCATCCTGCAATCATTTAGAACTCTTATCAGCTGCTTCAAAAAAATGTTTGGGAGGTATATTTGAGATGACTTAAAGTGAGATCCACAAAAAATAAATTTACTATGTATATATATATATATATCACGAGTATAGCAGTACGTAGTGGTACCTTTTTTATTGGACTAACGTTACATTTAAAAGACGAGCTTTCGAGAGGATTCCTCTCTTCCTCAGGTCTGGATGCTTACTGATCAGTTCCTAGAATTGAACATTAGGACATTAAGGGTCACATGGGTGGGGGTATTAGATGTCGTAAAAAGTGAGAGTCAAATGGTATGTTCAAAAATGGGAAAATAAACATATGAGGGATCTTGGGCCCATAAGGAAACATCAGAGATAAGATCATACAACCTAGAATGAAAAAAGGAAAAAAAAAAAAAAACGCAAGACAGTGAGTGGAGTACGTATCTGGTTGACGCGAAAATGAACGCAGCGGGATGTTGGGCAGTCTTATTGATGGCGTCCTCAATGGAAAGGTTTGTAGAGGGAACAAATACAAAAATACTCTATTGGTGCAGATTATTTTACACAAGATGTATATGATATATGCTGGTGTGGTATACACTCACAAAGGAGGAGCCTCAACACCGGCTCTAAGCGGATAGACGCCTGGGGGTTATTTTTTTCTTCAAGATCTTCACAGGAAACCCACTCCTTAATGTCAGTGATTCTTCACAAGGTGTTCAATGGAAAGATGTGGAACCAAAAAACAGAAAAGATCTCTGTGTGTATCTGGTATATAATATATCTCATTAAGGAATTGGAATAAATGGCAACTCACATTCGTTGGAGCCTATTCAAGCTCAAGACAGACGCCCATGGATTTTTTGGTATGGTAAAAAATCCAAGAAAAAACCAGAAGGAATGCTGGAACTCGTTCTAAAAAATTTAATTAAAATTAACAATTTTAAAAACAAATAATAAAGGTCCAGGACGCGTTTCGCCGCCAAATTGCGGCTTCATCAGCTGGTATCATTGGGTCAGAACTTCCAGACTTGTTGTTATAGTCTTCCGAATCGAAAACGAATTGTCCCCACATGTTGCCAATCAGTGGCAACGGCTGGCGTGCGCTCCACGCCTCGCCCTGAAGCTTCCGATAGTCCCGTGGGTTTGGTGCCATTTTGCGCAGGCTCCGTGTGCAGCTTCCGTGTTCCGGCTGTGCGTTCCATTTGCTTCGTGGAATCGCGATCTCTCTATCGTCCTTCATAGTGCGTACCCCCGGGCGGTCACACACACAAATGGAAAACAATAAAATACAAAGATTACTTACGAACAAATTTCATGAAATTTGTTCGTAAGTAATCTTTGTATTTTAATGTTTTCCATTTGTGTGTGTGACCGCCCGGGGGTACGCACTATGAAGGATGATAGAGAGATCTCGATTCCACGAAGCAAATGGAACGCACAGCCGGAACGCGGAAGCTGCATTTTTTTTGGGAAAATTACACGATTTTTAACAAACGCACCGCATACAAAAATCGTTAGTGCAGCATCATTGTTCACATTATAATTGAAATGGGAACAATATTGCTGCATTAAAGAACCAAAAAAAGAAAACAAATTTTTTTTTTTTTTATAATTTTTTTTAAAATATATATTTTTTTATTTTTATTTTTTATTTTTTTTTAAAAAACTTTTTCATACTCATGTTTAATATTGTTGGAACGGCCATGCTCTGGCCGATCCAACAATATCAAACATTAACCCCTAACTGCCACGGATCGGGAGATAGGGGGTTCATTGGAACCCCCTATCTCCACCATTGGTGGCAGCTAGGGGTTAACTCCAGGACTGGCGTCATCGTGCTATGCACGATGACGCCAGTCCTCAGGGGGCATTCCCGGAAGCTTGGTCGACATCCAAGATGTCGGCCAGCTCCCGGAAAGGATCACGAACCGGCGCTTTTCGGCGCCGATTCGTGATCCAGCCCCCATGGGGTTAATTCCAGGTACCGTTAGGAAGGGCAGGCTGTGCCCTTCCAAACGGTGCCTGGGTTAACCTCCGCAACGCCGGCGATCGGGAGGGAGAGAGGTCCGAAGGACCTCCCCCCCTCCCTTTCAGGCGCCTCCTCCGCACATGCGGGGGGCGCCTGAATTAGATGTCATCGCGCCGCCGCGATGACATCTAATTCGGCTGCCGGCGGTTCCGGGTGCTGGGCTGACATCGAGGATGTCAGCCCGCACCGGGGGGCACAGCGATCGGCCGGAACCCGGCCGATCGCTGGCCCCAAAGGGAGGACGCACTCAGCGCATCCTCCGCAAGGAACGCTACCTGCGGGTGGACGCGCTGAGCGCGTCCCCCGCAGCGAAGGGGTTAAAAGTCTGATTTTTTATTTTTTTTTAAAGTTTACTTATTTTTTCTGTATCAGCCCTTTTTATTATCATTCCTTGGACCTCATATGCAAATTTCACACATTTTCGCTCAGTAGTTTCTTTGCAAACAGCGTTTCATTTTCACAGATTCACACAAACTATTTTGCTAATTTATTCACCTCCCTCGTCTGCGGTCTCAGCTGCTTCGGCTGCTTCGGCTGTGTGTGTTCGGCTCCTGCTCCGGCTTTTTTCGTGGTTTTCGGCAGGTTAATCCAGATGTTTTTGGGGGTTTTCGGCGTGCATTCGGTGGGTTTTGCGGTTCGTTTTCGTCGGATTTGCGGCAGCTTTTCCCTGCAATTCGGGGACCCTGTGGTGCTTGCTGAATACACCGCAGGGTCGCCGAAATGGGATCGGCAAAAGGAACCGAATTGAAGAGAACGAAAAGTCACCGAACGTGCGCTGACTTTTCGAATCTCTTTGAATAACCCTGTGTGTGTTCAAAGAGTTTTTGACCTACAGTAATGTATTGCCTAATCAGCAGGACACAAAGCCGATTTGTCTAAAAGCAAATGATTAGCTTTTTTGTTAGTATAGACATATATATATATATGTCAAAAATAGGACGCACTCCAGGGCTTAGGTGAAAAAAAGTTAAAATCGATGATTTATTCAAAATACATTTAAAAATGTGTGCCCATTGGCACTCGCCGACGTTTCGGCCCTCACAGGAGCCTTTATCAAGGTGATGAACATGGGCAGCAATAGCATATTTATACAAAATATTAAAAGCATCACAATCCTACTCACCGCACTTGTAGCGTGCCGCCGGGCGAAGCGCCGATTCCCCGAGGGGCGTGTCGTCCGAGGCCGGTCAGGCGTGCGAGTCTGTGACGTGGTCCGTTTGCGCCGGGTGCAAGCTCCCTGGATGGTAACCAGGGAGACGCATCTCGGCGTACGAGAACTTTAAAACAAAAGGAGTATCTTAACTTTTTTTAAAGTTCTCGTTCGCCGAGATGCTTCTCCCTGGTTACCATCCAGGGAGCTTGCACACAATATGGCAGCGCTGATAAGATATTAAGGAAGGATCGCTACAGGCACTCGCACGTGGTTCCTGTCCCAAACCACAAAAATATATACCAATAGTCAGTGGCGGAAGTACCAGGGTCGCAGCGGTCGCAGTTGCGACCGGGCCCTGGCATTCCGCCACTGGAGGGGGGCCCAGCGCCGCCACCAGATTCCGGCAAAAAGCGCCGGAATCTGGGAGCCGCGCGCTGGCCGTCCCTCTCCCTAGGCGAGCGGCCGCTGACATGCAGCTTGGCCGCTCATGTGGGAGAGAAACCACCTGACCAGCGCACGAGACCTCGCGCTGATCAGGTGGTTTCCGGCGAGCGGCCAAGCTGCATGTTTCCAGCGGCCGCTCGCCAAGGAGGACAAGATGCCGGCGGAGCCTGCCCTGGGCCTGGGGCCCCCCTGAGCAGGTAAGAGCTGGGCTGGGGCAGTATATCCATGAGCTGGGGGGGCAGAGCTGGGGCAGTATATCCATGAGCTGGGGGGGCAGAGCTGGGGCAATATATCCATGAGCTGGGGGGCAGAGCTGGGGCAATTTATCCATGAGCTGGGGGGCAGAGCTGGGGCAATATATCCATGAGCTGGGGGCAGAGCTGGGGCAATATATCCATGAGCTGGGGGCAGAGCTGGGGCAATATATCCATGAGCTGGGGGGGCAGAGCTGGGGCAATATATCCATGAGCTGGGGGGGCAGAGCTAGGGCAATATATCCATGAGCTGGGGGGCAGAGCTGGGGCAATATATCCATGAGCTGGGGGGCAGAGCTGGGGCAATATATCCATGAGCTGGGGGGGCAGAGCTGGGGCAATATATCCATGAGCTGGGGGGGCAGAGCTGGGGCAATATATCCATGAGCTGGGGGGGGCAGATCTGGGGCAATATATCCATGAGCTGGGGCAGAGCTGGGGCAATATATCCATGAGCTGGGGGGCAGAGCTGGGGCAATATATCCATGAGCTGGGGGCAGAGCTGGGGCAGTATATCCATGAGCTGGGGCAGTATATCCATGTGCTGGGGCAGTATATCCATGAGCTGGGGAAGTATATCCATGAGCTGTGGCAGTATATCCATGTGCTGGGGCAGTATATCCATGAGCTGGGGGGCAGAGCTGGGGCAGTATATCCATGAGCTGGGGCAGTATATCCATGAGCTGGGGCAGTATATCCATGTGCTGGGGCAGTATATTCATGAGCTGGGGCAGTATATCCATGAGCTGGGGCAGTATATCCATGAGCTGGGGCAGTATATCCATGTGTTGGGGCAGTATTTCCATGAGCTGGGGGCAACAATATCCATGTGTGAGCTGGGGCAATATATCCATGTGTGGCCTGGGGGCAATATATCCATGTGTGGTCTTGGGGCAATATATGTCCATGTGAGCTGGGGGCAATATATGTCCATGTGAGCTGGGGGCAATACTATCTTTTTTATATTGCAGAAAAAAAAAAGGTAAAAATATGGATCTTTTTTGGGGGGGTTGGGGGGTTGGGGGGGCCCTTCATGGATTCTTGCACCGGGGCCCTCAGGTTTCTAGTTACGCCACTGCCAATAGTCCAAGGGGATGGAGTGCAGCGAAAACAATGTTCCATTCTTTAAGTCCCAGGAGTGGATTTCCCAGATCCTGAAAAAGAGCTCTCTTCCTAGGATAACCTCAAAAAAGGAAAAACATCATCGTGCGATCTGATGTATGCCACATGGATAAACCAAAGAAGCGCCAGCACACTCACGTGAAATAGAGCCTTCCTGGCTCTGGATGATGCGCCTCTGGGTTATTAACAGCTACCCACTTGCCCTTTTCGGTACAGGTAGTCTTGATACTTCAAGTCTTTACACCCTTAAATATGGATACAGACAGGGCATTAATCAGAAAGCCCTGTAAAAAACAATATGGCAAATGAGATCTGGTCATTATTCTTCTTAAATAATAGCAGCTTGATAAAAAAGCAGGTCACTGAAAGGTTGCTTTACACAGTGATATACCAGCAGAAAATAGAATTATGGAACAAGATAAGAAATTTGATATTTTTTGTTGATGGCATAAACCCAAAAAGAGTGAAAAATCCTACATCCTACATATCATATCTACATTCCAAATTCACGAAAGTGGGAATTGTCATCAAATGAGCCTAATGAGGATGGTAGCATTACACTAGTGATCCTACATTAGGGTTACACACAGGAAAGTCGTAGTAGGGTTGGAGTTAGTAGTATGGGTATTTAAATTTGGGGTTAGAGTTTAGAAGATTAGATTTGAGCTTAGGAAAGATCCTCGTCATTTTGTCTAGTCTACTATTCTTCATTTTGAGGAGCAGATACGGTATGTGCAAGTCCTGTTTTGCATCAATCTGATGGAGCAGCAACTATCAACCAACCAACCAACCAACCAACCAGTGGTACATCTTTTTTATATTTCTGCAAAATGCAGGACCTGGACTTCGTCCCTCTGTTGTCCTAACCTTGCCTTCATAGGGTATTTAATGGCACGTCTTACTGTGCCCTGTCGTGTTTTCTCTTCCCTTCAGTGCATCTCCCTCTTGCTTTGCTTTCTTACTGACTATCCTGCTCTCCTTCCTATAAACCTTGGCTAGATCCGTCTTTGCTGTAGTTTGTGCTGCTCCAGATTCAGCTCGTTCTTTGTTTTGAAATTAGAATGACCAATAGTTACTGTAGTTTTTGCCTTGACTGCTTACTTACACCTTGATCCTCTATGCCTATGCCCTGAAATAAACACGCAGATCACCGTATATTTTGGAAAAGCGAAAAGGTTACAGCTTTATTTAATTTATACAAAATTCTATGGCCCCTATTACATTCTTCGCGCAATTTCGCAATCTTTTTGCGCACATCGTCCGGCGTTATTGCGCGAAACTTAACGGAGTATTCTGATCCGAACGCATTTTCTCATCCGTCCGAAAATAATGTTCGTAAAAACGACGCGCAAAACGAAGAGTAATAGGCGCGCAGTAACGTAGTGCACGTAAATCAGTGTGCGGTAGACATCTGCATTCGTTTTAGTACTGAAACGATTTAGTCCGAATTTTGGGATAAATTAGTTTTAGTATGACTCGAGATACGAACCTACTCAGTACAAAAAACGAAAGAAACTAAAATAAAATGCACTACATTTTAGTTTCAGTCCTTTTTGTGATATTGCATTGATGAGTGAAGGAGACCATTAATGAAGCGCAACATCCCAAAGCTACAGAAAAGGTTTGTATGCGTAATCCTTCCTGACCCCTACCAGAAAATCTGACAGTGATAGAGCTCCAGGATACTCACTCGCAGCACAGACAGCCAGCACAGGAGAGGAAACCTTTACTTAACCCTTGCATGTCTATGAGGCAGACAAGATGATAAAAGCAGCTGGAGAAGGAAAACATTCAAATAAATCACACTGAAAGCTAATGACAGAGGAAGGCTGGATAGTAAAAAACCCTTTATAACGAGCAGCACTGCGAGAAGAGAGGGACTTTATAAAACGTGTGTTATCTCCCCTCCCGCTCTGCATAATAGGGGCTTAGGTCTGATACATTTTATATTATCCAGGAGCACTATCCCCTTTTCCTCATCTATAATACAAGTTTTATATAAAGTCCCTCTCCTCTCCCAGTGCTGCTTGTTATAAAGGTTTTATTACGTCTGATACATTTAATTTTCAGCTCTCACAGTTACTCTGTCATTATGAGCCTTCAATGTGATTTATTTGAATGTTTTCCCTGGATTTAAAGTGCTTTATTTTATTATAAAAATAAATTTGCACCAGTCATCTCTTCTCTGAGCTTTCAAACCGATTTACGTTAATATTTTCCCTCTCCCCTGCTTTTATATGCCTGTGTCTCCCCCACAGAGATACAAAGTTTAAGTAAAAGTTTCCTCACCTGTGCTGGATAAGCATTGCATTCCGAAGTTCTGCACCCCCCACATGCCAATGCAGTAGGATGTTCTATACAGAGAGGGGCATTAATTAATGCATGTGGATGTTGTATACATTATACAGAGAGGGGTATTAATTAATGCAGGAGGATGTTATCTACAATATACAGAGAGGGGTATTAATTAATGCTGGAGGATGTTCTATACGTTATACAGAGAGGAGCCTTTTTTTTTAGCCCTTTAAATCCAGTGGCTGTGAGCGTTGAGATTGGCTGCTTGTTATACTGTATTATCTCTCAGTACAATGTATCAGGCTCAGCTGTTACAGTAACTGACTAACAGCGCTCAGGGTTTCAGTAAAACAAGGAAATAATATTGTTCTAACATCTTATATATAAAAATATTATTTACTAGTTTTAATGAAACTCTGAGCGCTGTGATGAGCAGCAGTCAGTTATTGTAACAGCTTTGCCTGACACATTGTGCTGAGAGTGAGAGATACTGTAACAAGCAGCGATCTTAGCCCTCTGAGGAGCCACTACAATAGTAATTGTATCCACTGGTTTTTGGATGAATGAAATTAGTTTTCATACTGAAGAACTGAAAACGAATTTCTTTAGCAACTAAATAAATTGCCTTTTAGGACTAATCCATTAGTTCAAAACGAAATTTTGTGCTGTGCACATGTCTAGTGTGCGGACTGTTTTTTTCGCCGGATTCAGGCAATCAGAATGAAGAACCTTAATTGACGTCAATTTACCTTAATTGACTCACTTAAGTTTTCGCGCCTGTCAAAGTAAATCTCAGTATACATGCTGCAGCAATAAAAAAATATGCACGAATTCACAATTTTATTGTTTGGGTATGTGTAGAATGTGTAACTGTACTGTGCTGTATTTTTGTTTTCGTGCTGGTGTATTCCGTTTCGGCCAGAACGTTCCGATTTGCAGTTACCACCAGCTTTTCAAAGACGTTAAAATTATGCGCGCAAACGTCATTCGTAAAAAGATGCGCATCGATTGGAATACCATCCGTGTACCAGCGCACAAACGAATTTGCACTCACAATGTTAAGTATAGGACGCGCACAGTTCATCACGCTAACGCAGGTCCATCCGCATTAAATGATAACGCGCATCATTTGCGCGAGCGTTGTAATACGACGTTCTGCGCAAAGGGTTTTGCCCCATGCGCAAATGCGCATTTGCGCGCGCAAACCAAAATGCGCAAGGAATGTAATAGGGGCCTAAATGTATATAACCCAACACCACACACTTAATTAGACCTGACCCTACCGCAAACTAACCTGCGGTAGGCAGTTATAACTTAACCCAGAGCTTGACTTACCAGGAACAGAGCACGTCTCTCCAAGAGCCACCTTACTCGGCGGCTTATCCAATACACATCTTCTTCACTGGCCAGGAATACCGCCAAGCTGTGATACAACAAACAAAGGAAACCACCCTCAAAAGGGCGGGCGAGCGGGAACGTGCAGCCTCGTCTAATCACAAGCAAATGGAACAGGTAATCACACACACCTGTGTATATATAGGACCCCACCTCATTAACATAATTTTTTCTGACCAATGACCCTGCACACACCTTGATTGACCGTCCCAGGCTAGCAGTCACGCCCCCCTCCAGAATGTTTCAGGGGGTTGCTTTCTCTTCTGTGCATATTGGATCTACATCTTGGGTCAAGTGTAGAACTCTGACAAGTCTTTAGCAACAGGGGGAGATTACCTTAAGTGGGGAATCTTAGTTCCAGAGAGTCTTTATTGTCATTGTGACCTAAGGTAAGTGCAGTGGACCACTTGAAGTTAAGGATCACCTGCCATTTTCATGTCAGCATTTTTTAGGGTTAAACAAGGAATAAAAATCATTTTGATAACAAAAACAGATGCTTCTCCCTCACAGTGAAAACAAAATGTATACAATTCATTTTTCTAAAGTAAGATCAGTCATTTTCCTTAGTAACTTGTAAACACAATATTATAAACAGTGATGTGTGAGCCAAAGCTGAGATCGAACGACTCTGGGAATCCAGGCAACTATAGGAGGATTGATAAATGCTCTATGTGACTAAGGACTATAGAACACTCTTTGGCGTTTTAAACCCCAATTATAAAATAATCCACATTTTGTTTTAATTGGAATATTATTTTTTGCTGAGTGAGTTGGCAGCATCTTTTAACACATCACATATGCTTAAATAATGGGAGGATATTAGGGGAGAAATAGGAGTGTCTTAGGAGTCAGTCTGAAATGAATACCTCCTTTCACATGCCTGAAGCAGCAGAGCGTTGATCTGTTCTGCTCTGCGTACCCTGCAATTTCCTAAATAGCTGAAGAGAGGACTGTATATTGCATTCCTGCCTGCATCGTCTCACCTGCAAGCCAAACGTTTATGATTTTAATCAAGGTCAAATACAGGAACACTTATAAGAAAGGTAAGGCACTTCAACATTGACTACACTGTCTATGATTCAGATAATGGGTTTGTAGTGACACATTGTGTTTTGCTTTTTATAACACTGAATCAAAAGAACGCACTTTCCGTTTTTGGGGCATTTTCACTAAGCGGTGAGCTGGTGGTCAATACCAAAGAGATCGTATATTTTAGGATAAAATAGTCAAACTGTCTGTGGATATTGTGGACTTAAAATAGCAATTCTCCTTCAATTCTTCTCTTATTGAAAAACAAAAACCCTTTAGTTTCCCAGTGCAGGTAATGCTATTTTCTTTCTATAAGTTTCCTCTATTCCAAATATAATTTTTTTGCACTTTGAGGTAGAAGTAGATGAATATTTTCCACTGGTAGATTTATTGCATGTTTATAGAGCAACACGCGATTTCTTTTTTTTTTCAGTTTACCACCTGGGTCACACTCCATTAGGCCATACTTGTCAGATCATGTATGATGGGATTGATCATAAGGTCAAATACAGAACTGGTACAAAAGGGGAGGGGGTCTCTCTCTGTTATGTTGCTCTATGACTAAAGCTTGGCTATGGATTTTGAAACGCAGTTTACAGTAGATGAAATTACACTTTATGTTCCTATAAAAAATGGGAGAAAGATACAAAGATTTGCTATTTTTCTTTGTAAATAGACGGAGTGTGGTTAAATAATAACAGATTTAAAAATTGTATATATGCATCGTTTGTTTAAATATCTTGAATAACTGACATGTATATTACACTTTGACTCCTAAAACACTGTATGACACGTTCATAAAAACTAAAACTACACATGATGGATATATCTACATAATTTATAAGAGTTTATAAGATCATAAAATAATTTCAATTTCATTGATTTCATTCAAGACACGTGACCTCAATAAAAGCAAAACTTTGAGATTGATTATCCATGTCGTAATGATATATTAGTATTGAGAAATGAAAAAAAAAAAAAACAAGCCTCTTCTTTTCATTAATATTAAAGAAGCTGCCAATTCTAATATAATATTCAAAATGAGATTTTCTAGGTTAGGTCAGGTTTTGAATGTTAGTTTTGGCCACAGCTTACATCCAAGCATACGTAACTCAGTGTATGACACACGTACCATAACCTAGAGTTTAATACCATATAGCAGATTAACAGCTTTCAATTGTTTTAGCTTAATATATAATTATTGCCAAATTTATAGAATGATATTGTAGACTTGCTAGTTTTAGAAATGTTTACAGTGTTTATTTATAATACGTAGTCCTCCATTTCGATAAGCTTCATGATATGGATATCTATTTAGATATTAACATGGTTGGGGCATTTTCCTTTAACCCATGCATTACTGAAGTGTTTTGTAATGCCTTAGAATGCTCTGGCATTTACATAAAGGGAACAACAAATCAAAAAGCCTTCTAAGAGGCAGAAGTCAAGTTAGCTAATAAAACATAACCTTTATTCATCACAAAGATAAAAGAACTAACTTAACTGGTTATTTGGAGAAGTATGTAAATATATTTTTTTGTAAATATCAGTTTATTAAATTTTCAAGAGAGACAATGAAAAAGCATGTGGACACGCGGGTCCAAGAATGAGAATCAGGTATTGACTTTGAAATTTAACACACAATAACATAGGAATATAAAAGACCAGAAAAGACAAAGACAAAAATTAAAAGGACCCATGAGTCCAACAAACATAACCGGATCACACATTTCCCTGACCATTCCTGTAGAAAGGGGGGCAAGGGGGAGAAGTCGTTTCAGGGAGGGGTAAGGGGGGGTCTGACACCAGCAGGATAGGACCAGAAGTATATTTATTTATCAAATCAAGATGTGTATAACATCTTCCTTCTTTGTGTCTCTCTCCATTAGCATGGGCAAGATCTAATAAGATACCACCAGTTGTCACATATTTGATACTGGGCAAATCTAAATAAGATATTATTCACTGTGATAAATAAGATTGTATTCCAATTTAAGAGCAATTGTATTTGCCTGGTAGATTTGATTTTAAACATACTTTGTTGTCTTTATTTATTTTATTTTACTTTCTCTTTTTTTCAATTTGTGTTCATTTGATTCATGTATTCATGTGGATTGTTATATTTGTTTAGGTAGTACTTTTATCTTTGTGATGAATAAAGTTTATGTTTTATTGGCTTCTGCCTCTTAGAAGGCTTTTTGTTTTGGTTTTCTGCTTACCTCCTTAGTGACCAGGCGATATTACGACTGTCCAAAAGTACCCACTACATTTCTGCCCTGTTTGTGTTTAGGTCTAATTTTCCCCTTACTCATTTATGGGACCCACACATATTATATACCGTCTTTCTCGACATTAAATGGACTTTCTAACGATACCACTATTTTCATCATATATTAAAATTGACTATAAAAATTTTAGGAAATAGGATGAAAAAACTGAAAAAACACACTTTATTCCCCAAAATCTACAACCGCAAAAAAGACCCCGGCTAAATAGTTTTGAAATCTTGTCCAGAAATTAGAAATACCCAATTTTCACATGTTTTTGCTTTTTAACCCCTTCGCTGCTGAGCCATTTTATCTCTGTGTGCTGAACTCATTTTAACCATTTTATGCTCATCGTGTTTAAACATGATTTGAAGTCCTATTTTATTATACCCCCAGACAATTTTTTTGTTTTTAAAAATATATATATATATTTTTTTATTATTATTTATTTATTTCATATTTTTCCACCAAACATGGTCATGTTTGATATCATTGGAAAGGCTCCCGGATTGGGAGATACGGGGTCCAAAGACTCCCTCTAGCTCCACTTGGCAGCTAGGGGGTTAACTCACCAACTGACATCATTGCACATATGGCGACAATGTCAGTGGGTGGGGGGTGACCCCAGAGGCTTGGCTGACATCTAAGATGTCAGCGACCTGCAGATGCGGATCATGTACCAGCGACAATTGGCGCCAAATCGCAATCCAGCAACTGAGGGGTTAAGGAGAGGCACCGCTGGAAAGGGCAGACTCTGTCCTCTCCAGTGATGTCTCTCAATTTTTTTTATGTCAAGTCGTTCGGGAAGGAGAGTGGTCCAAAGGACCTGCCCCTCCCCTCCCTTTTCATTGCAACAGCCAGGGCCCATAAAATCATTGGGCCAGTTTCAAGGAAATCAGATCAACGTGGTAACCCGGCCAGAGGTGGGTATAGGGGGGAGGGGGGCTAAAGGACCATGACGTACATAGTACGTCCTTGGTCCTTAACCACTTGAATGCTAAGGACGCGCTCAGCGCGTCCTCAGCATTCCCCCTGGTATGCGGAGGACGCGCTGAGCGCGTCCTCGCATTGGGGTCAGCGTTCGGCCGGGTACCGGCCGATCGCTGGCCCCTCCGGTGCGGGCTGACATCCTGGATGTCAGCCCGGCATCCGGAGCAGTGGCCGCCATTATTATGTGTCATCGCGCCCCCGCGATGACACATAATTCAGGCGCCCCCCCCGCATGTGCGGAGGAGGCGCCTGAAAGGGAGGGGGGGAGGTCCTTCGGACCTCTCTCCCTCCCGATCGGCGGCTCACAGGGGCTTAACCCAGGCATCATTTGGAAGGGCACAGCCTGCCCTTCCAAATGATGCCTGGCATTAACCCCTGGGGAGCTGGATCGCAAATCGGCGCTGAAAAGCGCCGATTTGCGATCCTTCCCGGGAGCTGGCCGACATCTTGGATGTCGGCCAAGCTTCCGGGAACTCCCCCAGAGGACTGGCGTCATCGTGCGCAGCACGATGACGCCAGTCCTAGCATTAACCCCTAACTGCCACGAAGTGTGGAGATAGGGAGTTCCAATGAACTCCCTATCTCCCGATCCGTGGCAGTTAGGGGTTAAATTTGATATCGTTGGATCGGCCAGAGCATGGCCGTTCCAACGATACCAAACATGAAAGTAAAAAAAATTGTAAAAAAAAAAAAAAAAGAAAAATAAAAATAAAAAAAAATTAAAAAAAAAAATAATAAAAAAAAATAAACACTTTTTTTTTTTTTTTTTGTTTTGTTAATGCAGCAATATTGTTCCCATTTCAATTATAATGTGAACAATGATGCTGCATTAACGATTTTTGTATGCGGTGCGTTTGTTAAAAATGGTGTCATTTTCCCCAAAAAAAAATGTAACGAGACCCCATCTCTAATTTTTTTAACAAGCGCACCCCATACAAAATATATCCGCAATTGCTCGCATGTTAAAATGTGGAAAAAAACACTTTACACGCTGTAAATTATTGAAAATACATATTTTATTGCATTTTTTGTTATAATATACAAACATGACATAACGTATACATATAATAATGACATATTATGAATCTACCGAGTCTGACGGAAAGAACGATATATAATATGTCGATGTCATATACTAAAATAAGCCTTCAAAACACGTTTAAACATGATGCGCAAAACAGGTAAAAAATGACCTCAGCACAGGGGCGGGAAAAGCCTCAGCAGCGAAAGGGTTAAGGGGAATTTTCCCCAGGGTGTACTTTGTACGTCAGTGGTCCTCATGGGGTTAAGGGATTATTCCTCGTTGCTTAGTTAAGTAGTCTTCTATACATCAAGGTGTGAACTTCAAGAAGTCTGTATTGGAAAAGGCACAGGTATCATTCAATAAGTACAGATCTAGTATATCTTTAATCTTCCAGCAACAGCATATTCATTTCGAAACCCCAAATGCTGTATTCCACACCTGCTGCAAACTTAACAAGAGCTGTTGCAAACTTCTCAGAGCTATTATAGGGCCAGATCACCACTGACGCTTCAATGGTAAGCCTCAGAATGGAAAAGGCTGCTGGAGCGCTTTCCTATTTGTGGCTCACCCTTAATGGTCCAGTCTGTTATATGTGCAGCGCAAGCCAGCATATCTTTTTTCTGTTTCCTGATGCGAGCAGTGGTGCTGCTCGTTACTAGACGTGTGCGTTTCATTTCATTACGAATTGCAATTCGTCTGAAATTCCGACGATTTGCGTTTCAGAAGTAATTCCGAAATAACAAATTGATTTCATCTGAAACGAATTGAATCTGAAAAGAAACAGTATATGACGAATCGATTTGGATTGAATTAGTTTTGTTATGACTTTTTACACAGGTGAAAAGATTTATAGTAGCCTGAACCAATCACTGCATCCCTAAATTCATAACCCTAATAGCTAACCCTGTCTCTATCTATCTAACCCTGTCCCTCTATCTATCTATCTAACCCTGTTGTTCTCTTTAATTAGCGTCCAAATCAATCCGAAATTACGAAACAAATGTATAGGTCAGCAAATTTAATTTCGGATAAAAAAAATTTGGCCCAAAACAAAATTTTTAGCCCTACACACATCTATTCAATACCATGGGTATCAGATTCTGGAGTCTATAGGACTCGTGAAGCCCAACACCTCCCTGAATGAACGCTGTGAGAGCTCACTTGAGCAGGGATGTGCAGAGCCACAGAAAAACACTGGGAACTATTGATTCCCTATCTTCCGGTGCTCTTGCACTGCCCTATGCATCATGGGATCTCAGGCAGGGTTCAAGCCCTATTGAACTCACCAAGATTCTGACCCCAATTATCAACTATCATCTCACGGTTAACATAAACATACAAAAAAAAATCTTATATATATATATTTTAGGAAAAAAAATATATATATATTTTAGGAAAAATATAAAAGTTACAAAAATATATGATTTAACAGGGAAACATGATTAAAACACCTGAATACAAGATTTATAATGTATGAGACCAATGGAGGAACTGCGTTCCGACACGTATCCCCCCCCCCCCCCCGACTTGACCCCTGATCTCAGGTGAGTAGGGGATTTTTCATTTTCTTTAGGCTGCATAAAAGAAAAATAAGCTACATGGGAATAGTTTATTCTTCTCCTGCAAGTTGGGAATTATTGGCTCAAATACAAAGTATAGGAGCCGTAATTTTACAGTTCCTTGACAAAACATCCAACCGCAAGCAGAGCTTGCGACAGATGTTATTTCAGCTAGATTTGTTAAGCTATCGGCTGGATCCGATATACCTACTGGCTCCAGCAGATAGCCTTATGGGCCAGACGTGATCTGCCCCATAGTCTATGGAGTTGCTACGTGTACAGCAGCTCTAGTTAAGTTTGCACCAGGCTTGGAATAGGGCCCCAAGTTGGCTCACTGGTAAAGACCTGCTCCAGATAAAATGAAGGCCATTCAGAGGGATAACTAGTAAATCTTACATGCTTGCATTAATAACAGGTACTATTTGAAATGCAACATTATGTTTAATAGGTCATACTCTGGAACAATCTTTAACCACTTCAATGCTAAGGACGCGCTCAGCGCGTCCTCAGCATTACCGCTGGTGTGCTGAGGACGCGCTGAGCGCGTCCTCACATTGGGGTCAGCGTTCGGCCGGGTTCTGGCCGATCGCTGGCCCCTCCGGTGCGGGCTGACATCCTGGATGTCAGCCGGCATCCGGACCAGCAGCCGCCATTATTAGGTGTCATCGCGGGGGCGCGATGACACCTAATTCAGGCGCCCCCCCCGCATGTGCGGAGGAGGCGCCTGAAAGGGAGGGGGGGAGGTCCTTCGGACCTCTCTCCCTCCCGATCGGCGGCGCACAGGGGGTTAACCCAGGCATCATTTGGAAGGGCACAGCCTGCCCTTCCAAATGATGCCTGGCATTAACCCCTGGGGAGCTGGATCGCAAATCGGCGCTGAAAAGCGCCGATTCGCGATCCTTCCCGGGAGCTGGCCGACATCTTGGATGTCGGCCAAGCCTCCGGGAACTCCCCCAGAGGACTGGCGTCATCGTGCGTAGCACGATGATGCCAGTCCTACAGTTAACCCCTAACTGCCACCAACTGTGGAGATAGGGAGTTCCAATGAACTCCCTATCTCCCGATCCGTGGCAGCTAGGGGTTAAATTTTGATATCGTTGGATCGGCCAGAGCATGGCCGTTCCAACGATACCAAACATGAAAGTTAAAAATGTTGTAAAAAAAAAAAAAAATAATAATAATAAAAAAAAAATTTAAAAAAAAATAAATAAAAAATAAACACTTTTTTTTCTTTTTTTTGGGTTTGTTAATGCAGCAATATTGTTCCCATTTCAATTATAATGTGAACAATGATGCTGCACTAACGATTTTTGTATGCGGTGCGTTTGTTAAAAATAGTGTCATTTTCCCCAAAAAAAAATGTAACGAGACCCCATCTCTAATTTTTTTAACAAGCGCACCCCATACAAAATATAACCGCAATTGCTCGCATGTTAAAATGTGGAAAAAAACACTTTACACGTTGTAAATTATTGAAAATACATATTTTATTGCATTTTTTGTTATAATATACAGACATGACATAACGTATACATATAATAATGACATATTATGAATCTACCGAGTCTGACGGAAAGAACGATATATAATATGTCGGTGTCATATACTAAAATAAGCCTTCAAAACACGTTTAAACATGATGCGCAAAACAGGTAAAAAATGACCTCAGCACAGGGGCGGGAAAAGCCTCAGCAGCGAAAGGGTTAAGTAAACATAACTTTCCATCAATCCCCATGGTTATATTTTGATACATTAGAAATTCTGTTGAGTAATTCATTCTACTACATTGATTCTAGTAGGGGCCTCACTGTTAACCCATTCGCTACCAATATCGAAATATCACAGGCTTCAAAAGCACATCTGGTGCCCCGATATCGAGATATCTCGGTATGCTGATCTGCAGCCCAAAAGCAAATGAAATTAGTTTGCTGCAAACAAATTAAATTTGCTTTTGGGCTGCAGAAGGTGCCCCCAATGTTGTAGCCCTGTGGGCATAATGCCCAAAGAGCTAAAACAGTAAAATCAGCTGCTCAAAGAAAATAGACCAGCCGCTCAAAACTCTAACTCAATTTAGCAGTAGATGGCGCCATCTACTGGCCAAAAATAGGTTATATACAGTAAGAAATGCAATGGGTATAAGCTAAAAGATTTCTTACTTTAAAATTTATTAAAAATGATTTTACAAAGAAACACTGGTTTCTGACAATGTTTTTTGCAAATTACTTGGTAGTGAAGGGGTTAAACATAATAAAGGCTAATGTTTAACCATATCAGCAATTTGCTAGATTTCACTCAGAACCTCTGCACGTATCAACTCATAACTGAAACTTAAGACCATGCCCCAGAAATTCACTGTAGCTCCACAATATCTTATTTATTACTCTAATACTATTTTATCGACTTTTGATTTTATATTTTAGGTCTTCCCAAATCAATGTGTGTCCCTATATAAGCTTTACATGCCTTGGCCATTGGCACAAAATTAAGTTATTTAGCGATTAAATCAAAGATGTAAAGATTAGCATATAAATGAAAGAAAGTGACAGGTTACTCCAATAATCAGCGAATGCCTTGCTAATAGTAACATTGTATGTGTCGTGTTACATAGGTTATTCCAACCATATGCATATTACACGATAACACACCAAAGAGGTTATCTAAGAATATTTTAAAATGGGCAGATTTTCCAAGTGTAGGACTCTATTAGATGATAGACATTGAACTCACCTGGGCAACCAAAGAAAGAACCAGTCACATCCAGTGGGTATGTTGCAAGTAGGAGCAGGGTGTGGTTTTGGATAATGCAATGCTTCGATCCTATCCTAGGTCTTTCATCAAGCATGGATAGGACTGAAATTTTTTCAATAAAACTGTGCTCCTATTTGCAACATGCCCACCTGATGTGATCGGTTGTTTCTTTGATGGTAACTAAGGATACAGTGGGCTCACTACCTACAGACCTTGATGTGCTCACTCTGGGTAAAGTATAACAATGTGTGCATCTCTTTTTTCTATATTGAACTCATCAGGGGCCAATAAAACAAAGATTAGATAAGAGAAAAGTCTAAACGAACATATATTTTAATAAATACACAAACCAGAGAAAATTCTGAGACTTTTAACAACAAACAAAACTACTCAATTCATTACTCCTTGGTACTCAATGACTGATTTCATCTACCAAATATTACCACCTTCAGCAATCCGGTACAAAAATGAAATAAGAGGCAAACTGCTATGTTGGAGTGAGGAAAGTGGGAAATCTCTTGACGATCAAAGAAAGCAAAGAGAGGATTTAATAAGAGGAAGCAAGTTGAGCACCATTACTTCGCCTTACACTGACACTTAGGGGAACTCCAGAGGTCCTGGGTGCATTTGCTGATACTGTCAAAGACTATAAATAGCAATTTTTTTAAAGTAATCTTTTCTAGTGGAGACAAACACAAATTTGTACTTGTCTTCTATGTTTATGCAATAATTAACATAGAAAATAAAATAATGAACATGGATTTGCCTTATACCGAAGCAAATGATAAGCTTGGCATGCCCAAGATGAATGGAAGCCATGTAAGCATTTTCAGCCATCAGATGGTCACTCATTGCGGCACTAGGCATGTTTTAATTTAAACCGTAGGGCATTGAGTTGTTGATACACTCAGATCAAGCTGCACAATTCATGTCACTCTTTGAAACTTGCAAGACTCAAGCCAAAAGCAAACTCATGAATACATAATAACAATAGAAACTTAAGTATGGTTTCATAAAAAAACATGATTAACTCTAGAAATATATGGTGCTTTTTAATGACAGGGGCTTTCAAACAACTAGCCTTTCGGTGCTGTCTCTTCACCAACAAGATGTTAAGAACAGAAATCCCTGCACTGCTTATGAAGAAGCAATCAAGGGAAAACGACACCTGCGACTGCCATTATAGCTCTTCATATCAGTGGCACATCATGTGGTTTTCATTCACAAAATCTCCATTGCTCTATAAAGAATGGCTTTGGCCATGCAATGAATATTGCCAATTCGTAAAAACATCACATGATAAAGTAATGAAACCAATATGAATGTCTGTCAAGCCATTATTT
Source organism: Leptobrachium leishanense (assembly GCA_009667805.1). Classification (NCBI taxonomy): domain Eukaryota; kingdom Metazoa; phylum Chordata; class Amphibia; order Anura; family Megophryidae; genus Leptobrachium; species Leptobrachium leishanense. Next base: position 316,901,818 of record CM019066.1, on the reverse strand, counting down.
TATATTTAAATGTCAAAGCAATCTTATCACGTGGAATTTCATTTCCCATCTGGTCGATGCATTGTTTTAAGTCTATTAAAAAACACTGAAGTGTAACATCTGCACATCATAAAGCATATAAAATACCTATTACTAACAAGTAAATGTATCAAGTCTATGGAATGCATTGCAGTGATTGCTCCTAACATGACAAAGTAAAAATATAGCACGTTTTTCGATTTCTTTTTAATATATATATATATACTGTATATATCCAGCAGTATAGGGGTCGCACATGTGTATTTAAAAAAACAAAATTTAACATTAACGTTAAGATTACAACAGCTCTGGTTAGCACCAGCATTGTAACATAGCCCTCCATGTTTTCTCAACACTTCAATACATTTTTTTATTTTTTAAATTATTATGAAATACTTAGGGCACTATCACCTGATGTGAGCTAACCCTCGCGTCAGCATGTTTTTGTGTTAGTACCAGGTAAAATGAGTCTAGCGCCTGACCACCAGATCGTTTGCCTCTAGCTAGAAACGGGAAAAACCACTTAGCGTGCATAATTTGCAATTCGTAGCGAGCTTACCGTGTCCTATACTTAACATGCGGAGTGCTAGAGATCACTTGCGCTATTGTAACCAACAGATCGTTTGGTCCCAGTGATAATTTCTACACGTACGCTAATCGGAAAAATTTACCTATTGCTCAACCCTGGTGTTAAATGATGGAAAGGAGCAAAGAAGAAAAAAAGGTCCTTGCACCAAATTAGCAGGCAATTGAAAGGAATGCAGCACAGATGTTCTCTTGGCCCCATACACCATAGTAATGGATCTGGTCAGCAATGTTGCTGCTGTTGCAGTAGGCTCTATTATGATATACAGTATATGTATCCTTTATCTACATATATCCTAATTCTAATCTATTGGCTAATTTTAAACATTTCATGCTGGGGTTATTTATAGTATGTAAGCAGTTCAGTATTAGGGTTTAGGACCATGTTTAAAGGGACACATGAATAAGTCTTGCCCTGAAACATGTATTATTTATGTGCTGCAGCAGGGAAATTATTGTAGCTCACCTGGCCTTCCTTTTGGATCTATTAAATGCATTGTAATGATTCTACATGCTGTTGGGTGGCATTTATCATGCAATGCCCATCAGCCTTAATTAATATATGTGTGTATGTAAACATGGATAATACGGCCACCTTGGAGGATTTTAATAATGCAGTGGTGTGAGGGCTCTTCCCTGGATGTGTTCATACTTATACAAGCATGTGAGGGCGGGGTATAGGTATGGCCCGGCACCTTGCACTGGTAAAACACAGTTCTATCCTGCACACAGCCGCATTAGCGCTGGGTCTCAGCCCGGGTCTTAGCGTTTCCCTAGCGTGTGCTAATGAATCTTGTACACGGACACCGCGAACAAGGTGATCTGTTGGTGGGTCCACAAGCACTACATTTTAGTGGCTCACGCTAGATTTTTCATGTAGCGTTGGCATTTTAGCTCACACCAGATGATAGGGCCCTTAATCTACACACCCAAATTGCCATTCAAACTATGTGCATGCGCATTGAGAACAGTGTTAGTTTCTTTGGATCCCTGTCCATGTTTCTGTAGTTTCCTAGAACAACAGCTATGCTGTCTGCAATTTTTCTACAGCAAGAACAAACAATATAGGAATTGAAATGTGCTCCCTCTTAAGATATAATAGATCATAGTAAAAGATTGTTCAAATAATACAGGTTTGTGTAGTATTAGCCACTATAAGTAATTTAACCCCTTTACTACCAACAGGGTTATTCAAAGAGAATCGAAAAGTCAGCACACGTTCGGTGACTTTTCGTTATCTTCAATTCGGTGTGATTTGGCGATCCCATTTCGGCGACCCTGCGGTGTATTCAGCAAGCACCACAGGGCCGTAGTAGTGCAGGGAAAAGCCGCCGCAAACCCACCGAACACTCACCGCAAAACCCAGGCGAATGCACACCGAAACCCTCAAAAACATCTGGATTAACACGCTGGAGAAACCCAAGCAGGAGCCGATCAGAGCGCAGAGCGGCCGCCGGAAAAACCCGACACCGTAGACGAATGGAGTGTAAAAAATAAAAAACAGTACGCTTGAATGTATGAAAGGTGAAACGCTGTTTGCAAATAAACTACAGAACGAAAATGACTGAAATTTACATATAAGATCCAATGAATGATAATAAAAAGGGCTGTTACAGAAAAAAGAAAAAACAATTTTTAAAATAAGGAAAAAAATCTTCACTAAAAAATACCGAAAAATGCCTAAAAGATCCTAAAAAAATCTAAAAATAAAGAAACTTTTTACTGCAGATTATTATAATGAACGGTTTATTAGATATTGGATTAAAACGGGAATATTTTTATCAATGAAGCCTATGGGATTCTCCTGAATAAACCTGTCGAATGAAACCACGAACGGCAGGGCATTTTGGCAACCTTTCACTGCTGGTTTCTGTTCTCTGAATAGACACAGCATTGCTTCTCTATGGGGAATTCACTGCCCTCGAACAGGCACCGAACAGCCACCGTATGTGCAGGTAATTTGTCAACATTCGGCGAACTGCCAGCTCTCTGAATAGCCGAATGGCCAAGAAAGGTAATCGTAGGCTGAATTTCAAAGCCACATCTTAACGGTGCCACCCCGCATCCTTAAAGAGTTAAAAAGGTGTGAAAATGTTATTTTGATATGCTATTGAGTGCTTTCCAATGCATAATCGAGATAACCCCCTTCACACCCAAAAATGAGTTAAGAAGGTTTTACAAATTTTTGCTAAAGATTAATTTATCTTGTTTTTATCTATATTATATTGGGCTACCTTGATTTCTCTAAGAAAAGTTAAAATAAGTATCCAATATAACATTAAATAATAGAGTGTGTGTAACATAAACTACACGGCAATAGTTTTTTTATCATTTACAGATATAAATATAGAGAGGTCTAAAATATTAAAGTGCAAAAGTTCAATCCGCACAAGTCTAGCAAATATCTATTGCTCTTATCACCATCTCCCTTTCCAATCTTTTGGACTACTCCCATGTGGTTCTTTTTCTTTAGTTTGCCACGTCAGGTTCTCCAGCACATTCCGAACCACTGCAAAGCACAAACTACAATTAAAGAAAATGTCAACTTTTTTGCACATCATACCAAACTGAGAAAGGCCCCAGGAGTGACAACATAAAATAATCCTATATTTCTAGATATAAAAGTATACATGATGTGTTACGAATAAACGAATAAGAGAATTAATACACAATTTATCAAAATATTTCAATACATACAGACGGATGCAGTTGTAACACATTCACAAATTTGTTCTTGCTTAAACAAGACATAGAAAAACTGTTTCTACGTGTTTTAAATGTCATCGTCTAAATGTAGGCTTAGCCGTGCTTACTCTCATAATAAAGAAAGTTAATTTTCCATGAACGCAACTAACATAACCTTTAACGTGTTTCTGGATGACTTATGGAGCCATGAAAACATTCAGTTGTGTGTAGTTTGTAAATAATGTTGATGTCAGCCCCGCGTAACCATAGTAATAAATATAAACATTTATATGTCAATTAAAAAACCCAAATACACTGCAATGCATTTAAAATGTCTTAATTGCAGAAAACACAATTATTTACATGTATTTATTTATTTATTTATAAAGTATTTTACCATGAAGGATACATTGAGATTTCTCTCGTTTTCAAGTATGGCCTGGGTTCAAGAACATTGAAATGTTACAGTAGGTACAGAAATACAAATTAATAAAATGTAAGATATTAAAAAACAACACAAATATACAGATTAACAGAAAATAAATATATGGGAATTATTCTCGCTATGTTACATGTTTACAGGTGTATTCTGTATTGAGGTATGTTGATAGAGATCTCTTAAGTGACTTTAGATTGAGGGAAGATTTGATGGCGTCTGGGAGGTTATTCCATATTTGCGGTGCTCTGTAGGAAAATGCAAGATATTAAAAACAAAAACACAAATATACAGATTAACGCAGAATAAAAATATGTAGGAAATATAGTCACTATGTTACATGTTTACAGGTGCATTCTGTATTGAAGTATGTTATAGAGATCACTTAAGGGACTTTAGACTGGGGAAGATTTGATGGCGTCTGGGAGGTTATTCCATATTTGCGGCACTCTGTTGGAAAATGAGGATCGAGACACGTACTTTTCGTATTGTGGTATTGCATGTAAGGTGCTGGACCTGGATCAGAGGTTATAGGATGAGGGGAAGCAGTCTAGGGGAAGCAGTCTATTCAGGTAGGGTGGTAGCTTCCCAGTAAAGCTCTTAAACACCAGGTTGGAAAGGTGAAGGGTGCATGTAGATTCCAGGAATGGCCAGTTTAGCTCTTTTAACATGTCACAATGGTGGGTCATGTAGTTACATTGTAGCACAAAGTGGCAGAATGAGTTATACAATGTAGTAAGTCTATGAAGGTGCGTTTGCGGGGCAGCTGCATACACTACATCTCCGTATTCAATAGCCAGCATAAGCATTTGTTATACAATCTACTTTCTTACTGCGGGGCTCAGGCAAGATTTGTTTCTGTACAGGGCACCTAGTTTGGGGTAAAGTTTAGATGAGAGTTTTTTGATGTGGGGGGCGAAAGGATAGATTTGGGTCTAACCACATACCTAGATATTTGAGAGAACTGACTAAATAAACTATTGTAATATTTTGCTATTATTAAAAATAACTCATATGTAACATATCCTCTTTGACTATTTTAAACTGCACACATATAAATGAATATCTCTTCAATTGCCTCTTCAGGTGTAGACTTGCTGTGTGGGGGAGGCCATCTTTAAAGGGACACTGCCTCTTACATAAGCTGTAACTAGGTTACTTGTGCATAACAAATAAACCTACTTTATAAAACACATGCTGCTATTTTTTTTCTATGTTTGAAGTAATTGCATGTAAAAAGGAAAAGTAAAGTTAGGTTTGTATCTCTTATTTCCATTTTATGCATTTTCCTATGATGCAATATTTACCAAAATCTGTGCAAACATTTTACTTTACAGCTGTGGTATAACTTCTACAGTATTTAACCCTTTCACTATCAAGTGATTTTTCAAAAAACGTTGTCAGAAACCAGTGTTTTTTTGTAAAATAGTTTTTAATTAATTATAAAATAAGAAATATTTGAGTTTATTCCCATTGTATTTCTTACTGTAATAACCTATTTTAGCCAGTAGATGTCGCCATCTACTACCAAATTGAGTTACAGTCGTTTGAGCGGCTGGTCTGTTTACTTTTTTTTTTCCCTGCATTGACTGCTGAAAGCGAGAGATTTCAGAGCTTTGAGTTGCCAATTTTAGTTTTAGCTCTTTGGGCATTATGCCCACAGAGCTAAAACTCTGGGGGCACCTTCAGCAACCCTAAAGCAAATGAAATTCATTTGCACCAAAGGAATTTAATTTGCTTTTGGGCTGTAGATCAGCAAACCAAGATATCTCGGTATCAGGGCACCAGATGGTGACTTTGAAGCCTGAGATATCTCGATATCGGTAGTGAAAGGGTTAAGAGACAATAGGGTGGAGGAAGGAACATTTACAGAAGGCTGCAGGGGGCTATTGTGTGGTGTATTATACCTGAGATAAGAGATGACAGTTGAATGTGATATGGAATGGAGCTTAAAAAACTTTGAGCTAGATTACATTGCTAACGCTAAAATGGGGACGCTAACGGGAAAAACCTGAGCCTGCAGTTTTCCCTGTAGCATCCCCCTTTTAGCGTTAGATTCCTGGGCAGGCACTACCACAGCGCTTGCCCAAGAACGAAGCGCTACCGACTGTGATACTCGCGGTAGCGTTTCCGATGTTAAATATAGGACATGCAAAGTATAGTAAACTCGCACAAGCTAACGCAATCACTGATGCACTAATAGATTTTTAAAGGGTTTAGTGTTAGGAATGTAATATGGGGGGGGGGTATGTGTTATAGTCACTTATCCTGGAGGTAACAATTACATAAACACGCAAGAGAAAAACAAAGCACATATATGATATAAACAGCAACAATAGCAGCAGCAACATAAAATAAACAAAATAAGGACAATTCTCTTTTTATGGTAGTGTCCCTTTAAATCGTCTTTAATTGAAAGCACCAGGTACCTGCCCAAAGACAATGTAGGTAATTGCAAACACCTTCACAAATAACTTGACTCATCCTGATATCTTGCACACTTCGCTTATTAAGTCGCCTACTGATGAGCAAGTCGTACGCAGGGAGACAATAAATACTCAAAAATACACAAACACATAACTGTGGAATAATATATATGTATTTATTATATATAGGCCACAGCTAAAAACTCCACACAATAAACCCACCAGCATGACATAAAAATTCCCATAACAAAATATAAAACAATAACCCAGTGCTGAAAGAGGACTCCCCACAACCACCGCACACCTCCAAACCAACCAAGCAACCAACCAAAAAACTTCCCAACTCCCAACCATCTGACCAAAATTATCCTAAATAAAAAGGAACCGCTAGCCAGCACTGCCTACAAGCCCCCGCCGTGACAAAGGAGCCCAACCTAAACTAATACTCTAACGAAAAACCAACCCAACCCGTAACTAAATAAAACGGGGTGGGAGGGTGGGGATTTTCACAGCTCTACCTCAGGAGAAAAAGGCGTGCAGAGCCTCTCCACACGCGCCTTAAGTACCCTCCTGGTGACTCCTCCCACACCTCTCCCACTCAAACCTCCACACACGCTGTAAAACTCTTCTAGAAAAATCCTCCCTGCGTCCTGGCATCAGTTGCAACTTAAGGGCCTTACGCCTTAGGTGCTTCAGGCCTTCAGTATTATGAGGTCCACACACTCAAACCGTTCATAATCTTTGATGAATCGAAGTAGATATGACCAAAAAGACCTTAAAAATTTACATTCTGACAAAGCAACGGTAAGGAAAAGGATGCACTCAAAAGAGCTACTTGCTATGCATAATACAAAACACAAATCAACTATATTTAGCTTTAGTGAAATGCGATATACAGAACACGGGACACTCACTAAGTACCAGTGGACATAGGGGACCTAAGCAGCAGGTATCTCCATGATTTTGCTAGATGCTTCATTCACTGAGGTATCTCTAAATAAACCCCACAGATGCTCCCAGAGAAATTAGAAGACATATGAGTATTCAGTGCTGAAGCCTAGAAGTATGGTTTAGGAATAGGGTTTATGTATTGTTACATTTATTTATTTATTTTAGGTAAAATGCACCTTTACCAGCCAGGTGCACTTTGCCTGTAATATCTGAACAGAGGATGAATTATGCATTGGTCCTAGAGAGGAATTTGATATTTCATCCCTGGATGAGATATTACAGTTTGTTTTTTTGAGAAGTATTTTACCAGGAAGGATACATTGAGATTTCTCTCGTTTTCCAGTATGTCCTGGGTGGTGAGTATGTACCGCTAAGTGTCTTGCACAAGGACACTTACTGGAGAGGTGCTCTTGCCGGTATTCAAACCAGTGTCTCCACGTTTATAGAGCAGTGATGTTAACGCTACTCCATACAGCCGGTACTTACCTCACTTTAGCGCTGCAAACCACCATTTGTACCCTTTGTGGGTGGAGCTTACTGAAGGCTGTTGCACTGATGTCGGTGCAGTAATATACCAGACAGGAGTGGGGTGAACGAAGTGAATGAAGGCAGTGGCACGTCCTGTAGGATGGTTTCTCTGCTCACAGATGTCACTCAGTCTGGCAGCATGCCACCAGACATAAGGAAGGGACATGAAATTTGTGATTGAATTTTTCTAAATTATACTGTATGTTTTAACATAAAATTCTAGATTATATACAGTGATTCCATGTCCAATGAGCTTATTTTGCATTGAACGTGACAGGTGCATTTTAAGTAAAGGATTAGATTTAGGTGTATTGTTAAAATTAGATTTAGTTTTAGTGTTAGCATTTCAATTAAGTTTACTATTAAATTTAAAGGGACGAAACTCTATCCACCATAGCTACTTAAATGAATCCTTAGATTAGTGCCATGTATTTATTTTGCCATGTAGATTCCCCCAAGTCTGGCTATGGTATACTTGTGAATATAGAAGAATTTAAATCTGGCTTTTCTTTTTATTACTAGGGCATATCCGCATACCAGAAAACTCAAACACAATGCAAATGTGCAATATAAAACACTCAACATTTCCCATATGTACCAGCCTTGGTTCTCTTTAGAAATGGCATATCATGAACAGGGCTGCCTCAGAAATCTTGGGGCCCGTTACTGATCCTTTGGTAAGGGCCCCCTTCTATAAACTGCTCATTTCAATAAACTAATTAAAAATATAACATTTTCTCTTCGTTCTGCAAACCTTAATTAACTGGAAATGGCCTAAATCCCTAGAAGTGAATCAAGGGGATAAAAAGTGTTCCCTGATGTAGACCATACTAATCAATCCTTCAGTGATGATCCAGAATGCTCTGACCGGCCCCTAGTTCTGGGAAAATTGATGATATCTTGGTTGACCAGACCTGGGTAACATTGAGGGGGCCTTACATCTTTGGCACTTAAGGTGCACCTAAGGTTTGGCAGGGGGCCCCCTGGAGCAATTGGGCTCCTGAACATGTCATGGGCTGCCACCCCCTGATCATGATATAGTTTTTGGATTAAACGACTGCTTTTATTATAGGTGCCACGGTCTACGTCTCCGGCGCAGGAAGAAGGGCAAATCTGACACTGCTCTGCCATAATTCAGCAGCATCATTCATGCCCTGCCTTTCACGGCTCAGGTCTCTCCCTTGCTTACACTGACCAGGTGCTCCTAGTTTACCCCAGGACTTTCCATTTAAGGAAGGCACACCCCTTCCTCTAATGCTTCTGCATTGAACCTGCTCAGTTGTGTGTTAACTGTCCAGAATCTGACAGCTTACACCATTGACTTTCGTGTCCCAGACCCTTTGCTTTCTGCAGACCTGCTCACTCTCCTCCAGCCCTTGACCCACGGCATGCCATAGACCTCATTGTTGGATACCCCTCTGGATACTTCTGCTTTGACACAGACTCCTGCTTTTGCCACAGACTCCATTGTCTTTGCCACAGATTCCTGCTTTGCCATAGACTCCATTGGCTTACCACAGACTCCATTGGCTTTGCCACAGATTCCTGCTTTGCCACAGACTCCTGCTTTGCCACAGACTCCATTGGCTTTGCCACAGATTCCGGCTTTGCCACAGATTCCTGCTTTGCCACAGACTTCTGCTTTGCCACAGACTCCATTGGCTTTGCCACAGATTCGGGCTTTGCCACAGACTCCTGCTTTGCCACAGATTTCCATAGTTTCCATAGACTTACCTCCCTGTCCCGTCTGTCTGGTGTCTCATGTAAGTGTTCCTCTTGTACCTGTGTCTAGTATTCCTCCTGCATTTCCCCCTGTGTTTCTGTCCTGTGTGCTGTGCTGCCTCTCTTAGTTACCCAGGCCACAGTATCTCAAGTCAGACCTGTTCCTGCATTGCCCATCGCTAGTTTCTTGTGTATATGTACCAAATAAACCCCCTGCTTACCCACCGTGGCCAAGCCTCCTGTGTATCAGTACATCCTGGGCTCGTTCCCTCGCCGCCCTGTAACAAATGGTGTGCACAGCCCATATATCAGGGGGTACACAGATGGAACTTATATTACTTACAAACTGTAATTAATCACAAACAGTCTAATACTACATTCTTTACTGCAAATGAAATAAGAAACTATAGATGGAATCCTAAACGATGGACAGTAACTAATTCATCCAGTCGGCACCACTCTGCATAAAGACAAAAGAAAAATGTTACTTAAAGCATTGGCGGGTTCCTTGCGCTAATTGATTTATAGCTGCTTTAAAAATCAAGGAAATACTAATAATTATAAAATCGAAACAAATCGAAATGGTTTCTGGTTTCTACTCTCTTTCGTACTTTAATCGTGCATGTTTTTTTTTTTAATGTATACACATAAAGGGCCATATTGCATTTCTCCCGCATCGGTTTTTCGCGCACGCGCATGCGGTTTTGCGCGTTATCGTTTGACGGGGATCGACTTGCGCGAGCGTGATGAACTGTGCGCATCCTATACTTAACATTGTGAGCTCAAATACGTTAAGCGGATGGTATTTCAATAGATGCGCAACTTCCTACGAACGACGTTTGCGCGCATAATTTTAACGTCTTTGAAATCTTGGTGTTAACTGCAAATCTGAACGTTCTGTCCGAAACCAAATACACTAGCATGAAAAAAAAAATACAGCACAGTACAGTTACACATTCTACACATACCCAAACAATAAAATTGTGAATTCGTGCAATTTTATTTTAATTGCTGCAGCATGTATACTCAGATTTATTTTGACAGGCGCAAAAACGTTAGTGAGTCAATTAAGGTGAATTGATGTCAATTAAGGTTCTTAAATCTGATTGGCTGAATCCCGCGAAAAAAACAGTCCGCGCACTGATTTACATGCGCAACGTTACTGCGTGCGTATTACACTTCGTTTTGCGCGTTTTTTTTACTAACGTTATTTTTTGATGGATGAGAAAATGTGTTCGGATCCGAGTATCACATTAATTTTCGCGCGATAAGGCTGGACAATGCGCGCAAGAAAAATTGCGCTGCGCGAGCACATTTGCGCAGAGAATGTAATATGGCCCAAAAAATCTTATAACAGCTGTATGCAGTTTTTTTTTCTTTTCAATACATATGTATTTATGGGTGTAAATTAAGACCACATCTTCAAATTTTCACAGCATCCCAAGAGATAAGGGTTAGCCATCACTGCTTTGATGAAGAAGACTAAAATTGAATTCCTGTAGCTTATTCCAAGTTTTGTTCTGCATCTGGCCACCTTTTCTTAGCTCTAACATTCCTAAACCAGTGAATGGGAAGCACCTGCCTTTGATTTTAGTAGCTTCAGTCAGGACATTAAAAGCATTAAACTATTTTTAAAGAGATACATGCTCCACAAAAGAGTCAGTACAAAAACATGCAATAAATAATTAATAAGGGGGATGGAAGGGTTAAGTTATGAGGAAAGACTAACAAGCTTAGACCTGTTTAGTTTAGAGAAAAGGCGCCTTAGAGGGGATCTGATAACCTTATATAAATATATACGGGGCCATTATCAACCATTGTCTGATAACCTATTCATTAACAGGACTATACATAGGACAAGGGGTCATCCATTTAGACTGGAAGAAAGAAAATTTAGCTTAAAGCATAGGAAGGGTTATTTTACGGTGAGAACAATAAAGCTGTGGAATTCTCTGCCTGTTGAGGTGGTTGGGTCAGAGTCTGTACAGACTTTTAAAAAACGACTGGATGACTTCCTGCAGACACAGAATATTAAGGGTTATAATATTTAATATGTGGGTAAAAGCTTCTTGATCCAAGGAGAAATCTGACTGCCATTCTGGGGTCAAGAAGGAATTTTTTCCCAGTATGTTGCATATTGGCGAGCGCTTCAGACTGGGTTTTTTGCCTTCTTTTGGATCAAAAGCAGTAGGTTATGTGGGAGAGGCTGAACCCGATGGACGCATGTCTTTTTTCAGCCTATATAACTATGTAACTATGTAAAGATAAGCGTAGATTTTGAAACATAAACCTATTTATCCAGTGGGAACTATTCACAGTCAATCAGTAATGATTACATGAGACACAGGAAAAATGAACATATCTCTAATGCTCATGTGAAGAGGAGATCGTGATACCTTGCTTCCTCTTGCTGCTATCAAATGGACACAATGAATCAATATCACTCAGGTTCCTTCCAGCATTCTAACATATCTCTCTTTTCTGCAATCTCTTAGACTGTCAAATTCCAGCTGCTTCTCACCTCTCCAAGGAGAACATCAAGCAGCCTGCCCAGTGCATCCTTGACCGACATGCAGGGAGGCCATCATTATTATTATTATTATTCTTTATTTATAAAGCGCCAGCATATTCCGCAGCGCTGTACAATAAGCACAGTACAGACAGGGTTACAATACATTGAACAACATTTGACAAACAGTACAGGAGGAGATGAGGGCCCTATTCCCGTAGGAACTCACAATCTAGGAGGGTTGGGGTTGGAAACAGGAGGAGAGGACTGTAAGGTGAGAGTGATTGATGGTTGCGTCAGTGAGTTGGGTGGTAGGCTTCCCTAAATAGGAATGTTTTCAGGGAGCGTTTGAAGGAAGAGAAGTTAGGGGAAAGTCTGACAGTACGAGGGAGAGCGTTCCAGAGAGTGGGGGCTGCGCATGAGAAATTCTGCAGTCTATCATGGGAAGAGGTGATGCGGGGAGAAGCTAGGCGCAGGTCACTGTTTGACCTTAGGGAGCGGGCTGGGGTGTATTTGGTGATTAGTGAGGACAGGTAGTTGGGAGCTGAGTTAGTGAGGGTTTTGTAGGTAAGGATAAGGATTTTGAACTTAATTCTGCAGTGGATGGGGAGCCATCATCTCATGTTGAGTCGTGTGCCCACGGCACAATCCTGTTGCAGCCAGCAGAGATCCTCCCCCAGATTTAGGGCACTATCACCTGATGTGAGCTAAGCCTAGTGTTGGCATGTTTTTGCGTTAGCACCAGGTTAATTGATTCTAGCCCCTGACCAACAGATCGTTTGCCTCCCGCTAAAAACAGGAAAAATCACTTAGCGCGTCGCTAATAGCGATTCATAGCGCAAGCTTACTGTACTTTCCGCGTCCTATACCTAACATGGGCAGCGCCAGTGATCTCTAGCGCTTTTGTAACTGTGATATCTCCATATCTTTGAAAGCAGAGACAGGCTGTGGAAGGTTCTTATTCTTTATTTACTGGAACTGCGCACAGCGTCCGCACGCTGCCTTAGAACTCTACCATGTGATCAGGAAACTTTATTTACAATGAACAGGAACACAGATAATACCTACAACATGCGCCCTCTAGTGGTGGATAGATATAACACTATGATATACTACATCCCTTCCCTCTGATAACACTAGTTTCAAAAATACCACCCACATGACCCTAGGCACAGAAAAACTCCCACTAAACTTGAGACTTTGGGTAGACTACCTCCGTCCCAGTGAGTTCCAGGACGCATTCTTGTCCTGTGGCTGGGGAACTCACTACTAAGCTAAGTATAATCCTGTAGATAAGTTGGTGCTTTCTTTGTTCTGGTGGATCGCCGTAATTCTTGCTCCCCCTCCACATGAGCAGTCTCTGATGATTTCTCTGTGACAAACTCCCCCTCCATCTGCCCCTCTTCCCCGGCTTCTGCAAGTACAACACCGGAAAGGGGAGCCAAAATCTCCATATCTTGCGTTAATGGTTCCGCCAAACTCTGTAGATCCTCTGGATATGCAACACGTCTACTTCTCACCTGATCTATGTGACGACGCACAAGCTGGCCATTTCCAAGTGCAACAGTGCATGACACAGGACCTGTCTGCGTCTGAACAGTCCCCGGAATCCAGGAAGGTCCCACACCAAAATTTCTAGTGTATACTTTGTCACCTTCCCGCAGATGTCTCTCCTTGGCATGTTGATCATGATAAAGTTTTTGCTTCACCTGCTTTTCTTGCACCTGGCCTTTAAAATCCGGATGTATGAGATCCAACGTGGAACGCAATTTCCTCCCACACAAGAGCTCTGCAGGTGATTTTCCAGTCGTGGACTGAGGAGTTATCCTGTAACTAAACAACGCTCTGGCCATCTTGACCTCAATGGAATCTCCTGAACTTTTTTTTATCAGCCCTTTAAATGTCTGCACCGCCCTTTCGGCCAGTCCATTGGACGCTGCATGGTAAGGCGCTGTGGTCACGTGCTTAATACCATTTCGAGCCATGAATTCTTGAAACTCCATACTCGTAAAACTGGTGCCATTGTCCGACACCACCATTTCGGGAATTCCATGCTGGCTAAAGCTCTGTCTGAGGCATTGAATAGTCACTGCGGAGGTGGATTTACTTAACGGGTACGCCTCTATCCATTTAGAGTAAGCATCCACCAAAATCAAAAACATCTTGCCCATCCACGGCCCGCATAATCAATGTGAAGTCTTCTCCATGGAAGGTTTGGTACTTCCCAAGGATGTAAAGGTGCACACTGGGGAGAATTTCTATTTTCTTGGCACATGGTGCAAGTTTTTACCATTGCTTCTATATCGGCATCCATCTTCGGCCACCACATATAGCTCCGCGCCAGCCCCTTCATCCTGATTATTCCTGGGTGAGTCGTGTGTAAGTGCTTCAGTAGGTCTGTGCGACCTGGGGGTGGAATGACCACACGGGCACCCCACAAGACACAACCTGCCTCCACACTAAGTTCCTCCTTCCTTTGCACATAAGCTCCAAACACTGATTTCTCCACTCTTTTTGGCCATCCTCTGAGGACGAACTCTCTAACCCGTGCTAAAACGGTATCTTTATCTGTCCATTTCCTCACCTGGTCGGCTTTAACCAATGGTACGCCATTTTCTTCCAATAGAAGTACTCTCTCTTCCTCCGCAGGCGTCTCCACCCCTGTTTCCGCGACTGGCAACCGGCTCAAGCCATCAGCATTTTGATGATCCTTGCCTGCTTTGTACACGATGGAGTACTCATATCCACATAATGTCACAGCCCATCTTTGAATGCGTGGCGAGGCCATTTGTGGAACCTCCTTCAGTTCATTAAATAATGAGATCAGTGGTTTATGATCTGTAACAATGGTGAATTGTCTCCCATACAAGTATGTGTGAAACTTCTTCACCCCAAATATCACCGCAAGGCCCTCCTTCTCAATTTGAGAATAATTTTTCTCAGCTGCATTCAGTGTACGTGAGACGAACCCTATTGGCCGTTCAGAACCATCCCCCATCCTGTGCGACAACACAGCACCCACACCATAAGGTGAAGCGTCACAAGCCAGGATAATAGGTTTGTTGACATCATAATGTACCAACAAGGCATCCGACTGGAGAAGATTTTTGGACTTTTCAAAAGCCTCTTTTTGCTCACAACTCCAGGTCCATTTAGTCTCTTTCCTCAATAGTGCATGCAGCGGTGCCAGTAACGTGGACAGGCTCGGTAAGAATTTGTGGTAATAGTTCAATAGGCCTAAGTAAGCCTTTAGTTCACTCACAGACCGCGGTGTGGGTGCCTCTTGTATGGCCTGGACCTTTTCTGCGACTGGCTGCACACCCGCAGCACTGATCTTGTGACCCAGAAAAACCACTTCTGTTCCCAGGAACTTGCACTTGCTCCTTTTTAGTCTCAGGCCACTTTGTTTTAGCCGAGACAAGACCTCCTCCAGATTTCTTAAATGATCGTCCTCGCTGACCCCAGTAACTAAAATGTCATCTAAGTAGACTGTGACGTGCGGCATGTTTTGTAGGATGCCCTCCATAGTGCGCTGGAAAATGGCTGGACTCGACGCCACACCAAACGGCAATCTACCATAAGTATACAGTCCTTTGTGTGTATTAACAGTCACATACTTTTTGGCGCTTTCATCGAGCACGATCTGCTGATACGCATGACTCATATCCAGTTTGGAGAATTTGTTGCCGCCCGCCAACTGAGCAAATAAGTCTTCCACTTTAGGAATAGGATATTGTTCCACACTGGATGCTCGGTTTACTGTGAGTTTGTAATCTCCACATATGCGGATTGAACCATCCGGCTTCCTCACCGGTACTATGGGAGCTGCCCATTCCGAAAATTGTACTGGTTCTATAATTTTCTCATCTACCAGCCTCTGCAGTTCTGCCTCCACCAGAGGTTTGACAGCAAAAGGTATCCATCGTGGCTTATAGAATCGTGGCTGGGCCTCTGAGTTCACATGAATTTTGGCCGTGGTGCCTTTCAGCTGACCTAGCTCATCTTTGAACACCTCAGCATATCGATCTAGCAGGTCAGCTAAATGTAGCGTTGGACTGGCTGTTACTGTATTCACCAGTTGTGGCAACACTCTTAAGTCTTTCAGCCAGTTTCGTCCCAATAAATTTGGCCCGGCCCCTTCAACCACTACCATAGTAAGTTTCTTGTTGTCCATCTGACTCTGCACTGTTCCTATAACCTGACCTAACACCAGCATCTTCTCACCTGTATATGTTTTTAATGTCAGGTTGCATGGTT
This sequence comes from Leptobrachium leishanense, assembly GCA_009667805.1. Taxonomy (NCBI): domain Eukaryota; kingdom Metazoa; phylum Chordata; class Amphibia; order Anura; family Megophryidae; genus Leptobrachium; species Leptobrachium leishanense. The sequence goes on along the minus strand of CM019066.1, from coordinate 316,885,701 downwards.
CCCACTCTGGTATGTCGGTGTTTTTCCATAGCTTAGAGTATTGCTTTTTGCTAATAATTGTAATGCCACAACCTGTGTCCACCTCAAATTCGATGTTCATACCATTCACCTTTAACTTCTGTAGAATAGGAGCCACTTTAGGCATTTTATGTGAGACACTGTATATCGTGTTTATGTCACCTGCATCTTCTGTCTCACTAACGTCTTCTTCTTTCACTAAATGCGACCTCCCAGCCTTCTCCTTTCCTTTCCTCTCCCCCCTCAGTCCTTGAAATGGGGTTTTGTGACTCTGCATCACGTGCTTGGATTTGCACGCCCGCTTGATGTGTCCACGTTTCTGACAATGGTGGCACAGTTCATTTATAAATTTGCATTCGTGGGTGCATGATTCCTTTGCACCTGAAACACTCATAGTCCGTCTTCCACCCCCTCTTATCCACTGCACCCACATTATGCACACACCGATTGTCCCTGATGAGACCTTTGAGACTGTGATTCTTCATCCCCAGAGAAGCCTTGGAGATCTTTTATATTTCTGTCAGCCGACTCCATCGCCAGACACATAGTAAGAGCCTTTTCAAAGGTTAAATCCACTTCTGACAACAGCCGTCTCTGCATCCTGTCGTCATTTACTCCACACACCAGCCTGTCCCGCAGCATTTGTGGCAGTGTAGGCCCGTATTCACAATACTGTGCTAACTTTTTCAACTCCGCCACATAATCAGCCACCTTCTCGCCAGTATGCCGTGTGCGTGAATTAAATTTATATCTCTGCACAATTTCACTTGGTTTTGGATTATAATGGGCTTTGAGCACGACGACAAGTTCCTGATATGTTTTCTCTGCTGGCGTCATAGGACACAGCAAACTTCTCAGCAAACTATAAGTTGACGCGCCGACCCCGCTTAATAACACTGCTTTCCTCTTACCGGCATCAGTAATCTCATTAGCTTGAAAGAAATAGTCCGACACTTCAATATATTCGTCCCACGATTGCAACTCACAGTCAAAAGGGCTCACTGTTCCCACAAGAGCAGCCATTCTGTCTCAGCAATTCACGTCCTTGTAGTTTCTTCTGTTTCTTATTTTTTTTTTTTTTCTTTTCTGCTCTGCAGACCTTGCAACTGCACATACACGTTCCACAGTACAACCTGTTTACCCTCGTCGCCAATGTGATATCTCCATATCTTTGAAAGCAGAGACAGGCTGTGGAAGGTTCTTATTCTTTATTTACTGGAACTGCGCACAGCGTCCGCACGCTGCCTTAGAACTCTACCATGTGATCAGGAAACTTTATTTACAATGAACAGGAACACAGATAATACCTACAACATGCGCCCTCTAGTGGTGGATAGATATAACACTATGATATACTACAGTAACTAACAGATCACTTGGCACCTGCGGTAAATTCTGGACGAACGTTAATCGCAAAATTTTACCTACTGCTCAACGCTAGTGCTCCTAAAAAACACTAAAAACAGGTCCTCATCCTAAATTAAAAGGTAATTAACAGGAAATTGAAAGGAATGCAGCACAGGTGTTCTCTTGGCTCCATACACCCTAGCAATGGATCTGGTTAGCAATGCCGTCTCTGTTACAGTAGGTTATATTATGATATGTAACTGTAAAAGCTATTATAGATCTCTCACTACACTCTAACAAAAAACAATACCACTGTCGCTACACACAACAAAAGAATGCCCCCAACATTGCAAATAGAAACACATGGAAAAAAAATGAGTGTAGCGCACACGTGGATTTGAACGAGCTAAACATACAATATTCCTTAAATACGCAAAAGTATAACGGACATATGAAAAAACACCTCACACAGTGATGGCTTACATCACAATATTGTGCATTGGATCAAACGCTGGAAAACTTTTCCAATCATATAGGTAAAATGTGTCCTTGATCCTCGTACGATGACAGCTGCCAGATGCAGCAATCACAGGCCCAAAAAATGTTCGCCTGCTCATTACCTCAAGGGAATATAAAAAAATAAAATAGGGCAGCACAATGTGGGCAACAACATGTGTAATAAATATATGAATGGTGCACTCACGTGGCCCAGATTGAAGGAACATTGTATGTTTAGCTCGTCCAAATGATATATATGTATCCTTTATCCACATATATCCTAATTGTAATATATTGCCTAGTTCTAAACATTTTATGCTGGGGGTTATTCTTACAGGGTTATTCAAAGAGAATCAAAAAGTCACTGCATGTTCGGTGATTTTTCGTTCTCTTCAATTCGGTCCGATTCGGCGATCCCATTTTGGCGACCCTGCGGTGTATTCAGCAAGCACCACAGGGCCGGCGAAGCGCAGGGAAAAGCTGCCGCAAACCCGACGAAAAGTCACTGCAAAAACCCAGCGAATGCACACCGAAACCCACAAAAACATCTGGATTAACCTGCCAAAGACGCCAGAAAAACCCGAGCAGGAGCCGATCACACGCAGCGAAGCTTCCGGAAAAAGCCGACACCGCAGACGAAGGCTGTGAATAAATTAGCAAAACAGTTTGAAATGTGTGAAAAGAAACTACTGAGCCAAAATGTCTGAAATTTACATATGAGGTCCAGGGAATGATAATAAAGAGGGCTGTTACAGAAAAAATAAGTAAACTTAAAAAGAAAATCTGACCTTTTTTAAAAAAAAATCCAGAAAAATGCTTAAAATGTCCTAAAAAAATCTATAAGTAAAGAGACTCTTTATTAGATATTGAATTAAAACGGGAATATTTTTAACATTGTAGCCTATGGGATTCTCCTGAATAACCTTTCACTGCTGGTTTGTGTTCTCTGAATAGCCGAAGCAGTGTTTTTTTATGGGGATTTCACTGCCCTTGAACAGGCACCGAACAGGCACTGAATGTGCAGGCAATTCACCAGGATTTGGCGTATTGCCTGCTCTCTGGATAGCCGAATGGGCAAGAAAGGTAACCGAACGCTGATTTTCAGCGTTTGGTTACCTTTCTCCAGCCATTCGGATCTCTTTGAATAACCTTGATAGTATGTAAGCAGTTGATTATTAGGGTGACTGTGTGGACCATGTTTAAAGGGACACATGGATAAGTCTTGCCCTGAAACATGTATTATTTATATGCTGCAGCAGGGAAATTATTGTCTCTCACTAGGGATGAGCGGTTCGGGTTCGGACAGTTCGGAGTTCGGCCCGAACTTAGCCTGTTCGGGTAGATCGCGAACTCCGAACATTTCCGGGTGTTCGGCGCATGTTCGAGTCCACAATGCATCACAATTGCCCACAATGCATTTTCCCACTGGCCTGAAGCTCGTAATTGGCTACAGCCTTGCACCTGACCACAGGTCTGGTGCAAGACTGGTTCAACACTATGCCAATCACCGCTCAGAGTCCTGATTGGGCAAATTTTGCCCAATCATGGGCTCACGGAGCTAAGTCCCGCAGCACACTATATAACATTTCCACGCGCCGATTCTGCACGCATTTCAGAGGAAATTTCAGAGGAGATTGTTGTGTGTTGTTACTGCCGGTCTGCCACGCTACTAGGGGGGTCTGGGGGCGTCTCATTTCTACAAAGTATCAGGGAATTGATATGTGTGTCTTGTCACTGTGCCAGCAAATTTTTTTGGGGTCACTAATTTCTTTAAAACATTTGTGAATTGAGGTGATCTTCTGTTTCTTGTCACACAGCCAGCAAGTTTTTTTGGGGCTCACTAATTTCTTTAAAACATTTGTGAATTGAGGTGATGTGTGTCTTGTCACACAGCAAGTACCACGCAGTATTTTGGGGCTCACTACTTTCTTTAAAACATTTGTGAATTGAGGTGATCTGTGTCTTGTCACACAGCCAGTACCACGCAGTATTTTGGGGCTCCCTAATTTCTACAAAACATTTGTGAATTGAGGTAATCTGTGTATTGTCACACAGTCAGTACCACGCAGTATTTTGGGGCTCACTAATTTCTTTAAATCATTTGTGAATTGAGGTGATCTGTGTCTTGTCACACAGCCAGTACCATGCAGAATTTTGGGGCTCACTAATTTCTATAAAACATTTGTGAATTGAGGTGATCTGTGTCTTGTCACACAGCCAGTACCACGCAGTATTTTGGGGCTCACTAATTTCTTTAAAACATTTATGAATTGAGGTGATCTGTGTCTTATCACACAGCCAGCACCACGCAGTATTTTGGGGCTCACTAATTTCTTTAAAACATTTGTGAATTGAAGTGATCTGTGTCTTGACACACAGCCAGTACCACGCAGTATTTTGGGGCTCACTAATTTCTTTAAAATATTTCTGAATTGAGGTGATCTGTGTCTTGTCACACAGCCAGTACCACGCAGTATTTTGGGGCTCACTAATTTCTTTAAAACATTTCTGAATTGAGGTGATCTGTGTCTTGTCACACAGCCAGTACCACGCAGTATTTTGGGGCTCCCTAATTTCTACAAAACATTTGTGAATTGAGGTGATCTGTGTCTTGACACACAGCCAGTACCACGCAGTATTTTGGGGCTCACTAATTTCTTTAAAACTTTGTGATTTGAGGTGATCTGTGTCTTGTCACACAGCCAGTACCACGCAGTATTTTGGGGCTCACTAATTTCTTTAAAACATTTGTGAATTGAGGTGATCTTCTGTGTCTTGTCACACAGCCAGTACCACGCAGTATTTTGGGGCTCACTAATTTCTTTAAAACTTTGTGATTTGAGGTGATCTGTGTCTTGTCACACAGCCAGTACCACCCAGTATTTTGGGGCTCACTAATTTCTTTAAAACATTTGTGAATTGAGGTGATCTGTGTCTTGTCACACAGCCAGTACCACGCAGTATTTTGGGGCTCCCTAATTTTTTTAAAACATTTGTGAATTGAGGTGATCTGTGTCTTGTCACACAGCCAGTACCACGCAGTATTTTGGGGCTCACTAATTTCTTTAAAACATTTGTGAATTGAGGTGATCTGTGTCTTGTCACACAGCCAGTACCACGCAGTATTTTGGGGCTCACTAATTTCTTTAAAACATTTGTGAATTGAGGTGATCTTCTGTGTCTTGTCACACAGCCAGTACCACGCAGTATTTTGGGGCTCACTAATTTCTAAAACATTTGTGAATTGAGGTGATCTGTGTCTTGTCACACAGCCAGTACCACGCAGTATTTTGGGGATCCCTAATTTCTACAAAACATTTGTAAATTGAGGTGATCTGTGTCTTGTCACACAGCCAGTACCACGCAGTATTTTGGGGCTCACTAACTTCTTTAAAACATTTGTGAATTGAGGTGATCTGTGTCTTCTCACACAGCCAGTACCACGCAGTATTTTGGGGCTCCCTAATTTCTTTAAAACATTTGTGAATTGAGGTGATCTGTGTCTTGTCACACAGCCAGTACCACGCAGTATTTTGGGGCTCACTAATTTCTTTAAAACATTTGTGAATTGAGGTGATCTTAAGTGTCTTGTCACACAGCCAGTACCACGCAGTATTTTGGGGCTCCCTAATTTCTACAAAACATTTGTGAATTGAGGTGATCTGTGTCTTGTCACACAGCCAGTACCACGCAGTATTTTGGGGCTCACTAATTTCTTTAAAACATTTGTGAATTGAGGGGATCTGTGTCTTGTCACACAGCCAGTACCACGCAGTATTTTGGGGCTCACTAATTTCTTTAAAACATTTGTGAATTGAGGTGATCTGTGTCTTGTCACACAGCCAGTACCACGCAGTATTTTGGGGCTCACTAATTTCTTTAAAACATTTGTGAATTGAGGTTATCTTCTGTGTCTTGTCACACAGCCAGTACCACGCAGTATTTTGGGGCTCACTAATTTCTTTAAAACATTGGTGAATTGAGGTGATCTGTGTCTTGTCACACAGCCAGTACCACGCAGTATTTTGGGGATCCCTAATTTCTACAAAACATTTGTGAATTGAGGTGATCACACAGCCAGTACCACACAGTATTTTGGGGCTCACTAACTTCTTTAAAACATTTGTGAATTGAGGTGATCTGTGTCTTGTCACACAGCCAGTACCACACAGTATTTTGGGGCTCCCTAATTTCTTTAAAACATTTGTGAATTGAGGTGATCTGTGTCTTGTCACACAGCCAGTACCACGCAGTATTTTGGGGCTCACTAATTTCTTTAAAACATTTGTGAATTGAGGTGATCTTAAGTGTCTTGTCACACAGCCAGTACCACGCAGTATTTTGGGGCTCCCTAATTTCTACAAACATTTGTGAATTGAGGTGATCTGTGTCTTGTCACACAGCCAGTACCACGCAGTATTTTGGGGCTCACTAATTTCTTTAAAACATTTGTGAATTGAGGGGATCTGTGTCTTGTCACACAGCCAGTACCACGCAGTATTTTGGGGCTCACTAATTTCTTTAAAACATTGGTGAATTGAGGTGATCTGTGTTTTGTCACACAGCCAGTACCACGCAGTATTTTGGGGATCCCTAATTTCTACAAAACATTTGTGAATTGAGGTGATCTGTGTCTTGACACACAGCCAGTACCACGCATCTCTTCAATTCGGTCCGATTCGGCAATCCCATTTTGGCGACCCTGCGGTGTATTCAGCAAGCACCACAGGGCCGTCGAAGGGAAAAGCTGCCGCAAACCCCACGAAAAGTCACTGCAAAAACCCGGCGAATGCACACCGAAACCCACAAAAACATCTGGATTAACCCACCAAAGACGCCAGAAAAACCCGAGCAGGAGCCGATCACACGCAGCGAAGCTTCCAGAAAAAGCCGACACCGCAGACGAAGGCAGTGAATAAATTAGCAAAACAGTTTGCAATGTGTGAAAAGAAACTACTAATCCAAAATGTCTGAAATTTACATATGAGGTCCAGGGAATGATAATAAAAAGGGCTGTTACAGAAAAAATAAGTAAACTTAAAAAAAAAAATCTGACCTTTTTAAAAACTTAATATTTTGGGGCTCACTAATTTCTTTAAAATATTTGTGAATTGAGTGTCACGGTGGCAGTACCACCAGGCACGCACCACCCTATACTTGCCCTCCGATCCTTGGAAGTGGTCGGTCTGTAAATATATAACCCTATGAATATAACTCGCAGGAAGGTGAGGTCAAGGTTCCTGAGAGAAGCCCCTATATGCAGAGATGCACTGTAAACTGCAAGGGCAGGTGAAAGCAACACAGGGTTAACTAAAGACCTCTGTACGGCAATACCAAAGATTACCCTGCACTGAAAGGCCGGTCTTTAGGATAGCCGGATCTAATCTAAAGGAAAGTATTACCTTGAAGCCGTACAGAGTCTTTTGTTGTATGCAGATGACAGGGTTTCTTGGAAACGGTACTGACAAGGAATATAATATAGAGGAGTCACATAGAGGAAAGCCAAAGGTCATAACCAGAGAAAGTACGTCATATAGGATACAGGAATCAGAACCAGAAGGGAAGTCAGCCAAGCGAAAATCAGTAACCGGGGAACCTGAATGGAACATAAACAGCAAAACAAAATACAGCAATAAACAGAACTAAATACACAGAAGGAACTGACATAAACTGGAACAGAAATATTAGAGGCAAAAACTGAACAAGGATGAACAAACGGAGAATATCAGGAACACAGCAAGGAGCTCTCAGGACACAGGACGCAAGGAGACCAGGCAAAGGAAAAATTACCCAGCAATGTCCTATAGGTACATTGCTCTAATATAGTCAGGGGAATCAAGGCAAGGGTAAACAGGTGAGCAGCACACAGAACACCAATTAACCCCTGGGACCCCACCCAGGAATTGGCAGCAACAGAAACACAAGGGAAAAAACACAATATACAAATACAGAGGGCAGGAAGACAGGTATGCCAGCATGGAACGTGACATTGAGGTGATCTGTGTCCTGTCACACAGCCAGTACCACGCAGTATTTTGTGGCTCACTAATTTCTTTAAAACATTTGTGAATTGAGGTGATCTTCTGTGTCTTGTCACACAACCAGTACCACGCAGTATTTTGTGGCTCACTAATTTCTTTAAAACATTTGTGAATTGAGGTGATGTGTGTCCTGTCACACAGCCAGTACCATGCAGTATTTTGGGGCTCACTAATTTCTTTAAAACATTTGGGAATTGAGGTGATCTTCTGTGTCTTGTCACACAGCCAGTACCACGCAGTATTTTGGGCTCACTAATTTCTTTAACACATTTGTGAATTGAGGTGATCTGTGTCTTGTCACACAGCCAGTACCACGCAGTATTTTGGGGCTCACTAATTTCTTTAAAACATTTGTGAATTGAGGTGATCTGTGTCTTGTCACACAGCAAGTACCACGCAGTATTTTGGGGCTCACTAATTTCTTTAAAACATTTGTGAATTGAGGTGATCTTCTGTGTCTTGTCACACAGCCAGTACCACGCAGTATTTTGGGGCTCACTAAATTCTTTAAAACATTTGTGAATTGAGGTGATCTGTGTCTTGTCACACAGCCAGTACCACGCAGTATTTTGGGGCTCCCTAATTTCTACAAAACATTTGTGAATTGAGGTGATCTGTGTCTTGACACACAGCCAGTACCACGCACTATTTTGGGGCTCACTAATTTCTTTAAAACATTTGTGAATTGAAGTGATGTGTGTCTTGTCACACAGCCAGTACCACGCAGTATTTTGGGGCTCACTAATTTCTTTAAAACATTTGTGAATTGAGGTAATCTTCTGTGTCTTGTCACACAGCCAGTACCACGCAGTATTTTGGGGCTCACTAATTTCTTTAAAACATTTGTGAATTGAGGTGATCTTCTGTGTCTTGTCACACAGCCAGTACCACGCAGTATTTTGGGGCTCACCAATTTCTTTAAAACATTTGTGAATTGAGGTGATCTGTGTCTTGTCACACAGCCAGTACCACGCAGTATTTTGGGGCTCACTAATTTCTTTAAAACATTTGTGAATTGAGGTGATCTGTGTCTTGTCACACAGCCAGTACCACGCAGTATTTTGGGGCTCACTAATTTATATAAAACATTTGTGAATTGAGGTGATCTGTGTCTTGTAACTCAGCCAGTACCACGCAGTATTTTTGGGGTCACTAATTTCTACAAAATATTTGGGAATTGTTATAAACCGTGTGTTCTCACTGGCTGCACCCATCAAGGGGTCTCACTGATTTATAAGAGGTTTCACTGCCACCCATCAAAGGGTCTCACTGATTTATACCAGAGTTCTGTAAATCTTTAATCTTTATACCAGAGTTGAATCAGAATTCTGTATATATTTAATCTATATATCACTCACCATGTCTGAAAGAACAAAAAGGACAGGCAGACGCTCCCAGACACAGATAAGAGGGCAAGCAGCCCCTGTGTCGGGAGGCTGTGCCTCTGGTCATGGTGGACGTGCTGCATCCTCTGCAGGGGCGTGCTTGTCCTTTATAACTGGTGTTGGCCGTCTTCTTAACCTGCAGCAACATACAGAGGATTTGGTGGATTGGCTAGCAAGGCCATACTCATCCTCCGAGTCCTCTGCCAGCCAGGCTTCTAGTGCTTTACATTCCACCTCAGCTGCCAAAGCATCTAATGCAGCCTCCATGTCCACAGCTACTCCTGCCGTAGCCTCGCTATCACACACGGAGGAGTCAGCTGAATTGTTTGACTACAATGAGAGTGACATGCTGCTTGAGGATGCGCAGCAAGTACAGTGCTCTGATTCAATCTCTGAGGTTGAGCAAGGGAGTATAATCAACCTAGAGGAAGGGGGTGCCAGTGATGACACACAAATAACTGGCACTCATGTTGCCCCAGAAGCTGCAGCATACTGCCAAGTTGGCTCCAGTGATGAGGAGATAGGGGGTGAAGATGACATTGATGATGAGGTCACTGACTCCACCTGGGTGCCAGATCGAACTGAGGAATCAAGTGAGGAGGAGGAGGAGGAGGCACAGCAAACACGAGGCACAACATCCTCTGTGACCACCCGTAGCACTAGCCAGTCCAAGGCATCAGATGTCAGGGCTGCTCCGGAGCAGAGCGCTGTTATCTTAAAGAACACATGCAGGAACTCTGCTGTCTGGGAGTTCTTTAAGAAATGTGCAGCAGACCCCACCGTTGCTATTTGTAATCTATGTCAGAGGAGGCTGAAGCGTGGGATAAACACCGGACACTTGGGTACCACGTGCTTGAGGCAACATATGTCCACCCGCCACGCATCCTGTTGGCGCAAAACTTTGCGTAGGTCCTCCTCATCTGTCTCTACTCCCACTGTATGTCCTGCCATGTCATTTCCAACAACCTCCACTGACAGGGATGATGCTACAGTAATGGATGTACCAGGTCCTTCCTCACAATGTGACATCCTCCCAGCAGCTGAAGATTTACGCAGTCAGATTACGTTGCCGCAGCTGCTGCAGCGTAAGAAAAAATATAGTCCCAACCATCCCCAAGCACAGCTTCTAAATGCCAGCTTAGCAAAATTACTCGCATTGCAGCTGCTGCCTTTCCAGCTGGTGGACTCTGCTCCATTCCTTGAATTTGCTGAATGTGCTGTACCACAGTGGCAGGTTCCAAAACGCCATTACTTTTCACGCAAGGCCATTCCAGCACTATACCAGCACGTGGAAGACAATGTTATCCAGTCATTGGGAAAGGCAGTCAGCAACAAGGTGCATGCGACTTTAGACACGTGGTCCAGCAAGCATGGACAGGGTCGTTACATTTCCTTCTTGGCACACTGGGTAACTCTGATTGCAGCTGGGAGGGATCCAAGACGGGGCTTTGTGTTGGAGCTTGTTCATCCACCACGCCTCCAGAAAGCTGCTTGTATGAGGTCTGTCTGCTCCACCACCACCACATCTCCCTCTTCCTCCTCCTCCTCCTCCTTCTCTGTCTCTGGCAAAGTGGCAGTTAAACCGATGCCTGACAGTGCCTACGCAATGGCTCAAGCAAAGAGAAGCCATACTGTGCTTGAGCTGGTTTGTTTAGGGGACAGGAGCCACACCGGGCCAGAAATTCTGTCAGCTCTGCAGGGCCAGGTGCAGAGATGGTTAACACCACACCAGCTTGAGCTGGGAATGATCATCTGTGATAATGACAGCAACCTTCTCTCCGCCCTACGCAAGGGTAAATTGACGCATGTACCATGCCTAGCACACGTCCTAAATCTAGTGGTACAGCGTTTCCTAACCAAGTACCCAGGGCTGCCAGAGCTTCTCAGCCAGGCCAGAAAAGTCTGCAGCCACTTCAGACGTTCATTCCCAGCAAGCATTCGCCTGGCAGAAATTCAAAGAGAATTCCACCTTCCCACAAACCGTCTGATCTGTGACATGCCCACCAGGTGGAACTCGACATTAGCAATGCTGCAGCATCTGCACAAGCAGCAGAGGGCCATCAACGAGTACCTGTGTGAGTATGGCACAAGGACAGGTTCAGGTCAACTTGGTTTTTTTCCCCCCCGCAGTGGCTGATGATCAAGGATGCATGCACTGTACTGTCACCATTTGAGGAGGCAACGAGGATGGTGAGCAGGGACAGTGCATGCATCAGTGACACAATTCCTTTAGTGTTCCTGCTGGAGCACACTCTGCGGGGAATTATAGATGTGGCTCTAGAGGCAGAGCAGCGGGAGGAAGAGGAGGCCTTCCCTAGCGCTCAAGGCCCCAGTCTTTCCGCAGACAGCATTCCAGCGGGTCCTACTCAGATCAGACAGGAGGAGGAAGAGGAGGAATATTTAAGTAGTGGGGGCATTGAAGGTGGGGATTCCTCAAGAGAGGGTTTCTTGTGCCCAGAAACAGAAGGGCTAGTGCGTGGCTGGGAGGAGGAAGTGCACGATACGGTCATCCTCATTGACCAGGAAGACTCTGAAGCTAATGCCACCTCCAACTTACGCTGCATGGGCTCCCTAATAATGCAAAGCCTGTTAAAGGACCCCAGGATTCATGCTATCAAGGAGAGGGATCATTACTGGATGGCAACCCTTCTTGATCCACGATACAAGGGTAAGGTTGCAGAGCTCATCCTGCCCACACAGAGGGAGCACAGGATGAAAAAACTTGAGGACGCTCTAAAGCGACACTTGTGTAACACCTTTCCAGGCACTGGTAGATTACCAAGTGCTGACACAAGTGCTTCTGAGGCTGCGGATGATCAGAGGAATAGTGGTGAAGGCCAGAGCCGCTTTACTGATGCATTTTTTTATTTTTTTAGTCCACGATGCCCAGGGACGTCAAATGTAGGCACCCATTGCCAGCGTCTTCACCATATGGTGCAGGACTACCTAGGGGCAAGGGCAGACCTGGATACCTTTCCAGCAGATGATCCACTGGCTTACTGGGTGTTGAGATTGGATCACTGGCCAGAACCTAGCCAATATGCTATCCAGCTACTAGGTTGCCCTTCATCCAGCTTGCTTTCTGAAAGGATGTTCAGTGCCGCTGGAGGTTTTGTCACAGACAAAAGAGTGCGTCTGTCCACCAACTCTGTAGACCGGCTGACATTTATAAAAATGAATCAGTCCTGGATCAGCAGCTATCAACCCCCTGATGCTGACGTAACGGAATAGATCGGGGATGTCTTCTGCATTCACAAAACCTCCAGCACTGAACTCTTCCACAATACCACAAAAGGGTTACGGTATGAATGCACTTGCTGCCATGAAAGGCGCAATATTTGGCTGCACTGACGCCTGTGCCAGATTTATATCATTTAAATTTTTTGAACTGCAGGGTCCAACCCTGCACTCTTCCACAATACCACAAAAGGGTTACGGTGTGAATGCACTTGCTGCCATGAAAGGCGCAATATTTGGCTGCACTGACACCTGTGCCAGATTTACATCATTTAAATTTTTTGAACCGCAGGGTCCAACCCTGCACTCTTCCACAATACCACAAAATGGTTACGGTGTGAAGGCACTAGCTGCCATGAAAGGCACAATATCTGGGTGCACTGACGCCTTGACCAGAATCTATATCTTTTTATTATAGGACCACATGGTCCACCCCTGCATTCTTCCACAATACTACAGAGGGGTTACTGTATGATGATACTTGCTGGCCTGGCAGTCTTGCACCAAAGGCAGAATATCTGGGGGCACTGACGCCTTTACCAGATGCATGTCTTTTTAATATAGGACCGCAAGGTTCACCCCTGCATTCTTCCACAATACCACAGAGGGGTTACTGTACTTGCAGGCCTGGTACCAAAAGCACAATATTTGGGTGCACTGCCACTGACGCCTGTATCAGATTCATATCCTCAGAGGGGTTACGGTGTGATGGCACTGTTGGGGACGCTAAAGGACCAATTTTGAAGCACCTATTGTTACTTTCATCCAAAGCCTGCATAAGTTTCACGATAATTTAGCCAAAAAAATCAGTAAACTTTTTCTGCGTGTCCGAAAATGTCTCCTCTTTTCATACAGACTGCCGCCCCAAGCAGTTGTTTATGGATAGATTAAAGGAAAAGCATTTACCGGCATTTGAAACATAATTTTTTTGTTTTTAAGTGTTTCTATACATCCTACAAATCCGCCACTTCACGGGCAGGTTATGGGGACCTCCTAGGCACGATATTTGAAGGAATTTTACGTTTTTATTTTTAACCCTTATTTCATGGAAAACTCACTGTCCCTTTAAAAATGTATTTTTTTAAACTTTTTGTCCTTGTTTCCTGTACCCCAGGGCACTACCCGGACCCCCATACACCTTTTATGGCAAATATGTAGCATATATGCCCTCTTGGAGGGCACTCTAAAAACCTAATTTTCAGCCCCATTGACTTGCATGGGGGTTCGGGTTCGGGTTCGGACCCGAACATTTGGAAAAATTCAGGTTCGGGCTCGAACCGAATTCGGGGGTGTTCGGCTCACCCCTATCACTCACCCGGCCTTCTTTTGGATCTATTAAATGCATTGTAATGATTCTATATGCTGTTGGGAGGCATTTACCATGCAAGCCCATCAGTCTTAATTAATATGCATGTGCATATAAACATGGATGATATGCCCACCTTGCAGAATTTTAATAATGCAGGGGAGTGAGGGCTCTTTGCTGGATGTGTTCATACTTATATAAGCTTGTGAGGGCAGGGGATAGATATGGTCCGGCACTCTGCACTGAAAAAAAAAAGTTCTATCCTGTACACAACCACATTAGCGCTGGGTCTCAGCCCGGATGCTAGCGTTTCCCTAGTGCACTAAATGACCTTTTGCACGGACTCCCGTGGACAAGGTGATCTGTTAGTAGGTCGTCAGGTGCTACCTTTTAACAACTCGCACTAAATTTTTTCTTTAGCAATGGCGTTTTAGCTCACACCTGGTGATAAGGCCCTCAATTTTCTGTGCTTTCCGTTCAGCCTCAGCATCAGGAGGTGGCAGTGGCTACATGCTGCCATGGAGCGTGGGGCGCTTACATCTGCTGTTAGAGAGCAGTTGATAACATGCCAGGTGTCTCCACCTTGCTATTGTTACGTCCTCAGCCCCTGCTGTGCTTCCCGGGGGGTCTGGGCATGGTTCGATGCCACTGGCTGGTCGAGTGTCAGCACCTTGTAATGGTCGAGCAGCGTCTGAGGGGGTGGGGCCTGGCGTGGTCACGAAGAGCCACCGGGTTTAAAGCAGGGCGCGAGGAGTTGCCTCGTCGCCCTGACGTGGAGTTCTGTTCCCGCATCGTTTGCTATTGATTTCATTGCTGTTCTAGTTGCCGACCTGTTTACGTCTACGATTCCTGCTCCTGATTTTGACCCGGCTTGTCTTTGACCATTCTTATGTTTCGCACACTATAGCAGTTGCTCGTACTGTGCGTCTTTAGTTTAACCCTATGCAGGCTGCTTGCGGTTTTACTCGCTTCTTGAGGATATTCCCATCTTGCTCTGGTGTACTATCTACAGCCTTATCGGGGTTCTGTTCCAGGCCAAAGGTTCATGATTTATGGTTGTGTATTTATGTACAATCCGCAATAGCTTGTTGTTTTCTGTCTATGATTGTCGTGCTCAGCCTGCCAAGTGTACCTAGGTTTGTACAAGCTTTAAGCCTTTATGTGTGTCAGTAGACCCTTGTGATTACAAGTAGGGATGTGCGTTTCGGGTTTCGGAATTTCTGAATTTTCACGAAATTTCCCGATTCGTGTCTTCGGATTCGGCCGAATTTCCGAATTGGATCGGACCCGAAACCGACAGATCCGAAAAGTTTTCCGAGCCGAAACGAAAAAATTTCGGATTTTTCGAATGGACTTGAAATGTGTCAAATTGAAATTTATTTTTGCTCTATTCATGATTTCGGTTCCATTCGTGATTTCGGTTCCATTTCGGTAATTCTGGACATCGTATATTTAACTATTATTGGTTATATCGCTGATTCTGTAAATTTTGTATTTGTAAATGCGTATCACTTGTTTCAGTTTAGCATTTTTTAAATCGTTTTTTCATTTTTTTTGTTCCTTGGCTTTCATACCATTTTAATATGATTAAATAAAGTTGTGAAATGTATATTCATAAGAAAAAAAGGATCTTTATGTAATAAAAAAAAAACACGATAGAATCACCAGAATTATCGTATCGACAGAATGAATTATCGGATCCGAAAAACAAACCAAAAATTTATTATAAAAAAATATATAAAGTATAAAAAAAGTAAACCATAGTAGTTTACGTCAAAACGAATAGAGTTAGACACTTTGAAACGAGGAGAACAGACGTTCCGAAAAAACGAAAATTTCCGAAATCACGAAAAGTCGATACAAAAAATTAGCAAAGTGACCCGAAAACACGAAAAATGGTCGATATTCCGAAAAAAAACTGTACACGAAAAACGAACCGAACCGAATCGAAACAGAAATCGGTCGAAACGAGCCGAATCGAAAATTTTAAACATCCGAACAAATCGAACCGAATCGAACCGAAAAAAAAATCGGTGCACAAGCCTAATTACAAGGTACAACATACCCATTTGAGCTTATCAGAAAACGCTAAGTCTGTCAGTTCGTGCACTGCCCTGCAGTCTGCACAATACATTAACTGTCAAACAAACTACCTCGGTACATCCACTCAAGTATTGAAGCCATCTGTAATTGTTGTGTGCTCTTAGTTGTCCGTTGGTCTCGAAACCTTTGGAACTTAGTAGCAGATCAGTTGTCCTTTTATACTCCTTGGCTTTGGAGTTTAAGTCTGAAAATACTGTGTATTTTGCAACCATCAAGCAGATATCTCTGTCCAACAAGATCTCAACCTCACTACTTTTGTGTGAGCGCTACAGCGCCCGTTACAGCTATAGATGGAGAAAGTGGATTGGGGTGGCTGAGACATGGGGGGTGGAGTTACACTGAGTGCCTTTTTTAAACCCTTTGATCCATAGGAAGGACATTTAAGTGTTCTGTACTTCACGGAGTCTCAATGTTACGAACCCTTTTGCGTCTTTTTGTCTCTTGGCTTTTTTGACACAATTTATGACCTGGCAGATTGTCACCTGCTGTGATCTTGAACTGCCTTATTGTTCTTCGTTTCAGGTTGCCATTCTGTACTACACCACAGATACTCATATCCCAAGTACTGTATCCAAAGCTCCAAAATTCTCATTCACATGTTATAACATCTGAGCTCCACATGGAACCCATAGAATCGGAGGCGACTCTTGCAGCATGCACATTCCAATAGCAGGCACTCTTCCAGTCCGTACAAAAGCTACTGATGGACTAAGCCACCCTCCAGAATCATGACCAGGATCTTTACATGATATCCAAATTAAACTCTTCACAGTCTCAAGCCAGACCAGAATCCCAACCTCCCGTTCTGTTAGACGATAACACCATTCCTTGTTGAGTGTTCTCTGCCTTGATCTTGGTCTGTCTCATGATTCTGTTTGTCATCTTGCCCATCTCTACTACACCACAGATACTCATCTCCCAAGTAATGCATTTTTAGCTCCTCAACTCACAGTCACATAAGACACAAACATCTTGCAGTAACACTCGGGGCTGTCCAATGGATTCCCTAGTTTATACCACTAGTAGTGATCGCAAAGAATACCAGCCTTGCCCTGCAAGCTCACAAGTTCCCACTTCACTTAGAATAGGGTCCCATGAGCTGTTACCATGTCCATACCATGTCCAGAGGTAACACAAAGAGGACAAAGCATGGCACTTGGTCTTGGTATAAAGTATGTCTGGCCTTTTAAGTGCACAACACTTGTGCACAACAAGTCATAACATATACCAACTACATTTCTGTACAACTAATTGCTTAGAGATACATAACACAGGATACTTTATTTATTCATCATAACATCTTGGGGATTGTTATGTTGTATATATGTTGTACTGTACATGATTTATGTGAATATCAAGCTCCTTCATAAACATGCGGAGACAAGGAAACTATAGTTTCCATATTTCCCTGATAGATATAGGTCATTCACCATTTCTAGGACGCCAACAAATTCAGCAGACCTCAGTCTTTTCCTGACTTGATTACATGTCTGAAAGCATTGTTGAATGGGATGTACTACCCGCCATGCTCTTCATTAAGTATTGTGAAGGTCTTTATGTAACTGGTCTTCACTTTCAATATTCTATTTCCACATCATATTTTATGAAAGTGCATACATTTCTTGATTCTACATAAAATTAGATGTATATTTTCTTTACTTATCATAGAATGCAATAAAAGCTTTCTTAGATTATGGTAACTTATTGTTTCTTTTACATTGTTTCTTTTAGCATGTGGAAGTTCCTCTTTTTGGCTTCTTTGATTCAGAAACTATCTGCACAAGAATCTGATGATACAATAACATTCACGGTAAGAATTCTCTACTGTTTACCTATTTCAACCATATTGTATAAAAAAATGTGTGGGTCTATATATATTGGAATGTCTTTTGATACATATTTTAACTGTATATTTAACATTAAGGTGTTTACAGAAGTGCAATGCAAATGCACTAATGATCCAAGACTTATGCCACGAAGTAGTTGACACATAGTTTTTTTGCAAACTAATCTTGGACTAGATTCTAATCCAGCCCTTAAAGGGGTAAATGCACAAGACTTTATCCGTTTGTGGCTCACCGTAAGCAGCTCTATTCCGGTTAAGCCTCCATATCATCAGCTCGAGCCAGAATGTTTTTTTAGCTGCTGATCGATACTGGCAGCAGCACAGTATCACTGATATCGGCTCCTGGAGCCCATAATACTCCATGCAGGCAAATGCGACTCTGCATGAGGTTCCTGCAGGCAAGACTGCACATGAGCCCTGAAAGGCACTTGCAAACTACTTGCTCTCAGTTATCCACCGCGTGTGGCCAAATCAAGTGGCGGACCGTGCCGCCCTCTGTATGGCGCAATTTGAGGTAAAAAACACCAGGTTCTGAAAGCCTGCTTATTTTGAGAAGAACAAGCTACTGTAAATAGGTTGTTCTTCACTTTCCAAATGCAAATCAAGAGCTCCATTACAAAGTAATTTACAGTAAACAACTGCAAACAACAAGCAAAGCTTGCGGCTCAGATGTGATAGTGGCTGTAGCTGTTAAGGTAAAGACGTTTGCCAGTATGTCCAACATCTCAAGCCATTAGCTAAAGGGCCTGGTTGGAATCAAGTCCCTTGTTTGGATATTGTGCTTCTTCTGTTATTGCAACTCTATGAGCAGTAACAGAATATATTGTCTTTGAAAACAGCTATGCTGTGAACAGAATCTCCAGCCACGACAGGCACAGGTAGTCTGTACTTCTGTACATAACATTCAACCATCTGTTTGGGATACTACTTCTTTGCATGTATGTGTGAGATATGTTTCAAAGTAGGAGAGTCAAGAAATGGGTTGGTTGTGTGAGCACTTATTTAACATGTGGTACTTAGCAGCTTGTTGAATTTATGGGTAACCTGGTATTCAGGAACATTTCAGGGCTCTATGCTAAAAATGGTGGTAGACCGAGGAGCCAATTATCCATTCAAATAAAACTCACCTTAAATCTCAAGCCATTGTTTCTGCTGACTTTTTTTTGGTGTGGTCGGCATGCTGGGTTACCCTTATCACTGACATTATGTGTTATCTTTCTTGCTGATTCTGCAGAGGTTCTGACCAGCTGAGCAGTGTCTTCACCTCCTGTCAGCTTCCATAATCTGTCTGCACTCAGCCAGTAGTTTCTCCTGCAATTTGGGATTATAACCCTTTATATGGGTCCATCCTCGACTCATGCCGGGTGCCACCGGACAGATAACCTGCAATATGTTTCTAAAATCTATTTTTGAGATTATCTGAAAATATTCAGAATCTGCCAATCATTGCTCCCCTGGGAACAGACAACAATCTATTGTTTACATTTTTAATTATGTTTAACCAATGAGATGTAAAATTGCATGACAGTGTAGTGGGATAGCAACAATTTCTTAAATATGTTGTTATAATAAGAGAATAAGAAATAAAAATCACATTCTTGGAGCCAAATAAATGCTGAATTTATGCTGCTTTACTGATTTAATTAACCAGTTCCAATATGATTACCCAATGATTATGAGAAACGGCAGTACAGGTCAAGCATAGTAAGAACATTGCCAGATATTATGCACAGAGCACTGCCCGGAAGCATGCAGTCATAAGAATGAATAAATACTGCCCTAGGGACTTTTCCTTACTGTAAGCAATGACAAAATCAAGTTTTCATTTAGCAGGGGAAAAGAATCGTTAATTTGGGTTTCCATTCAACTATTTTAAAAGCAAGTGTTAGGTGGAGATTTCCCATTATTGTGCTCAAAGTGCACTTTGCACCACTTAAATAAGTGTAGATTATTTTTAGTTGGTTTACTCTGCTCCCCTGGTTTAAATTGTACAATGGTAAACAGGCGCATAATATAACAAAAGGAGTTTTGTGGAAAAAATACATAAAGAAGGTCATAAACAACATCCTACATAATTTGATTGTATATATATATATATATATATATATATATATATATATATATGTAGCGCTGTGTTTAAAAAGACTGTTCTGCTGCATTTACTTGCAATGGCCACCAGAGGGAGACAGAGACCATGCTAAGATTATGCTGGACAAACACAGAAAACATTGGGACTACATTTCCCGGCATGCTTTGGGGGCAGACACAGGAAGTGGGTGGGACACAGAGGCTTACATCCTGAGCCTCGTGGAGAGAGCTGGCAGAGCGCGCCAGGGAGTGGGAGAAGCAAGACCCAGTGCGGCAGAACGTGACAGTGACCACGCCGGAGCGCAGCTGGGGCCTGACTGAGTTAAAGCCTGGGTTATTCAGCCTTATCAGAGGAAGACCCAGTGATTCACCAGACTACCCACGCTGATATTGAGGAAGCTGGAAGACCCTGAGTTAGGAGTACCGCAGATCGATCGGACAGGGAGAGCAGGCAGTGAGCTGGACATCTTGCGGCAGGTGCAGAAAGCCCGACAGCGGATCCAGTAACCAAGAGAACCCCAGTCAACATCGAGCGGAGAGATGTCCTGGGTCGAGCGGAGCACCAAGTATCTGGCGGATGGGTGAGAGGCCTTCCAGGCCGTTGTGAAAACAGAAAAGCCCTCTGCTGTTTGTTTCAAAAACCCACAGGGCCCCAACTTGACTAGTCGAAGATACCTCATAAATAATTCACTGGCCAGTTGAATATTGTACCCGGGTACCATCACACACACACACCTACATTCTTTGGGACATAACCTGTACGGGACTCACTCCCCAACCACAAAGGGGGTTAAAGATATATTTTTCTCTTTTCCGCTGCGCGTTTCTCGAATTACGAAGCATTGTATTTCTTTTCCGCTGCGCGTTTCCCGCATTACGAAGTACTGTAAATATATATACGTATACCGTGTTATTAATTATATGCCATTTATTCTAGTAAACTATATAATTTATAAAATCCACGACGGTGCTGGAGTATATTTATTCCCTAGTGCGGGGAGACTGACCCGAGGTTCAATTTCAGCAGCTCCTCCGGGAGTGAGCGCTACACGTGGGGGCTCGTCCGGGATTCAGTCTCTAGAAAAACCGCAGTTAAAGGGTTAAACTAAGGCTCTTCTAGATTCGGGTGCTCAAGTAACGCTGATTTACCGAGACTTCTATCAGAAATATTTGAAGCATATACCCCTGAAGAAATTGAAGGATCTCGAAATCTGGGGTATGGGAATGGAGAAGTTTCCCTATGATGGATATATACAGGTGAAGCTAAAATTCAGTTCGGTAAACGCTGGACAACCGGGAGTATGTGACACGTTGGCAATTGTGTGTCCTCGTCCCTCGGGAGCTAATCAAAGTTCTATGATAGTGGGGATGAACACTGATGTGTTGAGACACCTCTTAACCCCACTGGTCACGGAAGAGAGTCCTGCTCCTAAGAAGGCACACTCGATGTCACGACTGGCCTGTCCACGGAGGGTCAAAGAACAGAGAGCCACTACAGAAGTAAGAAGGCTGAGGAGAACGGAAGGGACAGAGAAGGCCCTACGGTCAGGAAAGACTGTACAAGTACCGATTGGAGACAAATTCTCAGTGCCTGGTCTGCCTATATCTCGTCCGACTCCTACTATTCGGTCTCATCGGTTACGTTCTGTTAGAGAGAGTGAAGAAGACAGTGAAGAAGAAGGCTGGTGTCTGAGCTGGGTGTGGGCACCTGAGTCCCAGAGCGTCAAGCCGGTCTCTGACTGGGGTGAGAGTGATTTAGGGTCTGATATCTCTGAAGTTATGACTCGAGCACCTGCAGTACCTGAGACCTGGGAAGTTCCTGAAGTTTTAGAGGAAATATCCATAGATTACAGTTCTATGCCTTCACTGGAGGGCTCATATTCCGAGGAAGTGTTTGCTCCGATTGTTGATGAGAAAATTGAGCCCGTAACTACAACTCACCCACCTGAAGACGTATCGGGTGATGACAGTTCTATGCCTTCCCTGGAAGGTTTATACACCGAAGATGTATCTACTCAGTCTGTAGGAGAGAGAATTGAGCCTGTAGAGTCAGCTCTCCCGACTGAAGAGGTTCCTGAAAAAATTTGAACTTAAACGTTCAGTACGAGCCCCTCAGAGACTCACGTATGATTCACCAGGACATAGCACAGAGGAAGCTGTAACAACTGGGCGGAGGTTTCCAGAAGTGTCAGCTCTACTTGCCGAGGTGTCTAAGGGTTTGGGGGAGACTGAGGAAAATTGCTGCCTGTTGTCAACCCTGAATATATAGGCTAAAGTTAGAAATGTTATGTTGAAATGTAATGCAACTGTTGTTATGTTATGTTGTGTTATGTATGACCGACACATGTACCCGTTACACGCCCTTGGGAGGACCCAAGAGTTTAGGGGGGGAGAGTGTAGCGCTGTGTTTAAAAAGACTGTTCTGCTGCATTTACTTGCAATGGCCACCAGAGGGAGACAGAGACCATGCTAAGATTATGCTGGACAAACACAGAAAACATTGGGACTACATTTCCCGGTATGCTTTGGGGGCAGACACAGGAAGTGGGTGGGACACAGAGGCTTACATCCTGAGCCTCGTGGAGAGAGCTGGCAGAGCGCGCCAGGGAGTGGGAGAAGCAAGACCCAGTGCGGCAGAACATGACAGTGACCAGGCCGGAGCGCAGCTCGGGCCTGACAGAGTAAAAGACGGGTTATTCAGCCTTATCAGAGGAAGACCCAGTGATTCACCAGACTACCCACGCTGATATTGAGGAAGCTGGAAGACCCTGAGTTAGGAGTACCGCAGATCGATCGGACAGGGAGAGTAGGCAGTGAGCTGGACATCTTGCGGCAGGTGCAGAAAGCCTGACAGCGGATCCAGTAACCAAGAGAACCCCAGTCAACATCGAGCGGAGAGACGTCCTGGGTTGAGCGGAGCACCAAGTATCTGGCGGATGGGTGAGAGGCCTTCCAGGCCGTTGTGAAAACAGAAAAGCACGCTGCTGTTTGTTTCAAAAACCCACAGGGCCCCAACTTGACTAGTCGAAGATACCTCATAAATAATTCACTGGCCAGTTGAATATTGTACCCGGGTACCATCACACACACACACCTACATTCTTTGGGACATAACCTGTACGGGACTCACTCCCCAACCACAAAGGGGGTTAAAGATATATTTTTCTCTTTTCCGCTGCGCGTTTCTCGAATTACGAAGCATTGTATTTCTTTTCCGCTGCGCGTTTCCCGCATTACGAAGTACTGTAAATATATATACGTATACCGTGTTATTCATTATATGCCATTTATTCTAGTAAACAATATAATTTATAAAATCCATGACGGTGCTGGAGTATATTTATTCCCTAGTGCGGGGAGACTCACCCGAGGTTCAATTTCAGCGGCTCCTCCGGGAGTGAGCGCTACATATATATTTCAGGGCTTTTTTTCAAGGGGTACTCGGGGGTACGCAGTACCGGCACCTCATCACTCAGTACCGGCACCTCAACACCAGCCAGAACTAACAGCATGATGCTCCTCCCTCCTCCTGCAGTGGCAGGCAAAGAATCGGAAGCGCTCGGCAGCTTATGTTGCTCTGAATGCTTCCGTTTGTCAGGAGTGTATGTAGGGACTGATAACCCACCTCCCCCAGTAAGTGACAAGGGAGGGCTGCTCCCCCTCTCTCTGCAGCCGCTGAAACTTTGAACGGCATGGGGAGGGGGGGTGCAGAATGTTTACACTCATCTGCCAGAGCTGTGGATTGTCAGGCAAGCGGCGTGATCAGAGGAGCTGGCACTGTAAGGTGGTAGTGAGTTTTATTATCCACTCATTTAAAAGGAACACAGTATTAAAAAATATGGTTCCCTTTTATAGTGTCTTCCTTTAAGTGAGCTACAACTATTGTTTATGAGGACATGAAAATAGTCATAATCAGTTTTTCCCTGGGCGTGAGAGTACCCCAACCTATTTTTCCAGAAAAAAGCACTGTATATAATATATAGGTGGATAATTGTCAGTTTCTACCTTTTAAGTAGTGTTCCCATTAAACAGGCATGTGATTGATTCGCCAATAAATAATTTGATTTGTTCAATTTTGTTTTTATTCAACTGAAAAAAATTGCATTCACTGGCTTTTGTCTCCTTTTGGATCAACAGCACCCATGTGGATGGTTGACTTTGATGGAGATTGTAATATAGATGGAAAAAAGACCAAAATAACTATGTAAAGTTAAACCTAATAGTAAAATATGCAATAGTAAACATAACACGAACCTTAATTGTACAACAAGAAGAAATAGTAACCCTAACTATATTCCTAAACTCAAGCAGAAATAATAACCCTAATTATAATCCTAAAACAAGCAGAAATAATAACCCTAATTATAATCCTAAAACAAGAACAAATAGTAGACCTAACTAGGCTTGTGCACCGATTTTTTTTTCGGTTCGATTCGGTTTGATTTTTCGGATTTTTAAACTTTTCGATTCGGCTCGTTTCGACCGATTTCGGTGTCGATTCGATTCGGTTCGGCTCGTTTTTCGGGTACATTTTTTTTTCGGAATATCGACCATTTTTCGTATTTTCGTGTCACTGTGCTCGGTTTTTGTATCGACTTTTCGTGATTTCGGAAATTTTCGTTTTTCGGAATTGTACATTTTTCGGAATATCGACCATTTTTCCTATTTTTCGTGTCACTTTGCTCGTTTTTTGTATCGACTTTTCGTTTTTTTGAAAATTTTCGTTTTTAGAAAATTTTCGTTTTTCGGGAAATTTTTGTTTTTCGGAAAATTTTCGTTTTTTCGGAACGTCTGTTCTCCTCGTTTGACACATTTCAAGTCCATTCGAAAAATCTGAAAATATTTCGTTTCCGCTCGGAAAACGTTTCGGATCTGACATTTTGGGATCTAAAAATTTTCGGAAATTCGGCCGCATCCGAAAACACGAATCGGGAAATTTCGTGAAAATTCCGAAATTCCGAAACCCGAAACGCACATCCCTAGACCTAACTGTAACTCTAATACTAACGCAAATCATAATTATAACCCTAACCCTAAAACAAATACAGACAGTAACCATGACCCTAATCCTAATCCTAAAACAGGTACAGAAAGCAACCCTAACCCTAAAAGAAGCAAAAGTAGTACATCAAAAGTGGTGCGCTTGGGTATTTCATACATGGAGGGTGAAGTGTGTAAAAGTTCACGCATTATATGAAAAGTGACACCCTTCAGAATTTCAAATGCCATTGTGAGGTGTTTGAACGTTGATACAATGTTCATTACATGAAAAGTAATGCCCTTATGTGTGTATATATATATATATATATTATATATATGTCTACTATCCTAACCCTAAAAATAGCCCTAAACTAGCCTTATAACACTAACCTTATATATAACACTAACCTTATAACAAGCACAAGTACAATCCATAAACCTAACCCTAATACTTACTAATAACGCTAATGCTAACACAAACCCTAATCCATAGGTACAAATACCAAGCTGAAACCCTAAAACTAAAAAAGTAACATAATCCCAGCCCTAAAACTGTTCGTAACTCTAAAACTAGCGCAAATATGAATCCCGATACTATCCCTAAAAAGAAAATTAGTATCTTACTGGTGTCAGGAAACTAACGTAAGTATGGTGTAGCATAGAAAAAGTGAGACAACATTTTTCAAGTCGTCCAAAATTAGCAGTTTTTTAAATCCTTTTTACCATGGTGATTATATCCGTGGCCACATGGTGAGAGATTTACTATATAATAATGTGGTGGAATACAGCTCTATTGATCCAAAATGAATCGATTCAGTACAGATCCATTTTTTCATTAAGTTTACATATTATAGGGATTCGTAATTCAGAATGTTTCAAAATCCAGGAATTACCAGAAATCTGGACAACTTGCAATACGTTACGAAACCTTTTAATGGCCAGTGTTTTACTTATAAGGAAGCCACAGAAGGCCGCCTTACAGGCCCCCCAAATTATGATGTTCTCTCACCTACAACTGCCACATCCTAAAGAAAAATGATGTTGAAGTGCTATGGGTACGCCTTTGGTTTATAACAAGGGGAAATAATGCACATCATGACTGGGATGTGATCAAACTAGGTCATCAAGAGACCCTGAATGTGATGAATCAAATCCAATCAATATTGTTCCAGGAATAAAATAGTCAAGGTGAGTATTAAGGTTATGATGTAGGGATTAAAAATTATAGTATCTGTTAGTAGGATGGCATGCACACCAGGCATCTACCAATTGAAAGTTAGCCAAAGACGTATTAAGACATCAAAGATGATGAGGGGAAATCCTAGGTGTCGAGATGAAAATCCATAGCGGAGTTCACATCAATAAACAAAATCAAGATGCCATGTTTGAAATGGTCTAATTTCCAGAGCATGGAGGCAAGTGTGCAAGGTTTTTGGGAGCTGGGAAAACGTTTAACAAAATGTGTTTCCTGAGAAAATGCCACAAAGGCTTTCATGGAATTCAAGTCCCACAACAGCCTAGAGCTTTTTTCACGGTCATTTAGGTCCTTGTCATTGCAGGTAAGCAAACTGTGAGTTTTCAAAGAAATCAAGACATAGTGTCATATTCCACGTTCCCAGCCCTGCCCCCTGTCCTCTGTATTTGTCATAACCTGTTTAGTAGGGATGTGCGTTTCGGGTTTCGGAATTTCAGAATTTTCACGAAATTTCACGATTCGTGTCTTCGGATTCGGCCGAATTTCCGAATTGGATCGGACCCGAAAACCGACAGATCTGAAAAGTTTTCCGAGCCGAAACGAAATATTTTCGGAATTTTCGAATGGACTTGAAATGTGTCAAATCGACATTTATTTTCGCTCTATTCATGATTTCGGTTCCATTCGTGATTTCGGTTCCATTTCGGTAATTCTGGACATCGTGTATTTAACTATTATCGGTTATAGCGCTGATTCTGTAAATTTTGTATTTGTAATGTAAATGCGTTTGCGTATCACTTGTTTTTGTTTCCAATGATCCGATAATTCTGTCGATACGATAATTCCTTCGTAATCGGGTCGGATCCGATTCGTCCGCGGGTCGCGCATGCACGCGCGGATGTCGTAACTTTATTGAGCCAGTTTTTTGACAACTTTTTGGACAGGCCAAAAAATATTGTTTTTATTATTTATCATGGCTGCAAGAGACGAGTGCCATTCGGACACCTCCTCATCTTCTTCCACCCATGAGACACCACCCAGGAAGAAGCGGGCCAGCAACATGGCATTTGAGGAGATGTTGGAGCTGGTCCGCATCTTTGATCGTAAAGATTACGACTGCCGTAAGGGCCCTTACGGCAGGAAGAACAACGTCTGCAAGGACCGAATCCTCGATAAGGTTCGCACCACCATCGTGGAATTGTTTGGCAAAGACCGGACAAAGGACCAGCTACGAAAACGCTGGTCCAACCTCAAGATGCGCGAGGAGGAGCAGCTGAGGCACATCCGGCGTGTCATAGCCAAACGTAAGTGTCATGTTATATTGTAAAGCGCTGCGCAAACTGTTGGCGCTATATAAATCCTGTATAATAATAATAATGTGCTTGCATGTGCTAATGTACACAGAAATACGTTGATTTATCTAGTCCTTTTTTCATGCAATATGATTGTGTATAGCTTTGCGTTTTCACGACTCGTCATACATGCATTTTTGCCATAGCTCTTCTTTTTTGTGATTTTACGTATTCGTGAAAATTGTGACATTTGATGTATGTAGATGAAGTTACAATGCTGGATTTCTTTTGGCACTGTGTACTGTAGTGTGTTGGGGGGGAGGTTGTTGTGATTGAGTGATGCATACGAGATGATCCGCAGCTTGCCCAATATTGGCTCCCACCTGCGCATCAACAAAAATCTCTGCGTCTCTGCTAAGTGGTAGGATGGGACATGTAGTTCTTCTGAAAGTGCATCCAAACAGAGCCGCGTTCAAAACATCCTCAGCAGCTGCTGAATTGTTGCAGCGCAGCAATTCAGTTTGCTGCAGCAGTGTCATTATTGAACGCTTTAGATGCAAATTTCAAAACAAAATGGCCGATTTCTGTTGTTTCTGCAATATCCACAGTTTTATTCGCAGAAACTGAAAGTGAAACTGAGGCTGAGGCATCTATAAAATAACTAAAAGTAGTCGGCAGTGCACAATGCGTTTTGTACGCACACAACACAAATAATAGTTTTATTGAATAAACGTAATGTTTACTTCTGAAAAAAATATATAATTGAAAGGTAATATATGTCTATGTGCAGGGGAAATAATAAATATTTTGTGACTTTAGAACTATGAGATGGGAGTAGCGGTGGGTCAAGCTGGTAGTGCTAGTGGGTAGTGAAGGGGTGTCGCAATACTTTCGGCAATATATTGTATAGATATACCATTTTTTCCAGTCTGCATTATTTACGTGTCATTTTTTGGATTTGGCAGAAGACAGGAAGGCAAAGGCAGCATCTGCCCCGGCGGGCGCCACCAGTGCCCCAGTGGAGGAGGAGGAGGAGCCACGGGCGACCACCAGCGCTGGTATATACTGTTTTATTTTGCAACGACTTTTGGTCAAAAACAGAAAAAAAAATTGTTTACTGTATTTTAATTTAATTTTTTTATGTATAGCACAAGAGGAGCAGGAGGAGGAAGAGGAGGAGCAGGAGGAGGAGCAGGGCGATGGAGAGAGGGACCCGGAGCCGCAGCAGGAGGTCGCGAGTCCAGGTTTTTTTTTTTACTGTTGTATTTTGCATCGACTTTTGTTCAAAAATAAATCAGTTTTGTTGTTTACTGTATTTTTTATTTCTTTAATTTCTTAGATATAGCACCGGATGAGATGCTGACGGTGGTGGTGGAGGAGGAGCAGTCGGAGGAGTCGGAGGAGGAGTCAGAGCCTCAGGAGGCCGCCAGCACTGGTATATACTACTGTTATATTTTTTCAAGACTTTCAGTCAAAAATAGAAACCTGCTTTACTTACTGTATTTTCCTTCTTTCATTTATTGGATATATAGAAGGAGAAGCCAGACCGTACACGTCGTCCAGCATTAGGATAATAAATAGGATGGCGATCGGCGAGCTACGCCTGGCTGTTACCACCATAGATTCCATCCAGGAATTGCTCCAGGAATTGCGGGAGCATATTAGCAATGCCGCTGACATCCTGGAGCGGCAGTGAGACCAGCCTCCTCCCCTATGTTAGTTTGTGCCCCGTTGGGCAGTTTGCCATCCTTGGCATGTTGTAAATAAATTTTCTATTTTTTCTATAATTTCCGGTTTGTGTGCGTTGCTTTTCCTTACTTAATAAGTTAATATGTATTGCTTAGTTTCCACACTGTTAAAATTATATGTACATAAATTTATTGACATTTCTATGGACCCTTTGTCATAAATTTGTCAACATATTTGTGGCCATGAATGTGACTGTGCACATTCTACACTTCCTGCCTGGCCAAAAAATGTCACACACTAACACAACCTTGTTGTACTGCCTTGAGATTTGATTACCGTGGCATGGTTTTGTTAAGCTTAGGCGATGTCACAACAACATGGATTTTTGTCCACAGTCACATTCATTGTATAACCAAGAATTTATCAAAAAATATTGATGGCAGCGCTGCGTGAAGTCTTCTCCGACACAACCCAAAGATCCTCAGTGTGGCACAGGTCTAGTTTATTTGTCCCTGTTTGCAGCTTCACGCAACACCTCCTCCCAGCTATGAGCTCTCTCTCTTCCACCGCTGCCCGCTAAGACGCTGCCCGCCAACATGGTCACGTCTTTGCAGGAAGACAACAGCGTGGGGGAACGGTAGCTGCAGACAGTCCCAAGGCCTCGTCACAATGACGTCAGTTCTGGAGTTAACCCCTAACTGCGACCAATGGTGAAGATAGGGGGTTCATTGGAACCCCCTATCTCCCGATCCGCGGCAGCTATCGGTTGGTTAATGTTTGGTATCTTTGGATCGACCAGAGCATGGCCTTTCCAACAATACCAAACATGACAATGTTAAAAATTATAAAAAGTTAAAATATAAAAAAAAATAAACAGGTTTTTTGTTTTGTTTTGTTAATGCAGCAATATTGTTCCCATTTCAATTATAATGTGAACAATGATGCTGCACTAAGGATTTTTGTATGGGGTGCGTTTGTTAAAAATAGTGTAATTTTCACCCAAAAAAATATAACAAGTCCCCATTTCAATTTTTTTTAACAAACGCAACTCATAAAATATAACCGCAAACACTCGCATGTTAAAATGTGAAAAAAACACTTTACACCTTGTAAAACAAACATTGAAAATTCTAATTTTATTGCATTTTTTGTTATAATATACAGACAGGACATGACGCATACATATGATAATGATATATTATGAATCATCTGCCGAGTCTGCCGGAAAGAACGATATATAACATGTCTGGGTCATATTATAAAATAAGGCTTCAAAAAAACGCGTTTAAACAAGAGGAACGAAACTGTTAAAAATTAGCTCAGCAGCAGACCGCAGTGCCGCACACAGGCGTGAAGGGAAGCCGTGAAATGCCTCAGCAGCGAAAGGGTTAATTTTTTTTTGTCTGTTTTAAATCATTTTATTTTTTTTTATTTTTTCGTTTCAGATCATTTTGATCAACTATTTTTCCATTTTAAAACCTTTTGTTCTGGTTTTTATTTTTAAAGTCAGACCATTCGGGTCAGTTTAGGCTAGGGTCAGACGAACGCATTTTTAT
The DNA here is from genome assembly GCA_009667805.1 of Leptobrachium leishanense. NCBI lineage: Eukaryota > Metazoa > Chordata > Amphibia > Anura > Megophryidae > Leptobrachium > Leptobrachium leishanense. The sequence goes on along the minus strand of CM019066.1, from coordinate 316,855,120 downwards.
GTTGTCTGTGAAAAAGTGCGTTCGAACGAATGGACGCATTTTTTCACAGAATACGTGATAGCGGTCATACGATGCGCATTTTCGTCCGTGATTTTGTACGGATCATCAATAAAACACTTTTTGTGTCTGGACGTTATGTTGGCCGGACATTAGCAGCGTCTGATGTCTCCAATTCACGCACACACGCCTCTAGCAGACGCAGCGCACTCTGTACGTCAGTACCTGCGGTTTCACGTTCTCGAAAAAATGCGTTCATTTTCCACTTGCGTTGCGCAGCCGGACTTTTGTGCGACCGTACTTCGTATATTTGCTGTCATTGCCCGTCATCTGCTGCTAGCACGGCCGTGATTAAGTGCGCCTGCACGCGCGTTCGCACTGCCTCAGTCTGACCCTAGCCTTAGCGTTTTTTAAATCGTTTTGTTCTTTTTTTTTTGTTCCTTTCATACCATTTTTTTAATGTGATTAAATAAAGTTGTGAAATGTATATTCATAAGAAAAAAAGGATCTTTATTTAATTAAAAAAAAACACGATAGAATCGCCAGAATTATCGTATCGACAGAATGAATTATCGGATCCGAAAAACAAACCAAAAATTTATTATAAAAAAATATATAAAGTATAAAAAAGTAAACCATAGTAGTTTACATCAAAACGAATAGAGTTAGACAGCTTTGAAACGAGAACAGACGTTCCGAAAAAACGAAAATTTCCGAAATCACGAAAAGTCGATACAAAAAACGAGCAAAGTGACACGAAAATACGAAAAATGGTCGATATTCCGTAAAAAAATGTACACGAAAAACGAGTCGAACCGAACCGAATCGAAACAGAAATCGGTCGAAACGAGCCGAATCGAAAAGTTTAAACATCCGAACAAATCGAACCAAATCGAACCGAAAAAAAAATCGGTGAACAAGCCTACTGTTTAGGCCTTGTGTTATGTTTTCTTTCCTGGGTTGCATCTAAGGGGTTAATGGTTTCTGCTCCCAGCTCACCTGTCTGTCCTTGTGTTGATCTCCTCCCTATTTAAGAGCAATGCGCCCATAGTGCATTGCTCCATGATTTTCAAATTTCCTGGTTTCTCTGGTGTTTTGTGTTCAATGAGCTGCCTGCTATTTGTATCCTGTTCTAGTTTGTATATATTCTGTTAATATTACTTTGGTCCTGTTTCCCCTGTCTGTCGATCTGTTACATCTGTCTTAGTGTTCCTGGTTTATTTCAAGTTATTGCTGTGCTTTGGATTTATGTTTATTTGTTATACTGATTACCCGTGTGTACCGACTATTGGCTTGTCTGACAACCTTACTGGTTCTGAACCCCGGCACCTGGATAAGGTACTCGCTCTGGTTTTCTGACCTCTGGCTTTCCTCATGACATTGCTTATGCATGTTCCTAGTCTGTACTGTTTATATTGATTCCCAGTATCTGTGTATTTCATGAGACTCTGCATGGCCCTGAAGGTAATTATTCCTTCTAGCATAGATCCGGCTACCCTAAAGACTGGCCTGACAGTTTAGGGCTTTTTGGTATTGCCAAGCAGAGGTCTCTGGTTAACCCTGTGTGGTTTCTTGTCACCTTTACTATTGTCTGGTGATGTATGGTAAAGAGACAACCGAAAGAAGAATAAACAGAAAGAGAAAAAAAGTGTGTGAGAAATGGGGACCAAATGGGGATGTTGAGGAAGGGCACGGGGAAGTTAGACAGGTAAGACGGAGAGGAGGAAGAGTGGGAAGAGTTGAGAAGAGTAATAAGTAAGAAAAAAAACGAGGGCATACAGCACTGTTGGGAGCAGGTGAGTTGGTGAATGAAACAGGCCACGAAACACCCCCATGAATATCATAGGTACTATACCCTTGGGAGTGTACTCCAAAACAACAAAGTAGGGAGCTAGCAACTGAAACAGTTGAAGACACATTAAAGTAGAATTAACAATTAACAGAAAAAATGAGGTCAGGTGGGACCAAGCTAGAAATCAGTACCATGGAACAGAAAACACCACAATGTTAGTTTCCCAAGTTGGCAAGGGATAGAAAAAAAGCACAACCATTAAACAATAACAGCAGAACCCCAAAAGAAGAACATCTTAAACTTATTATATTGGGGATGCAGGACATGCAACAATCTCCAACAGATGGGATACTTTTCAGCCGAGAAGGGAGATAACAGCAGGAATCTCGGCCACCACAGCCCGCAGAGAAGTGTAGGGAAAAGCATTCAAGAGACTGATCGGGACATATGGTGATGTGGTTGTGCATTCCGGGGCCCATTGAGAGACTTCTGATGATCTACTGTACTGGAGTGTCGACAAAGCAAAAAAGTGTTCAACTGGCCGCTTCAGCATGCGGCCATCTTGATTCAATGCCTTAGACATGCACCTGCATAGTTTGGAGGTTATTGATTATGGAGTACTGTGTGCAGTACTGGAGACCGTATCTCCAGAAGGATATAGACATCTTAGAGAGAGTTCAGAGAAGGGCTACTAAAATGGTGTACGGCTTGAAGGAGAAAAGTTACCAGGAAAGGCTTAATGATCTTAACATGTACAGCTTGGAAAAAAGACGAGACAGAGGAGATATGATAGAAACATTTAAATATGTAAAGGGAATCCACAAGGTAGAGGAAGGGAGTATATTTAAAAGGAAACAAAGTAGCAAAACAAGAGGACATAGTCTTAGATTAGAGGGGCAAAGGTTTAAAAGTAACATCAGAAAGCATTATTTTACTGAGAGGGTGGTGGATACATGGAACAGTCTTCCAGTTGAAGTGGTAGAGGCTAAAACAGTAAATGAATTTAAGCAGGCATGGGATAGGCATAAGGCTATCCTAAACAAAAGATAAATCCAGGTAAAGTATCCATGTAATTGGGCAGACTAGATGGGCCGAAAGGTTCTTATCTGCCGACATTTTTCTATGTTTCTATGTTTCTATTATTAGTATAAGGTGTTTTATTCTGTAAAATAACAGCAATGTACAGTGATCTTTGCACTCTATTTTATTTTGCATGAGCAGTAGGACTTTGGACGATTTGCCGGACACTTCACTTGGAATTCTAATATAACGCACTCTGTAATAGTGAATGAAGCATATGAATCAGTGTTTGCTGATTTTTTTTCACTACAAATGCTATGTAATTAGCATTTGTAATAATAGTAATTAGGTGCTTTGGCACCTTTAAAAGACCCATTAGTCTTAATTAACATCACTGCTCTGCATGGAGAGAGCCTGTGGAGACATGGGTTCGATCCCGACGAGCACCTCTCCAGTAAGTGTCCTTGGGCAAGACACCTAACGGTACATACTCTCCACCCAGGACATACTTGAAAACGAGAGAAATCTCAATGTATCCTTCCTTGTAAAATCCTTTCTCAAAAAAATAAAAAAATTGCAATATAAAATAAATGCAAATTATATATAAATATATTTAATATCAATATGATAAAATTCTCAATACCAGCAACCATATATGCTAATTTAAAATAATAAAACAGCTGATTTGCAGAATTTAACATCATTGCTTCCAGTGTTACGAACCTTAAAGCCAATGGCCAACATCTGCGTTCCAGATTTGGTGGATTATTTATTTTTTATATAGATGTGAACACTATTCTAAAACAAGCTGTTAAGATTGCGTTACTCAGATATGTACAAATTTCGCTGGATTTGAAAGCTTATTTAAGGAACCTGACTAATGGATACATGGAAGATTTAAACTGAAGATGCTGTGACGATAAATCATCCCGTGACAGAGAATTTCATATTAGCTCCATGACTCATTTTAATAAATTGCATTGTAAAGTCATTTTGTTTAGAAAAGAATGGACTTGCAGCTGTTTTTAATGGGTCAGATAGACAGCTCTGTTTCAACTGTGTCAAAGTAAATTAACTTTCTGTTTTTAAACAGCAATGCACTGATGGATACGAGTGGGATCCACTAAGACAACAATGCAAAGGTAATCCCAGTGAGCATTTAGTTACTGTATTTTTATTCTCTTTTGGATTCTGTTATAAATCACTGAAACATACTCTGCATTTAATCGCAGATGTCAATGAATGTGAAATTGTACTGGATGCCTGCAAAGGAGGGATGAAGTGTGTCAATCACTATGGAGGTTACCTGTGCCTACCCCGGACAGCACAGATAGTGGTTAATAATGGTCAGGATGACCATTCCTCAGTCTCAGAACCATCTGGAGCACAAACAAATGGTTTACACCTATCCTACGATGAAGCCGTTAATCCTCCTGAAGAGCAGCAGCCTGCTGTGGTTCAAAATTCGTCTCCGCGAATGCAATGCCCCAGTGGTTATGAACTCAACCAACAAAATATGTGCCAAGGTACGGATGTATTCAATATGAACTGATGATTTTTAGGCACTCTTAAATCATGCTGACGTATGTCATAACGTTTCAAAATGCAGTTAGAAAAGTCTTGCTGTTTGTTTCCTGCTTCACTATGCAAATATTATCCAATTTGTTTCCAGATTTGCAATGGTAAAATATAGGAAAAATTATTTGGGGAATAAGATAACTTGAATGCAATATTTTAGGGTCATTTTAATGACTACCACTGGATTGTGGACTGGGTACATTACAAGAAAAAAGACTGCTTAATGGAACTCAGCAAACTCTTAAAGGGACACTACCACTTACAGAAGCTGGACTACTTGTGCATTACAAACAAAACCACTTTAAAAAAACACATGCTGCTGTCTTTTGTTTTCTTTGGTTGAGGTAATTTCATGTAAAAAGGAAAACAATAAAATTAGTTTTTTTTATCTCCCTACCATTTTGTTGATTTTTCCCATGAGGCAACATTTAGCAAAGATTTTTTTTTACTTCTGTGGCTTATCTAGTCTACAGTATTTAACAGTTAATTAGATAGAGGAGGAAATGTTTAGATAAGGCTGCAGGAGGTGTGTTGTGATGTCCAGGCTACTCCAGGTAAGAGCTGGCAGCTGAATGAGATAAAAAGAGGGAACTTAAAAATCTTCTAATCTACCCTTCTGTGATGTCCTTTGAAAACAACCCACACAGTACAATGAGATTTGAGGCAGTGATCAAACCATAGATTCCATTATATGGCCATTGCATAGTGAAGAGCAAGTGAAGTGAAGATACTGGGGGGGGCACACAAAATATCACACAATGGATGCATCCAGTGACACATATAGAGTAAAATATTTTCATAACTAAACATACAAGAGAAACACAAAGCACAAGTAAGATATTAGCAACATAAAATAAGAACTATAAGGATATATAATTTTTGGTGGTAGTGGCCCTGTAAAGTGTGACTTGATTAAAGGGTTAAAATGAAGGCTGAATGAAGTCCACCAAGCCTCCAAGCTAGAGCAAGAGAATGCTCTGTCATATCCCTCATACTCATTGACAGAATGCATATGCATTATTTATTAGTGAGTCTAATCAAGAAAGGAGTAGCAGGTTTTGCTCATTTTTTGATAGAACCAAACTATTAAAAGCCACCCTATTCCTTTTCCAATGTTACGTAAAATACTTAAACGTAATGCTGTGAAAACATACAGGACACAATGAGATTATAAAATAATTTGAAGCAGAATATTTAATTGATAGAAATGTAGTGCTTAGAAATCATCATCCTATTAAATAGCATATTAAAACAATTAAAGTCTCTTTCCTTCAGTCGTGTCTGTATCACTAATTATATAGGGGAAAGAACAGAGGATAGAAAATTGGAACAATGTAGTCCATAACCAAAAGCCAATCATAGAGGGGTCTTCTAAACGCTAACAGCATCTTAAGAGTGTTTGTAAATTCCATAGCTATACAGTACATGGTGCTCTAATGATGTAGTAACTAGGGATGGGCTGCCGGTTTGAATCGGTTCAATTCGAACATCGTCTGTTCGAAGGTTTGCAAACTTTTTGGGACGTTCGCGGAAAGTTCAAGAAAGAAAAAGTTTTCAAACAACTTCCAAAAAATGCTTAAAAGATCCTAAAAAATCTAAAAATAAAGAGACTTTTTTTACTGCAGAATATAATAATAAACGGTTTATAAGATATTGGATTAAAACAGGAATATTTTTAACATTGAAGCCTATGGGATTCATAAACATTTCCCACTCATTGTTGGTCAAACATTTCTCACTCCTTGTTGGTCAAACATTTCCCATTCCTTGTTGGTCAAACATTTCCCACTCATTGTTGGTCAAACATTTCCTATTCCTTGTTGGTCAAACATTTCCCACTCCTTGTTGGTCAAACATTTCCCACTCATTGTTGGTCAAACATTTCCACACCTCCTTGTTGGTCAAACATTTCCCACTCCTTGCTTGTTGGTCAAACATTTCCCACTCATTGTTGGTCAAACATTTCCCACTCATTGTTGGTTAAACATTTCCCACGGCTTCAAATCGCATTTAAACATGAGCAAAAGCGGTAAAAATGAGCTCAGCGCACAGCAGTGAAATGGCTCGGCACTCAGCAGTGAGAGGGTTAAAAATGTTTTTTTTTTTTTTAAAAAAATAATTCATTGCTTCCTGTCCCCCAGGGCAGCACCCGGACCCCCATACACCTTTCATGGCCAATATCTTGCATATATGCTTCTTGGAGGGGACCTTAATTTTCGAACGTTCGAGCCCCATTGACTTGCATGGTGTTCGAATTGTGTTCGAGTTTGCGATCAAACTTTTTCGGGTGTTCGAGTTTGAATGCGAACCGAACACGGGGGTGTTCGGCCCATCACTAGTAATACATGCCCTATGATACAACTTTTGAAGTTCTGTTTCCTGGTGCCAATGTGTCACTTTAATGTCATCCGCATAATATCATATCCTATTAGCAAATAAAATATATATATTATCGAAAGGAAAGGTCATACATCTTGAAATGATTCTAAATTCTGATTCTTCTAAGGAGGCTGTAAAATAAAGTGATAATGTATTCAGTATAACAATTTTGTCATAGCACATTTAATTCTAAAACGCTACGCTATTAGATGCTTTATAGGAAAGTCTGGGAGACAAGCTGAACATCAATATATTTAATAAAGGACTTATCGAAAATAAGTAACATTGAATTACCAGTGTTCTTCAAACCCAAAAGCAATAGATCTGTATATACAATGCAATCAGAAAGAACTGAGACCCCCTTAATCGTTCTTCACACTTTCTTATCTTGCAACCATGAGCTAAAATTGTTAAAAAAAATTCACCTCAATCACTAAATTTCCAAAAAAAAAAAATGAGGAAAATACATTGCCATAAGCATTCAGACCCTTAATTTAGTATGTAGTTGAAACACCTCTCAAAGTTACTACAGCCTCAGTTTTACTGGGTATGGTGAGACATAGCTGAGCCACTCAATTATGGCTACTTATGATTATTCCAAGAGTTGTCCTTTTGTGTGGTCCTGGTAGTGTGCTTAGGATCATTGCCCCGTTGAAAGGTGAATATCTTGAATTGCCTGAGATCCAGAGTGCTCTGGCCCAGATTTTCTTAAGGATCTCACTGTATTTGCTGTTTCTGTCTTCCCCTCTACCCTGCTCTGTTTTCCAATTCCTACCACTGAGAGCCCTTCCAATGCCACCACCACCAAGCACGGCACTGGGATGGTATTGCGCAGATAATGAGGGGTGTCTGGCTTTCTCCAGACATGTCACTTTGAATTGAGGCCAAATAGTTCAATCTTCATTTCATAACACCAGAGAATCGTGTTTTTCCAAGCCAAAGAGTCTTTTAAGGGCTTTTTTGCTAATTATTGGCCGGCTTCCATGTGTCTTGCAGTTAGGAAAGGATTCATCTAGCCAGTTGGTCATAAAAGCCTGACCTGTCGAGTGTTTCAGAGATGGTTGTCCTTCCACAAGTTCCCACCTTCTCCACACATGATCTATGGAGCTCACCCAGAGTGACCATTGGGTTCTTGGTCACCTCTCTTACGAAGGTCCTTCTTCCCAATTGCTTAGTTTGAAAGAAGGCCAACTTTAGGATGAGTTCTGGTTGCCCCAATTTTCTTTCAATTAAGAATCATGGAGAGTGCTGTGCTTTTGGAAAACATAAATGCAGCCTAAAGGTTTCTTATGTCTTCCAGAGAGAGCCTCAAAAAATAAATCCTGTCTCTGAACTCTGCAGGCAGCTTCTTTGACCTCATGGCTTGGTTTTGCTCTGATATGCATTTCCAACTGTGAGCCCTCCTATATTTATCTAGACAGGTGTGTGCCTTTCCAAATCATGTCCAATTCATGAATGTGACGTAGGTGGATTAATTCAATCAAATTGTAGAAACAAGTCGCAGATGATCCAGAGAAATGAGATGTATCGGAGTTAAATTTCACGTATAATAGCAAAGGATGTGAGATTTCAAATTTTCTTTTAATTAAACCCATAACTTAAAAAAAATCTGTTTTTGCTTATTTGTTATGTGGGTACAGAGTGTAGATTGATTTGGAAAAAAATATTTGAAACATTTTACCCTATGGTTACAAGATAAAAACGTGATTAAAAAAAAGTGATAAAAAAGGGATCTGAATACTTCCCGAATACATTGCATATAAATATAAACACATATGTTTTTGTACACAGACGCAAGCCGTTCCAATAGACAAATTCTGCATTTGGGAATGTATTTTTGAGACATTCTTTTCGATTCCACAATATTTTTATTTAGAAAAGTATTTAAAATAAAAAAGAAAACCAGGATTTTTTTTTTTGTAAAGTACAGAATGTACCCTCTGCTTATTGTCAGTAAACAAAAACACTTTGCATCAGTTAAATCAGCATATCTCTTATTTTCTTTGTGTTTGCCTATCTTCTTTCACGAAGGTGTTATCCATGTGTGGGAATAAACAGCACACATGCATGTAGCAAGAGTCACACGTACTATAATCAAAACACGATGTGCACCCTCTTGTAATTACCCACAGATGTATGACATTTTTCTTCCACTCCAGCAGCACTAAATTATGTTTTACGAGCAACGTGAAGCCATGGGACCTATTTTAAAAATAATAGTTGACTTGAGGGAACTGTAATATTCTTGCTGACATCATGCTGAACACTAAAGGGCCTTCTGTTTAGATGCAATTGGTCACTCCCTTAAGAGTATCGCAGGTTTCTTAAGAAAAAAAAAGTTAATGTAAGCACCATATATATTTTCTCATTTATTTGGGTTTAAAAATAATGGCTACGTGTATATTTATTTTCTGCCTTATATTAAAAATATTGTTGCCATATTAATACTATCCAAGTATCAGAAGTACAAACGGAAAGTATTAGGGACCTTAGCCCGACCTTCTTACCAGCTGTATTATGGTCAAGCTGCTGTATTATAGGCTCAAGTTGTAACAGTAGGGGTTGCAAATAAATTCCGCCATCGGAGCTGCAAGCATCGGCTCCTGCTCCATGGACACAAGTGCAACCCAGCGCAAGCTCCCATAAGCCGGGTCATGCTGGGGCCGCAGGAGACTGGGAGCTATTTATTTCCAGTGTTCTTCTGCATACAGACAGAGTAGGTGCATGCAAGATAAGGCGTTAGTAAGTTATTTTTTAAGATATTTATTTTCGTGTGTTACATGATTTTGCTAAAGCAAAACCACTTAAAACCAGGGTTCCAGAGCCAGTATACATTTTTAAATACCAGCTCAAGCCAAGAATAATGTGCTACCAGGGCAAGGCTCGTTGTTCTCTAGTTGGCCCACTGTTAATGCTACCTATGCAAAGAATACAGTATAGGTAACATTAATGTACAGTGCACAACAATTGAAGCTGAGCCACCAGTAAAGCTTGTGGCTCGGTTCGAAGAATGACCTAAGTTATTAATGTAACTGTACAAATTGTTCTTGAATGTTCTTGAACCCAGGACACGCTTGAAAATTAGAGAAATCTCAATGTATCCTTCCTGGTAAAATACTTTATAAATAAATAAATAAATGTTATGAGTGGCTCTGTTATGGCTGGTCGTCCACTGCAAGTGACTATGGACGACCCAAGTCGGACATTTCTGGGCATTACATTAGCGTATTTATTTGTGGGAAAGTCGCAGTACCCCATAGAATAAATCAAAATAGAAGTTTGAATGTTAACATATGCTTAAATACATACGTGGCACATCAGTGGTTATGGCACAGTTGCAAAAGGGTGTGAGTATGTTTCCCGTACCCTCAAAATCAGATTAACAAACAGGGCTAGTCCCATCTGTCTCCCTTACACAATAAAATATCTTTTTTCAAGTTTCTCAGCATCCATATTGTGATGTATGTTGTACCAGGACGTCCGACTTCGTACAGCAAATCCCATTCGAATGGGAGAGGTCGCTAGTCTGATGTAGTCATCCAAAGTCGTCCGGAGTCATCTGATGAAAGTTGGAGGCAATGGACGAGGGCTGAATCTCTTCTGTGTTGTGGGATTAGTTGTACGACTACGTCCGACTTCTTAGTCAGACGACTACAGACCCAGCAGAAGACCAGCCTAAGTGTGATGGCCCCACTCATTAATGGCTTGGTTGGAATAGGTTGCTAGATATTTGCATGTGTTTAAATTGACGAGCACTGTGAATGTAACAAGAATAGCTAGATCATATAAAGAAAATCGTATAAAGATACAGTAATCTATGATTAATTGCTATATCCTATGTCACATGCATAGCGATAACTAAGAGTACATGTGTACATCCCCCTTTCGTGGATAAGAATATTAAAAAGTTGCATTCAAATAAGTAAAAAAATATATATATATATATAAATTTCACTTAACAGGGGCACTCCAAGGGCTTTTTCAATGTTACTTTATTGCATGTAGATAAAAATCAATGGGGGCGTGGCCGGCTCTGCACGAGAGCAGACGTGTCTTCATGGAGCTCTGAGGACTCTCCTGTTTTGTAGGGGTTTTTGCTTGTTTTTATCTGTGGACAGTGCACCTTTAAAGATCCTACACGGCTGGTCATTACGGGGATTGCTCCGGGGCCCGTTATTGCCCTCCCCGCCGGAGCACAGCAGAGATTTATGTGAAGACTCCCCGGTGACACCAATTAGCCGTCGGACATTTTGAGGCCTACCATTTGCCACCTGGCCGTCTCGCTCCTTATTCCCCTGAGGTGCACCCCTGCGGGGGGTTTGTTGGTTGCGGATAGCGGGGATGGAGGGCCCCCATCCTCCGGCTGCATCTGATGTCCCCTTAGCGGGTAGTCCAGACTGGCGACCGGAGCGGCACAGTTTGGACTATCCCCCACCCGCCAGTAGAATGGAGGCCTGGATTGAGGCCTGTCTCGACCAGTTACAGGGAGAAGAAGAGAGTTCACTTACCCGTGGTCCATGGAGGCGGCTGATGGAGCTGCTGAGAGTTGACCGGGAGCCTGAGGGCCAGGAGGAGGTGACACCGGAGGACGCCGAACATGACGGAGATTTGGACGGCGATGGGTCTTTGCGGAGCGGTGAATTAGGAGTTTTGGATTTCGGGCTGTGCCTGCTGTCTGCATGTCGGAGGGGGAGCGTGACCGGGACGTGCACAGCTGAGGCTGCACAGATGGACGCAGAAGTGTCTAACATGGAGCCTTCATCGGAGGGTGTGCTGGGGGTGCCGACCGGGACTGATGGGCCTTGCGCTGATGGGAAGCAGTGTGGGCCTTGGTTCCGCGGTGCGACTGGCGTGTCTGCTGGGTCAGCCTGGGGACTGGACGCTCAACGTGTCCGCTCTGTCAGCTTCCTGGCTTTGTGGATCTCAGCCCCCGTCCTTGACGGTGCTCTTGCTGACTGGCTTGGCCTGCACACCATAACCCTGCCTGTCTTACAGAGGATGCCACTTCGTGACACTGGCTGAGTGTACTTCTCCAGGAGCCATACCGCCTCCTCGATGTCTCCCATTCCATTGCAGAATATTACCCCAGAAGCAGTTTCACCCTTTTTGACATTATCTTTTTATTTATTATTTATTTTTTAATAAGCATATATTTTGTGAGGACTTATCACCTTATTATATTTTTGTGCCCTTTTTGTGATATGTATGTCCCTGGCTGGGGACATCATTGCAGAAACTTTTTTTTTATCTTTTATCTTTATTTTTCGTTACTCTGAGGCATTTTCTCTTTATTATTGCTACCCCCTTATTTTTGATCGTCTGACGTTTTTCTTTGTTTTTTTTTTTTGTTTTTTGTGACGACCCCCCCCCCCTTATGTAATTTTTGTTTCTTCTACCTGTGATATTTGGTCCTGCGAGGCCAATTGTGATGGTCAGTCTGTGACCCTGTCATTTCAAAATAAAAATCTTAAATACAAAAAAAAATCAACGTTTCCATCTGGTCACCGCAGATTTTCTTCATGTTCTGAAGAAAATCTGCAGTAAGCAGATTGAAAATTATTGAAATTTATTGTGACTTGGTGTTGCACCGGGCAGTGATTTGTATCATGATTCATGAGTGCTGGATTCTATGTGGATTTTTATTTATATATAAATATATCTATATATATATATATACAGTATATATATGTTTTTATTTTTAACCCTTATTTCATGGAAAACTCACTGTCCCTTTAAAAATGTTTTTTTTTTACTTTTTGTCCTTGTTTCCTGTCCCCCAGGGCACTACCCGGACCCCCATACACCTTTTATGGCAAATATCTAGCATATATGCCCTCTTGGAGGGCACTCTAAAAACCGAATTTTCAGCCCCATTGACTTGCATTGAGTTCGAGTTTGGGTTCGGATCCGAACATTTGGAAAGTTCGGGTTCGGGCCCGAACCGAACTCGGGGGGTGTTCGGCTCATCCCTATTCGCCAGGACTTGGCGAACTGCCTGCTCTCTGGATAGCCGAATGGCCAGGAAAGGTAACCGTACGCTGAATTTCACTGTCCGGTTACCTTTCGGCCACAATTCGGAGCTCTTTGAATAACCCTGTAGGTATTGATGTTTTTAAATAGGATGTAAATTCTATTGTGTAATTAATAAATGTTTCAGTCCTGTTTAGCAAACGCAGGTCACAATATATTTCTTCTATAACTAATCATCTTTTACATAGTCAGGGTTATTCAGAGAGAGGTGAAAAGCAGGAGAATGACTGGAGAATGGAAAATTCTAGGTCAAAATTGCCAAACCAGAAAAAATCTCCTATTCATCTCACTTTCCAAATCGGCTATTTTGACCTAGAATTTTCCATTCTCCAGTCATTCTCCAGTCATTCTCCTGCTTTTAACCGCTCTCTGAATAACCCTGAGTATTTTAGAGAAACTGGATTAACAGATTACGTCCATAGCAGAATACCCTGTAATCAAATAATTGGAGGGGATGTCAGCCCTCTGGGCCAAATGTAGAGGCTCCCTCTATTTCATCTCCAGAGGCTATGTTTCATCATATCTTTGTTGTCAGACTTATGTTGCAACATTGCTCAAATCAATGTATTTTCTTTGGTAAATGCAAGCTTGAACATGAGAATGTTTTTTTTCCACTTGTTTTGGGGAAAACTTCGAGAACATCTGAACTAGACATCTGCACATAAAATATGATGTGAAGGAAATATCTATTTCCTTTTCCTATATTATGCATAAAAAAAACAACATACTGAGTCATGAGCAATAGAATGTGTATTTACAGACCGCTGGAAAATATTAACCAGTGAAATAGAAAAGGTGAATAAAATATTGTTGGATGAGCAAAGTCTGCAATGTTATGTTTTGAAAAGAGTTTGTATTGGCTGAATACAACTGCAGAGTTTATATTTTTCACTAAGCAGTACTAGCTTGGCATTCTGTAGTTTGTACAACCGCTCTATAAAAAGCCATATAAGAGAAGAAAAAAAGGTGGTAGAAACCAACTACCCAATATCAATTTTAATAGGTGTACAAAAAAAACTAACATAACACCGAACGCATAAAAGACATATATAATGAATTAGATAGGTCACAAATTGAAACCACCCAATGAGGGATGGTTACCTCACTAAGGCAATCCTGTTGGTCTGTAACATCAAGTAAATCTGAGTAACACAGTCTAGCTAATGTAGGCTACTGAGCGACAGTTAGCAGTATGCCAGGCATTCATACAATCAAATAGCATTGAATAATTTATAAACTTCAGAGGACCACCTTAATTGGGTATAGAGGTCGACCGATATGTGGATAATTATGCACATAAAATAGCTAGATATTATATAGACTGTGTAAAGTATCAATGCTATGAAGAGCCTAACAATTGGCTTCTATATATGCCTGATGTACATTCATTGAGACAAAAATTGTACTGAAAAATGTAACTGTGCAATCATAGAAACTGCTAAATCAGTGATACAGCTTAGATTTATAACCATAAAACCATCAAGCAGCACAAAAGCCATACAACAGAAATAGCTACGCCCTCATTGTTTAGGGGCAAAATTAAATAGGTGCCAAAGTGGGCAAAAGTGACCAAACCCTCAATATTAAACTGTTAAAAGAACCTCACTCCTCGACATGTTTCGCCGCCACAGAACCGCAGCTTTTTCAAGAGGGAAAATTAAAGGGACACTGTATTAAAAAACTCACCCTCCTTTTTTGCCTATGAATACTAGGACGTATGCTGTTGACTGAACCTGCCCAATTAGTTTTCTTCTTTTTTTTTTTAGGTGTAGATACTCACCTTTTCTTTTTTCAGCGCGCTGCTCCTCCCCATCATGTCAGGGCTTCCGAAATTCAAAGGTTCCTGCAGCTATCTAACGCAGTTTGTGTAAGTACACAACTTGCTTTGCATACGTTGCGGAATTAGTGTATGGATTGGAACTTGCTTACTTTTGTGTGCAATTTTTGTAGCATCTATATAGAATCACTGATATGTGCTGTGAGTGCCTTCACAGAACATATCTGTAGCACTCACTCCCAGAGGAGCCTCTGAATAAACCACGGGTTAGTCTCACCGCACTAGGAAATAACTATACACCAGCACTGTTGTGGATTTTTATGTATTATATTCTTTACTGATCCCAATAAAGCAGCATATATTACGTATATACGGTATTTAAATGACAGGAATTCGTAACACTGGAAAAACACGCGGCGGCAAAAGAAACAGTTAACCCCCTCAGTTCTGGAGTGTAAGTCCCGTGAATAATAGCTCAAAATGTGTATGTGTATTGTCTCGGGTACCCGGGTACTGTATTCAACTGGCCAGTGAATGAAACAAAACAATCTTCGACTAGTCACCGTTGGGGCCCTGTGGATTTAAACAATACTGCAGTGTGCTTTCTTATTTGGGAACTGCGGCCTGGGAGGCCTCTCACCCATCCGATAGACAAAACTGTCCAGCACCCGATCAAGATCATCTCCGCTCTGTACTGGGACTCTCTGCCACTGAATCCGCTCCCTGCTTGCTGAATCTCTGCAACTGGAACAACGATCCACCGCCTGCACTCCCAATCGATCAGCGCGGTCTCCTAACTCGGGGTCCAGCCGGAACCAGCTTGACATCCAGACCTCTCAGCACTGCGTAGGTAGGTCTCAGCACAGTCACTGTCCCGATCTCCAGCACCAGTGAGACACCGTCTGTAATCGGCCTGGTCGCGATCCTTGACAGCTCTCACGTGCGTCCTCCTCCTTTCACTGTTCCGCTCACTCTGACCTTGCCTTCCACGAGGCCGCTGATCTGCTTCCTCCTCCTATCCCACCCCCTTCCTGTCCTCCCGCAAAGGATGATGGTAGGTGTAGTTCAGTTTTTGTCCAGCATAGTCCACTATATCTCTGTCTCCCTCTGGTGGCCAGAATAATTAAATGCAGCAGAACACCGTCTTTAACCACTTAGTGACCGGGCAGTTTTACACAAATCCGTCTTTTAGTGACCGCTGCTGTTTTTACGTTTCTGCGCTGTTAGTGTTTAGGTCAAATTTTCCTCTTACTCGTTTATTCAACCCACACATATTATACACCCTTTTTCCCGCCATTAAATGGACTTTCTAGAAATACCATTATTTCCATCATATCGAATAATTTACTATAAAAAAAATATGAAATATGAGGAAAAAATGGTAAAAACACACTTTTTTTGTAATTTAATCCCCAAAATCTACAACCACCCAAAAAGACCCCAGCTAAATAGGTTCAGAATTTTGTCCCGAGACTAGAAATACCCAATTTTTACATGCGTTTGCTTTTTAACCCCTTCACTGCTGAGACAGTTCACCTATGTGCGCTGCGCTCATTCTGACCATTTTGTGCTAATTATTTTTAGATGACAGCCTAGGTCCTATTTAATTAAACCCCCCCAGACAAAAAAAACTTTAAAAAAAAATCATTTTTTTATTTTATTTAATTTTTTATATTATTATTATTTTTTTTTTTTAAACTAAACCTGGCCCCCCCCTCCCCTCCATTGCTTTGCGTCACCACACAGCGTGGCGACATCATCAGCCTCGCCTGCCCATGTAAATCACATGGGCAGGCTTCCTCCCTGCCAGATCGCCGAGGGATCCAGCGAGGGAGGTGAGTATCGGGCGGGAGGGGGATTAGGCGCCGCTGACGTACCCTGTACGTCCGCAGGTCTAAAGGAGACCCGAGGACAGGACGTACAGTGTACGTCAGCGGTCCTTAAGGGGTTAAAGCAGTGCTACACTCTCCCCCCCTTAAACTCTTGGGTCTCTCCAAGGAAGTGTAACAGATACATAACATTGCAGTATTTACATTAAGCAATACATTCAGGCTCAGCAGCAAACATATAATGGGTCAGATATATATCCTCAAGCTGACTCATGTTCCTGACTACCTCAGCTAGCATAGCAGACACTTCAGGCAGCCTTCGCACAGTGGTAACAGCTTCTTCAGTGTTATGTCCCGGTGAATCGTAGGTAAGTCTCTGAGGGGGCCGGATAGAACGTTTGGACTCCGGTTCAATCATCTCCTCTTCGGGTGGAAGTGCCACATTTATAGGCTCAATTCTTTCATCCACAACTGGAGCAGACTCCTCCTCTGAGTATGAGCCTTCCAGTGAAGGTATAGCTCTATAATCTATGGACGCCTCTTCTGGAACTACAGGAACTTCCGAAGTCTCAGGTACTTCAAATCTGAATTCAGGAGCCTCAGGCCTCAGGTTACTTTCACATTGATTAGTCCATTCTTCTTGGATGGATTCTCGAGCCTTCTTTGGCCCTTGAGCCGACGAACTTCGATCAGAGGCCTTGGAGCCTTCTCCCACTTCTTCTTTCTGTAGGAGCTTATTCAAAGGTTGAGCTATCTTAGCAAATCCTCCTATGAATCTTCGGTAATATGAGCAGAACCCCAGGAAAGATCTAAGTTCAGTAACATTCCGGGGTCTAGGCCAGGAAGCTATGGCTTCCAACTTTCGAGGATTCGTCGAAACACCTTCTGCCAAAACAACATGTCCCAGGTATGTAACAGAAGGTAGACAAAATTGACACTTCTCCAGGGACAGTTTCAACCCCTCTTCATGGAGCCGCTTCAAGACCTTCTCCAACCGCTGCTCATGTTCTTCCAAAGTCTTCCCGAACACAATAATATCATCTAGATACACCAACACTTCTATTAAGTTCATATCCCCGACTGTCTTCTCCATTAACCATTGGAACGTGGCGGGAGCCCCCGTGAGGCCTTGAGGCATTCTGTTGAACTCAAAGAACCCCAGTGGGCAGATGAACGCGGTCTTCTCTTTGTCCTCAGGATGCATTGGTATCTGATGATACCCACTTTGCAGGTCTAGTACACTAAACCATTTTGCTCCAGACAAACACTGTAGGGCGTCTTCTATCCGAGGAGTGGCATATTGATCCGGAATGGTCCTCTGATTTAGCGTGCGATAGAATATACATAAGCGGATAGAACCATTCTTCTTTCGAACCATCACTATTGGAGAAGCATACGGACTCCTGGACTCTTGAATCACCTTAGTCCTCTGTAGTTCATTTAGCTGTTCTCGTAGATCATCCAAGTCTCCCAGTGGAACTCGTCTTGACCTTTCTCGAAACGGCTTATCCTCTTGTAGTCGAATGCGATGTTCAGTACTCTTAGCTAATCCCACATCGAACTCATCCTTCGAGAACAAGTCCTTCCATTTTAGAATCTGGGACTAAAGTCGTTTCTTCCATTCAGCCGAGATGGGAGCGTCTTTAGGATAGAACCGTTCAGCTGGAATCTCTTTATTCACCCCCCCTAAATCGGTAGGAGAGAGGTGTAACAGAAGCCACTTGTCCGATGGGCATTCGTGCTTTCAGGACTAGGGATGAGCTGTTCGGGTTCGGACGGTTCGGAGTTCGGCCCGAACTTCGGCAGTTCGAAAGATCGCGAACTACGAACTTTTTGGGTGTGTTCGGTTCGAGTTCGAAAAAAAAAAGAAATTTTGAAAAAAGTATAGAAAATGCTTAAAAAAATACTAAAAAATCTAGAAATAAAGAGACTCTTTACTGCAGAATATTATAAGCAACGGTTTATTAGATATTGAATTAAAAACTAATGTGTACGTTGAAAGATTATCAACTCTAAATGACCTCTGTTCACAAACGGGCATAACACCAGGTGTTTTTAGTCTGGTAATCAATTTGATACATTGTACACTATACTGAGGGGGTGGAGTGGTGTCTGCTTCTGATTGAGATTTGAGAATTAATTTCCCTCCTAAAACATCCTAATATGCTGCATTTAACTGGTGTTTGAAAAAAATTCAAAATAACATCTAAAACAATGTTATTTTTCACCTCGGGATTAAACATTCACAGGGTTATTCAGAGAGCGGTGAAAAGTAGGAGAATAACTGGAGAAGTGAAAATTCTAGGTCAAAATAACCAAACCAGAAAAATTCTCCCATTTAACTCACTTTCCAAATTGGCTATTTGGTCTAGATTGTTCTCTTCTCCTGCCAGTTCTCCTGGCTTTCACCTCTCTCTCAGGGTTGTTCAGAGAAAGGTGAAAACAAGGAGAATGGCAGGAAAAGAGAACAATCTGGACCAAATAGCCGATTTGGAAAGTGAGATAAGGCTAGGGTCAGACTAACGCATTTTTCACAGTGACCGAAAGTGCGTCCGAACGCATTGCCGTATTTTTTCACGGAATGCGCGAAAACGGTCATACGATGCGCATTTTTGTGCGTGATTTTTTACGGATCCAAACCAGGAAACTTTGGGTGTCTGGACGTTATGTTGGCCGGACATGAGCAGGGTCTGACGTCTCCAAATCACGCACATACGTCGCTAGTGGACACAGCACACTCTGTACGTCCGTACTAGCGGTTCTGCGTTCTCGAAAAAATGTGTTCATTTTCCACTTGCGTTGCGCAGCCGGACTTTCGTGCGACCGTACTTCATATATTGGCCGTCATTGCCCGTCATTTGCTGCTAGTGCGGCCGTGATTAAGTGCGCCTAAACGCACATTAAAAATTCGCTAGTCTGACCCTAGCCTAAATGGGAGAATTTTTCTGGTTTGGCTATTTTGACCTAGAATTTTCTATTCTCCAGTCATTCTCCTGCTCTTCACCGCTCTCTGAATAACCCTGGCAGGGTTATTCAGAGAAAGGTGAAACTCAGGAGAATGACTGAAGAGAAAATTCTAGGTCAAAATAGCCGAACCAGAAAAATTCTCCCATTTATCTCACTTTCCAAATCGGCTATTTGGTCTAGAATTTTCCATTCTCCAGTCATTCTCCTGCTTTTCACCACCAAAAAATCAGTAAACTTTTTCTGCGTGTCCGAAAATGTCTCTTTTCATACAGACTGCCGCCCCAAGCAGTTGTTTATGGATAGATTAAAGGGAAAGCATTTACCGTCATTTGAAATGTAATTTTTTGGTTTTTAAATGTTTCCATACATCCTAGAAATCCGCCACTTCACGGGCAGGTTATGGGGACCTCCTAGGCACGATATTTGAAGGAATTTTTCTTTTTTATTTTTAACCCTTATTTCATGGAAAACTCACTGTCCCTTTAAAAACGTTTTTTTTTTAACTTTTTGTCCTTGTTTCCTGTCCCCCAGGGCACTACCCGGACCCCCATACACCTTTTATGGCAAATATCTAGCATATATGCCCTCTTGGAGGGCACTCTAAAAACCGAATTTTCAGCCCCATTGACTTGTATTGAGTTCGAGTTCGGGTTCGGGTTCGGATCCGAACATTTGGAAAGTTCGGGTTCGGCTCCGAACCGAACTCGGGGAGTGTTCGGCTCATCCCTATTCAGGACCACTGGAGAATCAGACACATTACACACACTAACTGAAACTCTTCCCCGTGTCAGTTTCAAAACTCTTGTAGAGATTATCTCAGGGATTACTTCTACTCCGGCCTCATTCCCATGACTGAGATCAGTTTCCAGTACCACATAAGGACCCGGTTGTGATCCGTTCAACTTGACTGAAGCCCGGAAGCTCGCCACTTCTCCTGATTGCAGGACCTTCTCTGTTCCTCCCAATCTCCACAGACGCCCCACTTCGGCAGGTGCCATCTGTTCTTCGACCATTCGTTGATAGACCGGACGTAACATTGGATGTACTCCTCTGGTAGAACCTTCTTCCATCACTATTGGAGTCAGAAGACGTCTCACCAGATTAGTATTCGTCCCCACTATCATAGAACTTCTGCTGGCTCCTGAAGGGCAAGGACACACAATGGCCAATGCATCACAACCTCCAGACTGTCCGATGACCTCGGATCCAATTTCTAACTTCACCTGTAGATATCCATCATAGGGAAGCTTCTCAGTACCGATACCCAAGATCTCAAGGTCCTTTAATTTCTTTAAATGTATGTGCTTCAAGTGTTTCTCGTAGAAGTCTCGATAGATTAACGTCACTTGAGCACCTGAGTCTAACAGAGCTTTAGTGTAGACTCCCTCTACTTGGATTGGAACAATGGGAGAAGGACCTATTAGCTGATCAGGAAACTTGTCCGTAGCCGCAGGAGGTATAGACCCAGTTCGCTGTACCCTAGCCTTCTTCCTGTCTCGTGGAGGTTTTGGGTGTGCATTGCTTTCCCATGACATAGGACTGGATACTAAGGGAGTAACTCTTTCAGTCCTGGTAGGCTCAGCATTTGGCAAGGATCCGAGCCCTCTTGGCCTTTTGGTTCTGGCTTGAAATGTGGAGCGGTTTTCAACCATTGGGCACCTAGTTTGCTCTTTCACTTGGGCCCTCTGGCGTTTCCCGCCGGTGAGGTAGATAGCAGCCCTTCCAAGGCACTTTAGGAACTCTTCAACTCTTTTTCCTTCAGGCCTTTGGTTTTTACACTGTTCTCGGAAATTACCCATTTCCCCACAACTGAAGCATCTCTTCTTTGAAGACGGAGGCGCACTTGTTCGTGGTGATTCGGTTGAAGGACCCTGGCCAGACGCCACAGCAACTCCCGTTGTCCGCATGTCAGTGAGGAACTTCTGCATGTCGGTCTGTGTCTCTGCCACCTTCAAAAGTACTCGGCACAGGTCTGTGTGCGCCTGTTCCAGTTCAGCTTGAGCGTCTTGCACCTTCTTAACAGTCTTTTGTATCTCCCTATATGCCGGAATTGTTCACTCTTTTGCAGCACTCTCTGTGGATATAGGAACAACCAGATGTTCTTGTCTGTCAACTTCGGATCCATAGGCATCCAACGAATCATCTTCAGTCTGCAAATATTCGTTATGCCTCACGGGTTGTGCGTAAGCTCTTTCTCCTCTCCTTAAGGATTTTTCTTCCAGCAGAGCCTCTTCCTCTCTAACAGATCGAATCAGTTCCAGGAATTTAAATTCTCGGTTACCTTCTCTGGTTTTCAGCTGTAACATCACAGGCCCGGTCTAGAGGTTGAGCGCCCCTCAGTATCTGCTGCATTCTGATTTTATCTATCATGGCCAGTTCGGCCCCCTTCTTAAGAAGTATCTGGTGCAGAACCTTATCCAGGCGCCTCATATATTCAGTCATTTTCTCACCTTTTCGCTGGTAGGTGTGTTCGTACTGGTACATGAGTTCGGTAGCTTTTTCTGTTCGCCCAAAGACTTCCTGTAATATATTTAGGTAATCTAAAGCAGTACAGTCTTGCTTACTCAATTTCAGGTTTCTGACAGCCTCTGACGCAGGTCCCTTTAAGCTCTCAGTGATCCCTTGCTTCTTCTGCGCTTCAGGGACGTCCCACTAATCCAGAGCCTGCATCGCCTGTTCTACCCATTCTTCGAAGGTTTTTTCTTGGTTGGTTGGTACGTTTCCTGTAAAATTCCTCAACCGTCGATAACCAAAATTAGTGTGTGGAGGGCTTGTTCTTTGACATTTAGCCAGCAGATCTCCGATAGCCACTATAAATTGAGGCCTGATCATGGCCAGTGGACTGGGCACGGGATCGCCACTTGGCGCACTTGGCTGAATCAGTTGAACTTCCACATCGTCGGTCAGCTTTACACTCGCGCCCTGAAAACACACTGGAACACCCTTTCTCCACTCAAAAAGAACATATGTGTGAGAAGTATCTGGGTTCGCTTTAATGTCCAGAATTAACCCCCGATGATCTGGTGCCACGGCCCGGCGAATCTGATCTTCGGCCCAAGTGTCTGCTGGAATGTCCATGACTATACTTAACCCTATCTGTCTATTGTGCTCCTCACACCATTTGGCAGCAGTGTCTGGATCCATAATTAACCCTTTTAATTGCGGTATCTACAGAGACTGTATACCGATAGAAAGTAAAAAAGGTCACAATCGACCTATTTATTAAAAAAAACTTTCTATCGGTATACATCCTTACTTCGCTTGAGGCCTGGGGAGATCGTATATCGTATTGCATTGCATTTCCTGGTGGAGTGCTGTCTCCATTGTATTGCATATTCTGGTGGAGTACTGTCTCTATTTCCATCTGTATGAGGCGAAGAGTTCTTGCAATATGTACGAGCTGCCAATGTATGAGCCAACTGTAAAATGGCTCTCCACCATGTGAGTTGATCAGCCTAATGCAAATTGTGGTGATACATTACAATTGATATACTGCGCAATGTATGTCCCATTTGCTTTCTTTTAGGCTCCACTCCATAGGAGGATTTCCATACGCTTCATCTGAGCTACTTTTGCGCGAGGCCCCATCTATATTTTTTCTCTTATTGGGACTTTGTTTGTATATCTTGGTGGTGTAGATATACGGGACCTTGCAGATTTCTTTGTTCATTCACATGCGCCATTAACCTTTTCTGTATTTTCTCTTCTGCGTGTGCTTTGGAAGCTCTTATAAATTGCTTTGCCTCTTTCTGCCTAATCTTATAGGTTTGCTACAGTCTGACAGGACCGGAAGTGGTCTGTGATCTGTAACCAGATGTGCACTTTGACACCTTATGTCACCTTATGTATATTATTTCCATTATACCGTGTGAAACAAAACACAACTTATGTATATAAGATATCAGGGCAGCCATCAGGGGGTGACAGCCCATGAGATTTTAAGGGGCCCAGTTACTCAAGAGGGCCCTGGCCCTTACCAAACGCTGTGTCACTTGTTGAAGTGCCTCAGATTTAAGGGACTCTCCATGCCAAACTAAACTGACCTATCAGGATGCTAGGGAATTTCCTGGTGGGCCGGAGCATCTGGGGCTGGTAAAATCACTTTTTTTTTTAATATCTTGCATTGTATTACTTTGTATTTCTGTAACGACTGTAACATTTCAATGTTCTTGAACCCAGGGCATACTTGAAAACGAGAGAAATCTCAATGTATCCTTCCTGGTAAAATCCTTTATAAATAAATAAATAAATAAATTTGTATGGTCTGCACCAGGTTGAGGTGCAGAGCAAACACTTTATCCACCAGGGATTCAGCCCACTCCCTGTAAAATAAGGTATAAAATTTAAATTTGTTTATGGAAATAGCAAGCTGACCAGTGGTTCAGTAAGGGGCCCCAAGATTTCTGATGGCAGCCCTGAGAAAATAAAAAATATTTGTTAATTGAGGTTTTTGTACATTGTCATGGTCTGCGCCGAAGACGCCGAAGGAAGGGCCATTCCCCTTCCAGAATCAGGTTCCGGTCCTGATATTACCATTGCCTGGACTGGTGTCCAGGCACTCAGGGATCCAGTCCAAGTTTCCCCTCACCTCTCCAGCCTCAGGTGTGGGCTGGGCCTGGACTTCCCATATAATCAGGCCTCACCTTTCAGTGGATGCTTCTGCATTGTCCTTCCTTGGAAGCCTCACTGTGTGCCAGTCTTGCGTGCTATGCTCATTACCTGTCTGAGACCCCCTACTGTATCCCGCTGAGATCCCTTCATCATTGTATCCCGTGCAGACCACCTTCCTTGCAGTACCCCGTGGAGACCACCTTCCTTGCAGTACCCTGTGGAGACCACCTTCCTTGTTGTATCCTGTTGTGACCCCCTCATCGCAGCATTCCTTCTTCAACCCTCTTCCTGGACATTCTTTGCAATGTCCATTTCTGGACTCCATCTCCCATCACTACTTCAGGTCCGCCTATTGATTTGACTTCCTGTGTATGACCATCTACTCTGGACTTTGACCACCCTCTGCCCGTTGCCTGCCAAGACATCTGCTTGATCTGACCATTCTCTTGCAATAGCCCTCCTGATACCACGCTTGATATTGTTGTTGTGTCTTTTGCCCCTTGTGTCTTCTGGTCCTCCTCCCTCTGTGTATCCAGTAAGTGACTTCTTTAGTTCTTCTGTATTCAGTGTCCAGTCCAGTACCTGTCCACCCTTGTTTTATTCTGTATTCAGTGTCTGTCCTGTTAGCCCTATTGTGCTATTCAGTGTCCTGTCCTGCCTACCCCTTCCTATCCCATCTGCTCAGTGTACCCTGCCCTGTGTATATAGTATCTCTCCCAGCCATCTCCTATACCTGTTGTTGTTGTTGTTGTTGTTTATCCAGAGTAACCTTCCTGATTTACTTGTTTCCTTATTTAATAAACTTTTATTTCTAGTTAAACCCCACTTACCTGTCTCTTAGTTTATGTAACCACACCCTGGGCTCGAAACCCCCGGCACCCACGTGACATACATATAAACAAGTAATACCTTGGATTGCGAGCAGAATTCGTTCAGGAAACGTGCTTGTAATCCAAATAATTTGTACATTATATCAAAACAAATTTCTCCATACGAAATAATGGAAACTCTGACAATTTGTTACACAACCATTTATTCATATGAAAGGGATTACAGGAATACAAAATACTGTACAGTATAAAGTAATAATAAAACAAAATTAACCCGTGCTTTACCTTTTAAGAAGAATTTTTGCTGGTGTGAGGGAGAGAGAGAGAAGAGGGGAGGAGGAGGGTTATTGTGCAGGACATTTATCACTAAGGGATGAGATTGTGGTTAACATCGTATCAGTTACTTATAACTGGCGTTGAGACAGAAAAAAAAAAAGCTGTATGCGGGGGAGTTTCTACGTCTGTAGTAGCTTTTGAAACCCTCCAACGTGACGTGATGCTCGGCAGACAAAGCGTACATACTGCTCGTATTGTAAGATCTCGCTCATTTATCAAGTTAAAATTTATAAAAAATTGTTGCTCGTCTTGCAAAGCACTCGCAAGCCAAGTTATACACAATCCAAGGTTTTACTGTACAAATTATTAATATATGTTATGGTGTTTTCTAGCTTTATTATACAGATATGTATTCTGATTATTAGTTGTTTGCTGAAATATTGGTATTAAAAATATTCTCTGATGAATGATACAAAGAATAAATACAGAAGGTGGCCCCACATTGTACTTTGCACCAGGCCCCACAAACGCTAGAGACGCCCGCTCTTTTTCTGAGACAGTAACTGATAGGAGCGGCTGCACGATTGACAATCCATTCAAAAGGAATCATTTTGAAATCCGTATGGAAATGAACCGTCACAACTGCTTTGCTGAAAAGCTATAAATTATCAGATAATCTAGTGGGTCTTTACTTTCCATATTACGGATATTACACCCAGGGTGGGGAGAGGGGACCCAAGGGGAGGAGAACCGGGTGGTGGGGACCTTGGGTGGAAAGAGGGGACCTGGGGAGAGGGGATCTGGGGGTGGGGACCGAGGATCCAGGGTGAGGGGAACCGGGGGGTGGGAACCAGGGGTGGGGAGAGGGGACCTGGGGGTGGGGACCCAAGGGTGGGGGATCTGGGGGAGGGGAACTGGGCGGTAGAGACACTGGGGAAGGGGCTTTGAAGGTGGGGAACCGGGGTTGAGGGGACCCGGGGTGGGGGGAGGGGGACCCAGTGGAGGGGACCCTGTGTGTGAAGGGGGAGGGGACCCAGGGTATGGAGGGGGTGAGGGGACCCGGGGTGTGGTTGGGGAGGGGACCTGGGACCCAGGGTAAGGTCTGGAAGGAGGGACCCAGGGGGAGGGGACCAGGGGGAGGGAAACGGAACCAAGGAGGGAGTGGAACTGGGGATGGCTACACCGTGGGAGAGGACCCGAGGGAGGTCCATAGGACTGGAGTGAGGAGCGACCCTGTGCAAGTCGCACGGAGGAAGTGGAAGGTCACTGGGAACTTTTGTTCATAAATCTTGCACAACTTGTGGCCAGAAGCAGGGCCGGATTAAGGGTATCATGTGCCTGGCGCTGAGGATTTCAGTGGGCCTATTTTTAGATACTGAGGCAACAATCGGTCTACGCCATTTTCTTGTTTAGCTTACAGTTGACTCATAAATTAGAATTACTCAAATCCATGGCCAACCCTAATGCTAAAAAAGGTTTACCCAAGGGGGGGTTAGTTTTCACGCTATGCTTACGTCGAGCAACTGGGAAACCTGACAGGCGACTCTGACATGGTGTGCTATGACGCATACCACGTTTTACAGTGCACCAGCTCACAAGCCTCCTGCTGGATTAGCTTGAGTGGCCCATATAAGAGTCAATCACTAAAACTCACTTATTTTAAAATTTAGTTATAGCATTGCGATGGAACATGACTTAGAATATGGACCCAGCGGACGGCCAGCCTAACTACCGACTTGGTCCTCAGTCTACGGACAACCTAGGTCATACGGCAGCACTGGGCTGGCTTGCCGGGTGGTATCTGAGGGACTGGGGTGGCTGGGAGAATGTATTTGTTCCAACGAGCGACCGCAGGCATGTGAAGGTTGTATTGTAGCCGCTGTGGCCTTCTGCTGAGCTCTTGAGAGATCTTGCAGAGTTCGTGAGATCTTGCAAACTCTGCAAGATCTTGCAAGAGTGTGGCTGCAGCAGAGCCGTGTTACAACCTTCATATTTTAGCGGCTGCTCGCTGTAACGTGGTCAGTCGGAGGGGCCTGGCAGAATGCTGTTAGTGCATTCTGCCAGTCTCTCCAGTGTCTGTGTTTGAGGTCTGAAATGTATATATATATATATATATATATAACAAACCAGCTGTTCACCACCTTCAACTCCCTTCTCTGTTCTGCTGTGGTGGTTCCTCACACTGACCTCAATGCCGAAGACCTAGCGTGCTTTTTCACAGCAAAAATAGAACACACAAGAACTGAAATCTCAACAATGCCGTTATCACCCATGCAGGAAGATGTTATCTATGTCTATCCTCACATGTTTAACTCATTCCCTTCGGCGACTGAACAAGCAGTCCTTAAACTACAACGATCCTCTCATCCCACTACCTGCCCCCTCGACCCTCTCTCTCACATCTTGCCAAAACATTTTCCATTTCTCTTGTACCGTCCTTGACCCACTCCTTTAATCTGTCCTTAACCTCTGGGGTTTTTCCTGCTCCCCTCAAACCTGCCACGGTAGTCCCAATCCTAAAAAAGCCATCTCTGGATCCGACTGCTCCTTCCAACTACCGCCTCGTGTCCCTGCTCCCTTTTTCCTTCAAACTCCTCAAAGCTTGTGTATGCCCGTCTGATTGACTACCTCAACACCCTCTCTCTCCTTGACCCTCTGCAATCTGACTTTCGCTGACTGCACTCGACAGAAACAGCTCATGCGAAACTGACCAATGACCTTGTAACTGCTAAACCTAATGGGTGCTACTCTCTGTTGATCCTTCTTGACCTCTCTGCCGCCTTTGATACAGTTGACCACTCAATCCTCCTTCAAACTCTTAGTGATATAGGCCTTCGAGGTACTGTTTTTTAACAGTTCTCTTCCTACCTGTCCCAACAATTGTTTCGTGTCTCACTTGCGGGAAGTACCTCCTCCCGGCAGCCTGTCTCTGTTAGGGTACCCGAAGGTTCAGTACTGGGCACTCTACTTTTTTCAATCTACGCTGCCACTCTAGGCAAACTGATCCACTACTTTGGATTCCAGTAGCACCTATACGCTAATGACACTCAGATATACCTCTCCACCCCTGATCTCTCTCCAGCTCTCCTGGATCGAGTCACTGACGGTCTCTCTGCCATCTTGAATTGGATGTCTTCCCGCTTCCTTAAACTCAATCTTGCCAAAACTGAAATGCTCATTATTCCTCCCTCCAGGAAAACCCCAATTCCACCTATCTTTCTACGAGTAAATGGAATGTTCATTAGCCCAATGCGTCAAGCTTGCTTGGTATCACTTTTGATTCTGACCTAACGTTCTCTCCCCACGTCCAGACAGTGACCAAATCCTGTTACTTTCAACTCAAAAACATTGCCCTTGTCCGCCCCTTTCTGACACAAGATACCGTGAAGGTGCTGGTTCATGCTCTTGTCATTTCATGACTTGATTACTCCAACTCACTCCTTTTTGGCCTCCTCCTCAACTCCCGTATTGCCCCTTTGCAATCTGTACTGAATGCAGGGGCCAGGCTTATTTTTCTCACCAGACGTACCTCCCCATTCTGCTGGTCCCTCCATTGACTTCCTGTACGTTCCAGGATACAGTATAAAATACTGATGCTCACGTTCAAAGCGCTCAATAACTCGACTCCCTCCCTACATGTCTTTGTTACTCCGCAAGCACGTCCCATCTAGACAACTCCGGTCAGCAGGCCATCTCCACCTGTCAGCTGTTTACACATGCACGGGCAACTCTCGCCTCCATGACTTCTAAAGGGCAGCACCAGTCATGTGGAATGACTTGCCTCGCTCTATCAAATTCTCCCCTGATCTTCAGTCCTTCAAGAAATCCCTCAAAACCCATCTCTTCAGATTAGCGTACCACATCACTGATGTAACTCATCCCTCTGCTTTCCTACTCACACATGATTGAAGTTGCTTCTATGGCCCCACCATTCCCAAACCACTGGCACTAATGATCCTGCTATCAAGTAAAATTCCCCCAATCCCTCTAGATTGTAAACTCCTATGAGCAGGGCCCTCTACACCTCTTGTTTCCACCATATGTCCGTTTATCTTGTTCCCTTTGGTTATTGTAAAGTGCTGCGGAAACTGTTGGTGCTATATAAATGATGACAATAATAATATAATAAGAAGAATTTGCTGTTCCTATGCTACTCACGTTGCGTAAGAGCACAAATTACACAGAAAAGCTTCAGGGACTTCCTGGTTCAGGAGGCCCTGTTTTGAAGAGGAGGAGCTGCGCCTGCCGAGGAACAAAAGGTGAGTAAAATCACCAAAAAGATAAAATGTAAAAAATAATTGGGTTGATTTGGCGAATTGCATGCTCTCTGGATAGCCGAATGGCCAGGAAAGGTAGCCGAACGCTGAATTTCAGCGTTCGGTTCTCTTTCGGCAGCCATTCGGATCTCTTTGAATAACCCTGATGGTGTTATATACAGTGCCCTCCACTAATATTGCCACCTTTGTATAAACCTGTGTTGTGTTTGCAATTGTCTGATATCCACGAGAGCTGAGTATGCTTGTGTATTTTTTGAACAAATGATCAAAAGGTTAAACAATAAAGACAATGTTCACAGCCTTCTTTGCTGAAAGTTTACCAAGGTGCCAATATTACTGCAACGCTCTGTAAATGTTCTCAGCAATATTTTAAGTTGGGAATGTTTGAAGTGGATATACTTGGCTGCAATCAAAACAATGTTTTTCTAAAAATAATAAAGCCAATTTGTTCCTCCGGCATGTGTCTATTCTATAAGTGTGGAGATCTAATGTTCAAATGAACAGTTGGAATCTCTGATGGGAAAAGAATAGCCTAAAGATAAGTTATAGGAAATGCACCTTCAGACCACATCTAAATGGCATTTTGACCAATACTGCCATCTAGTGGCCCATTCCATGTTTTGTGTTATGGTTTTCTGAGATCTACATTACATAGAAACATAGAAACATAGAAAAATGTCGGCAGATAAGAACCTTTCGGCCCATCTAGTCTGCCCAATTACATGGATACTTTACCTGGATTTATCTTTTGTTTAGGATAGCCTTATGCCTATCCCATGCTTGCTTAAATTCAATTACTGTTTTGGCCTCTACCACTTCAACTGGAAGGCTGTTCCATGTATCCACCAACCTCTCAGTAAAATAATGCTTCCTGATGTTACTTATAAACCTTTGCCCCTCTAATCTAAGACTATGTCCTCTTGTTTTGCTATTTTGTTTCCTTTTAAATATACTCCCTTCCACATTTTTACAATTTTTTACTTGTTTTACCGTCGCATTCTGTCTGCTCCGATTATATTCATGTATGTTGCTTTAGCTTGGGAGGTAACTTGCAAAGTAAAAATAAAAATACATTCAAACTATCGCATAGTTAATCAAATGCTCACCAGTGCGCACCACACAACACAAAAAAATTCCACACAAACCTCTGTATCTGTAGAAAAATGACAAGTAATAAGGGATAATGGAAATTAGGGATGCACTGAATACCATTTTTTTAAAGACCGAGTACTGATACTTTTTTTCAGGTACTCACCGATACCGATTACCTATGCTTTTATTTAGTTTATTTAATGTTTTGTGACCGCTTTTCAATAAATAATTTAGGATTTTGCTGAAAACCTGATCAATTTACGTTAACATTGTAATGTATGGCCAGACACCCCAGTTACCCACTGCACAAGCCTGCGCACACCCTTACCACACACCAGACCTCAGATACATGTATACTCACACCAGACCTCAGACACATGTATGTATGTATATATATATATTACATGGGGAGGGTAGCACTCAACCTAAACGAAGCTGTTTTTTTTTTTACATATATTATATATATATATATATATATATATACATTCCAGACCTCAAACACAGGCACTGGGGAGGCTGGCAGAATGCACTAACAGCATTCTGCCAGGCCTCTCCGACTGACTACATTACATTGAGGGGCCACCAGAATATGAAGGTTGGTACGCTGGAGACACGCTCTCGCAAGATCTTGCAAGAGTTTGGTGGAAGGCCAAAGTGGCTGCATTACAACCTTCACATGCTAACGGTTGCTCGTTGGGACGAGTGCATTCTCCCAGCCCCTCGTGCTGGTTTCTGTTCGGTATAGGTATCTGGGGTATTTGCACGAGTACAAGTACTTTGCAAATTCCGGTATAGGCTCCGATACCAATACTAGTATCATATCGACGCGTCCCTAGTTGAAATGATTCAGAAAAAGCATTTGGGATGAAATGTTATTTCCAGAGATGTAATCTCAGCTTCTGTGAAATGTCGATCACAGCATGTAATATTTATTTATTTATAAAGGATTTTACCAGGAAGGATACATTGAGATTTCTCTCGTTTTCAATATCAACCGGGGGTGCCTCAAACATTTAAAAGGATGCAACTCTAAATGTAGGTCAATTAAAGTTAACACAGGGGTCAAGAGGTGATGCTCAGGAGGGCTAAAGGTGGGTCTTGGGAGAATTTTGCTCTAACCTCAAGACCATTTTATAAGTAGCTGGTGGTTCCACAGACAATATTGTGTTTGTTGAAATAATTATCATCACGCATAATAATCTCTCGCTTTTTTTAGTAAATTAAACATAATACATTTTTGTAAAGATCGTTAAAGCTTTCAATGTTTCATGGAAAAAAACACTCTGGATATTTTTAGACTTAGTCATAATATTTCAAACATGTCCTCTTTTTTGGCAAACAATGAGTACTGGCACAGGAGACCTAATGAATATTGAGAGCTTGTTTTTCAAAAAAGTCCATTTAGTTTATGTTTGGCATAAAGTTATGAATAGATCATATTTTCAGGATGACCACCCAGAAATTACAGTGGATAAATACTTCTCTTTCATGAAATATTATTGAGAGGTATTTACAGCACATATTTATATTTCATGATTATAATTGTTGTGATTGTAATTATCTTTAGGGATGATTAACTTAAGATAAATATTGTAGTTGCAGTATAAACAAACAAAATAAATTCTCTGCTCTCCCTGCAGATACCTTTATTTGTGACGTAAGGAAATGAGATACCATGATGCATGACATATTAATAAGTACCTAAACACAGGCTATAAATATTGGTATTTTGGATTAGATTAATTTATTAAGGGGGGAGTGGTTTAATACATTATAATATATATGTATTAGAGGAATGAAGAATTGTCAAATTTACAGGGTTATTCAGAGAACACTGAAATGTTACTGACATTTCGGAGCTCTCCTGTTCCCCGCACTTCTGCGAGTTCGATTTGCTGACCCTGAAGTGAATTGAGCATTTACCACAGGCTCCCCGAAGTGAGGGGAATCGACCCGCCGAACAAACCGAAAAACCCCTGCAAAACTGCCAAATCAATCTGAAAAGTCACTGCAAAACCGCTTAATCGATCCGAAACACCACGGCAAAACCGTCTAATCGATCCGAAAAAACGCCGTAAAACCTGCCGAATGCTTCCAACGATACGCCGCAAAAGCACTGAATCAATCCGAATAAAGCAGATGACCCACCGAACAGACCGCCGACCATTCGCTGGAAAAAGCCGACAAGCCGCCGAACAAGGGTAAAAAAACATAAGCACCAACTTTCAAAAGGCGTTTAAAAAGAAACTACTTCATGAAAACGCCTGGAAATACTATATAAGTGTCACGGCTGGTCAGGGGCTGGGGCGCCTGGCAGCAGATTCCTCGCTGCTCGCTGGCCAGGCGCCGAATGATGTACGCTACCGGGTGCGCTCACGTGGGACGCCGAGGGGCGGGGCCTGGCGTTATGACGCGGACCCGCCGGGTTTAAAGCCCAGTCTCACTACCATGCCGGTGCCCTGACGTGGTATTCACTTCCCGCAGAGCTCTTGTGTATTTTGGCGATTTCTGTATCTACCTTGCTTCTGACAAACGAACCCTCCTGTGTATGACCCTTGGCATTGGCAAACGAACCCTCCTGTGTATGACCCTTGGCATTGGCAAACGAACCCTCCTGTGTATGACCCTTGGCATTGGCAAACGAACCCTCCTGTGTATGACCCTTGGCATTGGCAAACGAACCCTCCTGTGTATGACCCTTGGCATTGGCAAACGAACCCTCCTGTGTATGACCCTTGGCATTGGCAAACGAACCCTCCTGTGTATGACCCCTGGCATTGGCAAACAAACCATTCTGTGTATAACCCCTGGTATTGGCATTCACTCTGCTCTTGGTTCTGCCCTTAACGTTGGTACCGAGGTCAGTCTATGTGGCACCCTAAGCACACATCAGATTTCCTCTGCTATAACTAAGGTCCTAGGGAGAACGTATACTCTGGTCTGTACCCCTGTCTGGTGTTTCCCTTTGTTTATCTATTACCTGGTTAATTGTCTATCTAGTTTTGCCGACCATTCAAGGATCGGAAGGGTAGAGAGCGATCCACATAAAGGGATCACTATCTTGGTAGCCAGAAGGATTCGTGACAATACCCTATTCTGTACCTCTGTCTGGTGTTACCTCTTGTCTATCTATTGTCTGGTTAATTGTCTTTCTAGTTTTGCCGACCATTCAAGGATCGGAAGGGTAGAGAGCGGTCTGCGTAAAGGGACCACTATTTTGGTAATCAGAGGGATCCGTGACATTACGTCAGGGCCAATGGATCCCGCAGACCTCTCTAACCAGCTGGCACGTATCGCAGCCAGACAAGAGGAACAGGACCATAGGATGGACCAGATTTCTCTCGCTCTGCAAACCCTGTTAAATCGGTCCAATACAGGTACCTCAAACCCTCCAGATCCAGCATTACCTAGGGTCAGTTCCGTCTCCCCTGAGGGACATAGGCTTAGTATGAAGGCACCCCTACGCTATGATGGTACACCAAACTTATGCCGGGGTTTTTTGACTCAACTCGAGATCTTGTTTGAGAACAACCCTGGTTCTTGTATGTCTGATAAAGCCAAAGTAGGATATCTGATTAATCATTTAACAGAAAAAGCTTTATTGTGGGCTACGCCATTGTGGGAAAATAAGAAACCCATCATCTACGATTATGAGGGTTTTACCTCTGAGTTAAGACGTACCTTTGATCCCTCTAGAAGGGCTACCAATGCGGGTAGATCTTTGTTTCACATCAAACAAGGCAATAAGAGGGTTGCAGACTATGCCATCGAGTTTAAGACTTTGACTTCTGAGGTGCTTTGGCCGAACGACGTTTTAACCTTAGCCTTTACCGAAGGTTTGAACGAGGCTTTTATGTTTGAGCTGGCTCCCTTAAAGTTACCAGAGAATCTAGACCACCTGATAGATTTTTGTATAGCCATGGACGACCAAATTAGGGAAAGGAGACACCCCAGAGACAGACCCAGAAGGGTCTTGCCTCCTTTACCCTCATTACCCAGGCGCACCAGTACGTCAGGTACCTCGGATAATGTGAGAACAGATTTACCAGTTGTTGAACCCATGCAAATAGGGAAAACGGGTATTTCAGAAGCAGAAAGAGCGCACAGAAGAGAAAAGGGGCTCTGCTTCTATTGTGCAGGGGCAGATCACTTCCGCCTTCAGTGTCCTCAGAGACCCAGGGTTAGTAGGGGTGAATATGGCAAACTGGGTCAAAGAACAGCCAATACCCAGGTTATTGGTTCTCTGTATGCCTCCTTTGTGGACAATGAAAAAAAAAAATCCAGGATTCTGTTACCAATCTCCCTAACCTGGGAGGGGGTTCACCTCAAGACTGAGGCGTTCCTAGACTCTGGGGCCTCAGGCAATTTCATGGATAAGAATTTTGCTGCCAAAAACCTCTTACCTCTGGTTATTAAAGAGAGACCTCTAATGGTGGAAGCCATAGATGGTAAACCCCTGTCATGCCCACATATCACTCACGACACTATCGATGTATGTATGAAAACAGGAATTTTGCACCAGGAAACAATAAGATTTCAAATTATTGAATCACCCTCATGTCCTGTCGTTCTTGGGTTTCCATGGTTAACAGAGCACAACCCAGGTGTCGATTGGGTCCTGAGAGACATAAAATGTTGGGGTCAAAGTTGTCAGTCTAAGTGCCTAGGCAGAGTTAATGTGATTGGTAGCCTCAATATTGCCACAGCCCCTCCTTTGTCCACAGAGGTCCCTGAATGTTACCTGGCATTAAAGGAGGTGTTCTCTAAAGCCAGGACTGAGGTCCTACCACCACATCGTCCATATGACTGTGCTATTGATTTACTCCCCGGTACGATGCCTCCTAGGGGTCACGTATACCCTTTATCACAAAAAGAGAACGACATTATGGAGGAATACATAAGGGAGAATCTGGAACGAGGATTCATTAGACGGTCCTCTTCTCCAGCAGGAGCAGGTTTCTTTTTTGTTTCCAAGAAAGAGGGAGATCTGCGACCTTGCATCGATTATAGAGGTTTGAACAGGATAACTATAAGAAATGCGTATCCCATACCTCTCATAACAGAATTGTTCGACCGATTAAAAGGGGCCCGTGTTTATACGAAGCTTGATTTACGCGGAGCGTACAACCTGGTCAGGGTTAAAAAGGGAGATGAATGGAAAACGGCTTTTAATACACGTAGCGGGCATTATGAATACCTGGTGATGCCTTTTGGGTTGTGTAATGCGCCAGCCGTTTTCCAGGACCTTATAAACGACACCCTAAGGGATTTTTTGCAAGAATTCGTTATAGTATATCTGGATGACATCCTGATATACTCTCCGGATGTAGACACTCATCATGTCCACGTAAAACAAGTATTGGAAAAACTATTGAAGGCTGGATTGTACTGCAAACTAGAAAAATGTCTATTCGACATAGTAACTGTGCAATTCCTTGGTTATATAATAACCCCTGAGGGTTTTCAAATGGATCCTAAAAAGCTCTCAGCTATTCTTGACTGGCCTCTACCCCAAGGGCTTAAAGCCATCCAGAGGTTTCTGGGATTTACGAACTATTATCGAAGGTTCATTAAAGATTTTTCGGCCTTGGTAGCTCCCCTCACGGCTATGACAAAGAAAGGGGTGGGAAATCAGAAATGGACACCTCAAGCCACTCAAGCCTTTGAGGCACTTAAGCAGGCATTCACTACTGCCCCTGTTCTCCGACATCCAGATCCGGCTCTGCCTTTCCAAGTAGAAGTTGACGCCTCCGAACTAGGTCTTGGCGCAGTCTTGTCCCAAAGGGAAGCACCCGACAAACCCTTGCATCCATGCGGCTTCTATTCTCGGAAATTGTCCCCGGCAGAGAAGAACTATGACATTGGAAATAGAGAGTTGTTAGCTGTCATCGCGGCCTTGGCCGAATGGAGATACTTATTAGAGGGGTCTAAGGACCCCATCGTTATCATAACCGATCATAAGAATCTCACGTACATTGGTGATGCTAAACGTTTAAATTCCAGACAAGCGAGATGGTCATTGTTTCTCTCAAGTTTTAATTTCGTGCTTACCTATAGACCTGGGTCCAGAAACATTAAAGCAGACGCATTGTCGAGACAGTATGAATCTTATGAACACAATATCCAAGATCAGCATCCCATTGTACCCCAGGAAAGGATTATAGCCTCTACCACGATTAGTGTCTCGTCTCCCCTAATGAAAAGGTTGCAGACCGTCCAGGGTGCAGCTCCTGGGGGAAAACCTCCTGCGAAACTCTTTGTACCTGAGAACGAAAGAGAGGAAGTACTTAACATCTATCATGATAATAAAACTTCTGGGCATATGGGTATCACCAAGACTGTGTCTAATATCAGTAAACTCCTCTGGTGGCCCACGTTACGCCGAGATGTTAAAGATTACATAGCTGTGTGCGAGGTGTGCTCAAGGCAGAAAAGTCCCAAAACAGCACCCATTGGGTTACTCCAGCCTTTGCCGATCCCCGAACGACCATGGTCACATGTAGCCATGGATTTTATAGTAGATTTACCTGAGTCAAGGGGGAATACAGTGATACTTACGGTCATAGATCGATTTTCCAAGATGGGTCACTATGTTCCTCTTCGGAAACTACCTTCGGCAGCCGAACTGGTGCCCATATTCATTTCCAACGTGGTCCGCATACACGGTGTCCCTCTGGAGATTGTCTCTGATAGGGGGACCCAATTCATCTCCAGATTCTGGAGAGGGTTTTGTAAGAATGTGGGGATAGACCTCTCTTTCTCTTCGGCCTATCACCCCCAGACCAACGGAGCAGCAGAACGAGCAAACCAAAATGTAGAGAAATATCTCAGGTGCTTTATATCAGCACAACAAGATAACTGGTCAGACCTGTTACCATGGGCCGAGTATGCCTTGAACAGTGCAGCGAGTGAGTCCACAGGACATTCTCCTTTCTTCGCTGTTTATGGTTTTGATCCTCCCGTGCTCCCCGCTACGTTTCCTGATACCACGATTCCTGCTTTGGATGAGCAACTGGCATCATTGAAAGAGACTTGGGGGAGAGTGAGACGGGCACTAGAGGAGAGTAGTGCCATCCAGAAAACCAAGGCCGACAGACACAGGAGGCAGGCACCTGTGTATCAAGTTGGGGACAGGGTTTGGCTTTCTTCACGTAACATTAAGCTCTTAGTGCCTTCCATGAAGTTGGCTCCTAGGTATATCGGCCCCTATAAGATTCTGCGGCGAATCAACCCTGTCTCCTATGCTTTGGCGTTACCCTCCCATTTTAAGATACATAATGTGTTCCATGTACACCTTTTGAAGCCGTTGTTGTGTAACCGGTACACCAAGGTCCATGCTCCACCACCTCCTATCTCTGTGGAGGGTGAGGAGGAGTTCGAGGTTAAGGCCATTCTGGGTGCCAGGATATCTAGGGGGTCCTTGCAGTACTTGGTCGATTGGGTGGGTTACGGTCCGGAGGATCGTTCTTGGATTCCGGCTGCAGAGGTCCATGCTCCTAGGCTAGTGAAGGCCTTCTATTTGGCGCACCCCCGTGCCCCTGGGGGTCGTCCAGTGGCCGCCCGTGGAGGGGGGGTTCTGTCACGGCTGGTCAGGGGCTGGGGCGCCTGGCAGCAGATTCCTCGCTGCTCGCTGGCCAGGCGCCGAATGATGTACGCTACCGGGTGCGCTCACGTGGGACGCCGAGGGGCGGGGCCTGGCGTTATGACGCGGACCCGCCGGGTTTAAAGCCCAGTCTCACTACCATGCCGGTGCCCTGACGTGGTATTCACTTCCCGCAGAGCTCTTGTGTATTTTGGCGATTTCTGTATCTACCTTGCTTCTGACAAACGAACCCTCCTGTGTATGACCCTTGGCATTGGCAAACGAACCCTCCTGTGTATGACCCTTGGCATTGGCAAACGAACCCTCCTGTGTATGACCCTTGGCATTGGCAAACGAACCCTCCTGTGTATGACCCTTGGCATTGGCAAACGAACCCTCCTGTGTATGACCCTTGGCATTGGCAAACGAACCCTCCTGTGTATGACCCTTGGCATTGGCAAACGAACCCTCCTGTGTATGACCCCTGGCATTGGCAAACAAACCATTCTGTGTATAACCCCTGGTATTGGCATTCACTCTGCTCTTGGTTCTGCCCTTAACGTTGGTACCGAGGTCAGTCTATGTGGCACCCTAAGCACACATCAGATTTCCTCTGCTATAACTAAGGTCCTAGGGAGAACGTATACTCTGGTCTGTACCCCTGTCTGGTGTTTCCCTTTGTTTATCTATTACCTGGTTAATTGTCTATCTACAGTTGTGTTCAAAATTATTCAACCCCCAATGCTGTAAAGGGTTTTAGGGAATTTAGTGTACATTTGTAATTGTATTCAGAATGAAATCCTACAAGGACTTTTTAAAGAACCATATGCAACTAAAATGACATCAATTGGTTTTGTAATACAGTAGTAAATGTTTCTTTTGTGAATTCTTCATTGACACAATTATTCAACCCCTTAAAGACTACCACTCTGAAGAACAGAGGTTCATTCAAGTGTTTTCAATCAGGTATTGAAAACACCTGTGGATGTCACGGAGCAGCAATAAAGCATAATAAGCACCAATTAGGCAGCTTTAAAATGACTGTGATACTCAGCTCCTTCTAGACATTTACTGGTGTGGTTACAAACATGGTGAAGTCAAGAGAATGGTCCAGGAAGACAAGAGAAGAGGTGATTACTCTTCACAGGAAGGGCAATGGCTATAAGAAGATTGCAAAGATGTTAAACATACCAAGAGAGACCATAGGAAGCATCATTCGCAAATTCAAGGCAAAGGGCACTGTTGAAACGCTACCTGGTCGTGGCAGAAAGAAGATGCTGACTTCGACTGCTGTGCGCTACCTGAAGCGTAGAGTGGAGAAAAGTCCCGTGTGACTGCTGAGGAACTGAGAAAAGATTTGTCAGATGTGGGTACTGAAGTTTCAGCTCAGACAATATGGCGCGCACTGCGTAATGAAGGCCTCCATGCCAGAACTCCCAGGCGCACCCCCTTGCTGTCTCCAAAGAATAAGAAGAGTCGACTGCAGTATGCCAAAAGTCATGTGGACAAACCACAGAAGTTTTGGGATAGTGTTCTGTGGACTGATGAAACAAAATTAGAACTGTTTTGGCCCATGGATCAACGCTATGTTTGGAGGAGGAAGAACAAGGCCTATGAAGAAAAGAACACCTTGCCTACTGTGAAGCATGGCGGGGGGTCAATCATGCTTTGGGGCTGTTTTGCTTCTGCAGGTACAGGGAAGCTTCAGCGTGTGCAAGGTACCATGAATTCTCTTCAGTACCAGGAGATATTAGATGACAATGTGATGCAGTCCGTCACAAACCTGAGGCTTGGGAGACGTTGGACCTTTCAACAGGACAATGATCCCAAGCATACCTCCAAGTCCACTAGAGCATGGCTGCAGATTAAAGGCTGGAACATTTTGGAGTGGCCATCACAGTCACCTGACTTAAATCCGATTGAGAACCTCTGGTGGGACTTAAAGAAAGCAGTTGCAGTGCGCAAGCCTAAGAATGTGACTGAACTGGAGGCTTTTGCCCATGACGAATGGGCGAAGATACCCGTAGATCGCTGCAAGACACTTGTGTCAAGCTATGCTTCACGTTTAAAAGCAGTTATAACTGTAAAAGGATGTTGTACTAAGTACTAAGATTGAATGTCACTTGGGGGTTGAATAAAACTGATAATGATGTGAGCACAGAAAAGACATTTGTGGTTATTTCATTATAAATGTTATGTTATATCTGTCTGACCTACACGTGCCTCTTTGATTTAATTGTAAGCAAGATGACTGAATGATCAAAATCAATGTCAAACTGGCCAAAACACTCAATTTCAGTGGGGGTTGAATAATTTTGAACACAACTGTAGTTTTGCCGACCATTCAAGGATCGGAAGGGTAGAGAGCGATCCACATAAAGGGATCACTATCTTGGTAGCCAGAAGGATTCCTGACAATACCCTATTCTGTACCTCTGTCTGGTGTTACCTCTTGTCTATCTATTGTCTGGTTAATTGTCTTTCTAGTTTTGCCGACCATTCAAGGATCGGAAGGGTAGAGAGCGGTCTGCGTAAAGGGACCACTATTTTGGTAATCAGAGGGATCCGTGACAATAAGATCCTATCAATAATAATAAAAATGTCTGTTACAGAAAAAAAACACCATCAGGGTTATTCAGATAGAGATGAAAACCTTGAGAATGGCTGGTGAATTGAAAGTTCTAGGTCAAAATAGTCAAACCAGAAAAATTCTCCCATTTATCTCACTTTCCAAATCGGCTATTTGGTCTAGATTGTTCATTCTCCTGGCAATTCTCAAGGATTTCACCTCTCTCTGAATAACCCTGCATGTAAAATATAAAATCTGGGGGAAATTGCTGAAAAAATCTTGCTGAAAAATGTCAAAGATCACCGTATTTCGCTGGCAATTCGTCATTATTTGGTGATCTACCAGCTTTTTGAATAGCCGAATGGCCACAAAATTGCACCGTATGGGGAAATTCACGGTTCAGTGAAATTCGGTAGCCAGTTTGGCTCTCTTTGAATAACCCTGTTAGTCTGGTAACGTAATGGCTCAGTACCATGGTACATGGAAGTCCAAAAAGACACAGATCATAGGGATGGAGTCAGGAATATTTCGTAAATGTTGCATTGTGTGCAATCTATACACAGTTCAAAGGGGCAGTATCTATAAAACACGCTGGGAGTATTTGCTATTGTTAAATTTTACTGCAATTGCAGATTTAATAATAATTCCCTTAACCCCTTCATGCAAAGGGTGCTTTGTGCCCTGTGGATGAGAAACCGTCCACGTCATAATGCAAATGTCATCATTATTATTTTCCGTTGATTTGTTTCCATGTTGTTCTCTGTTATTGCATATATTAATGATTTGTTTAAAAGCATAGGAAATCACCCAGCCATAACACTTGCCTGTGTATGGTTTCACCTTTAAAAAAGAAAAAATATATATATTTCTTGCACTTTATAACAGATATAGATGAATGTATTGCGGGAAGTCACAACTGCAGAGCAGACCAAGTATGTTCCAATCTTAGAGGGTCGTTCTCCTGTTCATGTCCCAGGGGCTATCAAAAGCGAGGGGAGCAATGTATCGGTAAGTATTCCATCACAAACGTCTGTTTTTATTATGATGCAGACCAAGGGTCTAGTCCTGAAAATATAAGTGCAGGAACTCTCCAAGTTTTCTGATCATCAATTAACTATTGAGATTTTGCATTAAACCATATCGCTCTATGAGCAGTGCCTTGAAGGCATTTCACCGGTGGTAGGACTCTCGGTCCATTCTAAGAGGAGCTAAGACAAAGTGAGTTAAGTGCTTAACTGCAGTGCTACATAATTGAAGGTTTCAACATCTTGACCTTCTAGCACCGATAAGGTTTATAATTTTTTCATTTAGACATACAATATCCTCAAGCTTGCGTTAGCTGTCCTCCAGAGATCATGTGTAGAAGATGATCTTGCAGAATATATCACCT
Source organism: Leptobrachium leishanense (assembly GCA_009667805.1). NCBI lineage: Eukaryota > Metazoa > Chordata > Amphibia > Anura > Megophryidae > Leptobrachium > Leptobrachium leishanense. The sequence continues at coordinate 316,813,124 of CM019066.1, read as the reverse complement.
TTAATGTTGCATTCATTGCTGTACATGCTGTAATAATTTATATCGCTCTTTGACATTGTATTTCAGACGTAGATGAGTGTGCATTATCCTCATTTTGTCATCATCACTGTGTCAATACGCTTGGGTCCTTCTACTGCCAATGCAACCACGGCTTCCAGCTTACCTCTAATAACTACAGCTGTGTAGGTGAGTGTGCAACAAAACCTCCGACATGAAAAAATATTCTAAATCACAGATCTCGTTAGTCACAAAACATTTTTTTCAATAATAATTCGAAGCCAAACTAGGCTGAGAATCGGTCTGCTGATGGGCAGGGTTATAGTCGCTATTGAATGGATAAATGAGTGGTATGGGGGCAAGGCTGGAGGACATTGCACCCTCAGTCGAGCCAGCTATTTTGATTCATTCAAAGTAGACATACCTAAGCACCAAGGCATTTTAACATCAAACATACATGGACAAGCTAGGGAGTCATGAGCAATCATCTGGTCTCTCCAGTCAACTCTATTCTGAGGACTATCTTCCCATTTTGGCTTATGGTCAGTCCAGGCCTGATCTGTTGACACATAAAACCTTTCAAATTGTCAACTTCAACACAATAGTTTAAATCTTTTTTAGTATTATGAGCAGTGAAATGGTCATAAAAGACTTGGGCCCCTATTACATTCTTCGCGCAAATTCGTCCACGCAGCGAAAAAAATTTGCGTGCAGCGTTAAGCGTTATCGCGCGAAAATTAACGGTGGTATTACGATCCGAACACATTTTCTTATCTGTCCAAAAATAACGTTCATAAAAACGACGCACAAAACGAAGAGTAATACGCACGCAGTAACGTATCGCACGTAAATCAGTGTGCGGACTGTTTTTTTCGCAGGATTCAGACAATCAGAATTAAGAACCTTAATTGACATCAATTTACCTTAATTGACTCACTTAAGTTTTCACGCCTGTCAAAGTAAATCTGAGTATACATGCTGCAGCAATAAAAAAAACACGCACAAATTCACAATTTTATTGTTTGGGTATGTGTAGAATGTGTAACTATACTGTGCTGTATTTTTTTTCGGTCTGGTGTTTTTTGTTTCGGCCAGAACATTCTGATTTTCAGTTACCACCAGCTTTTCAAAGACGTTAAAATTATGCGCGCAAACGTCGTTCGTAAAAAGATGTGCATCGATTGTAATACCATCCGCGTACCAGCGCACGAACGAATTCGCTCTCACAATGTTAAGTATAGGACGCGCACAGTTCATCACGCTCGCGCAGGTCCATCCCCGTTAAACGATAACGCGCATCTTTTGCGCGAACGTTGTAATACGACGTTCTGTGCAAAGGGTTTTGCCCCTCGCGTTAATGCATTTTTGCGCACGCGTTAAAAATTGCGCGAAGAATGTAATAGGGCCCTTGTATTGTAATACGTTACATATAATGAATATGACAGTATCTGTGGACCAAAATTTGGTGAAGAAGGTTACAAATGAATAGCATTGTTTTCTATTGTTTTAACGTATTGTTAAGGCATTGCTTTGTTTGCGCAATGCATTATCTACATACTGTAAATAAGCATGCATTTTTGGATGTTGAAATGTATAAGAATTAGTAAAAGGCAATGCTTGCATCACTGACAATAGTCTGACAAAACTAAGGTTTAGGTTAAAAAAAGGACCACATTGAAATTGTGTGTTAAAATTACACATTAATACAGTCAAGGTTTGAGTAATAAATCCCAAAAGGACGTGTTCACCAGAATTGTTGGCCTTTTGCTTAGAAAGTATAGATAGTAATTGCATTTCCTAACAAGAGGTTAATTATTATTTTATCCTGTGAATTCTCCTAAAGACTCACCTTATTACAAAGTGATCATTAACCTCAGAAATAAAAGCAGTTACACCATGACTTTTTGGCATCCTAATTTACTGCTTGTTACTATGAGTGCATGTTTTAATGTGCTCTATTGCCAGATTAGCATTGTGTGAATTAAGCAATTGTTTATTCGTACTGGATATTTTCTTTTGGTTATTTCTACCATAGTAGAATGTTAATTAAATTATTGCCAACGGGTTACTCTAGGGTTAAAATGGGGAGGGGGCCTGAGGGGTAAAGCTTATCACCTCCTGACCCCCTCCGCACTTCCGCTCTCTTTTTAACCCTTTAGATTTGATTTAAAACGCATTTTTTCAAGCAATGTCCTGCTTCTGCAATGGTCAAACATGGCATGCTGATGCTTCCTGTAAGCTGTAGAATGTCATGCATCCGCAGGGACGCAGCTAATCCAATGGTTCTCAATGCTGAGTGAATTGAGACTCATTGGTGTGAGCTGGCTCCCAAAGGTTCCGGTCATCAGGAAACTGTGCTCAGCTCTCAGAGGACTACACTTAGAGGACTGACACCACCAGGAGGAGGCGACAGTAAAGGCACTCAACGACCTCTCAAATTACACTGAGTGGTGACAGCGCCCAGAGCAGTGATAGGTAACCTTGGTCCCCCAGATCATTTGTTACTACATTTCCCATAATGCTCAGGCACTCTTTGAGCTTACTAGGCATTGTGATATGTGTAGTTCCATAACATGTGGGGGCCAAGGTTTCTGTTCCATGGCCTAAAGTGTCCCTTTAATTATGTATGCATAACTGCATTTATCATCAATAGGAATGGGAACGTTTGAATCAATATAATGCTAGCGTTCATTATGTTGTGTCTACTTTATATACCATATATATTTTCATACTTTCATAGGATTGTGATGTAATTGACAAACCATAAATTTGTATATATTGCATATTGTTATAATGTAGAAGACCCCAGCTTGATCAAATTAACTTTTCAATAGTGCAGTCCGACATAATAATAGATACCTGATCCCTCATTGGTTTCCTTTATTTTTAATTCAGTACTTACTTAGTTTCAGAAAATGAGTTAACTAACTCAGATGTATAATGCATGGCTATTGAAGTCATGCCATCTGCCTCAGGGGTAGTTTTAATTAAAATTTTAATCAACATATGGTGCATAGCTATAAACGCTCAGCCAAGATATAGCTTTCGACATTAGAAGTGATTTTACGGCTACACGAAGGGGAAGAAGAAGTCATAAGACATGGCTGGAGATAATGCTTTAAAAGTGAAGTTGTCAATAATTCAAGGAGTCAAGCATCTTCACTTTCGAGATCAACATAATGTAGGAGATACTAGTCTAATTTCAAGATTAACTCCAAAATCCCAATTAATATGAGAGATTGATATCAAAATCATTGTGTTAACCCTTAAATAAATGAACTTGTGGTGTTCTTACCTGTAGGGTCAAATGCTGACCGGATCAGCTCAGATTTCCATCCATCTTTGGTCAATAAAATGTGTAGTATTGAACTAGCAATAATAAAAACATCTAAAGATGGTGTCAAAATAATCAATATATTAAATAATCAATTATAATTGTAGTACTCCAAAATTAGTTTTGCAGTGCTATATAAACGTCCTAAGCTATCTAAGGAGTTAGAATCAAAGTTTTCCAATGATGATCATGAAACCACACTACATTTATCCAGCATAATGTATCAAATATTAACTTTATAGAATATGACCACATTGTGAAATATACATAAATTGCCCTATACAATGTACTTAGGGCAGTAAAACAGCCTGTTATTTCATGGCCATTACAGAACTATACAAATGAACCATTTACCTTAATGCCCCTATTTCAGTCCCCATTTCCTTATGCTCCCATTTCATGCACCTCTTTCATTTTATGCACCTTTTCATGACCATTTTTCATTTTGTGGCACCCATTTCATGAACCCTTTTTCATTCTATGCCACCTATTTCATGCATGTCTTTAATTTAATGATTGATTTCATGCCCCTCTCTTCTGTTTAATGCCCTTATTGCATGCCCCTCTTTCATTGTATGCCCCATCTTATGCCATTGTTTCAGTTTATGCCTTTTTTCATTATGTTCATGACATGCCCTTTTTTAATTTTATACTCCATTTAATGTGACGTTTACATTTAATGCCCTTCATTTCATGTCTCTCTTTTGTTTTATAGCCATATTTCATGCTCCCCTTTTGTTACATATCCCCATGTTAAAGACCAGATCATAATTCAGGCCAGACCCCTCTGACGATTGCCCTGTCTTAAAGCAGGCACCGACGTCCAACACTCTCTCTGGTGGCCCCTCCCTACTGAGGCAGGACTATTAAAGTGTGCAATATATCTGAGACTAAGCCCAAAATCAAAAGCAGTGACCTTATGTTTCAGCCTGGACAGTAGGATGTTAGTGATGACAGATGAGGCACTGCCTCACCTGCCTACCCTAACTGCACATCCATGCATCATATACTCTAGTCTAGTTAATATCGATTCCCAGGGATTAGGTAAAAAAGGAAATGTCATTTTTATGAGTTGGTGAAGTGAAGTGCATACAGTATTATTTTACATTCAGTTTGAAATAAAGAAGAGTCCAGTTAATTCTGAGGATTTAACCTGTTCTGCTATGTATCCATCTACATCTGTTGATGAGATATGACTTGCCACAAGTACCGCTCTTTCTGTCCAAATATTTGTTCCCTTTCAATGAAAATAGCAAATTCCAACTGAACCCTTCTCCAAATGCTATTATACCAATGGCCAAATAATCACCATGCATAAGAGTATTGCCATTGGATTGTATTGTCAAAACACAATTATTTGTATGAGATGGTAAATACAATAAATATACAGAGATAGATATCAGAACTTTCCAGCAGAACATTCTTCTAAGACAAATATTTTATGGAGAAAACTCCTTAGAAATATATTATATTAGAAATATAAATATATATATATATATAATTTGTACTAATATTCCTTACAAATAAACTTTAATATTTTATTCCAGATGTTGATGAATGCAACACTAGCAGCCCCTGTGCACAGGAATGCTACAATACAATTGGATCCTATTTCTGTCGCTGTAACTTGGGGTATGAACTGACCAGGGACAGAGTCAATTGTGAAGGTAACGCTGAGTCACTATGTAGGCAATAAACTGAAGTTATCGGATGGGTGTCCTTTTATTTATTTTTCCTGCGTGGCAGTTCTTCAAACTGTTTTGCTGGAATTATTCCAGTGTATAAAGAGAAGGTTTTCACAAGTATTAATGACTACATGTCAGGATTTCACCCTTATGTATACGGACAAGAAGAAGAAAATAAGAAGAACATTGACTAACAGTAACTAAAATGTGTATAGAATGGAAATACAATTAATTAAAACTTAAATTTAATTGATACTGATTTAAACATAAAGGGCCATATTACATACTTGGTGCTAACTTAACCAGAGCTGTTGTAAACTGAAAACCTCCATAGGCTATAATGGCTCTGGGAAGTTTACAACAGCTCTGGTTAAGTTAGCACCAACTACGTAATATGGCCCAAAGTTGGTGATAAAACCTAATAAATTAAAAATGGCATAGCCTACCTACATACAGTATGTAAAGATTATTTATTATTATTTTTTATTTCTCAAAGGGACACGTGATTTAATGTAATCATCCTCTCAGCCTCCCAGACTAATTCAGTTGTATATATATATATATATAATAATAAATATATATATTTATTTATTTTTTTGCTTGTCCTAAGCTGGTACAGTTTCTTCCAAAAAGGGTGGCCAATAACAAATTGCCAAGGAAGTCCTCTCTATACAAGAGATGCCGCAACACATGACGATTGTTTGACTTTGTCACAGGAGGGTACAGATTACACCAATCTAGACACTTTGAGCAAGGGGTCAACATCTGGATTACCCTGTACATTTATAAAAAACAAAAACGAGGTCTATGAGGCTACTGAAATATTATATGTTACATATTATATGATATTCTGGTATATATTATGGGATATACAGTACATATATTATATTGTAGGTTCTTCTCCACACCAAATGTCTGGCAGTTGTTTCTTGAACAGAACTCCTAAAAGCCCTTTATGTCAAACAGAAAAACAATAAAATTGCTGTTGCGATCGACACAACTGCTAAAGGATCAGAACGTGCAAACATTATGTGCTATTGAGCGATTGCCAATTACTTTCATGTTAGTAAATAGCTCCTTTCATGTGCATGAAAAGACTACATTTGGCTGGGTGAAAGTATTTTACTCGCTGTGTAAATATTTTCACTTTATAAACAAATGCTGTTGAATCACGCTTATCAAATGTTGAACTGCAGAGGCGTTTCAGTTCTAAAAACATCTGCATGTGGAATAAACAAAGGCCGATTCAGCAATAAACAAATGTATTTTCTCTTCTTATCTCATTGCCTACATGATCAAATGTGACATTAGAACATCTAAAAATAAAAAAAATGATGGCTGGAATATATTTAATCCAGTCATGTACTTGTCAGTATGGTTAAATAACTGTCATGAATGTTTTGCGTGTATTCCTCTGAATTATTTCTTGGTACAAAGCACCTTTTGTTCTGAAATCCCACAGTGTATAAGAAATGGTAATTACCTTTCCACAAATCAGCATATATGTTTAAAAATCCACTTAAAATCTGAGATATTTGAAGAAAATACCAAAAATGTATTAATGTACAGAGAGTCATATTACATATATCATGCTAAAACAGGGACGCTAAGGTCGGGTGCACACTAGCATTTTCTTCTGCGCACTAGCGAGTGTTATGACGCTCTTTATGATGTGCGTTTTAGCATCTAATTACGCAGATAGAGAAGAACACATGTAGTACGCGCGCAACACATAACGCGCGCTCACGACGTCCGTCATGGAAGCACCAAGGCTGTTGCGCTAGGATTGACACGACGTTGGCTGCGTGCTGAACGTCAAATGTCAAAAGCCCGGCTTTTTTTTTTTCAATCAACTCAAATTCAGTTTTTACGACGTGCGTCATAATTAACGCATCGTCTGGCGTCTACCATCTCTTCCATCATAAAGTGCGTCCTTTTTAACGCACGCTAGAGCGCAGAAGAAAACGCCTAGTGTACTGTACACCCGGCCTAAGGAGGAAAACTTGCATCTGCAGGTTTCTCCTAGGCATCCCCGATTTACCGTGATATTACGGGGCAGGTGTTAATCCAGCAGCCTGCCCCATAACACTGCGCTAAGCTTCGGTATAGTCTCGGCACCGCTAAGCGTCACCGAGAGCATCCACCCCATGGAGTCCATAGGACTCAATTGAGGCTTCCACTGCCAGTCACATGACCTGCAGGATCTCACCTTGCGAGATACGGCAGGTCGGCGGAGTGATTCGCAGAGGGAGACTGGGGGACTTTTCCCTCTGCTAACATATTAATGTTATGTATTTAATATGGCCCAGAATGTATGGGATTTATTTTTTTATTTATAAAGGATTTTACCAGGAAGGATACATTGAGATTTCTCTCGTTTTCAAGTATGTTCTGGGTTCAAGAACATTGAATTGTTACAGTGTACAGAAATACAAAGTATTAATCACTTTGACTCATAAATTCTTGAACTTGCAGTGACATAAAACTTAAATGATAACTACAGTACATGATATATGGGAGACAAAAAAAATCCCTTCAACATTTCTAGTTCTGTTAGATTTTTTTTAGAATAAATATTAACAGGTCTATTCAAAGCGAGGTAAAACTGAGGAGAATGACTGGAGAAGTGAAAATTCTAGGTCAAAATAGCCAAACCAGAAAAATTCTCCCATTTATCTCACTTACCAAATCACCTATTTGGTCTAGATTGTTCTCTTCTCCTGTCAATTGTCCTGAGTTTCACCTTTTAGTGAACAGACCTGTATATTGTGTGCCTCATCTTCATGCATATTCACAGCAGTCAGATTTTAATTCAAGTTTCATAAAATAATGTTGTGTTTTGCCCATGCAAACCTCGAGACACTCATTCTTTTCCCGCTTGTGTAAAACAAGGCACAGAATGTGTATCAGCTATACAGCTACAACTATTGATTGGTTCTATTACATATATATTTTACATATTATAAAATTAGAGTTAATATGTATGAGCAATTAATACAAGAAGAGTAGCACGACTTGGCAGTACATGCACATGCAGCAAAATCAATTAGTTAGTTGACTGACAGATGCCCAAAACAATGTTGCAATATCTTTCCATCTCTAGAGGAGTATTAAATTTAAATCGGTATTAAATCATTTACATTTACTTTGAAATCTGAGTAATTCTAAATAAATGATCTTATTAGCTAAAGAACAAAATAAATCTTTTTTAATCCTTCATATTTAACAGAACAGCCAATCTCATGATCGCCCCCGCTTGCCATTTGTGCAATAAAGTGTCTAAGTATTACATCTCAATTAAAGTCTTTGGTATACATTTACGTTCCCTGATAGTGATGTGCAAGAGCCTCAGGTCTGATGTTCCAACTAATGAATGACACTCTGGAGACCAGATTCTGTAATAAGACAAAGAACTTTGCTTTTAATTTTGAAAGAGATCATTCTAAATTACCTGCAGTTAAAGAAATACATTGAAGCGCATCTCTTTCCATTGTTTAACTTGTAAGTGTCTTGTTTAACAGATATTGATGAATGCAGAACGGCAAACTATCTGTGTCAATACCAGTGTGTTAATGAACCGGGGAGATTTTCTTGCGTATGCCCTCAAGGATATCAGCTTGTGGGGACTCGATCTTGTCAAGGTTCGTATAAGCTATTTGATGTTTTCCTTTCCATAATACAATGATAGCCGAGCTCGGCCTGTGATGAGACGCTCTTCCAGAATGGATTTTGCATCTGTTGTTTTCTTTAGCAGAAAAAAATACATATCGTTTTAATTCATGAGTTTTTGCTATGCTTCCTTCATAATATGTTACATCCCCGCTGTTAGCTACGTGTTGACAAGAAATACTTTTTGTACAACATAAGAATTAAACAAAATGTTAAGAATTCCAAGTTTTAAGGTTAAGGTCATAACGGAAGAGCTATAAAAAAAAGAGTTTATCCAAAGAGCATTACTATAGCAAGGGCTCTTGTTATTTGTTGCAAAAAAGTCAGCGATTGACTTTTTATAATTTACTGAATTTGACCGTGCAGGAATGAACTGTCATAATAACCACTGGTCAGGGCTTTGTTCATATGAATGTTTATGTAATTTGCATAATGTAATAAAGTGCATTGTGGAGGCTCAGATACCAATATCAGATACAACAGGGCTCAAAATTTCAAGTCCCAAGCTACTAACCAGGCCATAAGAGTTACTTGCCACCAGTTGTTCCACCTAACCCCTACCCAGCCCTTAACTCTACCCCCTAAACACAACCCCTTAAATTATCTTACGAAATTACACTGTTAAAGGTTTTATTTAGAATAAAGTTACAAAAATAACATTAATACCCAGACATCAGACCCCAGATACATGTATACCCAGTCATCAGACCGCAGTGTGAGCAGAGCGAGGAGGCAGGGAAACTCCTCTCCACCATTCTGCCAGTGACAGAGACGAGCTGGGTCAGGTTAGGCAGCTGATCCCTGCCACCGTGCAGCCTGGGAAGGGGGGACTGCATGGTGGCACTGCCGGAATACACAGCACAAAATAATTTATTGTGCTGCCTGTGTGTGCATTTCCACTCACCCTCACTTCATTTCTACACGCCAAATGTGAGTAGGTGAGTGAAGATTTTGAGCCCTGAGATACAATATCCTTCACACGTGTACTGGCAGGAAGCCAAACACAGTCAAACGAAATTCACAAGTTCAAAAAAATAAATATCCGATGAACTGATTTTTCTGATTAGATATTAAAACATTAAATAAAAAAATGGGTTAAAATGACATTAATGTTTAAATATCCCTTTGCTAGAAGGTTTAGTTTTACACCACTAGGCCTATAACGACCTATCCTGTGCAATATTTTGTTCCTTAGTCCAGGGCTCAAAATTTCCACGTGCCTAATAGCATTTGGCGAGTGGAAATTAAGTGAGGACGAATGAAAATGCACACGCAGGCAGCACAATAAATTATTTCGTGCTGTGTATTCCGGCACAGTCACTGTGCAGCCCCCATTCCCCAGGCTGCACGGTGGCAGGGATCAGCTGCCTAACTGACCCTGTCACTGGCAGAGGGTTGGAGAGGAGCTTCCCTGCCTCCGCTCTGCTCACACTGGGCTCTGACTGGTATACATGTATCTGGGGTCTGATGACTGGGTATACTTGTATCTGGGGGTCTGATGTCTGGGTATTAATGTTATTTTTGCAACTTTATTCTAAATCTTGTAATTTCATAAGATAATTTAAGGGGGTGTGTTTAGGGGCAGAGTTAAGGACTGGGTAGGAGTTAGGTGGAGTAACTGGTGGCGAGTAACTCTTATGGCCTGGTTAGTAGCTTGGGACTTGAAATTTTGAGCAATGCCTTAGTCCATTGCCATAAAACCAATGTGAAGCTGGATTTGTGGCGAGATAAGCCGTATGAAGCATAAAGGAATAGATTTCATAGTAACTGGAGGATGGAATTTGTTCTGTGGTTGGCATGATCTCTCTCACTTAATTCTTGAGCTAACATCATTTTGTAAGGATGCAGTTCTAAATCGGCATGCAGAATCCTCCTCAAACTCTGACTTGATATCCCCAGTGCCATGGCATGCTTATGAGCAGAACGCCTTGGTGATTGCTGAATGGATGCTCATACTGCTTCCACATTTTCTGGCAATCTAACTGTCCTAGGTATGCCAGGTGATTTTCTTTTCAGTGTGGAGCCAGGTGCCCAAAGATTAGACATTCATAGCAAAATCATTTTCCGATCTGTAACAGCTGCATTTCGAATGAGCACCAAGCATGTAACTATGGAACACTCTCTGCATCATTATCTCAGAATGATTGTTCTCATAATACGCTTGAACAACAAAGCTCCGGTGTTTTCCAGTCCAACTCATGATAGGTACGGAAAACGTCAGAGCCTACCCTACCGAATTAGACCTATCCCCACTACAGCCTACACAGTACCCCCTCGAAATATGGGAGATCTTTATGCCTCACCCTGTAAAAGAGTTGAGTGGCCAAAGTAAGGTCCATCTCGGTCAATGTCCCAGCACAGCATTCCATGCCATGAAACATCTTTGAGTGGTCAAGTCTAAGATGGATATAATTATGATGTGTTGATGTGGAACTGTCACGTTCGCTATCCCGCCCACCCTTGACAACCGTGGCAAGGATCCTCTTGGACAGAGATTCTAACCCTCCGATCCTTTATATGGTCCTGACCGCTAACCGTATCACCCCCAGCCAGGGAGAACAGGCACACCAGCAACAAAGAATATAACAGTACCGGCTGGGTGGAGTAGAGGTAATGTCACTGCTCTGCATGGAGAGAGCCTCTGGAGTCATGGGTTCGATCCCAGCGAGCAACCTCTCCAGTAAGTGTCCTTGGCAAGACACCTAACGGTACATAGTCGCCACGCAGGACATACTTGAAAACAAGAGAAATCTTAATGTATCCTTCCTGGTAAAATCCTTTCTCAAAAAAACCCCCCCAGTAACAGCAGGCTTCACGACAGAGTGTGTACTGGAGCTCAAAGGATTAATCTCGCCAACAGCTGGAGAGCAACCTGAGTAAGGCTTCTTAAATATATTCATACACCAGGGATCAGAATAAGCGTGGTCATAAACACAGTTCGGATAGACAAAAGGCAGGGTTCTCATACACTCCAATTTGGCAACAGGGCAGATAGATGGATTATCAGAGTCAGCGCTATGCAGGACAGACATATACTCTGAGTCAGCGTGGTACAAATTCAACATACACATACAAACGTAATCTGAAAGAAAATAGTCAAGAAGGCAGTCTGGGTCAGCAACAATCAGGGTCCTCATACAAATCGAATCGGCAACAGAGCAAAGTAATCAGTGAAACAACAAACTGAATACACCAGGCGATGCGGGAACTAACTCCATGTCAGGGCGATGAGCTGTCTCATGCACCCTGCATTTAAGGCCGGCGGCTCCGAGTCATCACGCCGCGCCCCTCCAGGCACACGAACAGCGTTGCCGCTGAGTGTCCAGACCCCCCTGAAGGTCCGCAGGTGCCAAGGATGTGACAGGATCTGGACAATTAACTGACTTTTTGAAGTCAGTTTTTCCAAAGGAGTGATGCGGCTGAAATTTCAATATAAAACAGCACATGAAAAGCGCAAGAGACATTTAACATGAGAAGATTCAGATAAAAGAGAATCCTGATGGTGGACAGATTTTAGTAACTGATTAAAAGCTCCACCTTCTCCGATCTAGTAAAGATGTTAAAAAGGGATCCCGTCATGAAATAATTGGGTTATGAAATATGGACTGATGCAAAGATCTGGATTAGCAATGGATGATTTACATTTTTTTAAAGAAATGTATATCCAAGTGTACCTGAAGCTGCCCAAATCATTACTTATTAATCCTCGAATTTGTCTTGTATAAATGCATTAGCCTTGTTGGACTTGACGGGGTTAATGCAACAGCGTCCGTGCTTATTTAGGAAGTGTACGTGCTTTTTTTCTTTATGATCTAAGCTTACTATAAATACCTGAATATTAATACAAATATTTCAACTTCAAAATATTTAGATATAGACGAATGTGAAACCGACACACATAACTGTGGAGAAGACAGTATGTGCTGGAATTATTTTAGCGGATTCCGATGTTACCCAAGAAATCCTTGCCAAGAGCCCTATACTCTAACATCTGAAAAGTAAGTTGGAGGCAGTGATTTTAACAAGTCCACATATTATAGCACCCTAAGCAACATCTTATTTCACAGGTGCCAGCAGGTACTTCTGCAGGTCGAGTGTTAAGACGAACTTGGTAGAAAAGGGGATACGTGTCTTTTATTGTGTGCATGCAGGTTTTTACAACTAGAGGTAGCTCTTTAACTAGACAAACTAGGCAGTCGCCTAAAGCCTCACTCAAACAGGGGCCTCACAGTTTTTATTACTATTATTGTTACTTAGAATTAAATATAAAATGTACAATATAATTTGCTTGACTTGAGCGAATACAACTTGCACTGAATTCTTTGATTAAAATTTAGTGGCTGATTTATTAGTTTGACGTTTTGCTTTGAAAAAACATTTTAGGGTAATTTTCTCATTTATTTGTATGCTGTTTAAGATTTTAGTTACGCTATCCATTTTACCACTGCTTTACTCTAATTACTAAGTATCCTTTCTTTACAGTCGCTGTGTTTGCCATGCAACAAACCCGCTTTGCCGTGACCAGCCATATAGTATTGTTTACAACTATATGAGCATCAGGTCCAACAGAGCCGTCCCTTCTGATATCTTCCAAATTCAAGCCACCATGATCTATGCCAATACAATCAACACGTTCAGGATTAAGTCTGGAAATGAAAATGTAGACTTTTACTTAAGGGTGAGTAGGATATTCTTATTTGATTTGTTTAATGTTGAAAATGGATTGAGATTTCTCTCTTTTTCAAGTATGTCCTGGGTGGCGAGTATGTACCGTTAGGTGTCTTGCCCAAGGACACTTACTGGAGATGGGCTCTTGCCGGGATTCGAACCTGGGTCTCCACGATTATAGAGCAGTGATGTTACCTCTACTCCATCCATGGTTATTAAGTTAGTTATGGCATATGTACATGTGGTATGGCTTTGAATTTATAGTTATAGATGGCAACCTTTAGAATAATATTCCAAAATGCACTAAATTCTGCCGCTTTTTGCTACAATGTAACTACATGACCCACCACTGTGACATGTTAAAAAAGCTAAACTAGCCATCGCCGGAATCTAGACGCACCCTTCGCCTTTCCAACCTGGTGTTTAAGGGGTTTTCTGGGAAGCTACCACCCTACCTGAATAGGCTGCTTCCCCCAGCAGTTCCCTTATCCTATAACCTCCGATCCAGGACCTGCACCTTACTTGCAATACCACAATACAAAAAGAAAGTGGCTCAATGCTCATATTCCTACAGAGTGCCGCAGTTATGGAATAACCTCCCAGACATCATCAAATCTTCCCCCAGTATTAAGTCACTTAAGAGCTCCCTATTAACATACCTCAATACAGAATGCACCTGCAAACATGTAACCTAGTGAATACATTTATTTTCTGTTAATCTGTATATTTGTGCAATTTGTTTTTAAATATTTTGCATTTTATTACTATGTATTTCTGTAACACTGTAACAATTTAATGTTGCTGAACCCAGGACGTACTAGAAAACGAGAGAAATCTCAATGTGTCCTTCCTGGTAAAATCCTTTATAAATAAATAAATAAATGACATGTTGTACATTGAGTCCTGCTATAAAAAAATGGCCGCAATTGGAATGCAAAGACTGAAGAAATGTAGAGGAATAGAAACTAGGCCAATTAGAAAAAAAAGATTGTGTGGTATAAATGTACACAATAATTAATTATTATTCACAGGTCAGCGTGTAGGATTGGGAAACTGTTGTAGTAGATTGCCAAAGGGATTATAAAAACTGGTCTAAACAAGCCAAGCAGAAAATTAACTGAGGTAGAGAGTCTATCAACTCTACTTTTTGGGTTGAAATTCAGGCATTTATTGTCTACAGGCTCGGGCATTCAAACTGAATGGGACCAGATGGGTGAGTCATGCGGATTACTGTAGGCACTTGCTACCACTAAACTAGTCAAGCGTTAATTTGTGTTACCACTTGACTTTTTCACGTGAATACAGCTTGTTAGCACATCATACTCTTTATATAAGTTGAGCAAAGTGGCAGTAGCACTTGAATAATGAGCAATTCCAAACTGCTTGTTATTCTTGGACAAAATATAGCTCCAACATGAGCCTGGTGTAAAGTGAATTTGCAAGGACAAAATAACTTTACAACCACTTGTAACACAGATCCCCCCCCCACATCTATATTTACCTACCAGTCTGCCAAGATCCTTGTGCCAATCTTACATCTACTGATGACACAACAAGCGTTCCTTTTGGAGACCTTGTAAATGATATTTCACGCAGCACAAAGTCGTATTGCTTCTGCAGAGTATACCATGGGCAGTGATTGGCACTGCATACCCAGTAGTAGCACTTGGCATAAAATACTTTGCTCTGCTACTGAAATACCAGCTGTAACTCGCTCATACTAGCAGGATAACAGGATGACTATTTCAATGAGCTAGAGATCACAACTGCAACTAGAATAGGGACAATTTATTAATTTCTATAAAGATTAGTAGACACATTAATTATTTTAAATTTGCCTTTTGTTTTCAGCAAACAAGTGGAGTTAGTGCCATGCTTGTCCTGGTAAAACCGTTAACTGGACCGAGAGAACATTTTGTTGACCTGGAAATGGTGACGGTCAACAGTATGAGGAACTACCGGTCAAGTTCCATATTGCGATTAACAGTAATCGTTGGACCATACCCATTTTAAAAATCTGCTAAGTAAGGCAACACTGGATTGAGAAAAGAAAATCATCTTTTGCATTAAATCACTTTTTATTTTATTTATGTTATACACAATATGCACACTGAACATCTATGGTATTCAATTTTCAAAAAAAATCTGTTATGATCTTTGTTTTTTACCTGATATATTAAATAGCATCTTTCTATTATCCAAATGGTGAACATATTATGGTACAAACACAAAAAGAATTGATTTATAGTGTGTAAATACAGCATTGTTATATCTCTCTAGTATCTATTTTTTAATTTCTATAGTTTAAAATCAATGTGTTTTTCTTTAAACTTACCATAAAGCTTCTACTCACTAAAACGTACATGTTGGAAAAGGCCGACCAGAATAACAACTCAAAGTACATTGACTTCAAATAGTAACATGTGATGCTTTTAACAATAACCTCTGCATTCTATTGTTTTTATTGGAATAACCAGGGTGACTTTATGCTGTTAAATCACTTGGCAAAACTGTAGAAGTGTATATAAAGTGCAAAGACAGACAATCATAAATTAATCAGAGTACAAGAATTCTTCTCATTTGAAGGAAATTCCAAATTTGAATTGGAATTAGCATTGAAATTTGTGATTCAGCCATGGCCCCCGCACTAGTTCCAAAATACAGGAAATTCAACATATGTATGTAGTATGTAGAATCCTGAAGAATATAAGCTTGACAAAAATATCACATTTCTTGTAACTGAGTTAAAAGGGTGTTAAAGTACCTCTATCATGGATAATTCAAGTTTTGCCCATTTTACAATGCATCACTCCCTTTATATAGGTCAACGATTTATTATTGACCTTTATAATTGAACAAGGGATATATTTGCGTTTAAAGTTTCACGGTCCCCCATGTGACCTGTGGCATGCCATAGGAGAGAGGACCGCTGATCTATATAAAAGGGAGGGATGCCCTGCCAAAAAGGCAGAACTAGTTTTGCCTATGACTGCTGCGCTTTAACATGGAACATTTCCCCCCAATAATATCTATAAATAACATTATCTACCTCTGTCTCTGTCTTCTGCTATGTTTGTATGTTGTGTTCCCCTGTTTAAAATTCTCAGACATTGATTTTCAGCTTATCATATCATAAATAAGTCATTTTTGTGCTAATTCAGTAGCTTTAGACACTATTTTGTTCCAAATATTACTTTTTTTCATATAGACTATTATTATTAAATTTTCCAAAGAGGGAGAAAGAAATTTCACCTTCCTTAATATTAACTGGGTTCACGGTCTAAAAAATAAAGAGTATTAACTGCATTTGTCAAAATCTAAAGTGATTTTTTTATACATAAATCTTGCAGCTAAAGAGGCTCATAAATAAAGTGATTTAGTGGTTCAAACCCTCTATAGCTAAATGGAAAGATATTGAAAACACAAATCAAGCCAATGATATAGTTTGTTGCAAATTGAAGGCAATAATTTGAGCTGATCATCTCTATTTTGATACTTAATATTTTGCTAATAACTTCTTCACACTTATCACCAGTGCCATTAATAAAATGTTTGTAGTAGCGTAATAAATAAATATATGGAAAATGCCCTAGTAACCATTATTTCACATATTGTCTACAACCTCACCTGACACCATAATTAAAAAAGTGGGAAAAAAAACAAGTATAAAATTTTAGTTTATTTTTATAATTAATATAATGTTTGATGTTACTCTATTGAACTGTAATACAACTAAAATATATATATATTTTCTATTTCCCACACACTCACTATTTCATCTCAAATTTTTTATTAAAGCAGTTTATATTCTTATTAAATATATTTAGTTTCATAATAATGTTTGTATCATTTAGCTGGTAATATTATAAATGAAAATTACTTCTATCTTTCATTCCTGTACTGTCTGGGCATTGCGAAATAGTGTTTCTGTTTTTAATTCAATGTACAAATTTTTTATTAAAATTAATATTAAACCAACAGCTGTGATATTTCTGTGAAACAATTCAGGAATAATGATATACAGAGGGTGAGGTAAAGTTTGAAAGGATGACGTGGTCGTCGTACAGTAAATGGAAACACAACTGTCTCAGCAACAATTTAGTTTACATACTCTAAAATTAAGAAAAAACTGAAAATAATGGAGTTCTCTTTTATTTTAGGTATTTGCAAAATATTATTCACTGAAATGCACGGAACATTATTTACAATTTTAACTCTTGGATAATTTAGAAAATAAATTCTCAATCAACAATCATTGAGTTCAATCATCAGTTTTCATGTTTAGCTTTTCACTAACAAGTGGCTTTCCATAAAATCACGGATAGGAACTTCTTTTTTTTTTTGGAACGTCACGTTTCATCAAATTACACTTAAAAAGCCTTTGGGGAAAAATTCACAATTCACCATCTGCTGACCAAAAAGGGCTACTGCAGCTGAGACTCCATGCTGAATCAGCCGGGGATCCTTGTTTTAGAGACAGAGTTCCAGCTCTTTAAACTGTTTTAGCACATTGGTTGTCATTTTCGAGGTGCTAAAATGTTTAAGGCACATTATGGAGCCCGATTGTATTCTTTGGGCTTGACTTAGTTCTATAGTTTTTTGGGATATAGGGAAATATTGGTTGATTCAATTGAAAAGTTGACTCGAGCCAATATTCGAAAAATGACGCTGGGCCGAAAAGAGTTGGCCAGTAAAAGGGATGATAAAACTAGTTTTCGGGCCATCATCATACAAATTTGCACCTTTAAGTATGACTATTTGAAATCGTTTTTTAAAGCATTGGATACTTCTGTCTAATTCCCTCTACTCCCCTGTCTAAAAATCCATTTATCAACACCTATTAGCATTCAAAATATTTTCGGAAATTGGCATTTCGATAAACTTGAATTGCTAAAGCCGATATTGCCATTGAAAAGTATAGCAGTAGTAGTCAATATCATATCTGAATTTTTGTAGGAAATTCAAACACCGGATAAACCCTTATTTGAATCTCAAGAACTGAAAAATTTCTTAAAATCATTAAAGAATAAAGGTCCAGATTTCAGCCATCGGGTCAAATTGCATTTAGCCCTTTCTTTGAAATACAAAACAATAGTATACAGTGCAGTGCTCCCGTGAACCTTCACCCTAATAGTGCTAAAAATAGACATTCGGCTCACATGAAAAGTACGTATCTCATAGCAAGAGATGGACTTAATCCACAATTCTTGACGATTATTGCAGTAGCTCAATAATAATTTTTTGAAAATGTGCAAGATCAAAATAGATTGGTCTGCAGATGTTTCTACGATATACCAATAGGTCCTCTTCTTTCTGAAGGTCTTTTATTCTCGAGAGAACAGAAGGCAGAAAGATAGTGCAGATAGCCAAAATTATAATGCAACGTTTAAAGGAGGTATATAGCACACTCACCCCTCTAGAGCCTATCACCTGGCTCTCAGTATTCCCACCTTCGGTTTAATTAATCAGGCCAAACCTGAAAAGGCCCATCCGAAATTTATGTAGGTCCAGTCATATAAAAGCGTAAAAAGTCAAATTTATTGGGTCCCAATTATTAAAGATAAAAACATAAAATGAAAACATATAATGTGAGTCAAAAGGAAGTCCAAACGCGTTTCGCCTTCTCAATAGATAGGCTTCATCAGTGGATAAAAAATAATCGGAATTGCTTAACTTCTATAGAGCTTGTATATAGTCCTCCCCGTCCGGCTTCAATTGCCGACTGCCGAATTCGCGGCATTTTCTCCGTCGCATAATGATGATGTCATCACATTTCCGGGGTCGGAGGCGCATTCTTACAGCATCTTGTTCTATTTTCAGTTTCGATTTCGCCAGTATCCACAGCGTTTTCTCGCACGAAGAATACAATCGTAAAAACGGACTTCGATCTTTATTTTCTCCTTATTATTGTTATCTTTCTTTGCAATAAACTAAATTATTTTGCATCATTTCAGAATTATTCAATATTGGGGTACCAGCAGGTGCTTTGGAGAGTGATTATTTATGAACTTGGTGGGGAAAGGGGAATAGTGAACCAGATATGAATCCTCTTCGATAATATAAATCATAATTTGGGCTATTGCTTTATACTATTGAGATGTTCTTTTAAGAAAACAATGACGTTGATTCACTAAGCATCGAAATTGTAATGATGATGAACAAGTTGCTGCTTGATAAAATCGAAAGTCACTAGATCTGCAGTAGCCAACTGGAGACACAAATCCCTGCAAGAGCTTTTGAAGATCTAGCATACTCAATCATGTTAGTGAAGAGGTTAAACTTCAATCCCAACTGCCAACATCAAGACAAACCTCTTTAGATGATAATTTAATGCCGTATTTTTTCAGGATTTTATATGGTCAATGGGATTGCAATGTCTTTCTCAACTTCTCTTGCTTTCCATGTGGAAGATCCATTGCAGTTGCAAGTTGTTTTTTTGATCGATTGATAATACAGTTGTTGACTCATTAGTAAGATGCAAAAAATGTCTATTATTTTGTGCTTCCGCACTATTTATTTCTATTCACAAGTAATAGAAAGGAGCTCTATATGACATCTCTGCAATGCACATTGAAAACACATATACGTATTAACTGATAAATAGCCAATAGTTTTCTACCATTGACAGCAAAATTCATAAATTCAAAAAATATATTATTTTGAAATAAATACTGCTAGTGACATTTTGTTGATTTCAAAGCAAAAAGTGCTAAAGCATTGAATCAGAAAAAGCAATAATTGTAAAAAAATAAGTTGACATAAAACAAAGATCAACATAAAAACCTATGGCTGCTTTTGATTTTCTGTGGTCTTCAGATCTACAGGTTTTTCAAATCTACTATCCTGGAAGATTTCCATGAGAATGTTCAGAGTTCTCTGCTTATTTTCACTTTGGACACAACTTTCAGTTTTCTTTCGCAACTCACTGTAGTGCAGAATGATAGCTGAGTCAGCAATTAGAGGGATCCAAGGGGACCTGCTTCCAGTTAATCTGTTTTGAGTTACATTTTATGTGATAATTTTCATCAAATGTCCTTGGTCTTAGCTATTGCCCATTGCTTTACTAAAATAGACCTAAATCTCTCTGCTAAGATCTTGGCACAGAGGCTACAAATCCTCCTGCCAAATGTCATCCATCCAGAACAAATAGGGTTTGTGTCAGGTCGAGAAGCAGAAGATAACAAAAACAAAATTCTCAACAAGCCATCAAAGAGAAACCTGAGCTATTGCATACCTCTCAACTTTCTCAAAATGGTGGGATAGTACCAATTTTGTCCTCTGTCCAGATGTCCTGGATTTATTTTCTGGTGCTTTCTGAAGCAGAATTATCATCGGACAACACAGTTGGGCACAAGACAACTGCAGCATTAAACAACTGTACTGAATTCATTGAATGCAAAGTACTTCCTTTCCATGCACAGCTCCAAAACGGACAAAACCCTGCTGTTCTTATATCATACATCCACCACATCACTGACGATGGAGCAGGTGATGGAACACACACCTACTTGTGGGAAAGTCACCTACCTTTAGGCTAGGGACAGACGAGCGCATTTTCTACAGACTGTGTGTCCATGCAGTACGGACGCACGTTCTGATGGAAGACGCAGTAGTGGCCACACGATCCGTTTTTGTGACTGACGTTATTTTTGACGGATGTAGATGGGAAATGAAAAAACATTTTGTCCATCAAAAATGCTGGACGCATAAATGCAGTCTGTCAGACTATGTTCCATCACTCACACACAAAGCTATGCGGACGTTGCGGACGTGGCGCACTCCGCATGTCCATTCTAGCGGTTTTACGTTCTTGCCTAATCTGCGTCCGTTTGCCACGTCTGTCATGCGTCCGCACTTCCTTGCGACGTACTTCGTGTGTGGGGCTCCATTGGTCAGAATGCTATGCTGCCACAGACGTACAAATGTGTGGCAACACGGACGTGAACACTGCGCTCGTCTGACACGGGCCTTAATCCTCCCATAGCTCCCATGTCAGAAGTAAGGATGAGCATTCGGTTTGGATCTGTTCGGAGTTCGCATCCAATATCGGCCATTCGAAAGTTTGCGAACTTTGAACTTTTTGGGACGTTCACCAAAAGTTTTTTTTTTTTTTAAAAGTATAAAAAATGCTTAAAAAATACAAAAAAATCTAGAAATAAAGAGACTCTTTACTGCAGAATATTACAAGCAACGGTTTATAAGATTGAATTAAAATGGGAATATTTTTAACATTGAAGCCTATGGGATAAAACATTCTTGTTACTAAAACATCAGGCAGACACGGCCCTCTAATCAGGCACTGTAGAGGGCAGCCTGCCGGGGCCTCCCAAGGATCCCCTTGAGGAGCATGCGGCTGCCGGATGATAGAGCTGCGAATGTGCGGGCTAGCCGCCCGGGTGCATGTGGCAGAGACAGGCGCAGGGAGGGAGCCACTGAACCTGTGGCCACGGCAGACTCCCCCCCCCTACCAGGATCCAGGGAGCCCCCACTGACCCGCAGGCTAAGGTAAGGCGACACATTTGTAAAAAAATTAAATCCGAGGACATTTTTAAATGTCCCCAGGAACACAAAATAAAACCTTTTTTTTTCTTTCTATACCGTGCTGAATGTATTTAATTATATATATTAGATACATTCAGCCAGGTAGAGGGAGTGGCATGTGGGCTGCTCGGGGTCTCAGGCAGTGGTTTGTTTTTTTTGTGTGTATATTTTTAGCAAATTTATAGGGGAAGGTAAGGGCAGGTATGATATATATATAAAGATAAGATATATATCTATATTCTTATAAATATATATATCCAGACTTGCATTACACACACATTTTGGCAAATAAATCCCCCCCCCATTTGGCTGATCCCTTCAGAATAAATGTTGAACCCAATAGAGCAGAGAATAATATATATATTCTCTGCTCTGTCGGGTTCAACATTTCTTCTGGAGGGATCAGCCAAATGGGGGGGTGCATTTAGTTGAGATTGTGCACATGCCACCCCCCATGTGCGTATGTGTATATATGGTCTGAGGTCTGTGGGTGGGTGTATATATATATCTGCGTGTTGATATATACGTATATATAGGTCTGCATGTTGATATATACGTATATGTCTGTGTGTGGTATCAATGCATCCCTATTTTATACACAGCACTTCGTGTCCCTATAATATATATGATCAGGGGTTACCTTTTTTTATAATTTTATACTATTCCTATTAAATTATCAGTAATTTTTTATGTATTTTATTCAGTAGAAACCTTTTTTTTTTACAGTTGAAGGTGTGGGGAAAAGACACTCAGAACAAATGAAATGTGAACTCCGTCGCTCAAAGCACCAAAAAAAATGTAGTCCCAAACTACACCAAATACAGTAAAAAATGATGCAAGGGGCAGGTGCTCAGCGCTCCCGTGTTCACAATATAGAGAATATCTCTTGTATATTTAAAGGTACATACATATGTAACACGAATGTATTTGGATATTTAACCACTTCCATGCGGAGGATCACTCAGCGCGTCCTCTGCATGGCTCCTGCTGTGCGGAGGATGCGCTGAGCGCGTCCTCCCTTTGGGGTCAGCGTTCGGCCGGGTTCCGGCCGATCGCTGGCCCCCCCGGTGCGGGCTGACATCCTCGATGTCAGCCCAGCATCCGGAACAGCCGCCGATGAAATTAGGTGTCATCGCGGCAGCGCAATGACACCTAATTCAGGCGCCCCCCCGCATGTGCGGAGGAGGCGCCTGAAAGGGAGGGGGGAGGTCCTTCGGACCTCTCTCCCTCCCGATCGGTGGCGTTGCGGGGGTTAACCCAGGCACCATTTGGAAGGGCACAGCCTGCCCTTCCAAATGGTGCCTGGCATTAACCCCTGGGGAGCTGGATCGCGAATCGGCGCTGAAAAGCGCCGGTTCGTGATCCTTTCCCGGAGCTGGCCGACATCTTGGATGTCGGCCAAGCCTCCGGGAACTCCCCCTGAGGACTGGCGTCATCGTGCATAGCACGATGATGCCAGTCCTAGAGTTAACCCCTAACTGACACCAACGGTGGAGATAGGGAGTTCATTGGAACTCCCTATCTCCCAATCCGTGGCAGCTAGGGGTTAAAGTTTGGTATGGTTGGATCAGCCAGAGCATGGCCGTTCCAACGATACCAAACACTACTGTGAAAAAAGTTTTTTTTAAAAAATAAAAATTAAAAATAAAAATAAAAATATATTTAAAAAAAATTATAAAAAAAAATATACATTTTTTTTCTTTTTTTTGGTTCGTTAATGCAGCAATATTGTTCCCATTTCAATTATAATGTGAACAATGATGCTGCACTAACGATTTTTGTATGCGGTGCGTTTGTTAAAAATCGTGTAATTTTCCCAAAAAAAAATGTAACGAGACCCCATCTCTAATTTTTTTAACAAGCGCACCCCATACAAAATATAACCGCAATTGCTCGCATGTTAAAATGTGAAAATAAACACTTTACACGTTGTAAATTATTGAAAATACATATTTTATTGCATTTTTTGTTATAATATACAGACATGACATAACGTATACATATAATAATGACATATTATGAATCTACCGAGTCTGACGGAAAGAACGATATATAATATGTCTGGGTCATATACTAAAATAAGCCTTCAAAACACGTTTAAACATGAGCAAAACTGGTAAAAATGACCTCAGCACAGAGGTGTGAAAAGCCTCAGCAGCGAAAGGGTTAATAAATATAACAGTTCATAGTTCATCAATATTTTCCTAGAAGAAAAGAAAAAAGGTATAATAGTGAAGTCCAGCTTTCACAATATGCAATAGAAAGAAGGGGGGATGGACCCACTCACACTTTCAAGAGCCTCGATCACCTCGCCTGCGGGTGTTTCAATCGGCTCACCCAATAGAACTCGACGGTTGGCCCGTCGTGTAGCCTTGGTGTCCTTTAGGGATCCCGGGTAGTCCACAGGTCCTGCGGTAGTTAAATGCTGAAGTACTCAATTAGAAAGGTACCATCATAAAATAATATGGGAAGGAATTCTTTCCTGTTTACTGAAAATGTATATTTATTATGGCACAAAATAAAAAATAAATCAATACGCGTTTCACCCTTTAGGGCTTCATCAGTTGATAAATAAAAATAATATAGGGAAGATCCCCCCATTGGTAATGTTACCCCCCGATGGGGGGGATCTTCCCTATATTACTTAATTTTATTTATCAACTGATGAAGCCGTAAAGGGTGAAACACGTATTGATATATTTTTTATTTTGTGCCATAATAAATATACATTTTCAGTAAACAGGAAAGAATTCCTTCCCATATTCCTTCCCGTGCGTCGCTACACGCTCAGTGTGTCTCAGCCTTTATTCCCGCATCGCTAGCTTGCTTGTTCTGAGGACCCGATCTGTTGCCGATTTTGCCTGCCATTTGACTATTCTCTCTGTGTATTCCCTGCCTGTTCTGTTTGCTTCCTGTTGCTATCGGTGTGCGCCGATTCTCACCATATACAGTAGCGCAGTACAAGTGCCTAAACATTGCTGACCCGGTTTTGTTATAGAAACATAGAAACATAGAAAATGTCGGCAGATAAGAACCTTTCGGCCCATCTAGTCTGCCCAATTATATGGATACTTTACCTGGATTTATCTTTTGTTTAGGATAGCCTTATGCCTATCCCATGCTTGCTTAAATTCAATTACTGTTTTGGCCTCTACCACTTCAACTGGAAGGCTGTTCCATGTATCCACCACCCTCTCAGTAAAATAATGCTTACTGATGTTACTTTTAAACCTTTGACCCTCTAATCTAAGACTATGTCCTCTTGTTTTGCTATTTTGTTTCCTTTTAAATATACTCCCTTCCTCTACCTTGTGGATTCCCTTTACGTATTTAAATGTTTCTATCATATCTCCTCTGTCTCGTCTTTTTTCCAAGCTGTACATGTTAAGATCATTAAGCCTTTCCTGGTAACTTTTCTCCTTCAAGCCGTACACCATTTTAGTAGCCCTTCTCTGAACTCTCTCTAAGATGTCTATATCCTTCTGGAGATACGGTCTCCAGTACTGCACACAGTACTCCAAGTGAGGTCTCACCAGTGCTCTGTACAGTGGCATGAGCACTTCCCTTTCCTACTGCTAATACCTCTCCCTACACAACCAAGCATTCTGCTAGCATTTCCTGCTGCTCTATTACATTGACTACTTACCCTTAGATCCTCTGAAATAATGACCCCTAAATCCCTTTCCTCAGATGTTGAGGTTAGGACTGTATCAAATATTCTATATTCAGCCCTTGGGTTTTTACGTCCCAGGTGCATTATCTTGCACTTATCCACATTAAAACTCAATTGCCACAACTCCGACCATTTTTTTAGTTTACCTAAATCATTTGTCATTTGGCTGATCCCTCCAGGAACGTCAACCCTGTTGCAAATCTTTGTGTCATCAGCAAAAAGACATACTTTTCCATTAATACCTTCTGCAATATCACTAATAAAAATATTAAAGAGAATGAGTCCAAGTACTGACCCCTGAGGTACCCCACTGGTAACAAGACCTTGCGCCGAATAAACTCCATTTACCACAACCCTCTGTTGTCTGTCACTCAGCCACTGCCTAATCCATTCAACAATATTGGAATCCAAACTCAAAGATTGCAATTTATTGATAAGCCTTCTATGCGGAACAGTATCAAAAGCCTTACTGAAATCTAAATAAGCAATGTCTACTGCACCACCTGTGTCTATTATTTTTGTTACCCAATCAAAAAAATCAATAAGATTAGTTTGGCATGATCTCCCTGAGGTAAACCCATGTTGTTTCTGATCCTGTAATCTATGTGTTTTTAGATGTTCAACAATCCTTTCCTTTAACATGGTTTCCATTAATTTCCCCACTACTGACGTAAGACTAACTGGCCTATAGTTCCGATTCCTCCCTACTACCCTTCTTGTAAAATGGGCACAACATTTGCTAATTTCCAGTCTTCTGGGACGACTCCCGTTAACAAGGATTGGTTAAATAAATCTGTTAACGGTTTTGCTATTACATCACTGAGCTCTTAATAATTTAGGGTGGATCCCATCAGGCCCCATTGACTTATTTGTCTTTACTTTAGACAGCTGCTGTAGAACCTCCTCCTCTGTAAACTCATATGTAAATGTCTCTTTAGTGTTTCCTCCTAACTGAGGTCCCTTTCCTTCTGCAAAGACTGAACAAAAATATTCATTGAGGCAGTCAGCGAGACTTTTATCCTCTTCTACATACCTTCCTTCGTTTTTAATCTAACTAATCCTTGTTTTACTTTTCTTTTCTCGTTTATGTATCTAAAAAATGTTTTGTCCCCCTTTTTTACTGACAGAGCTATTTTCACTTCTGCGTGTGCTTTGGAAGCTCTTATAAATTGCTTTGCCTCTTTCTGCCTAATCTTATAGGTTTGCCTATCTTCTTCACTCTGAGTTTTTTTATAATTATTGAATGCTATCTTTTTGTTCTTCACTATTTTGGCCACTTCTGTTCGACTCATCACTAGTCAGAAGGTATGCTGGTCACTTACACGGAAGTAGGTTGAAATTAAAGAGGTCTTTTCTAAAGTGATACTCTAAAGTTAGAACAAGAGGGGAGGAAACAAACTGGTTACACAAACATTAACCCCTCATGACCCATCTAGCACACCCTCATATTCTAATCCTAGAGTTAATACAGAAAACCTTAAATCCAACACCAGGCTCCCTCGGGGGCCACTCTGGTTTTAACATGCTGCCAACTGAAGCAGCAGCAGTCACATGACCTGGGGGTTGCTGGACACTCAAATGAATGTATAGCCAATCCAATGGGTCTCAATGTGAGCACATTGTAAGCCATGGGCTGGAATCATGCAAGAAGAGTACCACCTCCTTCCTGTTATCCAGAAACCTGAATCAGCACTCCAAGACACTCTGTATGGAAAGGGAGGAATGAGGATACTCAGATCACTGTGGTCATCCAATCTACAATGAGTTGTAATAGTGCTTAGGCCAGTGATGGTGAACCTTGGCATTTCAGATGTTTTTAAACTTCATGTCCCATGATGCTCAGTTAGCCTTAAAGCCGATGGGGCATCATGGGACATGTAGCTCAGAAACATCTGGGGTGCCAAGGTTCTCCATCACTGGCTTAGAATGTCCCTTTAAGAGGAACTTTAAAATGTGCTGACTTGGGTCGTTAAAAACAGGAACAAATCTGTAACTGCTACTGAATTCCTTACCACAACATTCTGCAAGAATTCTAATATTATACATATAAACAAAAGGTACATTCCAAGCAAGACCAATTTCACAACATTCTGTTTTAGAGAGAAGTATAAGATTATAAATGTATAAGACATTTTTGTTGAAATTATAAAAACTCACATTAAGTTTTCAAGCTATCACAGTATCTAAAAGACATAAATGCTACGGTTTCAATGAAAGAAGCAATAGAAAGCGAGAGAGGGTAAAAAAAAAAACAGCCAGCTACAACTCTCTTAACATTTCCAGGTGATATATAAATGGATATGGCTAAGTGGTACATACAAACTGGTTGCGGTCTCCTTTATAAGGGACCAATTATAGTGCTCTATCACAATGTGAATATAGGTTAGCTGTACCTAGATAAATATTTGGCGCTGGAGATGAGAAACTTTAGCAGGAACCATGCACTGGTACAGTGTATAACAATATTGCAATTTGTAACCGTCACTCCCTATCGGGGCGTCCCAACGATACAGCAAAACAAAACGAAAATGCAGGCTAATCAAAAACTCTGTTTTTGAATTAGGAACAAATTATCCAACTGCCTACATAGGCGCAACTCAATTAGTATACAAATAAATATTCTGTCCATTGACATAAATTACCCAACTCAATTAGTTACTAAACGAAGAAATTCTGTCCATTGACATCAACACAACCCCAACTCAATTAGTTGTTATGTGAAAAAATATATTTTTTGTGATATTGACACAAATATGCCCAACGGGCGTTTCACTGCCACAATATCGGCAGTTTCCTCAGGAGCTTATGAGGTTCCTATGAATCAGGACCACTTTAAATAGTTGAGCAATCTTTTAATTAAACTATTTGTATGATAGGTGTGCTGTCAATTACGGACCGCCGTACGGTTTTGGTGTTTACATTATGACATGGGGAAAGAAGCTATATAGTCTCTCCTCCAATCACGTGACCACTAAAAGCCAATTGGTATTAGGCAAGAGATTTCATTGATCTTCGAAGGAGCTAAAAAGATACTGTTTGTCACGGTGTAGCCAGGGGGTTGACGAGCCAAGGTGTGGTTACACAAAACAGCCAGATAATTGGGGTTTGCAAAGTAAAAAGGTTTATTACTGAAAGGAACAGAAGTAAAATCAGGAAAGGGGACAATGAATAAGTAATAAAACACAATGGAAACTGGTGAAAAATATAATATAAACAGCGGGCAGGGTACACTGAACGGATGGGACAGGATACTGAATGGCACAGACACTGAACACAGGGTAACACAGGGGTTAACAGAACAGGTACTTACTAGATACACAGGGGGCAGATCAGAAGACACAGAGGGTAGAAGGAACGAATAATAAATGACAAGCGAGGTATCAGGAGGGCTGTAGCAGTAGGGTGGTCATATCATGCAGAGGTCTTGGCAGGCAGTGAGCAGAGAGTGGTCAAGTCCATAGCAAAAGGTCATACACAGGAGGTCAATAGATGAGGGTGGTCTCCACAGGTTACTTGCAGGTAGATGGATTCCACAGGATGCAATGAGATGCAATGAGGGATGAGGGTGGTCTCCACAGGATACTGCAGGTAGGTGGTTTCCACAGGATACAATGAGGGGCAATGAAGGTGGTCTCCACAGGATACAATGAGGGGCAATGAAGGATGAAGGTGGTCTCCACAGGATACAATGAGAGTCTTTGTGCAGAGCAGGCAAGACAGGCACACCATGAAGCTTCTAAGGATAGAAGGGTAATGCAGAAGCACTGCTTGACAGGTGAGGCCTGGTTTTATGGGTATTGCAGGCCCAGCCCACACCTGAGGCTGGAGAGGTGATGGGAAAAGTCAGGGATGGAGTCTTGAGTGCCTGGACATCAGTCCAGATAGTTGGAAAAGCCGGACCGGATCCAGGTTCTTAAAGAAGACAGCTCCTACTTCCCTTTCTTCCGGCGTCTGCGGCGCGAACCATGACACTGTTGTATATATGGACACAACCTGATATACATCCGTGTCCTTCGTATCATATAGTGCTCATATGGAATACATTCTAAATCAGAGAGTCCTCACTTTATTGATGTCAAATGGTTTTATCAGTCTCTCCTCCGGTCACGTGACCACTAAAAGCCAATTGGCATTAAGCAGGAAATTCGTTGATGTTAGAAGGAGCTAAAAAGATACTGTTGTATATATGGACACGACCTGATCTCCATCCATGTCCCTCGTATCATGTAGTTCTCATATGGAATACATTCTAAATTAGAAAGTCCTTGCTTTATTAATGTCAAATGGTCTTATGAGTCTCTGCTACCACCAAAAATTTCCGGGTATCGTAAAGGCTATAAAGACAAGTAAATTCCTATTAATAATACTATATTGTTTGAAAAGTAAGATGCCCATACTCTAAATTCTGTTAAGATGTTTAAAATTCTTTACTATCTGATGCTCCCACCAACAAATAAAGTGAATCACTGTATAATGCACCTATTGGATGATTGCTGTACAGATTTCACAAACTATGTTCCTATATATGGAGTGAAGCTAAAACCCTCATTAAGTCCCATCAGGTTCAACGTTTTTAATTGATATATCCAAAAGCTCTCACGTCTTCTTAGATATATGTCATAGTCAACTTGTCTTTGTGACCGAATCACCTTTTCAACCCCACACAGAACCTTAGGACATTTATGTCATTATTATGTCGTTGTAATACATGTCGTGCCACCGGAGTATCATGCTGATTTCTTATAGAGCGAATGTGTTCCAAAATTCGATGTTTAAAGGGTCTAAATGTTTTTCCCACATATAGCATTCCACATCTGCATGTGATTGCATATACCAAGCCTTTTTTGTTGCAATTGAAGAAAGATTTTATGGGGTATAGGGTAGTGCGTCCCGAATCTGTAATTTTCTGGGAATCTTGTTGTATGAATTTGCATGCACTGAGTAAGGTTCAAGAAGGCAGAATAAATTAAGGTATGTGGTTAGGTCAGGGATCTCACAATCTGTGACACAGATGTTGGCTGCCTACAAATACCAGAAATCTTTGCATGCAATAGATGGAAAGAGAATCATGGAAGTTGTAGTTCAGAAACATCTGGGGGGCCAGAGTTTGAGATGTATAATGTCAAAATCAGGATAAATGCGTTGGGGTAGGTCACCTGATGGGCAAAAAGACTGCCACATACTCAAATGATAGTGGCCATGTTCGGGCATAAGAGAGAGATTGCTGATCCTTGAGAACATGAGAAATGAACAGGTACGCACACACAGGGCTGCCATCAGAAATCTCAGGGGCCCCTTACAGAACCACTGGTTGGGGCCCTCAGCTGGCTATTTCCTTAAACTAACTAAAAATAATACATTTTGCCTCGTCTTCTGTTTACCTTCTTGTACACGGATTGGGCTAAATCCCTGGTGGATAAAATTAGTTTCCTGGTGGCAGAGTGTTCGCTCTGCACCTATACCTGGTGCGGACCATACTAATCTCTCCCTCAGTGATGAGTCAGAGTGCTTTTATCAGCCCCAGATGCTGCAGCCGATCGTGAAATTACTTGGTATCCCGATAGGCCTATCCAGGGGTAGCATGGAGGGTTCCATACATCTGAGGCACCTCGAGAAGTTCCAAAGCGTTTGGTAAGGGCCCCCTTGAGCCACTGGGCCCCTAAACATATCAGGCCCTATTACAATATTTGCGCTGGCGCAAAAACGCATTAACGCGAGGAGTTGTGCTGAACGTCGTATTACAATGTCAGCGCAACAAACGCACGTATTCGTCTACCGCGGGTGAATCTGCGCGAACCCTGCGTGAGCGTACTTTACTTAACATTGTGAGCGCAAAGGCATTTGTGTGCTGGTACGCAGATGGTATTACAATCTATGCGCAGGAATTACCGTATAGCTTTTCCGCGCATATTTTAGCAACTCCTAAAAGCTGGTGTTAAAAGCTGGTGTTAAAGGCAAATCTGAACAACCTGGCCGAACCCAAATACACCAGCCCATA
Source organism: Leptobrachium leishanense (assembly GCA_009667805.1). Taxonomy (NCBI): domain Eukaryota; kingdom Metazoa; phylum Chordata; class Amphibia; order Anura; family Megophryidae; genus Leptobrachium; species Leptobrachium leishanense. Next base: position 316,781,559 of record CM019066.1, on the reverse strand, counting down.
AAAAAAAGCAGCAAAGTATAGTTACACATTCTACTCATACCAAACCAATAAAATGGAGAAGTTATGTGTGCATTTATTATTGCTGCAGCATATATGCTCAGATTGACTTTGACAGGCTCAAAAACTTAACGTGAGATAATTGTGGTTCTTAAATTCTGATTGGCTGAATCGCATGAAAAAAACAGTCCGCACACTGATTTCTGCGCGCAACGTTACTGCGCGCGCATTTGTGTGCGTCCATTTAACACGCGTTATTGCTCGACGGATGAAAAATGCGCAAGGATTGTATTTCCAGCGGTGATTTCCGCGCGTTAATGTTTAACGCTTGGCGCACAAATTCACGCATTGCGCAAGCGTTTTAACGCAAAGATTGTAATAGGGCCCATCATGGGCTGTCACCCCTGATGGCTGTCCTGTGCACACAGCCAAAAGAATTGTCATGCCCGACCGCTCAGCTACCTCACCGCCCATTCCCACGTCGGCCGCCTCTCCAGGGATCCTCAATCCACCCAGTGCCCATCTTCCACGGCAACCTCATCCGGGTCCCCTGCGGCTTGGTATCTGGCTGTGTCTTCAAGCCTGTTTACTATGTGAGGTCAGATCCTCCTTCTAACGGTTGGCATCACTCAATACTCGGAGTGCCATGGCCTCTGTCCTCCAGGCGTGTGGCCAAGATGACATCTGGGTATAAGGGGAGCTGTTAGGTGAGGTCACCATGATAGGTGAGCTGTTAGGAAGAAGGTTGCTGATAGGCTGGGGACTCCTGGGAGGCTGGCCTGGGATGTGTTCCTAGGGCAGGTGCAGGGTTCAACTGCAGAATGTGTCCACCTCACCTGTGGTGTATTTAAACCACTGGCACCTTACTTCAGTATTGCTCAGCATCCTAGTGCATTATGAAGCTCTTTCTGTATTGAACGTTGCCCTTGCGTTGTTATATTGCCTTTGCACCACTGCCACCTGCCCTGACCCAGAATTCCTTGACTACGCCTTTGGATCTCCCTTTTGTACCTAACTCTGGACATATGTCTAGATATACCACGTCCACACCACCTAAGTCGCTACAAGAACCTGGTATTAAAGCGGGACAGCGACATGACCATCGGTAGAGTTGAGACAAATGTTCTCTGCAATTCGATACTTTGAGACTATATGGAAACATGACAACAATTACATTTTTTATAATTAATTTATTATAAGGATTTGGTCACACATACATTAGTGTTTCAAGCATACATCTCTACACTATCAGGGTTATTCAAAGAGCACAGTGCTCTTTCATTCCCCACATTTCGGGGAATCAAATTCCCCAGCCCTGCGGTGAATTCAGCATTCACCGCAGGGTCCCTGAAGTGCAGGGCAAATTCACTGAATCGAACGTAAAAAAAAGCTAAAAACAACAGATTCGATCCGATAAGCCGCTGTAAAACCACCGAATTCATCCAGTAAAAGCAGAAGATCTGCTGAACAGCCGCCTGAAAAAGCCAACAAGCCGACGAACGGGGTGCAAAAAAAACTTTTAAAAGCTGTTTGCAAAAAACTACAAGAGAAAAATGCCTGGAACTAATATATAAAGTCCTATGAACAATAATGAAAAGGTCTGTTACAGTAGAGATAACGCTATTCAAAAAAAAATCGTAAAAAAAATTTGCCGAAAAAATCCTAAAAATGAAATAAAGACTTTATGTTGCAGATTAAAAGAATAAATGGTTTAATAAATATTCAATAAAAACAGGAATATTTTTATACTGAAACCTATTGGATTCATCTAATTAAACTTGACAAATGAAAGCACTGAAAATCAAGGCAATGACATTTTGCTGCTTTTCAGTGTTCTCTGAATAGATTAACCATTGCTTCTCTATGGGGTTTTCACTGCTGTTGAAGATCACCGTATTTTGTCGGCAATTCGCTAATATTTGGCGAATTGTCAGCTTTTGAATAGCCAAAAATGGCCACAAAATAGCACCATACGGGGAAATTCACTGTTCGGAGCAATTTCAGGGCCAGTTCAGCTTTCTCTGAATAACCCTGTGTATGGTTAAAAGATTTCAAAATGCCATCATGGAAAAAAATCTTTGATCATGTAATCTCATCTGCTTACATTTAGAAGCAGCTTGTTTGTTATAATTTAAACAAGTTTAACCTAATCTTTCAGGAGAATCTGTCTTCAAGATAAAACCAGATAAAACCATTTACTGTTGCTATCAGTTGCATCCTCTCACTTTTCAAAAATAGTGAGAATCTGATGTGGTGATCGTTTCCTCCATGGAGATCGTCACTTAGAAGTGTTTATGCATTCTGTTTACCCTGAAAAAGGATTTACATGAAGTAAACAAAAGAGAAGTATTGTACTATGTCCAAGTTTGAATTGAAATGCTACAAGGACATAGAGCGCCCCTGAGGAATAATTTAACACTTAAGAACAAGAGTGGGTTGTTGAATTCTCTATCCTAGAAAGAAAAACAGAGCTTACTATGCAATAGTTATGGATGTTTATAGTTTTAACAATCATAAAAATATAGAACAGCTGTTGGACCGATGACATGATTTTCCCACTAAGCCCATCAGGGACAAAATCCACTGTTAACACCAGAAATTATTTTTTACGCCCTCGCATTTCTAACGCACAGCATCATCCCAGCGCAACAGCGATTTTCTATAATTACCAGCTGGAGATACACCTGCCTGACACACACACAAAATGCTGTGCAGATGGTAGAGGAATCTACATCGAAATTAAATGGATAAATGCAACTTTTCCAAATTGATGTCTTAACAAATTATATTTTAATCAGAAATTAGAGAGTTTACAAGATTCAAAATAGCATTTGGTTTAATCAGGTGAACAAGTCAACAATTACCCCAGAGGCGTATCTAGAAACCTCAGGGCCCAGGTGCGGGAATCCGTGATGCCCCCTTCACCCTACGCAAAAACATATTTTGACCCCCCCCCAGTCACCACTCACTGGAACCCTCCAGGTCCACAATGTCGACTCCACAGTGATAAAACTCACAGCAATGTGTGGTGTGTATGAGTGTATCACAACGTTCCATAGCAATAAATCTCACAGTAATGTGCAGTGTGTATGAGTGTATCACAACGCTCCATAGCAATAAAACTCTCAGTAATGTGCGGTGTGTAAGAGCGTATCACAACGCTCCACAGCAATAAAACTCACAGTAATGTGCGATGTGTATGAGTGTATCACAAAGCTCCACAGCAATAAACCTCACAGTAATATGCTGTGTGTATGAGTGTATCACAGAGCTCCACAACAATAAAACTCACCGTAATGTATGGTGTGTATGAGCGTATCACAGAGCTGCACAGCAATAAAACTCACAGTAATGTGCAGTGTGTATGAGCGTATCACAGAGTTCCACAGCAATAAAACTCATAGTAATGTGCAGTGTGTATGAGCTCCACACAGAGCTCCACACAGCGATAAAACTCATAGTAATGTGCAGTGTGTATGAGTGTATCACAGAGCTCCACAACAATAAAACTCACCGTAATGTATGGTGTGTATAAGCGTATCACAGAGCTGCACACCAATAAAACTCACAGTAATATGCAGTGTATGAGTGCATCACAGAGTTCCACAGCAATAAAACTCATAGTAATGTGAAGTGTGTATGAGCGTATCACAGAGCTGTACAGCAATAAAATTCATAGTAATGTGAGGTGTGTATTACAGAGCGACACAGCAATAAAACTCAAAGTAATGTGCTGCTTTTGGATATAAAAATGGAAAAATATTTCTTCCTTTTGTAGCGCTCACTCCCGGAGGAGCCGCTGAATTTAACCTCGGGTTAGTCTCTCCGCACTAGGGAATAAATACACACCAGCACTGTTGTGGATTTTATAAATTATATACTTTACTGGTCTCAATAAAGCGGCATATATAATGTAAGAACGGTATATAGAAAACAGGATTTCGTAATGCGAGAAACGCGCAGCGGTAAAAGAAAAGTTTAACCCCTTCGTCTCTGGAGTGTAAGTCCCATGCAGGTTATGCCCCAAAAAGTGTGTGTGTGTGAGCTCAGGTACCCGGGTACTATATTCGACTGGCCAGTGAATGGATTTAATAAATCTTCGACTAGTCATGTTGGGGCCCTGTAGGTTTAAGCAATACTGCAGCGTGCTTCGTTAAACTTTGACTGTGGCCTGGAAGGCCTCTCACCTATCCGCCAGACAATCTGTTCCGCTGCCCGATCAAGGACGTCTCTCCGCTGGATTATACTGGGACCCTGTGCCACCGGATCCGCTTCTCCTGCTTGTCCGTCTTCTACAACAAGATCTACGGCCTAACGCCTGCACTCCCAGTGGATCATCGCGGTCTCCTTACTCGGGGTCCAATCTGGAACTCTGTGTCTGTGCAAAACCTCTCAGCGGTGGATTACTAGGTCTCTGGCAAGTCACTGTATCGATCCCCAGCGTCGGCAAGGCAACGCCTGCTCTCCGGCCTGGTAACAATCGCTCACAGTCTCACGTGCGTCTTACTCTGTTCACCGCACGGCTCACACTGGCTCTCCTTCGAACGAGGCTGCGGATGTCCTTTCCTCCTTCCCCACCCACTTCCTGTCTCTGCCCCAAAGCATGCTGGAAAACGTAGTCTCATTGTGTCCAGTATAGTTTACATTGCGCTTGTCTCCCTCTGGTGGCCAAACCCAAGCAATACAGCAACAGAGTTTTAAACAGCGCTACACTCTCCCCCTCCTAGAACACTTGGGTCTCTCCAAGGAGGTATAACAATACATAACATTAGGCAATGTATACAGGTTCAGCAGCAAACATACAATGGGTCATATATACATCCTCAAGTTGACTCATGCTCCTGACTACCTCAGCTAACATAGCAGACACTTCGGGCAACCTTTGCACTGTGGTGACAGCCTCTTCAGTGCTATGTCCTGGTGAGTAATAGGTAAGTCTCTGTCGGGGGTCGGATAGAACATTTTAATTCTGGCTCCATCAGCTCCTCTTCAGGTGGAAGTACTACAGGTACGGGTTCAGTTCTTTCGTCCACAACTGGAACAGACATCTCTTCGGAGTATGATCCTTCTAGTGAAGGCATAGAACTATAATCATAGGATGCGTTTTCAGGAACTACAGGAATTTCCAAAGTTTCGGGAACTTCCAATTGGAATTCAGGAGCCTCAGGCCTCAGGTTACTTTCCCACCGTTCGGGAACTGGAATGACCTCGTCAGGTTCTGGCGAGCGCACCCAGTCCAGACAAAAACTTCCTTCCTCACTATCCTCTTCACTCTCTTCAACAACCCGTGTCTGCTGAGACCGAGTAACGGGAGTCGAGCGTGGAGCAGGCGGGTTCAGTAGAGAAAGTTCGTCTCCAACTGGTATCCTTACAGCCTCCCTCACAGGTAACAGATGATTTCGGTGCCAGTTTTTAAGAGGCCCAGCCTTTCCATCTGGTCGGATTTGGTAAACTGGCAAACCCGGCAGTTGCTTGCAGACAATGTAGACTTGAGAACTCCATCTATCCGCCAACTTATGCCTTGCAGAAGCACCCAAGTTCTTCAACAAAAGCCTATCACCGGGTTGTAGATCCTGTATCCGAACTCTCAAGTCGTAGTTTCGCTTATTCCTCTGTTCCCTGTTTCCTGAGGTCAAACGGGCCTGTTCAAACGCAGAGGCCAAATTTTTTCCGAAGGCTATCCACATAGTTTCTATGAGAGGCCACAGATGTCTGATCAAGAGATAACCCAAACGCCAAATCAAAGACGGTACGGTGAGTATGCAATAACGTCACTCTCCGTACTGTTGTACGCATGCACCAGTGTAGTGATGTGACAACTCCAACCCTGCTTCTCTCTGCTTGACAATGTCCCCAACATATTTAGCAGCGTGCGATTAAACCTTTCCGGTTGAGCATCACCTTGAGGGTGATATGGTTTAGATCGGGTTTTCTGAATTCCTAGCAGTTCCAGCAATTGCCCAACAAGCCGGCTTCCGAAGTCTCTGCCCTGATCCGAGTGGATTCTCCTTGGTAGGCCATAGTGAACAAAAAACGTTTCCATCAGGACCTTCGCCACAGTAGGAGGAAGTTGGTCTTTAGTAGAGAGAGCTTGGGCATAACGCGTGAAATGATCAGTCACTACTAGAATATTTACCTGCCCACTAGCATCCGGCTCTAAGCACAGGAAATCAATGCACACCAAATCCATAGGTCCTTGACTTTGCAGGTGGCTCATTGGAGCAGTTCGAGTGGGTAGGGTCTTCCTCTGGATGCACCTCAGACACGAATAGCAGTAACTTTCAACTTCAGATCTCATACAGGGCCAATAAAATCTGTCTCGCACTAGCTTAAAAGTTCTCTCTGCACCCAAATGTCCATGTTCATTGTGTAATGACTGCAGCACACCCTCTCTGTGTTTGGTGGGAAGGAACAACTGCTGGGTCTCTTCAGCATTGTTTGAGGGGCCCCTTCGGTAGACCACCCCATCCAACATCTTCAACCGTTCCCACTCTTTGTATACCAATCGGGCTCCTTCTGGGGAATTTGTCAGTAGAATTTCCCATTTGTTCGTGGTTAGGGCCTTCACTGTTAACGCAATCAAAGGATCTCTAGCCTGATCGGTTCTCAGGTCCTGCTTTGAAAAGGTAGGCAGACTTTCATCCCTCAGCTGTGTAGGATTGCAATAGAACTCTGGAACAGTCGCAGCCATAACTCCTATAGCTTCTGCTTCAACCACTCCCTTGACCCATCGTTCTGTCCCTTGACATAAGGCTTGCACCCCATCTGGAGTCAGCTGAGTCCATTCCGTAGTGTAGGGCCTTCTAGACAAAGCATCTGCATCTCGATTATTCACTCCAGGGCGATACTTCAGGCTGAACCGAAACCCTGACAGAGCTGCCAACCACCGATGTCCCGTTGCATCCAGCTTCGCAGTAGTAAGGACGTATGTAAGAGGATTGTTGTCAGTCTTGATCACGAATTCAGCCCCATACAGATAATCTTTCAGTTTGTCTACTACCGCCCACTTCAAGGCTAGGAACTCCTCCAACTTGTGGGTAGGATAGTTCTTCTCTGAAGGCGTAAGACTTCGGCTCACATATGCTACAGGCCGCAACAATCCACCATTTTCCTGGTAAAGGACTCCCCCTAGGCCTTCTCTGCTGGCATCCACATGTAATTCGTACGGCTTATGAGGGTCAGCGTAAGCCAAGACGGGAGCTCGAGTTAGGCTCTCCTTCAACTTCATGAAAGCACCTTCACATCGATCAGTCCATTCTTCTTGAATGGATTCTCGGGCCTTCCTTTGCCCTTTAGCCGATGAACCTTGATCAGAGGCTTTGGAGCCTTCTTCCACATCTTCCTTCTGTAGGAGCTTATTCAAGGGTTGAGCTATCTTGGCAAATCCTCCTACGAATCTTCGGTAATACCAGCAGAACCCCAGGAAAGATCTAAGTTCAGTAACATTTCGGGGTCTAGGCCAGGAAGCTACGGCTTCCAACTTCCGAGGATCCGTCGAAACACCTTCAGCTGAAACAACATGTCCCAGGTACGTAACAGAAGGTAGGTAAAATTGACACTTCTCCAGAGACAGTTTCAACCCTTCTTCGTGGAGCCGCTTCAAAACCTTCTCCAACCACTGCTCATGTTCTTCCAGAGTCTTCCAGAACACAATAATATCATCAAGATACACCAACACTTCGATCAGGTTCATGTCTCTGACTGTCTTCTCCATTAACCGTTGGAACGTGGTGGGAGGCCCCGTAAGGCCTTGAGGCATTCTGTTGAACTCAAAGAACCCCAGTGGGCAGATAAACGCAGTCTTCTCTTTGTCCTCAGGATGCATTGGTATCTGATGATACCCACTTCACAGGTCTAGTACACTAAACCATTTTGCTCCAGACAAACACTGTAAGGCATCTTCTATCCGAGGAGTGGCATATTGATCCGGAATGGTTCTCTGATTTAACGTGCGATAGTCTATACATAGACGAATAGAACCATTCTTCTTCCGAACCATCACTATTGGAGAGGCGTATGGACTCCTGGACTCTTGAATCACCTTAGTCCGCTGTAATTCATTCAGCTGTTTTCATAGATCATCCAAGTCTCCCAGCAGAACTCGTCTTGACCTTTCTCGAAACGGCTTATCCTCCTGTAGTCGTATGCGATGTTCAGTGCTCTTGGCTAAACCCACGTCGAACTCATCCTTCGAGAACAAGTCTCTCCATTTTAGGATCTGAGACTGAAGACGTTTTTTCCATTCAGGTGATATGGGAGCGTCCTTAGGATAGAACCTTTCAGCAGGAATCTCTTTATTCACTCCCCCTCCTACATCGGTGGGGCATTCGATGGGCATTCGTGTTTTCAGGATCACGGGAGAATCAGACACATTACACACACTAACTGAGACACTTCCTCGTGTCCGTTTCAGAGCTTTTGTGAAGATTATCTCAGGGATTACTTCTACTCCGGATTCACTCCCATGACTGGGATCAGTTTCCAGCACCAGGGCGGTTGTGTTCCGTTCAACTTAACTGAAGCCCGGAAACGCAACACTTCTCCTGATTGTAGAACCTTCTCTGTTCCGGCCAATCTCCACAAACGCCCCACTTCGGTAGGTGCCCTCCGTTCTTCGACCATTCGCTGATAGACCGGACGTAACATCGGGTGCACTCCTCTAGTAGAACTTTCCTCCATCACTATTGGAGTCAGAAGACGTCTCACCAGATCAGTAATCGTCCCCACTATCATCGAACTTCTGTTGGCCCCTGAAGGCCGAGGACACACAATGGCCAATGCACTGACGCATTGACAAAGACTGAGGTCGAAACGTTGGGATCCCTAGCTCTGCTCTCCATTGGCTTTTTTTCCTAAAGTGCCTGGTAACTTTTTTTGTATTTGTTACATGTTGGTTTCATGTTTGGATATTTCTTCACTCATTGTGATCTTGTAGTAATTGGTTATATATTTATATGTCATATTTTACTTTACTGGATACCAATAAATTGTATTTTTCTATTGGAGTGCATTCTATTTTGATTATTTCTAATGCACTGACGCAACCATCAATCACTCTCACCTTACAGTCCTCTCCTCCTGTTTCCAACCCCAACCCTCCCAGATTGTGAGTTCGTACGGGAATAGTTCCCTCATCTCCTCCTGTACTGTTTGTCAAATGTTGTTCAATGTATTGTAACCCTGTCTATACTGTGCTTATTGTACAGCGCTGCGGAATATGCTGGCGCTTTATAAATAAAGAATAATAATAATAATAAAATCACAACCTTCAGACTGTCCGATAACTTCGGATCCAATTTCTGACTTCACCTGTAGATATCCATCATAGGGAAGCTTCTCGGTTCCGATACCCCAGATCTCAAGGTTCTTTATCTTCTGCAGAGGTATGTGCTTCAAGTGTTTCTTGTAGAAGTCTTGATAGATCAATGTCACTTGAGCCCCCGAGTCTAACAGAGCTTTAGTGTAGACTTCCTCCACTTGGATTGGAATGATGGGAGAAGGACCTATCAGCTGGTCCGGAAACTTTGTCGTAGCCGCAGGAGGTTTAGACCGAGTTCGCTGTACCCTGGCCCTCTTCTTGACTCGAGGAGGTTTTGGGTGTGCATTGTTTCCCCATGATATAGGACCGGATACTAAGGGAATAACTCTTTCAGTCCTGGTAGGCTCAGCAGTTGGCAAGACTCTGGACCCTCTCGATCTTTCGGTTCTGGCTTGCATTTTGGAGAGGTTTTCAACCATTGGGCACCTAGTTTGCTCCTTCACTTGGGCCCTCTGGCGTTTCCTGCCTGTGAGGTAGATAGCAGCCCTTCCAGAGCCTTTAGGAACTCTTCCAGTTTATTTACCTCAGGCCTTTGGTTTTTGCACTGTGCTCGGAAATGACCCATTTCCCCACAACTGAAACACCTCTTCTTTGAAGATGGAGGCGCACTTGCTTGTGGTGATTCGGTTGAAGGACCCTGGCCAGACACCACAGACACTCCAGTTGTCCGCATATCAGTAAGGAACTTCTGCATATCGGTCTGAGTCTCTGCCACCTTCAAAAGTACTCGGCACAGGTCCGTGTGTGCCTGTTTCAGTTCAGCTTCTTGCACCTTCTTAACAGTCTTGTGTATTTCACTATGGGTAAGAATGATTGACTCTTTTGCAGCACTCTCTGTGGATATAGGAATAATCAGATGCTCTTGCCCGTCCACTTCGGATCCATAGGTGTCCAACGAATCATCTTCAGTTTGCAGATATTCGTTATGCCTCACGGGTTGTGCGTAGGGATGAGCTGTTCGGGTTCCGGGTTTTGCCGCATGTTCGACCACAATGGACCAGAATGCATTTTCCCACTGCCTGAAGCTGTAATTGGCTACAGCCTTGCACCTGACCACAGGTCTGGTGCAAGACTGGTTGAACACTATGCCAATCACCGCTCAGAGTCCTGATTGGGCAAATTTTGCCCAATCATGGGCTCACAGAGCTAAGTCCCGCAGCACACTATATAAGGTTTCAAAGCAGCGCTTCTGCACGCATTTCAGAGGAGATTTCAAAGAAGATAGTTGTGTGTGTTGTTACTGCCGGTCTGCCACGCTACTGGGGGGTCTGGGGGGTCTCATTTCGACCAAATATCAGGGAATTTAGGTGATGTGTGTCTTGTCACTGTGCCAGCAAGTTTTTTTTGGGGTTTACAACTTTATTTAAAACATTTGTGAATTGAGGTGATTTTCTGAGTTTTGTCACACTGTGCCAGCAAGTCTTTTTGGGTCTCATTTATACCAAATATCAGGGAATTTAGGTGATGTGTGTCTTGTCACTGTGCCAGCAAGTTTTTTTGGGGTTTACAACTTTATTTAAAACATTTGTGAATTAAGGTGATCTTCTGGGTCTTGTCACCACTGTGCCAGCAAGTCTTTTTGGGTGTAATTTTTACCAAATATCAGGGAATTTAGGTGATGTGTGTCTTGTCACTGTGCCAGCAATTTTTTGGGGGGTTTACAACTTTCTTTAAAACATTTGTGAATTGAGGTGATCTTCTGGGTCTCGTCACACAGCCAGCAATTATTTTTGGGGTTCACTAATTTCTTTAAAACACTTGTGAAATAAGGTGATCTGTGTCTCGTCATACAAACAGTACCACGCTGTATTTTGGGGCTCACTAAATTCTTTAAAACACTTGGGAATTAAGGTGATCTGTGTCTCGTCATACAAACAGTACCACGCTGTATTTTGGGGCTCACTAATTTCTTTAAAACACTTGGGAATTAAGGTGATCTGTGTCTCGTCATACAAAAAGTACCACGCTGTATTTTGGGGCTCACTAATTTCTTTAAAACACTTGGGAATTAAGGTGATCTGTGTCTCGTCATACAAAGAGTACCACGCTGTATTTTGGGGCTCACTAATTTCTTTAAAACACTTGGGAATTAAGGTGATCTGTGTCTCGTCATACAAAAAGTACCACGCTGTATTTTGGGGCTCACTAATTTATTTAAAACACTTGTGAATTAAGGTGATCTGTGTCTCATCATACAAAAAGTACCACGCTGTATTTTGGGGCTCACTAATTTCTTTAAAACACTTGGGAATTAAGGTGATCTGTGTCTCGTCATACAAAAAGTACCACGCTGTATTTTGGGGCTCACTAATTTCTTTAAAACACTTGGGAATTAAGGTGATCTTCTGTGTCTCGTCACACAGCCAGCAATTTTTTTTGGGGCTCACTAATTTCTTTAAAACACTTGGGAATTAAGGTGATCTGTGTCTCGTCATACAAACAGTACCACGTTGTATTTTGGGGCTCACTAATTTCTTTAAAACACTTGGGAATTAAGGTTATCTGTGTCTCGTCATACAAACAGTACCACGCTGTATTTTGGGGCTCACTAATTTCTTTAAAACACTTGGGAATTAAGGTGATCTGTGTCTCGTCATACATACAGTACCACGCTGTATTTTGGGGCTCACTAATTTCTTTAAAACATTTGTGAATTAAGGTGATCTGTCTCTTGTCACTGGCTGCCAGCTATCAGTGTGTCTCACTGAGTTATACTAGAGTTATTTAAATCTTTATACCAGAGTTGAATCAGAGTTCTGTATATATTAATCTATATATCACTCACCATGTCTGAAAGAACAAAAAGGACAGGCAGACGCTCCCAGCCACAGATAAGAGGGCAAGCAGCCCCTGTGTCGGGAGGCTTTGTCTCTGGTCGTGGTGGACGTGGTGCATCCTCTGCAGGGGCACGCTTGTCCTTTCTAACTGGTGCTGGCCGTCTTAAGCAGCAGCAACATACAGAGGACTTGGTGGATTGGCTAACCAGGCCATCCTCATCCTCCGAGTCCTCTGCCAGCCAGGCTTCTAGTGCTTTACAGTCCACTTCAGCTGCCAAAGCATCTATTATTATTATTATTATTCTTTATTTATAAAGCGCCAGCATATTCCGCAGCGCTGTACAATAAGCACAGTATAGACAGGGTTACAATACATTGAACAACATTTGACAAACAGTACAGGAGGAGATGAGGGCCCTATTCCCGTAGGAACTCACAATCTGGGAGGGTTGGGGTTGGAAACAGGAGGAGAGGACTGTAAGGTGAGAGTGATTGATGGTTGCGTCAGTGAGTTGGGTGGTAGGCCTCCCTAAATAGGAATGTTTTCAGGGAGCGTTTGAAGGAACAGAAGTTAGGGAAAGTCTGACAGTACGAGGGAGAGCGTTCCAGAGAGTGGGGGCTGCGCGTGAGAAATCCTGCAGTCTATCATGGGAAGAGGTGATGCGGGGAGAAGCTAGGCGCAGGTCACTGTTTGACCTTAGGGAGCGGGCTGGGGTGTATTTGGTGATTAGTGAGGACAGGTAGTGGGGAGCTGAGTTAGTGAGGCTTTTGTAGGTAAGGATAAGGATTTTGAACTAATTCTGCAGTGGATGGGGAGCCAGTGAAGGGACTCGCAGAGGGGAGCGGCAGAGACAGAGCGGCGGGTGAGGTGAATTAGCCTGGCGGAGGCGTTCAGGATGGATTGTAGGGGGGAGAGGTGGACAGAGGGAGGCCAGATAAGAGATTATTGCAATAGTCGAGTCGGGAGATTACCAGGGCGTGTATGAGTTGTTTTGTGGCGACAGCGGTAAGAAATGGCCGAATTCTGTAAATATTACGCAGTTGGTATCGGCAGGAGGAGGAAAGAGACTTGATGTGGGGGATGAAGGAAAGAGCAGAGTCAAGTATAACTCCAAGACAGCGAACTTGGTTTGATGGGGAGATGGTGATACCCTCTACCGTGATCGAGAAGTCAGGAGGTGGGGCGGCATTAGAGGGAGGAATAAGTAGGAGCTCAGTCTAATGCAGCCTCCATGTCCACAGCTACTCCTGCCATAGCCTCGCTATCACACACGGAGGAGTCAGCTGAATTGTTTGACTACAATGAGAGTGACATGCTGCTTGAGGATGCGCAGCAAGTACAGTGCTCTGATTCAATCTCTGAGGTTGAGCAAGGGAGTATATACAACCTAGAGGAAGGGGGTGCCAGTGATGACACACAAATAACTGGCACTCATGTTGCCCCAGCAGCTGCAGCATACTGCCAAGTTGGCTCCAGTGACGAGGAGATAGGGGGTGAAGATGACATTGATGATGATGAGGTCACTGACTCCACCTGGGTGCCAGATCGAACTGAGGAATCAAGTGAGGAGGAGGGGGAGGAGGAGGCACAGCAAACACGAGGCACAACATCCTCTGTGACCAACCGTAGCACTAGCCAGTCCAAGGCATCACATGAAAGAGCTGCTCCGGTGCAGAGCGCTGTGGTCTCAAAGAACACATGCAGGAACTCTGCTGTCTGGGAGTTCTTTCAGAACTGTGCAGCAGACCCCACCGTTGCTATTTGTAATCTATGTCTGAGGAGGCTGAAGTGTGGGATAAACACCGGACACTTGGGTACCACGTGCTTGAGGCGACATATGAACAAGTGCCACACATCCCGTTGGGGCAAAACTTTGCGTAGGTCCTCCTCCTCCTCATCTGTCTCTACCAACACTGTATGTCCTGCCATGCAATTGCCTACAACCTCCACCGACAGGGATGATGCTACAGTAATGGATGTACCAGCAGGTCCTTCCTCACAATGTGACATCATCCCAGCAGCTGAAGATTTACGCAGTCAGATTACGTTGCCGCAGCTGCTGCAGCGAAAGAAAAAATATAGTCCCAACCATCCCCAAGCACAGCGTCTAAATGCCAGTTTAGCAAAATTACTCACATTGCAGCTGCTGCCTTTCCAGCTGGTGGACTCTGCTCCCTTCCGTGAATTTGCTGAATGCGCTGTACCACAGTGGCAGGTTCCAAAACGCCATTACTTTTCACGCAAGGCCATTCCAGCACTATACCAGCAGGTGGAAGACAATGTTATCCAGTCAGCAGTCAGCAGCAAGGTGCATGTCACTTTAGACACGTGGTCCAGCAAGCATGGACAGGGTTGGTACATTTCCTTCACGGCACACTGGGTAACTCTGATTGCAGCTGGGAGGGATCCAAGACGGGTCTCTGTGCTGGAGCTTGTTCATCCACCATGCCTCCAGAAAGCTGCTTGTATGAGGTCTGTCTGCTCCACCACCACCACCTCTTCCTCCTCCTCCTCCTCCTCCTCCTTCTCTGTCTCTGGCGAAGTGGCAGTTAAACCGACGCCTGACAGGGTCTACGCAATGGCTCAAGCAAAAAGATGCCATACTGTGCTTGAGCTGGTTTGTTTAGGGGACAGGAGCCACACCGGGTCAGAAATTTTGTCAGCTCTGCAGGGGCAGGTTGTCAGACCTTTTCAGATATGAAATTTCTATATTTTGCAGCAATTGCTTCACACAGACAACTCATTTGCATCGTTAATATATAACAAGAATATGCATTCTAAACACAATGTAACAAGCGAGACTCGTTATCTATCAGCAAACATCCATTGTCCTTAATTAATTCTGGCTGTAAGAAAAATAACCAGATGTTAGATCAAATGGTTTAAAAGTAAGGGAACACAAGGACAACTGATCTTATCCTAGGATAGGTATCTCAGTATTGTGTTTATTTTGTCAGATTGAAACTCTGAAAGCCACGTAAACATTGAACAATGGGTTGCCCAATAAAGAAAAAAAAAAACAGAGAAGGTTAAATGGCTTGGATAAACCAGCCTGAAATGCTATGATATTCGGCGATATGATCTAACACTATATGGTATTTGAATATTTAATTTATGTGGTCAGTTAGAATAGATAACCTTGGCATCTTATAAAACACAGAGGCCCTACCACATTCAGTTGATTATTACAAATGTCTGGTGTACTAACCCGCATGAAGCCGATTAAGTCTGGTAATTGTAAATGTTAAAGACGATATCACGAATGAATGAATTATTGCATGTCTGCAGGAACCTCTCATATACACATCCCTGTGGATTTAAGTAAAGAGAGTATGAAATGCACACACGCCGTGGCGAAGTATGCCGGCGATGCCACAATAGAAATAAATTTTGGTTTGTTAATAAAATCTATGGAGTCCCGGGATATAGGAATAAAACGACCCCAAACCAGTAAAAGATTGGCCAAACACATAAATTAATTCCTGCAGAAGGTTGATGGTTGATGGTTGATCTGAGAGCGCCATCTGCTGGCCAGGTAATATAACACCTGGACAGACCCCTGGAGTTGATGAATATATATATCCTCCAATCAAATGAGGCCACATAGTGATGGGCTAGATCTAAAACTGGGCGGAAGACCACTATATAGAGGGGACAATCCAGAGCAGAAGGATCAACACACTGAGAAAAGCTTGGGGAGAGACCTGAGGGACGCTTGGAGGGGAGAAAGGGCAAATATCATCAGCCCCCCTTAAGACGTGACCACACCCTAATCTTCCACCACTCTATCTTCACTAACCGGATGGTAAAGTATGCCTGAATAACTTGATATCTATTTTCTAATTGCATAGTCCTTACTTTAGATGTCCATCACAAACTAAAGGACTATAACTGAATTATTTTGCTGTTTAAGCCTACTCAGTAGAATAGTAATCAACCTTCCACTCCCCTGCAGAGGATTGCTAAGGAGGAAACTATTCCCGGCTAAATACTTGAGCCATAATTTAGTGAAATTATTTATATTCCAAGAATACTGGTTGTGGACATCTAAAGATCAATTGTATACCTATAGTGAGATACGCTGGGACCGTGAAATAGCTTTTATATGTCAAGTGCCGTCAGCCCCATTCGTAAAACTAGCATAACTCTTTCCATATCCATCTTGCAGCCCTTTCGATTGAATGCATGTACTGTAAGTCAATAAGAAGCGTTGGGTTAACGTATATTGAATGAAGTGCTGTGATTGATCTGTGGAAGAGATAGTCTACCTATCGAGTGTGTTATGTATCTCCCTGAAGGAAGTTGCATTTAGTGAATAGGCCCCCACAATAATAAATTGTGCTGCAGGTGATGCCCAGTAACTGAGTGTTTATTTTAGCCAGGTGGAGGATTGGTTTATAATGGGAAAGGTTTAAGTGAATAGAATAGAGCCTGGTGTTTAAGAGGTGAGGCGTGTATATATGTGGTGCGGTCTAAAAACCTAAAATATTTGTCCATTAGATTGTTGCGTGTCGCAGTATCGCTACTAATCACGATCTATAATCACTTGTAAATTGTATCTTGCTAATCCGTTGATAACATATGATTGTATGAAACTTGACGTGTGAATAAATTTTGGTTTGAATTGTTTTACCGTTACGCAGTCTCATATCATCTTTATTGATTTTATTGTGTTTAAAAATATCTAGATAGCATCAAAAGAACTCGGGATAACGCGCCATATATTTGTTAAGACGTATATTCATTGATTGGTTATTAATCCCTATCTTAGGGGTTAAATACCAATTTATACCACTGGTATTGGAGGCACTGTCAATAATATATATATATATCTATATATATATCTACAATAAGAAAAACATACGTCATAATTAATATATCCCTGACCTATTAAAGTAGTCAATAATCTCTAACAAGGTGCAGAGATGGTTAACACCACGCCAGCTTGAGCTGGGAATGATCGTCTGCGATAATGGCAGCAACCTTCTCTCCGCCCTACGCAAGGGTAAATTGACGCATGTACCATGCCTAGCACACGTCCTAAATCTGGTGGTACAGCGTTTCCTAACCAAGTACCCAGGGCTGCCAGAGCTTCTCATCCAGGCCAGAAAAGTCTGCAGCCACTTCAGACGGTCATTCCCAGCAAACGTTCGCCTGGCAGAAATTCAAAGAGAATTCCACCTTCCCACAAACCGTCTGATCTGTGACATGCCCACCAGGTGAAATTCGACATTAGCAATGCTGCAGCGTCTGCACAAGCAGCAGAGGGCCATCAACGAGTACCTGTGTGAGTATGGCACAAGGACAGGTTCAGGTCACTTGTTTTTTTTCCCCCACGCAGTGGCTGATGATCAAGGATGCATGCACTGTACTGTCACCATTTGAGGAGGCAACGAGGATGGTGAGCAGGGACAGTGCATGCATCAGTGACACAATTCCTTTAGTGTTCCTGCTGGAGCACACTCTGCGGGGAATTATAGATGTGGCTCTAGAGGCAGAGCAGCGGGAGGAAGAGGAGGCCTTCCCTAGCTCTCAAGGCCCCAGTCTTTCCGCAGACAGCATTCCAGCGGGTCCTACTCAGATCAGACAGGAGGAGGATGAGGAGGAGGAGGACTATTTAAGTAGTGGGGGCATTGAAGGTGGGGATTCCTCAAGGCAGGGTTTTGTGTGCCCAGAAACAGAAGGGCTTGTGCGTGGCTGGGAGGAGGAAGTGCATGATATGGTCATCCTCATTGACAAGGAAGACTCGGCAGCAAATGCCACCTCCAACCTACATTGCGTGGGCTCCCTAATGATGCAAAGCCTGCTAAAGGACCCCAGGATTCGTGCTATCAAGAAGAGGGATCATTACTGGTTGGCAACCCTTCTTGATCCACGATACAAGGGAAAAGTTGCAGAGCTCATCCTGCCCGCACAGAGGGTGCACAGGATGAAAAAACTTGAGGACGCTCTAAAGCGACACTTGTGTAACACCTTTCCAGGCACTGGTAGATTACCAAGTGCTGACACACGTCTTTCTGAGACTGCGGATGATCAGAGGAATAGTGGTGAAGGCCAGGGCCGCTTGACTGATGCATTTTTAAATTTTTTTAGTCCTCGACGCCCAGGGACGTCAAATGTAGGCACCCATTGCCAGCGTCTTCACCATATGGTGCAGGACTACCTAGGGGCAAGGGCAGACCTGGATACCTTTCCAGCAGATGATCCACTGGCTTACTGGGTGTTCAGATTGGATCACTGGCCAGAACTTAGCCAATATGCTATGCAGCTACTAGGTTGCCCTTCATCTAGCGTGCTTTCCGAAAGGACGTTCAGTGCCGCTGGAGGTTTTGTCACAGACAAAAGAGTGCGTCTGTCCACCGACTCTGTAGACCGGCTGACATTTATAAGAATGAATCAGTCCTGGATCAGCAGCTATCAATCCCCTGATGCTGAAGTAATGGAATAGATAGGGGATGTCCTCTTCTGCATTCACAAAACCTCCAGCACTGAACTCTTCCACAATACCACAAAAGGGTTACGGTGTGAAGGCACTTGCTGCCATGAAAGGCACAATATCTGGCTGCACTGACGCCCATTAAAAAAAAAAAAACTTTTCAATAAAGGACCACATGGTCCACCCCTGCATTCTTCCACAATACCACAGAGGGGTTACTGTATGATGATACTTGATGGCCTGGCATTAAAGGCACAATATCTGGGTGCACTGACGCCCATTACCAGATCAAAAACGTTTCAATATAGGACCACATGGTCCACCCCTGCATTCTTTCACAATACCACAGAGGGGTTACTGTATGATGATACTTGATGGCCTGGCATTAAAGGCACAATATCTGGGTGCACTGACGCCCATTAACAGATAAAAAACTTTTCAATATAGGACCACATGGTCCACCCCTGCACTCTTCCACAATACTACAGAGGGGTTACTGTATGATGATACTTGCTGGCCTGGCACCAAAGGCACAATATCTGGGTGCACTGACGCCTTAACCAGATGCATATCTTTTCAATATAGGACCACATGGTCCACCCCTGCACTCTTCCACAATACCACAGGGGGGTTACTGTATGATGATACTTGATAGCCTGGCATTAAAGGCACAATATCTGTGTGCACTGACGCCCATTACCAAATCAAAAACGTTTCAATATAGGACCACATGGTCCACCCCTGCATTCTTCCACAATACCACAGAGGGGTTACTGTATGATGATACTTGATAGCCTGGCATTAAAGGCACAATATCTGGGTGCACTGACGCCCATTACCAGATCAAAAACTTTTCAATATAGGACCACATGGTCCACCCCTGCACTCTTCCACCATACCACAGAGGGGTTACGGTATGATGATACCTGCTGGCCTGGCAGTCTTGCACCAAAGGCAGAATATCTGGGTGCACTGACGCCCATTACCAGATCAAAAACTTTTCAATATAGGACCACATGGTCCACCCCTGCATTCTTCCACAATACCACAGAGGGGTTACTGTATGATGATACTTGATGGCCTGGCATTAAAGGCACAATATCTGGGTGCACTGACGCCCATTAACAGATAGAAAAAAACACTTTTCAATATAGGACCACATGGTCCACCCCTGCACTCTTCCACAATACTACAGAGGGGTTACTGTATGATGATACTTGATGGCCTGGCATTAAAGGCACAATATCTGGGTGCACTGACGCCCATTAACAGATAAAAAACTTTTAAATATAGGACCACATGGTCCACCCCTACACTCTTCCACAATACTACAGAGGGGTTACTGTATGATGATACTTGCTGGCCTGGCACCAAAGGCACAATATCTGGGTGCACTGACGCCCATTACCAGATCAAAAACTTTTCAATAAAGGACCACATGGTCCACCCCTGCACTCTTCCACAATACCACAGAGGGGTTACTGTATGATGATACTTGATGGCCTGGCATTAAAGGCACAATATCTGGGTGCCACTGACGCCCATTAACAGATAAAAAAAACACTTTTCAATATAGGACCACATGGTCCACCCCTGCACTCTTCCACAATACTACAGAGGGGTTACTGTATGATGATACTTGATGGCCTGGCATTAAAGGCACAATATCTGGGTGCACTGACGCCCATTAACAGATAAAAAAAACACTTTTCAATATAGGACCGCATGGTCCACCCCTGCACTCTACCACAATACCACAGAGGGGTTACTGTATGATAGTACTTGCATGCCTGGCACTAAAGGCACAATATCTGGGTGCACTGCCATTGACGCCTGTATCAGATTCATATCCTCAGAGGGGTTACGGTTTGACGGCACTGTTGCCGACGCTAAAAACCCAATTTTAAAGCACCTATTGTTACTTTCATCCAAAGTCTGCATAAGTTTCACAATAATTTAGCCCAAAAAAAACACTAAACTTTTTCTGCGCGTCCTAAAATGTCTTTTCATACAGGCTGCCGCCCCAAGCAGTTGTTTATGGATAGATTAAAGGAAAAGCATTTACCGTCATACAGTGGCGTAGCGTGGGGGGGGCAGGGGGGGCCGTGGCCCCGGGCGCAGTTTTGTTAGGGGCGCATAATTTCTTTTGAAATTATGCGCCCCTAAAACTTGTGGCCCGACTGACCCGCCGGGCCCTCGGGCGCCGCCCAAGGGCCCACGGGTTGAGGGGACCCAGATGCCGGGCATCGGGAGTGCCTGCCGGCTGCCTGGTCCTGAACAGTGAGTCCGTCCTGTTGATTGAAGGGGATGCGGCTGCGTGCAGGCGCAGGTCACGTGGTCCGTCTAATCAGGTGTTACTGAGTCTCTGTACCACCTGACTGGCCGGACCGCATGACCTGCGCACGCACGCAGCCGCCTCCCCTTCAACAGGACGGACTCGCACGCTGTTCAGGACCGGGGCGGGCAGGCACTCCCGCTGCCCGGGAGCTGGGGCAATATCCAGTTGAGAGCTGGGGCATATCCATGAGCTGGGGCAAATCCATGAGCTGGGGCATATCCATGTGCTGGGGCATATCCATGATCTGGTGCAAATCCATGTGCTGGGGCATATCCATGTGCTGGGGCAAATCCATGTGCTGGGGCAAATCCATGTGCTGGGGCATATCCATGAGCTGGGGCATATCCATGAGCTGGGGCATATCCATGTGCTGGGGCAAATCCATGTGCTGGGGCATATCCATGAGCTGGGGCATATCCATGTGCTGGGGGGAAAATCCATGAGCTGGGGCATATCTGTGTGCTGGGGCAAATCCGTGTGCTTGGGCATATCCATGAGCTGGGGCAAATGTGTGAGCTGGGGCAGTATCCATGTGCTGGGGCAAATCCATAAGCTGGGGCAAATCCATGAGCTGGGGCAAATCCATGAGCTGGGGCATATCCATGAGCTGGGGCAAATCCATGAGCTGGGGCATATCCATGAGCTGGGGCAAATCCATGAGCTGGGGCAAATCCATGAGCTGGGGCATATCCATGTGCTGGGGCAAATCCATGTGCTGGGGCAAATGTGTGTGCTGGGGCAAATCCATGAGCTGGGGCAAATCCATGAGCTGGGGCAAATCCATGTGTGAGCTGGGGCAAATCCATGTGTGAGCTGGGGCAAATCCATGTGTGAGCTGGGGCAATATCCATGTGAGAGCTGGGGCAATATCCATGTGAGAGCTGGGGCAATATTCATGTGTGAGCTGGGGCAATATTCATGTGTGAGCTGGGGCAATATCCATGTGTGAGCAGGGGCAATATCCATGTGAGAGCTGGGGCAATATCCATGTGAGAGCTGGGGCAATATTCATGTGTGAGCTGGGGCAATATTCATGTGTGAGCTGGCTGGGGCAAATCCATGTGTGAGCTGGGGCAATATCCATGTGAGAGCTGGGGCAATATCGATAACGTGTCCACAGGTTGGGGGGGCGCACAATTCTTGGCTGGCCCCGGACGCTGACAACCCACGCTACGCCACTGCCGTCATATGAAACGTCATTTATTTGTTTTTAAGTGTTTCTATACATCCTAGAAATCCGCCACTTCACGGGCAGGTTATGGGGACCTCCTAGGCACGATATTTGAAGGAATTTTTCTTTTTATTATTTTTAACCCATATTTCATGGAAAACTCACTGTCCCTTTAAAAACTTTTTTTTAAAACTTTTTGTCCTTATTTCCTGTCCCCCAGGGCACTACCCGGACCCCCATACACCTTTTATGGCAAATATGTAGCATATATGCCCTCTTGGAGGGCACTCTAAAAAACCGAATTTTCAGCCCCATTGACTTGCATGGGGGTTCGGGTTCGGGTTCGGTCCCGAACATATGGGAAGTTCGGGTTCGGGCTCGAACCGAACTCGAGGAGTGTTCGGCTCATCCCTAGTTGTGCGTAAGCTCTTTCTCCTCTCCTTAAGGATTTTTCTTCCAGTAGAGCCTCTTCCTCTCTGACAGCTCGAATCAGTTCCAGATATTTCAATTCTCGGCTACCTTCTCTGGTTCTCAGCTGTAACATCACAGGATCCAGAGGTTGAGCGCCCCTCAATATCTGCTGCATTCGGATTTTGTCTATTGTGGCCGGTTCGGCCCCTTTCTTAAGAAGTATCTGGTGCAGAATCTTATCTAGGCGCCTCATATATTCAGTCATTTTCTCACCTTTTCTCTGGTAGGTATGTTCATACTGGTACATAAGCACGGCATCCTTTTCCGTTCGCCCAAAGACTTCCTGTAACACATTGAGGTAATCTAAAGCAGTGCAGTCTTGCTTACTCAACTTCAGGTTTCTGACAGCATCTGACGCAGGTCCCTTTAAGCTCGCAGTAATTCTCTGCTTCTTCTGCACTTCAGGGACGTCCCACTCATCCAAAACTTGTATCGCCTGTTCTACCCATTCTTCAAAGATTTCTTCTCCCGCCAGAGTTGGTACTTTTCCTGCAAAATTTCTCAACCGTCGATAACCAAAGTTAGTGTGTGGAGGGCTTGTTCTTTGACATTTAGCCAGCAAATCTCCAATAGCCACTATAAATTCAGGCCTGATCATGGCCAGCGGACTGGGCGCGGGAACACTCACGGGATCACCACGTGGCGCACTTGGCTGAATCAGTTGAACTTCCATCTCATCGGTCAGCTTCACGCTCGCGCCCTGAAAACACACTGGAACACCCTTTTTCCACTCAAAAATAACATACGTGTGAGAGGTAGACATGTGCATTCGTTTTAGTACTAAAACGATTTAGTCCGAATTTTGGGATAATTTAGTTTTCGTATGACTCAAGAGAAACGAAACTGCTCAGTACAAAAAACGAAAGAAACTAAAATGCACTACATTTTAGTTTCAGTCCTTTTTGTGATATTACTTTGATGAGTGAAGGAGACCAGCAATGAAGAGCACAACATCGCAACATTCGAAGTTCTGCACCCTCCACATGCCAATGCAGTAGGATGTTCTATACAGAGAGGGGCATTAATTCATGCAGGAGGATGTTCTATACATTATACAGAGAGGGGTATTAATGCAGGAGGATCTTATATACATTATACAGAGAAAGGTATTAAATTGAGGAGGATGTTCTATACAGAGAGGGACATTAATTAATTCAGGAGGATGTTCTATATATTATACAGAGGGGTATTAATTAATGCAGGTGGATGTTGTATACATTATACAGAGAGGGGTATTAATTAATGCAGGAGGATGTTCTAAACATTATACAGAGAAGAGCCTTTTTTTTAGCTCTTTAAATCCAGTGGCTGTGAGCGCTGAGATCGGCTGCTTGTTACATTATCTCTCAGTACAATGTATCAGGTTCAGCTGTTACAGTAACTGACTGTAACAGCGCTCAGAGTTTCAGTAAAACAAGGAAATAATATTGTTCTAACCTCTTATATCTAAAAATATTATTTACTAGTTTTACTGAAACTCTGAGCGCTGTGATGAGCAGCAGTCAGTTACTGTAACAGCTTTGTCTGACACGAGGCAGTATTACAATGTTGGTGCTAAGTTACCCAGAGCTGTTGTAAACTGAAAACCTCCATAGGCTATAATGGCTCTGGGAAGTTTGCAACAGCTCTGGTTAAGTTAGCACAAGCTATGTAATATTGCCCACATTGTGCTGAGAGTGAGAGATAATGTAACAAGCAGTGATCCCAGCGATCTGAGGAGCCACTACAATAGTAATTGTATCCGCTGGTTTTAGGATGAACGAAATTAGTTTTCATACTAAAGAACTGAAAACGAATTTCTTTAGCAACTAAATAAATTGCATTTTAGGACTAATCCATTAGTTCAAAACGAAATTTTGTGCTGTGCACATGTCTAGTGAGAGGTATCTGGGTTCGCTTTAATGTCCAGGATTAACCCCCCGATGATCTGGTGTCAGCGCGGCCACGGCCCGGCGAATCTGATCTTCGGCCCAAGTGTCTGCAGGAATATCCATGACTATGCATAACTCTATCTGACTACTTTGCTCTTCACACCATTTGGCAACAGTGTCTGGATCCATATTTAACCCTTTAAATGCAGTTTTTCTAGAGACTGGATCCCGGAAACGAGCCCCCACGTGTAGCGCTCACTCCCGAAGGAGCCGCTGAATTTAACCTCGGGTTAGTCTCTCCGCACTAGGGAATAAATATACACCAGCACTGTTGTGGATTATATAAATTATATACTTTACTGGTCTCAATAAAGCGGCATATATAATGTAAGCACGGTATATAGAAAACAGGATTTTGTAATGCGAGAAACGCGCAGCGGTAAAAGAAAAGTTTAACCCCTTCGTCTCTGGAGTGTAAGTCCCGTGCAGGTTATGTCCCAAAAAGTGTGTGTGTGTGAGCTCAGGTACCCGGGTATTATATTCGACTGGCCAGTGAATGGATTTAATAAATCTTCGACTAGTCACGTTGGGGCCCTGTAGGTTTAAGCAATACTGCAGCGTGCTTCGTTAAACTTTGACTGTGGCCTGGAAGGCCTCTCACCCATCCGCCAGACAATCTGTTCCGCTGCCCGATCAAGGACGTCTCTCCGCTGGATTATACTGGGACCCTGTGCCACCGGATCCACTTCTCCTGCTTGTCCGTCTTCTACAACAAGATCTACGGCCTACCGCCTGCACTCCCAGTGGATCATCACGGTTTCCTTACTCGGGGTCCAATCTGGAACTCTGTGTCTGTGCAAAACCTCTCAGCGGTGGATTACTAGGTCTCTGGCAAGTCACTGTATCGATCCCCAGCGTCGGTAAGGCAGCGCCTGCTCTCCGGCCTGGTAACAATTGCTCACAGTCTCACGTGCGTCTTACTCTGTTCACCGCTCGGCTCACACTGGCTCTCCTTCACACGAGGCTGCGGATGTCCTTTCATCCTTCCCCACCCACTTTCTGTCTCTGCCCCAAAGCATGATGGAAAACGTAGTCACATTGTGTCCAGTATAGTTTACATTGCGCTTGTCTCCCTCTGGTGGCCAAACCCGAGCAATACAGCAACAGAGTTTTAAACAGCGCTACACTTTTTTTTACAGATAACCTTCTCATTTTTAGTATAATTGGAAAGGTTAAGATCTGGCCTTTCCAAAGACACCAAAATGGACCTCCTACGTTATACGGTTCAAGAGATATAGGGCTCTATTACATTCCTTGCGCATCGGTTTTGCGCGCACGCAAATGCGAATTTGCGCGAGGACAAAACCATTTGCACAGAACGTCGTATTACGATGTTCGTGCAAATGATGCACGTTAACGTCCAACACGAGTGACCCTGCGCGAACCCAGCGTGAGCGCAAGTTCATGCGCGCATCCCATACTTAACATTGTGAGCGCCAATGCGTTAGTGCGCTGGTACGCGGATGGTATTCCAATCTTCGCGCAACGAAAGTTTGCGCGCATTTTCGGAACGTCTTTGCAAAGCAGGTGGTAACTGTAAATGTGATCATTCTGGGCTAAATGAAATACACCAGCAGGAAAAAAAAATACAGCACAGTACAGTTACACAATCTACACATACCCAAACATTAAAATTTATAAATTGTGTCAATGTTAATTTTTTCTTTTTTTGGCTGGTGTTTGTTAAATATTTTATTGGAAATGGGTGATTGATGTTGGCTGAATCCCGTGACAAATCCCGTGACAAAACAGTCTGCCCACCGATTCCTGCACGCAACGTTCATTTGCGAACGACTTTGCACGTCGGATTTGCGCACGAAAAATCTTGGAGGAAGAAAAAATGTGCTCTGATCGGAATACCACGTTAATTTTCGCGCGATAATGTTTTTTTTTCGTGCGCAAAAAAATTTCGCTGCGCAAGCGCAATTTCGCAGACAATGTAATAGAGCCCATAGGGTTTCCAAAAGACCACACCAGGAGTGCAGCATTCAGCCTTTACTAAGCACAGAGGGTGGATGCTTCTCAAGACAAAAAAAACACAGCTTACCAGGAGGAGAGCACTCCAGCCAACAAATTCAAAGATTTCAACAGTAGCCTATATATTCAAACCTAAATATTTTACCAAAAGTTAACCCCTTACAGATTCTACCAAATCTTAACCTTTTCAGCATTTCAACAGGTCTCAACCCATATAAGATTTTTCAAGGTTTCTAACCCTAGGCTCTGTTCAAAATGATGGGAATTTAGTTCACAATATATGGCCATAAATGGTGTCCAAAAGACCCCAACATCTCTTGTTTGGGATTCCCCTGCCGAGGAGGGGGACTCCCTCTTTTGACGGCACGACGACACCCACAGCCGGGGAGCAGTCCCACAGGTAGGACTGACATGAAAGATGTCAGCTCGCTGTGGTTGAAGCCCCAGACTGGCACCAGATTTTGTACCGAAATCAGAATCTGAGTTAATAAAGTTATAAGCTTAATGAGTAGCTTAAACAAGTTAAATATATATTTTTTTCATAAATTTGATTAATAGAAAAACAAACACCAAATCAAAAACTTGCAAACAAAAAACTGCCAATTCCACATTAAGCAGGAGCAAGCAGCTTCCATGTTTTTGAAATATGAAATATTAAAATGAAAAAAAAAAAAGAAAGGAAACATGTCAAAATGAAAAAGCACCTTGGGGAAAAGGAATGTAAAACATAAAAACAATCTTAAAAAGATGTGATCAATCAATATGCTTTAAAAAAAATTCTGGATGCTTTTCTGGCAAGGTATGAATTAAAACTGAACGCATTGCATGTTAACCCATGTAATATGCTGATTGCTAGTATAGAGTTAAGAAGGATTTTTTTTCTTGCTTTTGGACACAGAGTGTGCTTCAAAACAGGTTACTTCTTTTGTTTGGCTGAAGATCAGACACTTGGATGTATGGAAGATTGAACGTGATTGGCAGTTCTCGCAAGTGAATCCTTTGAAATATATATAATTGTTTCGCTACTTAACCCTTTCATTATTGTGATCGAGTTAACTTGATGGGTTATTCAGAGAGACCCGATCTAGCCCCGAAATGTCACCGAACAGGGAATTTTCCAGTACGGTGACATTTCGGGGCCATTCGTCTATTCAGAGAGCAGGCAGTTTGCTGAATTTTGGCGAACTTCCAGTCAGTACGATGTCTGTTCGAAGGCAGTGAAATCCCCCATAGAGAAGCAGTGGTTAATCAATTCAGAGAACACCGAACAGCAGTGAAAAGTTGCCGAAGTGCCTTGCTGTTCGGTGGCTTAATTCGGCAGGTTTATTCAGGCGAATCCCATAGGCTTCAATGTTAAAAATATTCCCGTTTTAATACAACATCTAATAAACCATTTATTATTTTAATCTGCAGTAAAAAGTCTCTTTATAGATTTTTTTAGGATCTTTTATGCATTTTTCATGTTTTTTCCTCAAAGTTTTTTTTTTCGTTTTTTTTTTAAAGCATTTTTTATTTTTCCTTTTCCTGTAACAGACCTTTTTATTATTATTCATAGGACCTTATGTGTAAATTTCAAGCCTTTTTTGTTCAGTAGTTTTTTTGCCAACAGCATTTCAATTCTGAAACTTTCAAGCGTACTGTTTTTTTTTGGGTTTTTTTTATCCCGTTTGTCAGCTTGTCGGCTTTTTCCCGTGGCTGGTCAGCGCTGTGATTGGCTGCTCAGCGGATTTTTCAACTTTGTTTGATTGGTCATAAAACAAGGATTTATAAACACAGAATCGTTTGCCAGACAATTTCCTACTGAACCCTCAAAAATCAATCCATCTAGTTTTAGTTAAGGACGTCGAGTTAAACTGTGCCACATTGTTTCAATCTGAACCTTCACATTAATTAGTTCTTCACTAAGTCACTCAGCCTTTTAAATTCTGAAAATAGAAACAGGTCAGAATTTGTGTAATTTGGCTAAGGGCCATCGAACACTGCATAGCGCAGGTATATCACAATATATTGATACTATCAGGGTTATTCAAAGAGCTCCGAATTGTGGCCGAAAGGTAACCGAACGCTGAAATTCGACGTACGCTTACCTTTCCTGGCCATCCGGCTATTGAGAGAGCAGGCAGTTCGCCAAATCTTGGCGAATTGCCTGCACATACGGTGCCTGTTTGAGGGTAGTGAAATCCCCCATAGAGAAGCAATGGTTCATCTATTCAGAGAACACTGAACAGCAGTGAAAAGTTGCCGAATTGCCCTGCTGTTCAGTGGTTTAATTCGACAGGTTTATTCAGGCGAATCCCATAGGCTTCAATGTTAAAAATATTCCCGTTTTAATGCAATATCTAATAAGCCATTTATTATTCTATTCTGCAGTAAAAAGTCTCTTTATTTTTAGATTTTTTTAGGATCTTTTAGGCATTTTTCGAGATTTTTTTGCAAAAAGTTTTTTTTCAGTTTTTTTTAATTGTTTTTTTCTTTTTTCTGTAACAGATCTTTTTATTATCATTCATTGGATCTTATATGTAAATTCCAGACATTTTCGTTCTGTAGTTTGTTTGCAAACAGCATTTCACTTTTCAAAACATTCAAGCGTACAGTTTTGTTTTTTTTCACTCCATTTGTCTGCGGTGTCGGGTTTTTCCGGCGGCTGCTCTGCGCTCTGATCTGCAGCTGCTCTGCGCCCTTGATCGGCGGCTGCTCGGGTTTTTCCGGCGTGTTCGGCGGGGATAACCCAGATGTTTTTGCCGGTTTCGGTGTGCGTTTGCCGGGTTTTGCAGTGAGTGTTCGTCAGGTTTGCGGCGGCTTTTCCCTGCATTAAGACGGCCCTGTGGTGCTTACTAAATACACCGCAGGGTCGCCGAAATGGGATCACCAAATTGCACCGAATTGAAGAGAACGAAAAATCACCAAACGTGCGGTGGCTTTTCGATTCTCTTTGAATAACCCTGTATGATTTCTTAAAGCCAAAAGTTTCTGAAAATCCCACAGGAACAGCCAGTAGAAAACATATGGTTTGAATGTTCACACACACTGCTAGAATATGTTTACTTTTGCAAGACACACCGCTTTGGGTTTCTAACCATGTACACGAGTAAAGGAGGTGATGGTTGTAACAAAATTAGAATGTTCAAAGAGATTGCGATGCAATGTCTGAATTGCTTTCAAATTAATGCATAAAAAATACATTAAAAAAGTACAATTTTGTCCTGATCCATCTACTAAACAAATTTTACATGTATTTTAAATGACTCAATAAATTTTGTTGGTTTTTTTAAGGGTCCCAGAGTGCGTCTCTAATTGCGTCTCTCATTGCATGAGTGTGTATATACAGTATATATATATACTGTATATAGATAGCTTTTAATCTCACTTTTTTGCCCTCTACCACAACTTAAATTCTTATTGATGATTTACCCTAGGGGTTAAGTATCAATAGCAACCAGTTATATACTTTCTCCTGCTGATGAGTGCAAATGAGCCCGAAACAGCTGTACAGGAGTGACTGTGATAAAGTGCTAAAAAAAGCCATTTAATATGGCATGGCATTGGTCAAGGCGGGTTCTGTGTTTATTACAGAGCTTAGATGCAAACAAAGTGAGAAGCTGTAGACTTCATTTGCATATCCTTGTAAGGGCAGAGGCTATGACCCCTGTGCAGTGTTATGCGTATGGAACCCAATGGCAAGCCGAAGAAGGAGACCAGGAGATGTATATGAGCAGTTAAGTATTTACTGAGATGAAACAAATATAAGTCCAGAACAAAAGACTATAACGCAAAAGGTATCCTTGGCAAGTATAAAATCCAGAACGGGGAATTGCGCGTAAGGGTCTTCGGATTTAGAAGGGGCACAACGTAAGTCCAGAACGAAGGGTTGTAGAAGAGGGTAACGTGAGCTGTGGTCTTTGAGACAAACCGGGGTTGAGGAGTGGACTTGGTATCGTGGTCTTGGAAGCAATTCTGGAGATAGGATCTGGAGCTGGTACCGTGGACGTGGAAGCAAGCCTAGTGATGGAGCTGGTACCGTGGAAGTGAGCCTGGAGATGGAGCTGGTACCGTGGACGTGGAAGCGAGCCTGCAGATGGAGCTGGTACCGTGGAAGCGAGCCTGGAGATGGAGCTGGTACCGTGGACGTGGAAGCAAGCCT
Source organism: Leptobrachium leishanense (assembly GCA_009667805.1). Taxonomy (NCBI): domain Eukaryota; kingdom Metazoa; phylum Chordata; class Amphibia; order Anura; family Megophryidae; genus Leptobrachium; species Leptobrachium leishanense. Next base: position 316,751,000 of record CM019066.1, on the reverse strand, counting down.
GGAGATGGAGCTGGTACCGTGGACATGGAAGCGAGCCTGGAGATGGAGCTGGTACCGTGGACGTGGAAGCAAGCCTGGAGATGGATCTGGAACTCAGGGTTCACTTGGAACAGGAACGAAGAGGGCACACTGGATAACTGAAACGGTGAACCACAGTATAACCTGGTTAATGAACTGAGAAAGGTGGCAGGTTTAAATAGGGTTCAGAGGATCATAAGAACACCGTTCACCTGGGACTCGTAGGTGGAGCTGGGATACCTGAGTACTTGATAGGTTAATTGGTGGCATACGAGGATCTCCAGTGCAGGTGTAATGCAGTACCTTTAATTAATCAGCGGAGTGCGCCAGAGTACCAAGATTTTTGTGCTTTAAGGAGATAGGCGATCGTGCATGCGCGCTTTGTCTCTCCTCAGTTGGATACCGAAGGCGGTGTGGGACTGTCAGGATCCCTGGCTGTAGCCATCCTGAAACCCCCCCTGGTGGTTCACTTCCATCCTGTTCCTGCCCTGCAGCCAGCAACCAGCATCCAGCAGTGTAAGAGTTAACACCAAAACACACGTGACTCACAAAATAAAGGGCTCTGCCCCTCAATGACACATTGCTGGTTCATTACAGCTTTTGCTCACAAAGAGTAAACACCGTTGCTGATCTGCTACCTGATATTCCTGTTCAGTATTCCTGCTACTACAACCATCATTTCCATCATCCTTCTGCAATCAACCTGGTCAGTTCTCATATTCATCCACCCTCCTCTACCCTTATCCTCTGTTTATTTTGTGCAAACCACTGCACGCTGGGCTCATACTCTCCTCACCCCTGGTGCCACCCCGGTACCATCCCTAACCCTGACAGAATGAACCAGCCTAATACAAATGAGCCCGCAGTGCTGCACTTTATGGTGGAGTTATTGAAAAAGACTTTCCAGGACCTGTTTAAAAACCTGACTGATTCCCTGGTGAAATTGCTGCAAGATATGTGGGGCTCCTCGACTAAGGAGTGCACTCCTGCAGCTAACAAGTACAGAGAACCACTGTCCCCTGAAGAACGTGCTAGGAGACTGGCAGACAATCTCTGCCTGTACTGTGGGGAAAGGTCACATTGGGTCTCAAATTGCCCATCAAAACCTGCCAGACCCGCGGCTGTTAAGCCAGTGCCAAAGTCTGCTGCAACTCCCAAGCACGCTCCAGTGCTTAGAACTCTGAAGCAAACCCAGGCTTCCAGGCCTGCTTCTATGTCTAAACCTGCTTCAGAGAGACCTGCGGCACCTAAGCCGGTAACCTTGCCCAAACCGGCCCCCAGAAGATCTCTAGAACCCAAACCTGCATCCCGAACAACTCCTGTACCTACACCTGTCCCCAGACGAACTGTACCTGCTGTATCCAGGCATGTGACATCTCTGGAGGTCAGTTCAGAAGAGGAGTATGCGAACCCTGTAATGCCTATGGAGACTGATTACACTGTGCCCATAGAACCTGTCCTTCCCATGGATCTGGAGACCACCGTACCTGTGGAGACAGATCTACCAACCCCTATGGAGATCATGTCCATGCCAGTTTCTACTGTGACACAGATCCCTTTCAAACAGGTAATGAAGGCCAGGCTGAAGAAAGCCCAGAAGATTAAGAGCTCCTTTATGGCAATTACAACTCCCATCACTCCCAGCCAGCACGATCCGCCGCTGTCTTCCTGGGTTTCTTCCCTGTCTGAATATGACCCAGAGGACATCACTGTCTCTGAGGAGAGCCCACCGAGACAGACGGCCCGACGCTCAAAGGGACCCCAGGTCAACACCAGGGGTCTGACACCCCTTTGAAGGCATGGCGAGGCTTCTGTTCTTCATCCAGCGATGGTTCTGTATCAGAAAGGGATTGTGGCGAGGAAGAGCAAGAGGACGAGGGCATGAAGTCCTGGCTGTGCGACTATCCTTCCCTTAGTGATGGATCAGGTTTAGAAGGGGAACTGGGAGAAATGGAGAAGATGCCTACCCCGATGCCTTCTTCCTATGTGGGCACCAGGTTCGAAGGTGACTCTGCCTCCTACTTGTCTCCTTCGGTCGCCAAGGCCAGACGCTCCAAGGACACTCCTGTTCATCAAGACCCCTTACCCGAGGATCCATGTCCCTATACGGTACAGGAATGTTTTGCTCTACCTACCTTGGTACCACCTGGACACATGGGCACCCTCCTTCCTGATGCTTCTGCTGACCTTAAGATAACAAAGGCCAAGGCAAGACGGCGTCAAAGAAAGGCACGTGCCCAACCCTGTACTACCACTCCTGACCCTCGTTCTGCCCTCCAGTGGTGCTACGATTATTGGAAACAGCACCCACTAGAGTGACCCGTGCCTGGTCATGGGCAGTCCTGCTGCCATCCTTGGTCACGCGGAGCGTGACCTGAAGGGGGAGGTACTGTCAGGATCCCTGGCTGTAGCCATCCTGAAACCCCCCCTGGTGGTTCACTTCCATCCTGTTCCTGCCCTGCAGCCAGCAACCAGCATCCAGCAGTGTAAGAGTTAACACCAAAACACACGTGACTCACAAAATAAAGGGCTCTGCCCCTCAATGACACATTGCTGGTTCATTACAGCTTTTGCTCACAAAGAGTAAACACCGTTGCTGATCTGATATTCCTGTTCAGTATTCCTGCTACTACAACCATCATTTCCATCATCCTTCTGCAATCAACCTGGTCAGTTCTCATATTCATCCACCCTCCTCTACCCTTATCCTGTTTATTTTGTGCAAACCACTGCACGCTGGGCTCATACTCTCCTCACCCCTGGTGCCACCCCGGTACCATCCCTAACCCTGACAGGGACGCACCCTGAGTCTCCTCCTCCGAGCTGTGGACTGGAACCAGGGAGCGATGCGCAATGAGGGACCTTGGGTAAGTATGCTGAGTGTCCCAACATGGCAGCCACGGTCGGGCCGCGGCGGGGGCATGACAGGACCCCCCACCAAAGCGCGACCCCCGGGTGCACTTGATCGATGGCTTGGAAGGATAACGAACATGAAAGGCACGAACCTTCGCAGGAGCATGGATGTTGGCACTTGGTTCCCAAGATCGTTCTTCAGGACCGTATCCCTTCCAGTGTACCAAATATTCCAACCTGCCGTAACAGAGTCTTGATTCCAGAATGCTTGAGACCTCGTATTCCTCTTCTCCAGATATGGGCACAGGAGCAGGCGGTTTAGTATTCCGACCAGGGAAAGGATTCTCATGCCAGGGTTTCACAAGAGACACATGGAAGAAAGGATGGATTCTATAGGAAGGAGGAAGAGTTAAACGGGCGGTCACGGAGTTAACCTTTCTGAGGACCGGGAATGGGCCGATGTAGCGAGGACCCAGTTTCTTCGAAGGACAATCCAAACGAAGATGAGCAGTGGATAGTAACACCTTATCCCCAGGTGCATATACAGGAGCTTCTTTTCGACCGCGATCAGCATACTTCTTTTGGTTCTGCTGGGCTAGTCGCAACTGGTGGCGTAGCGTTCGTAGTTGACCGCGTAGGGCTCTCAGACGGGTTGACACCTCCGGAACTGGAGTATTGAGCGGCATCTCTGGAAGAGTGCTAGGATGGTAACCATAGTTGACAAAGAAAGGTGAAAAGCGAGTTGATGAAAGTACCTGATTGTTGTACACAAATTCGGCAGTCGGTATGACGTCCAGCCAGTCGTCTTGGAGGTGCGTGGTGAAACAACGAAGGTACGAAGAGAGACACCTGGTAATCCGTAGGCTACGGCACATTTGGGACCAGAAGCGGGACGTAAACTGAGACCCTCTATCTGTGACAATGGAACGAGGAGTGCCATGGAGTCGGAATATCTCCTTGATGAACAGGGTGGCTGTTTCAGCTGCTGTGGGTAGGCCTACTGCTGGTATGAAATGGGCCATCTTGGTACAGCGGTCTAACACCACCAGGATGGTCGTGTAGCGATGCGAAGGGGAAGATCCACTATAAAGTCCATCGAAATGTCTCTCCACGGATGCAGCGGCGGAGCCAAGGGTTGGAGAAGACCAGCAGGATGGGTGCGAGGTTGTTTGTTGCGTGCACAGACAGGACAAGAGAGTACAAAGGCGATGATGTCCTTCTTAACGGATGGCCACCAGAAGTATCACTGTACGGCATCTATGGTTTTCTTGATGCCACCATGCCCAGCAGCCGGGATGTCGTGGGAGTGTTGAAGTACCTGTAGACGGACCTCAGGAGGAACATATATTTGTTCGTCATGATAGAGGAGTCCATCGTTGGATACGAGCCCCTGGACGTCAGTCAGTGGTTGAAGACTGTGTTTCTTTATATTCTCCATCAAGGCTCCTTGTGAGGCACAGAAGAAGTCACTAGGCAAAATGGAGTTGGTTTGAGTGGTGGATGGAGAGGTGTCTGAGTCATACCGACGGGAAAGAGCATCCGCCTTACCATTTCTTGCTCCAGGTCTGTAGGTGATGTGTAACAGAAAGCGGGCGAAGAATAACGCCCATCTGGCTTGTCGAGGTCGCAGCCTTTTGGCGGTGCGGAGATATTCCAGATTGCGGTGGTCTGTGTATACAATTACAGGATGTTTTGCCCCTTCGAGAAGGTGTCTCCATTCCTCGAGAGTGCTCTTGATTGCCAGGAGTTCTTTCTCACCTATACTGTAATTCTTTTTGGCTGGGGTAAGGCATCTGGAATAAAAGGCCATGGGATGCATAAGAGTCTTGATTCCGGATTTTTGAGAGAGAATCGCTCCTAGGGCGATATCAGAGGCGTCTGTTTCCAGATAGTATGGCAGATTGATGTCTGGTTGTTGCAGGATTGGGGCTTGGGTGAAGCTTTCTTTCAGCTTCTCGAAGACCTGCTGAGCTTCTTCAGTCCAACGGAATCTCACATCTTTTTTGGTCAAGGATGTGATGGGTGCACTGAGATGAGAAAAGGACCGAATGAAGCGACGATAAAAGTTGGAGAATCCCATGAATTGCTGAACCATCTTTTTGTCTCTGAGTGTTGGCCAGTCTAGAATCGCCTTAATCTTGGCTTTATCCATTTCAACATGTCCTGGTGATAGGACATATCCCAGGAATTCTATGGAGGATTTCTCAAAAGTGCTTTTCTCGATTTTGCCGTATAACTTATGTTGATGAAGACGAGATAGCACGAGACGGACGTGTTGTTCATGTTATTGGATGGTTCGGGAGTATACTAAGAGATCGTCGAGGTAGACCACCAGGAAGGTATCCAGGACGTCACGGAAGATGTCGTTGAGAAAATGCTGGAAGACGGCTGGAGTGTTGCATAACCCAAACGGCATGACGAGATACTCGAAGTGGCCATATCGGGATCGGAAGGCTTCTCCTTCTCTCATGCGGACCAAGTTATAAGCTCCTCGAGGATCGATCTTGGTAAAAATACATGCATCTTTCACCCTATTGAGCAGTTCGGGAATCAATGGGAGCGGGTAGCGATTCCGTACTGTGATTGCATTTAGTGCTCTATAATCAACGCAGGGACGAAGGCCACCGTCTTTTTTCCCAACAAAGAAGTTGCCAGCTCCGGCAGGAGACGTGGAGTGACGTATAAATCCTTTTGTAAGGCTGTATTCGATGTAGTCCTTCAGAGACTGTGATTCGGGAATGGACAGATTAAAAATGCGTCGATGGGGTATGGGTGCTCCCGGAAGGAGGTCGATAGGACAGTCTGTGTGGAGGAAGCGTATCAACCCCTTTTTTTTCGAACACGTCTTGGAAATCTGAGTACTTAGCTGGTAGCGTAGAAGATGGATAGGTGGAAAAAGCGACCTTCTCGGACTCGGAGTGGTTCATGCAGATGACCCGGCAGTGACAGGAGGGGAAGGAGACAGAGTTTGAAGACCAATTGATATAAGGGTTATGGGTGTGAAGCCAAGAAAGTCCCAGTATGATAGGGAACAAGGGAGAAGGTACGATGTCCCATTGAAGATTTTCTTTGTGCTTGGTTCCGATAAGCAGCAGCAAGGGAGTGGTTTCGTGAGTGAAGGGACCGGTGCGTAGGGTGCTTCCATCGACCATTTGCAGGAGTACGGGTTTCTTTTTTAGTTGGGTAGGAACAGCAAGGGATAAATCAAAGAAGTTGTTACTAGCTCCGGAGTCGATGATGGTGTTCAAGTTGACGCTTCTATCTCCCCACTGTCAGGTGACAGGAATGGCTAGGTGAGTAGAAGCAGAGCTGACCACACTTTGAAGAGAGGCGACAGTTGGATGGTTCTTACCTCTCTCAGAGGGACATGGTGGTTGTGTAGGGCAGTCACGTAATAGGTGACTTGGTTGCCCACAATACAGGCAGAGGTTCTGGTTGCGACGTCTGTTGCGTTCGGTGGGAGATAACAGACCTGTAGCGAAGCCGACTTCCATGGGTTCTGGGTTCGAGGAAGAGGAGATCGGTCGTGAAGGGGGCACAGAGGAAGGCTCGTATCGACGAGGAGACGGTAAAGAAGCATTGGTGGTCCTCTCCTGGCGTCGTTCTCTGAAACGTTGGTCCAGGACCAGGGATTGGAGGATCAAGGCCTCCAAGGAAGCAGGTACTCCAATACGAGCCAATTCGTCTTTAAGTTGTTCAGAGAGACTGTGACAAAAGTGATCTTTAAGGCCCACATCATTCAGGCCTGTGTCGACTGCCACCGCTCGAAACTCAGAAATATAGTCCTCTAGTGGTCGCCTTCCTTGTCTTAGGTTTCGGATGGTAGCCAATGCGGCAGAAGACCGCAGAGGGTCATCGTAGACAAGGTTCATGGCCCGGACGAAGGAACCCCAGGAAGTCAGTAAGGGGCTTCCTTCACGTAACAGCTGAAAGGTCCATTCCTGTGGAGGTCCGGACAGCAAGGAGATGGCTGACCGTACCTTTACAGAGTCCGACCCATAGGTACGTGGACAAAAGGGAGAACATGAGTTCACACGCGGTGATAAAGGTACGATATTTTGTGCGGTCACCGGCAAACCGTTCAGGCATAGTGGCTCTGGGCTCTGGAGCGAGCAGATCTACCTGCTGTATCATAGAGCCAGATGGTGATGGAGGTAATGCGGTTCTCTCAGCACGGCTTCTTTCCTTGTGGAGTAAGGCTTCTTGGCCGGTCTGTAGGTTCTGTACCACCTTGGTTAGCGCTGCCATCTGTTCCGTAAGTACAGCAAGGATTTGGTTCGGGCTTGCGGGTTCCATGTATGAACCAGGTTATTCTGTAAGGGCAGAGGCTATGACCCCTGTGTAGTGTTGTGCGTATGGAACCCAATGGCAAGCCGAAGAAGGAGACCAGGAGATGTACATGAGCAGTTGAGTATTTAAAGAGATGAAACAAATATAAGTCCAGAACAAAAGACTATGACGCAAAAGGTATCCTTGGCAAGTATAAAGTCCAGAACGGGGAATTGCGCATAAGGGTCTTCGGATTTAGAAGGGGCACAATGTAAGTCCAGAACGAAGGGTTGTAGAAGCGGGTAACGTGAGCTGTGGTCTTTGAGACAAACCCGGGGTTGAGGAGTGGACTTGGTATCGTGGTCTTGGAAGCAATTCTGGAGATAGGATCTGGAGCTGGTACCGTGGACGTGGAAGCAAGCCTGGTGATGGAGCTGGTACCGTGGACGTGGAAGCGAGCCTGGAGATGGAGCTGGTACCGTGGACGTGGAAGCGAGCCTGGAGATGGAGCTGGTACCGTGGACATGGAAGCAAGCCTGGAGATGGAGCTGGTACCGTGGACGTGGAAGTGAGCCTGGAGATGGAGCTGGTTCCGTGGACGTGGATGCAAGCCTGGAGATGGAGCTGGTACCGTGGACGTGGAAGCAAGCCTGGAGATGGAGCTGGTACCATGGATGTGGAAGCGAGCCTGGAGATGGAGCTGGTACCGTGGACGTGGAAGCAAGCCTGGAGATGGAGCTGGTACCGTGGACGTGAAAGCAAGCCTGGAGATGGATCTGGAACTCAGGGTTCACTTGGAACAGGAACGAAGAGGGAACACTGGATAACTGAAGTGGTGAACCACAGTATAACCTGATTAATAAACTGAGAAAGGCGGCAGGTTTAAATAGGGTTCAGAGTATCATAAGAACACCGTTCACCTGGGACTCGTAGGTGGAGCTGGGATACCTGAGTACTTGATAGGTTAATCGGTGGCATACGAGGATCTCCAGTGCAGGTGTAATGCAGTACCTTTAATTGACCAGCGGAGGGTGCCAGAGTACCAAGGTCTTCATGCTTTAAGGAGATAGGCGATCGCGCATGCGCGCTTTGTCTCTCCTCAGTTGGATCCCGAAGGTGGCGTGGGACGCACCCTGAGTCTCCTCCTCCGAGCTGTTCACCGGAACCAGGGAGCAACGCGCCACGAGGGACCTCGGGTAAGTATGCTGAGTGTCCCAACATGGCGGCCGCGGTCGGGCCGCAGCGCAGGGCAGGACAATCCTACCCAGAATTCTTTGCTGCATATGGGGAATGTAACACATGAGCTCTGTAAGCGGTTCTCTTAATTGCTGGGATGTGTAAATGTCCTCTGCAGCTATAAACTTTATTTTATATATATATATATATATCACCAAAATATAGCAGTACGAAGTGATACCTTTTTTTATTGGACTAACATTACATTTAAAAGACAAGCTTTCGAGAGGATATCTCTCTTCTTCAGGTCTGGAAGCTATACAGTGCAAAACCATATAATTAGACAATAAATAGCCGAGCAGAAGGGTAGGGGGTTAGAGTAGTTAAACTTAGTTATCCTAGCGCTAACGAGCATTAGCACCAACTATGGAAAAGTGCCCAATGTTTCCCCACCTTGCACATCTGAGGCGTGTACAGGTGCTCAGCATTTGCGCATGCTAAATTAGCAAATTGCAACTGAAAGCTGTGCTGCAATTCAGAGCTCAGTATGGCTAACTTAGCACTTGCAGCCACAGTGATTGTAGCTACACAGTAGCTGCAACGCTAAGCTGGGTGCTGTTTGACGTCTGTGCTGTTTTCAGAGCAGAAATGTAAATGTAATGTGTTTAGAGACGCCATCTAGTGGCCGTTTATTTTTACAGCACCCTGGTATTCAGCCTTCCCAGAATTCCTATAGGCTAAGTCATGTGCTTCCCTCACTATTACAGGGGATTGTGGGAGAGAAGCCACCATTTCCTTCACCACAGGAGCTGGAAGGAACACCTCATTACAATCTCTCCCCCTATTGAAAGCATCGTCGGTAAGGTTATGGTCTAAATTCCTCCCAGTCACCTTACAGTTTCCCTCAGCTTTAGAAGCACCTTATGTGCTGTAAATTTGTAAACCCTTATATTGCAGCCAGCTGCTTTTCATGTAATTTTAGTCCGGCCTAGTTATAAAACCCCACGTTTTATATGGACACATCCTGTTTTGTATTATTATCTATGAAAAACACGTATATATTCTGTATCTTTATATCGTATATTTCTGTTTTCCTATAGTTTTACCACATTCCTACAACGGGTTAATAAAACCTCCAGACTGCACAACCGGTCTCATTATTGACTCGTAGGAGAGGTTTACCTGCCTGTTAAGCTGCACATAGACCCCGGGGGTACGTGGAGTGGGGACAGGACAGTAAAACGACGAGCATACAAGACGCGCGAAAAGTAACCGACGCGCAGAGAAGACGCGCGAAAAGTGAAACAACGCACAGATAGGAAGAGAGATCAGACTGTACAAAGGCCAACTACTGTCAACGCGGTTACCTGCATACGACAACCTGCAACCTTTAAACAGTCAAACCATGTCACAAAGTCAGGCATCTTCATACAAGACAAGGTCCCGATCGGGCTACTCTATCAAATCGTCTGTTAGCGAAGCAGCCGCCATTGCTCGCGCTAAGGCCGAAGCCGCAAAAGCACGTGCCGCCTTTGCAGAGCAGGAGATGCAGCAAAAAAAAGAGACAGCTCTTTCAGAAGCCGCTTTGAACAAAGAGAGAGCTCTTTCAGAAGCCGCTTTCAACAAAGAGAGAGCTCTTTCGGAAGCTGCTTTCAACAAAGAGAGAGCCCTTTTAGAAATCAACCTAGAGAAGCTGGCAGTAGAGAAGGAAGCGGCAGCAGCCATAGCCGAAGCAGAGGCTCTAGAAGCAGCTACGCACCCCACCAGCAAGCACAGCGGATGCAGCAGCGTGCTCGATCCAGGAGAGGATCACCAGGACACGCTACAACGTACAGCAGCGTACGTCTATCAACACTCCAAATCAAGCAGCAATCTTCAGCCTGCACAAGAATCAATAGATGTCATCAGAGCGACAAGCCAAACGCAGCAAATAAAGTATCAAACAGCCGACCCTGAAGTTCAGCGCTTCAGACAGGAGAACGCAGAGCAGAGCGACACTGCCCGTGGCGACTTCTCTACGCAACGAGGAAATCAGCATCCATTCCAGCGCACAGAGACGTCTTTCACACCGAAACGGTATGATGTTAACTGGCCTAAATCAGAGACTCCTCAAAGGTATTGCTACACACCCCACCCTCCTAACAATGCACTGCAGCCCTATTCTAGCAATAGCCAAGCTACTATGGACTTTGCAAAGTTCCTCTCACGGCGTGAGCTAATCACCAAAGGACTTGTAAAGTTCAATGATCACCCAGAAAGCTACAGAGCCTGGCGGTCTACTTTTCAGAACGTAATCAGAGACTTAGATCTGTCATACAGCGAAGAGTTAGATCTCCTAGTTAATTGGCTCGGAAATGAGTCCGCAGAACATGCTAAACGTATAAGAGCAATAAATATAAACTACCCAGAGACAGGCCTTAGAAGGATCTGGGAAAGACTTGAAGAGTGCTATGGCTCAATAGAGGCAATAGAAAACGCCCTGTTTAAAAGAATTGATGACTTCCCTAGAATATCTGGTAAAGGTTATCAGAAACTTAGAGAACTAAGTGACCACATGGAACTGCAGGTAGCCAAAGCAGAAGGAGATTTGCCTGGACTTACTTTCCTTGACACAGCAAGAGGTGTCAATCCTATAGTCCAAAAGCTCCCCTACAACCTCCAGGAGCGGTGGGTCGCACATGGTTCCAATTACAAACAAATGCACAAGGTATCATTTCCTCCCTTCGATGTGTTTGTGGACTTTGTAAATCAACAAGCAAGAATTAGGAATGATCCCAGCTTTGATTTTATACTGTCTCATGCCGCTCCTTCCGGTCTAAAATACCATAAAGCGCCAGTGATAGTCCATAAAACTAATGTTTCCTCTACAGATTCCTTCCACAGGCCATCAACCTCTCCCTACTCAGAAGATAAAGACCCTAGGCGGCAGTGTCCCCTACACAGGAAGCCACATCCTCTTCTGAAATGCAGAGGCTTCAGAGAGAAACCCATAGAGGACCGCAAGACTTTCCTCAGAGAGAACAATATCTGCTACAAGTGTTGCTCCTCAACGTCTCACTTTGCTAGAGACCGTAAGGTCAGTGTAAAATGCACAGAATGTGACAGTACAAGTCATAACGCAGCCCTACACCCTGGGCCACCACCACGTATTTTAACTCAAGCCGACAATACCCAAGATCATAGTGAAGAAGGAATAAACACCGAAATAGGTACACCAGCAGTTACCGCACAATGTACTGAAGTCTGCAAAGGAATCATAGGCGGTAGGTCTTGTTCAAAAATCTGTCTAGTCAAAGTGTACCCAACAGGTTGCAAGGATAAAGCTGTATGTGCCTACTCAATCCTAGATGACCAAAGTAACAAATCTCTAGCGAGATCCACCTTCTTTGACATCTTCAACATTAAAGGCCCTATCTCTCCTTACTCCTTAAAGACTTGTGCAGGTACAGTCGAGACGGCGGGGAGAAGAGCTACAGGTTTCCAAGTTGAGTCTATAGATGGCCAGACACGCCTTCTGCTACCTACTGTAATCGAATGTAACCAGATTCCAGATAATAGAGCTGAGATTCCCACCCCTGATGCTGCAGTACACCACTCTCATCTAAAACGCATAGCTCACCTTATACCAGTACTAGACCCCCAAGCTCAGATAGTCCTACTCCTTGGGAGAGATATCTTACGAGTTCACAAAGTTAGAGATCAGATTAATGGCCCTCACAATGCTCCCTACGCCCAAAGACTTGATTTAGGATGGGTTATTATAGGAGATGTTTGTTTGGGAAGCGTACACAAACCCACCTCAGTCAGCAACATGTTAACTAAGACTCTAGAGAACGGGCGCCCCTCCCTTTTTCAACCATGCCAAAATCGATTCCTTGTAAAAGAGCTACCACATAACACCTATCTGCCCAAACCTACCGTAGACCCTTACTGTGACAGTGACCAAGGTCACCTAGGGTCCTCAGTATTTCTCAGCACTAAAACAGATTACCAGGTAGCTACGTCCTTTGAAGATAGGTTGTTCTTAGAGATCATGGAACAGGGAATAGTTAAGGATGACTCTAACAGTTGGGTCGCACCTCTACCCTTTAAACCCCAAAGACAACGTTTGCCTAACAACAGAGAACAAGTCTATAAACGCTTTGTGTCTCTTAGGCGCAGTTTTCAAAGAAAGCCAGAAATGAAAAAACACTTTTTCAGCTTCATGGAGAAAATACTTGAGAACGGTCATGCAGAAGTAGCACCTACCTTAACTGACGGTGAAGAGTGCTGGTACCTACCCATATTTGGAGTATACCATCCAAAGAAACCAGGCCAGATTAGAGCAGTGTTCGACTCTAGTGCCAAACATGAGGGTGTCTCCTTAAACAATGTCTTACTGTCAGGCCCCGACCTTAATAACAGACTCATAGGAGTACTCCTCCGTTTTCGTAAAGATTCAGTTGCATTTATGGCCGACATTCAACAGATGTTTCACTGCTTCTTTGTTAAAGAAGAACACAGAAATTTCCTGAGATTCTTTTGGTTTAAAGATAACGAACCTTCCAAAGATATCATAGAGTACCGTATGCGGGTACACATCTTTGGTAACAGCCCCTCTCCTGCAGTTGCTATTTATGGACTCAGACAGTCCGCTAAGGAAGGAGAAGTGAAATACGGGGCAGACGTTAGACACTTTGTAGATAAGGACTTCTATGTAGACGACTGTTTAAAATCACTCCCCACAGATGAGGCTGCTATCAGTCTCCTAAAAAGAACTCAGAGTATGCTCTCCCACTCAAACTTGAGACTTCACAAAATTGCTTCTAACAGCAAAGGGGTAATTAAAGCCTTCCCTTCCCAAGACCATTCTAATGATCTGAAAGATTTAGACCTAGGTACTGACGTCCTCCCTACTCAATGGAGCCTTGGTCTGCTTTGGGACTTAAATAGGGACACCTTTACCTTTCAAGTCAGTCCAGAAGAAAAACCATACACCCGCAGGGGTACCCTGTCCGTTATAAACAGCCTTTACGATCCCCTAGGATTTGCAGCTCCCGTCACCATTCAAGGTAAAGCAATACTCAGAGATCTTACCTGGGAGACGAAAGACTGGGATGACCCGCTCCCCACTGAGAAAAAGGGTTTGTGGATGGAGTGGAAAAACTCTCTAACAGCTTTGGCCAGAGTTCACATTGCACGTCCATATGCCCCCGTGCCCTCTTCAGAAGTTCGAACACAAAACCTCTGTGTTTTCTCAGACGCATCTGTCAAAGCAATTGCTGCAGTAGCTTATTTAAAGACTGTAGACATCAAAGAACAATGTCATATAGGATTCATCATGGGAAAAGCGAAACTTGCACCACTCCCAGAACATACAATACCTAGACTGGAACTCTGCGCTGCCGTACTGGCAGTGGAACTAGCTGAACTGATCACCACAGAATTGAACATAGAGATTAAAGACACTGAGTTTTACACAGACAGCAAAGTAGTCTTGGGTTACATCAGCAACGAATCCAGACGTTTCTATGTTTACGTCAGCAACAGGGTACATAGAATCAGAAGATCCACTTGCCCAAAACAATGGCATTTCGTACCTACCGACCACAACCCCGCAGACCATGCAACCAGATCTGTTGCCGCTAACAATCTAAAAGACTCAACATGGCTTACAGGCCCTGCATTCTTACATAATTCCCAGAATATCACTTCTGACTGTCACACATTTCAACTGGTAAATATAGATACAGATGAAGAAGTCCACCCTCAGGTGTCTACACTACACACAGTGACGTCAAGCAACCAGCTCGGATCTCTCAGATTCAACAAGTTCTCTACCTGGAGGTCACTTGTTAGGGGCATCGCTTGCTTAATTCATGTAGTTCGTTCTTCCAGAAATACTACGCCCGCAGAATTAAAGGACTGTAGAGGTTGGCACCGCTGTAACAGTGCCTACAAAGCAACTGAATTGGAACAGTCAAGAAATATAATTATCCGTACAGTACAACAAGAAATCTACACTAACGAAATTGACTGTATCACTAATCAGAGATCTCTTCCTAAAGACAGTGGTTTCAAGAAACTCGATCCATTCATCGATGAAGACGGCTTGCTAAGAGTAAGAGGTCGTCTTAAGGAAGCTAGCATAGACTTTTCAGAGAAGCATCCTGTATTGATTCCTGGTTGTCATCACATCTCTTCTTTGCTTGTACAACACTATCACGATCAGAAGACTCCGATGGTGGTGTCTACCGACACCAGGCGGGGAGTGTGCTGTTTTCAGAGCAGAAATGTAAATGTAATGTGTTTAGAGACGCCATCTAGTGGCCGTTTATTTTTACAGCACCCTGGTATTCAGCCTTCCCAGAATTCCTATAGGCTAAGTCATGTGCTTCCCTCACTATTACAGGGGATTGTGGGAGAGAAGCCACCATTTCCTTCACCACAGGAGCTGGAAGGAACACCTCATTACAATCTCTCCCCCTATTGAAAGCATCGTCGGTAAGGTTATGGTCTAAATTCCTCCCAGTCACCTTACAGTTTCCCTCAGCTTTAGAAGCACCTTATGTGCTGTAAATTTGTAAACCCTTATATTGCAGCCAGCTTCTTTTCATGTAATTTTAGTCCGGCCTAGTTATAAAACCCCCACGTTTTATATGGACACATCCTGTTTTGTATTATTATCTATGTAAAACACGTATATATTCTGTATCTTTATATCGTATATTTCTGTTTTCCTATAGTTTTACCACATTCCTACAACGGGTTAATAAAACCTCCAGACTGCACAACCGGTCTCATTATTGACTCGTAGGAGAGGTTTACCTGCCTGTTAAGCTGCACATAGACCCCGGGGGTACGTGGAGTGGGGACAGGACAACGTCAGACAGGGGTCTAGTCCTGAAAAAATAAGTGCAGGAACTCCCCAAGAATTCTGTTTCTCTATTAACCCTTGGCGGTTTGCACTTAACCCACCACTCCACAATCAAATTTCATTTAAATGTTTAAACATATAGACAGGCTGAGTTTTAGGAAATTGTTATGATAATTCTAGTACAGTGAGGGAAACAATTATTTGATCCCCTACTGATTTTATATGTTTGCCCATTGAGAAAAACATCTAGAAAAACGCATTTCAAAAAAGTTATAAATTGATTAGCATTTTGTTAAATGAAATAAGTATTTGACCTCTTCGCAAAACATGACTTAGTACTTGGTGGCAAATCCCTTGTTAGTAATCACAGAGGTCAGACGATTCTTGTAGGTTTTTTTGTTTGTTTTTTTTAGAAAGGATTTTACCAAGAAGGATACATTGAGATTTCTCTCATTTTCAAGTATGTCCTGGGTGGCGAGTATGTACCGTTAGGTGTCTTGCCCAAGGACACTTACTGGAGAGGTGCTCCTGGGGACTGAGCCCATGTCTCCACAGGCTCTCTCCACGCAGAGCAGTGATGTTACCTCTACTCCACCCAGCCGGTGGCCAGTAGTTGGCCACCAGGTTTGCACACATCTCAGGGGGGAATTTGTCCCACTCCTCTTTGTAGATCCTCTCCAAGTCATTAAGGTTTCGAGGCTGACGTTTTGGCAATTCGAACCTTCAGCTCCCTCCACAGATTTTCTATGGGATTAAGGTCTGATGACTGGCTAGACCTTTATGTGTGTCACGCCTGGGGTCCAGGGGGGCCCCGGCACCCGGCGGCGCCATCAACCAGCCGGGTGCCAGGAGTTGAGCCGGCTTCCGCAGCTCGCACGAGAGGCCAGGAGGCGGGCGCGGTAAGATGAAGTGCACCCGCCGTGTTTAAAGGCAGACAGAGCGATCCGGCTCATCGCGCTGTCATGGAGTTTCTTCCCTCAGTGCTGTGTCTTGTTCTGCGATTCACCGACCTATTTGGTATTACTTCATCTGTTTGGTATTTGATCCAGATTGTATGAGAACCACCCCTGTGTACCATTTTTGGCTATTCCTGACCACTCTAACGTTGACCGATTTGGCTTGCATTAAAGACACCCCTTGTATACCGTCTTCCTATTTATGGTATTCACTGAAAGATAAAACATTTCCCACTTGCTTTGTACAACAGTGCCTGGCCATCCTGTCCTGTGTATTGGTAAAACATTTCCCACTCGTTTTGTACAACAGTGCATGCCACCTTGTCCTGTGCATACTACATACCAGAGATATATGTGTTTGTGTCCCTAAGCGGGAGTCAGATTACTGAACAATTAAAGGATCGGAGGGATAGGTACTGTCTAAAGGGACTTGTGTCATGTGTGTAGAGGGATACGTGACAATGTGCTTCTTCTTGAGCCACTCCTTTGTTGCCTTGGCTTTGTGTTTTCGGTCATTATCATGCTGGAATACCCATCCAAGACCCATTTTCAATGCCATGGCTGAGGGAATGAGGTTCTTACCCAAGATTTGACAGCAGATGGCCCCATCCCTCGTCCCTTTCATGAGGTGAAGTTGTCCTGTCCCCTTAGCAGCAAAACACCATAAAGCATAATGTTTCCGCCTCCATGTTTGATCGGGGGGATGGTGTTCTTGAGTGTTCATAGGCAGCTTTCCTCCACCTCCAAACACGGCGAGTTGAGTTGATGCCAAAGAGCTGAATTTTGGTATGACCCCCCCCAAACCACTGTCACCCAGTTCTCCTTAGAATCACTCAGATGTTCATTGGAAAATTTCAAACGGGCCTGTACATGTGCTTTCTTGAGCAGGGGGACCTTGCGGGCGCTGCAGGTTTTCAGTCCTTCACAGCGTAGTGTATTACCAATTGTTTTCTTGGTGACTATGGTCCCAACTGCCTTGAGTTCATTGACAAGATCCTCCTGTGTAGTTCTGGGCTGATTCCTCACCGTTCTCATGATCATTGAAACTCCATGAGGTGAGATCTTGAATGGAGCCCCAGACCGAGGGAGATTGACACTTATTTTGCATTTTTATGGATGTTTTTGTTGTTATTCTGTCTCTCGCTGTTAGAATAAACCTAACATTAAAATTATAAACTGATCATTTCTTTGTCAGTGGGTAAACGTAGAAAGACAGCAGGGGATCAAATCATTTTTTCCCTCATTGTAAAGGTCATATATATTGGGTGACTTAATAAGGAGACTTATGATTGGAACCTAATAAAAGCTTCTCTGTGCGTGGCCAAAAGGTAACTCTGTTCCCTCTGAGAAAATAATGGAGGAACTACGTTCCCATGAGTTCCTGCTGGACTTGAGCCCTGGCTTTGGCCCATTAGAGCCTGGGATTCAATTCAGCTTTTTCCCAAGTTTCTGCTGGGTGTTCATTGATGTTGCGGCAGCAACCAGCCTCCCTTCAAAGCTGAATTGAATCCCAACTGAACAAGCCTGATAAACGACTGGAATTGGGCAAATTGTTAACCAACATTAAAAATCAAAAATATGACTTCCTCCAATGAGAGAAATTTTACTGCCAAAACCAAGACCACTCAATCCAACAACAAATTAGATCTGTCTTAAAAATCAGTAAGTGGTACATGCACCGTATACTGTTAGGTCACCCTCTCCTCCCCTAATACTCTATACCCTCATTATTATGCCATGTGTTCTGTTGATTTATTCTTGTTATTAACCCCTTAATGACCGCTGACGTACTATGTACGTCCTGCCCACGGGTCTCCCTTAGACCCGCGGACGTACATAGTACGTCAGCGGGCTTCTAACCTCCCTCCCGCCGATACTCACCTCCCTGCTCGTTCCCTCAGCGTTTATGGGAAGCTGGAAGCTTGCCTCGCCATTTCCTGGGGGCCGGCGGATCCAATGACGTCATCACGCTGCATGATGACATCATCGGCAGGCACCGGTAGAGGAAATTTGGAGCCCTCTATCTCCCCAACAATGCTACCTACAGTGATGCTTTATCAACCGCTGGAAAGGGGAGAGTCTCCCCTTTTCATCGGTGTATAGCATTAACATTTTCACTGCCGGATCACGATTCGACGCTAATCGGCGCCAAAACAGGATTCGAACCTGGAGGGGCTGACATCTTGGATGTCAACCAAGTCTCCAGGACCCCCCCACCCACTGACAACCTCACCATATGTGTGAGGATGTCAGTGGGCCAGTTAACCCTCTAGCTGCCATGTGGAGATTAGGGATGAGCTGTTCGGTTCGATCAGTTCGGAGTTCGGTTCGAACTTTGGCCATTTGCAAGTTCGCGAACTTCAAACTTTTTGGTGTGTACGGTTCGAGTTCGATTTTTTATTTTTTTTAAAGAACAGTATAAAAAATGCTTCAAAAATACTAAAAAATCTAGAAATAAAGAGACTCTTTACTGCAGAATATTATAAGCAATGGTTTATTAGATATTGAGTTAAAAACTAGTGTCTAGGTGCAAAGATTCTCACCTCTAAATGACCTGTGCTCTCAAACGGCATAAACAACAGGTGTTTAATTAGTGTTTGGAAATAACATGTGCTTCTAATTAGTCCGGTCTCATGAATTTGATACATTGTATGCAGACTGGGAGTGCCAGGTGTCATGTGTGGGTCTGTGATGGCGATGTTTCCATACATCCTACAAATCCGCCACTTCACAGGCAGGTTATGGGGACCTCCTAGGCACGATATTTGAAGGAATTTTTCGTTTTTATTTTTAACCCTTATTTTATGGAAAACTCACTGTTCTTTAACCCTTTCACTGCTGAGGCATTTCACCGCTGTGTGCTGAGCTAATTTTTACCGCTTTCGCTCATCATGTTTAAACACGATTTGAAGCCACATTTTATTATACGACCCAGACATATTATATATTGTTCTTTCCGGCAGACTCGGCAGATTCATAATATATCATTTTTATATGTATACGTCATGTTCTGCCTGTATATTATAACAACAAATGCAATAAAACTTGAATTTTTAATCATCTGCAGCGTGTAAAGTGTTTTTTTTCACCTTTTATCACATGAACATTTGCGGTTATATTTTCTATGGGGTGCGCTTGTAAAAAATTAGAAATGGGGACTTATTACATTTTTTTGGGGGGAATTATGTGATTTTTAGCAAACGCACACCATAGAAAAAAATCATTAGTGCAGCATCATTGTTCACATTTTAATTGAAATGTGAACAATATTGCTGCATTAATAAAAATAACACACAAAAAAATACATGTTTTTTTATTTTTTTACTTTATACCTGGTCATGTTGGGTATCATTCGAAAGGCCATGCTCAGGCCTTTCAATTGACATGACCTCCATGACCCCCTAGCTGCCACAGTTCTGGAGATAGGGGGTTCATTTGAACCCCGATATCTCCACCAGGGGATTCCGGGCAGCTAGGGGTTCCCCGGCTATCTGACGCCATCACGCTATGCGTGAGGACATCAGGCAGTGAGGGGGGACCCGGGGGTGGAGCCGCCATCCAAGATCCACCGGAGCTAGGCCGCACTTCGGCGCCGCAAGGCGCCGAAGTGCGACCCGGTGCCTAAGGGGTAAGGCTAGGGTCAGACTAACGCATTTTTCGCGTTGTCCGTGAAAAAGTGCGTTCGAATGAATGGACGCATTTTTTCACGGAATACGCGATAGCGGTCATATGATGCGCATTTTCGTCGGTGATTTTGTACGGTTATCAATAAAACACTTTTTGCGTCTGGACGTGATGTTGGCCGGACATGAGCAGCGTCTGACGTCTCCTAATCACGCACACATGCCGCTAGCGGACGCAGCACACTCTGTACGTCAGTACTAGCGGTTTGACGTTCTCGAAAAAATGCGTTCGTTTGCCACTTGCGTTGCGCGGCCGCACTTTTGTGCAGCCGTTCTTCGTATGCTGCCCGACATTGGACGTAATTTGCTGCTAGCGCGGCCGTGATTTACTGCGGCTAAACGCACGTTAATAATGCACTAGTCTAACCTTAGCCTTAAAGCCAGGCACCGCTTAAAAGGGGAGACTCTCCCCTTTTAAGCGGTGCCTGGCTTTTTTTTGTGGGACCTCCCGATCGGGAGAGGGATCCGAACGGATCCCCCCCTCGCTTCCAGGTGATCTCTCGGCATTGCCGGGGGTCGCCTGGAAATGATGTCATCGCGCATGGCGCGATGACGTCATTTACGTCGGGACAAGCTTGACTTCAGCGTCTGAGGACGCTGAAGTCAGAACGCCGTGGGACCCCGGACAGAGAGGTGAGTATCTCCGCCGGGGGTCCCGCAAAGCTGACGACGTGTGGGACACGTCCTCCTCAGCATACAGCGGGAGTAACTGAGGATGTGTCCAACACGTCGTCAGCAGTGAAGGGGTTAAAAACGTCTTTTTTAAAAACTTTTTGTCCTTGTTTCCTGTCTCCCAGGGCACTACCCGGACCCGGACATTGTTTTTAAATGTTTCTATACATCCTACAAATCCGCCACTTCACGGGCAGGTTATGGGGACCTCCTGGGCACGATATTTGAAGGAATTTTTCATTTTTATTTTTAACCCTTATTTCATGGAAAACTCACTGTCCCTTTAAAAACTTTTTTTTTACTTTTTGTCCTTGTTTCCTGTCCCCCAGGGCGCTACACGGACCCCCATACACCTTTTATGGCAAATATCTAGCATATATGCCCTCTTGGAGAGCACTCTAAAACTCGAACTTTGAGTCCCATTGACTTGTATTGAGTTCGTGTTCGTGTTCGAATTCGAACTTTTGAAAAGTTCGAGTTCGAATGCGAACCGAACTCGGGGGTGTTCGGCTCATCCCTAGTGAAGATAGGGGGATCCTTTGGATCCCCCTATCTCCCGATCCATAGCAGCTAGATGGTCATATTTGACATCATTGGACAGGCCTTGACATCATTGACCAGGTTTGGTTTAAAAATAAAAATTTAAAAAAAATAATAAAAATAATAATAAAAAAAAATGTTTTTTTAAAAAAAACATTTTTGTCTGGGGGGGTTTAGTTAAATAGGACCTAGCCTGTCATCTAAAAATAATTAGCAAAAAACGGTCAGAATGAGCGCAGCGCACATAGGTGAACTGGCTCAGCAGTGAAGGGGTTAAAAAGCAAAAACATGTAAAAATTGGATATTTCTATTCTCGAGACAAAATTTTGAAACTATTTAGCTGGGGTCTTTTTTGGTGGTTGTAGATTTTGGGGATTAAATTATGAAAAAGTGTGTTTTTACCATTTTTTCATCATATTTCATATTTTTTTATAGTAAATTATTCGATATGATGGAAATAATGGTAGTTTTAGAAAGTCCATTTAATGGCGGGAAAAACGGTGTATAATATGTGTGGGTTGAATAAACGAGTAAGAGGAAAATTTGACCTAAACACTAACAGCGCAGAAACGTAAAAACAGCAGCGGTTACTAAAGGACGGATTTGTATAAAACCGCCCGGTCACTAAGGGGTTAATATACTTTATGTTATGTTGTTCATTATCTTCAATATTTAACAGTTTATGCCTTTTCTCATTGGCCAAAAGGCCTGCGAGCCCACATCATTTTACAATTTACTTCTGTTTTTTCTTTTTACTTTTGTTTATTGTTTTCAGGAAAATGCTGAAAATTGGATCTTCTCGCTCTTACATCCCTCACTGTCCTAGACTGTAACAAGAATTGTGACCATAAAACCATTTATAAAAACCAAAATAAAAAACGTGTTGCTCTTAGAAAGTACTACTAAAACACTGTGGGCTCTATTCTCTAGTGACCGCTAACTGTAGCATTCGGGTGAGCAAGCGTTAAAGACAGGATAAGTGACTTTAATGCATGCCGCCCATATTACCTTCCTAACGCTAAACCAATAAAAATACCATCAGTGCATCGGTGAATGCCCCAGCTTGCTCCAGATTACTGTACTTCGCGCGCGCAATACTTAACATGGGGAGCGCGGTCCTACATGGAATCCTATGGACTCCAGGAGGTGATACTCGAGGCGACGAGGAAGTGCTACCGCGAGTATCCCCGAGGGTAGGAATCTAATGCTAAAATGGGAATGCTTCGTCCCCATTTTAGCTTTAGGGAGAGAATAGGGCCCTGATTGTGGAGCAGTCTACTGGGAAAAAAGATGTACTTGTCAAAGACATACTTGTCTAAGCTTGGCCATCTACAATATATTCGTGGGTTACTATTACACACAAAAAAAACCACAGGGTTATTCAAAGAGAATCGAAAAGTCACCGCACGTTCGGTGACTTTTCGTTCTATTCATTTTGGTGCGATTCGGTGATCCCATTTCGGCAACCTTGCAGTGTATTCAGCAAGCACCACAGGGCCGTCGTAGTGCAAGGAAAAGCCGCCACAAACCCGACGAACACTCACCACAAAACTGGGCGTAGGCTCACCGAAACCCACAAAAACATCTGGATTAACCCCGCCGAACACGCCAGAGAAACCCTGAGCAGCCACGGATCACAGTGCAGAGCAGCCACCGAAAAAACCGACAACGCAGACGAATGGATTGAAAAAAAACCCAGTTTGCTTGAATGTTTGAAAAGTGAAATGCTGTTTGCAAACAAACTACTGAGCGAAAATGTCTGAAATTTACATATAAGATCCAATGAATGATAATAAAAAGGGCTGTTACAGAAAAAAGAAAAGGCGATATAAAAAAAAAAACTAAAAAAGAGACTTTTTACTGCAGAATATTATAATCAACGGTTTATTAGATATTGAATTAAAACGGGAATATTTTTAACATTGAAGCCTATGGGATTCATCTGAATAAACCTGAGGAATGAAGCCACCGAACAGCAGGGTAATTCGGCAACTTTTCACTGCTGGTTTTTGTTTTCTGAATAGGCGAAGCATTGCTTTTCATGGGGTTTTCACTGCCCTCGAACAGGCAACGAAAAGGCACCGTATGTGCAGGCATTCGCCAGGATTTGGCAAACTGCCTGCTCTCTGGATAGCCGAATTGCCAGGAAAGGTAACCGAACACTGAATTTCAGCATTCGGTTACCTTTCGCCAGCGATTCAGATCACTTTCAATAACCTTGAGTACAAAATCTAAATGTAGTATCTTGGATTCTGAAAGTGTTTAGATCAGGATTCAGCATCTTTGGCCCTCCAGATGTTTCCATAAGGCTCAGCCAATCTAATGAGTAGCTGAGCATCATGGGATATGTAGATCCAAAATATTTGGAGGGCCAATGTTGCTGAATCTTGCTTTAGATCTTTCAAATGCCTCGGAATTCTGAACATGAACATAATATGTAACAGCAAAGATTTTCATCCTGGAAATGTTGACAGTTTTAAATTAGCCCTCCTGCTACTTGAAAAAAACAACAACAAAAAACATTTATTTAGATATACAGTAAAAATGCAATTAAAAACATTGATACATGAACGCATTTAAAGCATTGTATTCCAGAGAAGCAACCTCCAAAGGGTTAATCTTAGTATTCTTGATTCTGGCATCCCCATAGATTTATTTTTAGTTATATTACAATGTAACCTGGTTTATTTCAAAGATGAAAGGAGATCACAGTGAAATGTAATTCCCAATAGTTGTTTAAAAATAGAAATTTGCAGCTGTTGATCTCTATGTTTTTTTCTTTTTCTTGGTCATCTGCAGCTTTTCAAACCCAAGAACACGAGACACTTCATTAAAAGCTACGATTGCTGAACATCCCAAGATGACAAAGCCGAACCACTATTTGGTTTGACATTTAAAAAAGAAGAATAATCGTACTATTAACCAGGCCACCAATAAAACTAGAGGGGCTGATTAATAATTTCCACCGCAGTTGCCAATTAATCATTCGCGGGAAACAGATTTGGGGATTTTCATCGTGGGTTTTTTTTTATACAGCTGGGAATTCGCTGATTTTCTGAGTGGGCTGTGAAATCGTGAATGTTTATCCAAACGTATAGCGATATCAATATCGAAAGAATCTCTCCGCATTTTTTCCGTGCATGCAAACGAAACACGCTGGAAGGTGTAACAAGACACAGTTCAGTGAACCTGACAACAAGTTTGAGTATGTTTTTTGGCAGCTTTGTAATAAAGTACATATTGCTCAGTGTTATATAAAAAATGTATTACACATGCTTAGTCATGTAATGCATTGCACAGCTGTGACTCAGCCTGGGTCTTTTTCAATTTGAAGGGATCCTAACATCCAAATTGTTTGCAGTAATCTGCATATGGAGAATTTGCATTCGATTCATTGTGCATATAAATTATAACCTATACATTAATGTACGTGTGAGCTAGCTGTTGTTGTTCAATCTGCTCTTGAGGAGGCTAATCGTGACCAAATAATGGTCATGCGAGTTCCCTGTATGCTCACAGGTACCTATGATATAGTGGACTGCTTTTTTAACCATTAAGGCTCTGGTCAGACGAGCGCAGTGTTCACGTCCGTGTTGCCGCACATTTTAACGTCCGTGGTAGCATACAATTATGATCAATAGAGACCCACACACAAAGTACGTCCGCACAGAAGTGCGGACGCACAACGGACGCGGCAAACGGACGCAAGTTAGGCAAGAAGGTAAAACCTGTGGAAGAGGATGGTAAGCGCCCACAATATGACCCCCGAGTGCCCAGCCACACCAGATGATGAGTGGTTTCCCCCAAACCAGTAGACAAGATATACAAAAATATGTATCTTTTCGGCACGAAATACGCTAGGGGACTCGGACGGTTTCTCCAATAACGTCACCAGTATTATTGGATAATGATATACAAAAAAGAGAGAAACAAGATCTGGGTGCAGTAGAACAATAATTGTATGAATATGGACAGTATTTGTGTGGTTAATCAACTCACAAACGGAGAGCCTAAGCACCGGCTCTGAGTGGATGATCGCTTTTGGGTTGTTAATCTGGGATCTCTTCACAGGGATCTTCTCTTCTGGGATCTCTTCGCCAGCCTGACAGTGCGATCCCGGAAATATGCACGTATCCATGTTACCATTTGCAATTCCGAAACTAACCACTATGGAACGCAAGGTGGAACGCGGAAGCCTCAACTGCGCCTGCGCAAGATGGCACCGACGGCGATACACACGAAAACACTCCAGAAAGAGGCTGTGAACGCACACTGACCACCGATGAAACACATGTGGGAACAATTACCCTCAATTTTTTGAATTTTGTTATGTATATAAGCATGCAAGGTAGTTCAATTTGTAAAGACCAGCTGATGAAGCCGCGTGTCGTGCGGCGAAACGCGTCCTGGACCAGAGTCTAGTTTTTATTTTTGTTTTATTTATTTAAATAAATTTTTAAAGAGAACCAGTTCCTGCATGCTTGGTATTTATTGGGTTTCACCTACGAAACCCATACGCCTTCCGTTTCGAGCTTGGAATAGCTCCAGCAAGTGTGAGTTTTCAATTGTCACGTTATCCACTGCAATATTTGGTGTCAGATATACACAGAATTCGTCCAATGAATATGGTGAAGAATCTCTATTTCTAAGGAGTGGGTTACCTGTGAAGAGATCCCAGATTAACAACCCAAAAGCGATCATCCACTCAGAGCCGGTGCTTAGGCTCTCCGTTTGTGAGTTGATTAACCACACAAATACTGTCCATATTCATACAATTATTGTTCTACTGCACCCAGATCTTGTTTCTCTCTTTTTTGTATATCATTATCCAATAATACTGGTGACGTTATTGGAGAAACCGTCCGAGTCCCCTAGCGTATTTCGCGCCGACCAGATACGTATTTTTGTATAAGAAGGTAAAACCGCTAGAATGGACGTGCGGAGTACGCCACGTCCGCATAGCTTTGTGTGTGAGTGATGGAACGTAGTCAGACGGACTGCATTTTTGACGTCCAGCATTTTGACGGACAAAATGGTTTTTCATATTAATTTTATTTCCCATCTACATCAGTAAAAAAAAGTCAGTCCCAAAAATGGACCGTGTGGCCACTACCTTGTCGTCAGTCAGAAAGTACGTCCGTTGTGAATGGACGCACAGTCCACACAGAATGCGTTCGTCTGACCCTAGCCTAAATCAACACTACTACCACCAAGAAACGAAATGTCCTTATTGTGTTTATTTTATGTTGCTGATATCTTACATGTGCTTTGTTTTTCTCTTGTATATTTAGTTAAGAAAATATTTTACTCTATCAGGGTATCAAATTTCCCCACCCTGCTGTGAAATCAGCATTCACCTTGGGGTCCCCAGAGTGCAGGGAAAACCCTCTGTAAACAAGCTGTAATCCCGCCGAACACTCACAGAAAATCCGCCGGAACCGCCAGAAAAAACATGCCGAACACGCCGGAAAAAGCCAACGAGCCGCTGATCACAGCGCAGACCAGCCGCCGGAAAAAGCCAACAAGCTGACGAACGGGGTAAAAAAAAACAGTACGCTTGAAAATTTCAAAATTGAATTGCTGTTTGGAAAAAAACTACTGAACAAAAATATCTGGAATTTACATATAAGATCCTATGAGTGATAATAAAAAGGTCTGTTATAGAAAAAAGAAAAACCGCTATTAAAAAAAAAATGAAGAAAAAATTCCTGAAAAATGCCTTAAAGATCCTTAAAAAATCTATAAATAAAGAGACCTTTTTACTGTAGATTAAAATAATAAACAGTTTATTAGATATTGGATTAAAATGGGAATATTTTGCCTGAATAAATCTGCCGAATGAAACTACCGAACAGCAGGGCAGTTCGACATCTTTTTACTGCTGTTCGGCGTCTCTGAATAGATTAACCATTGCTTCTCTATGGGGACTTTCCCTGCCTTCAAACAGGCACCGTATGGGCAGGCAATTCGCCCAAAGGGGTTAAAGGAGAGCTTCAATTCTTTTCACTTCGGCGCATTTCAGTGCACTTCGGTGATTCCATTTCACTGAAATTTCTGTGAACTCACTATTTAGTGAATGGTCACCGTAGTGCGCCAAAGATGGAGTCGCCGAAGCCCCTCAAAAAACTTGTAGAACGTCACCGAAGAGCGTCAAATGTGTTTAAATAATAAAAAAGTTCCTTTAAAAAATAATTAAAAGGTCTCTTACAGAATTTTTTCAAAAACGGCTTTTTAAAAAATTGGAAAACGTTTTTCTAAAAATAAAAAAAATAAAAAGGATTTTTTGCTGAAAATGAAAAAATAAACATTGTTTTTTAAAAAAAATAAAATGATATTAGGTTTAAATAATAAATAAATAAATCAATAAAGTTTTATATGTTTTATTGATTTTTTTCAACTGATGAAGCCCTTGCATGGGTGAAACACGTCTTGACTTTTTATCTATTTGTGGTTACCAATAAATTGCCCTTTTTTATATAAGATTGGGTTTTTTTGGTGCCGTTTATTTTATTTTACTCAAGAAGTATTTATCCTTCCTGTATATCTGGATTCGGATCGAGGATTATCTCCCTGGACCTTGGAAGCCATATTCCCATTGTGGGCTAGTGAATGAGCCACAAAGACACTCACGGGTACGACCAACGAACCATACGAGGCTCAGAAAAGTGTGAGTGACACCATAAAAGTCCCATTATTTATTCATTTAAAACAGGACTTCACTATTATGTATTTGTATGTTTCCCCAGAAATGTATATGGTCATCTGTGCATCTGTGCATCCGTATGAATATGTATGACCGGAACATTACATTGTACACATTTATGTAAGACCATTATATATATATTCTCTCTCTCTATCCACTTTTCCCTAACTCATGGGGTGATATGAATATATTTTAGCGTTCAGTTGTACCGTACTGCATCATGATTTTCTTTAAATCTCTTAAGAGGCTTGTCAAACAGGGTTATTCAAAGAGAATCGAAAAGTCACCGCACGTTCGGTGACTTTTCGTTCTCTTCAATTTGGTACGATTTGGCGATCCCATTTCGGCGACCCTGCGATGTATTCAGCAAGCACCACAGGGCCGTCGTAGTGCAGGGAAAAGCTGCCAAAAAGTTGCCGAACACTCACCGCAAAACCCAGGCGAATGCACACCGAAACCCGCAAAAACATCTGGATTAACCCCGCCGAACACGCCAGAGAAACCCGAGCAGGAGCCGAACACAGTGCAGAGCAGCCGCCGGAAAAACCTGACACCGCAGACAAATGGAGCGAGGAAAAAAAAAATAACAGTACGCTTGTTTGAAAAGTGAAACGCTGTTTGCAAACAAACTACTGAGCGAAAATGTCTGAAATTTACATATAAGATCCAATGAATGCTAATAAAAAGGGCTGTTACAGAAAAAAGAAAAAACTATTTTAAAAAAAAATAAAACAAAATCGGAATTTTTTTTTGCAAAAAAATACCGAAAAATGCTTAAAAGATCCTATAAAAATCTAAAAATAAAGATTTTTTTATTGCAGAATATTATAATCAACGGTTTATTAGATATTGAATTAAAATGGGAATATTTTTAACATTGAAGCCTATGGGATTCGCCTGAATAAACCTGTCGAATGAAGCCACCGAACAGCAGGGCAATTCGGCTACTTTTCACTGCTGATTTTTGTTCTCTGAATAGACGAAGCTATGGGGATTTCACTGCCCTTGAACAGGCACCGTATGTGCAGGCAATTCGCCAACATTTGGCGAACTGCCTGCTCTCTGGATAGCCGAATGGCCAGGAAAGGTAACCGAATGCTGAATTTCAGCGTTCGGTTACCGTTCGGCCCCAATTCGGAGCTCTTTGAATAACCCTGAAAGAATTACATTTCGTAACAGGTTGTAGCTGAACAGATTCTGCTCGTTTTCTTCTGCATGCTGTCACTGTACTAGTAGACGTGCAGAGCAGGGTGTGCCTGCACAGTGTATTCCTCCTGCTGTCAACATTTTAGGTCCACATCTATACTCTTGGTTTCTCTTATTGGTTTATGATAAAGAACATTAAAAAAAACGGTTTGTGATTATTTACAGTTTACAAGAAAAAAAAGCATCACGTGTGCACACCCTAACAGAAAGGATGCCCATGCCTATGCCTGTAATATGATCTCAATCCCATTGCTCAACAGAGAAAAAGGAAAATAAATGTATACTCCCTGCTATGAGCAAGGAAGATAAGTATCCTGGTTGAGAGGACAGGAAGGCTGCTGAACTGATAGGATTAGTTGTAGGCAGAAACAAAGCACAAATTTTCATTTGCTGAAATGATTATTTTGCCAGAAAGGTTAATTAGGATTTACTTTAAAACCTGTAGAATGATCCTTTGCAACCTACTAATAATACTGTTACACTTTATATTCTTAGTTGATGTTCGTAATGGCTATCTTTTATGGTCAGCGATAGAAATTGAGTCTATATAATTATTGTTTCTAGCCATATTTACAGTTGCAAGTTTTTATAAAGCGCTATCAAGTTCCGTAACGCTGTACAATGGGAGAGACAGAGTAACCGATATACATACAAGTTAAACACTTACAGGTCTATTCAAAGAAAGGTGAAAACCAGGAGAACTTGCAGGAGAAGAGAACAATCTATAAATACACAGGGTTATTCGGAGAGAGGTGAAAAGCAGGAGAATGGCTGCAGAAGTGAAAATTTTAAGTCAAAATAGTCAAACCACAAAAATTCTCCCATTTATCTCAATTTCCAAATCGGCTATTTAGTTCTCTTCTCCTGACAATTCTCCTGGTTTTCACCTCTCTCTGAATAACCCCCTTAGGCTGGGGTCAGACGAGCGCACTGATTGCACACAGTAACGGATGCACGTTATAACAGATGACATTGTGGTTACATTGTATCAGTCAGTTTTGACTGATGTTGAAAAAAGAAAAAAAAAGCTGTATGCAGGGGTTTCTCTACGTCCTTGTAGTTTTTTCACGTCAATGCCATTTTGGTGTCCGTTACAACATATGTTGCCAGTGCGTGAAAAAGTGCGCTTGTGCTTCGTGTGTTGTTCTCTATTGACTCCTTTGAAAAGCTATGACGAACAGCAAACAGTGCGGTCAGACGAACGCAAAAAGTGCTCTCATCTGACCCCAGCCTAAATAGCCGATTTGGAAAGTGAGATAAATGGGAGAATTTTTCTGGTTTGGCTATTTCGACCTAGAATTTTCACTTCTCCAGTCATTCTCCTGAGTTTCACTTTTCTTTGAATAAACCTGATTAAACAGTAGGTGAGAGGGCCCTGCTCGAGAGCTTACAAGCCATAAGTTATTTTTTGTCAATGCTTTTTCACGATTTTGAGTGAAGTATGTATTTCTAATTTATTTCCCCTTTACTTGCCTGTTAAAACAGTACTAATAAAAGTTATATTTCAAAACATACAACATTACGCTCTGTATTCCTAACTGTGAAATCCTCTGGCGCCCTCTGCTGGTTGTAATTGTTTCAACGATTATCCACTATTTATTTCTATTTTTAAAATTTTTGCCAGACGATATAAAGAAAGACTTCTTTCCTCTTTCCTTTTTAATTCTATAAGGGTTATTCAAAGAGATCCGAATGGCTGCCGAAGGGTAACCGAATGCTGAAAATCAGCGTTTGGTTACCTTTCTTGGCCATTCGGCTATTCAGAAAGCAGGCAATTCGCCAAATGTTGGCGAATTCCCTGCACATACGGTACCTGTTCGGTGCCTGTTCGAGGGCAGTGAAATCCCCATAGAGAAGCAATGCTTCGTCTATTCAGAGAACGAAAACCAGCAGTGAAAATTTGCCGAAATGCCCTGCCATTCGGTTGCTTCATTCAACAGGTTTATTCAGGAGAATCCCATAGGCTTCAATGTTAAAAATATTCCCTTTTTTAACCCAATATCTAATAAACCATTGATTATAATATTCTGCAGTAAAAAGTCTCTTTATTCATTGATTTTTTTTAGGATCTTTTAAGCATTTTTTGGGATTTTTTTTTAAAAAAATTCTTTCCATTTTTTAAAAAAAAAAAAATTAAACGTTTTTTCTTTTTCCAGTAACAGCCCTTTTTATAATCATTCATTGGATCTCATATGTAAATTTCAGACATTTTCATTCTGTAGTTTCTTTGCAAACAGCGTTTCACTTTTCAAACATTCAAGCGTACTGTTTTTTTTTCACTCCATTCGTCTGTGGTGTCGGGTTTTTCCGGCGGCTGCGCTGCGTAATAGTAATTGAAGAGAACGAAAAGTCACCGAACGTGCGGTGACTTTTCGATTCTCTTTGAATAACCCTGTATGTTCTTGACTCATTAACCCATTGTTGTGTAAAAATTATTAAAAATCATGGCAGTTAATTCTTTCATAAATTCATTATCTGAGATTGGGCCAAGTGTCAAATTCTAGCAAAGGTCTAACGAGATTCATTACACAGTGAGTCTCCTTTGGAAATATACAATACTAAAGCTTTATTTATGAAATACCATCTTCATGAGCGCTCCATAAAACCATAAATGTTGTAATCTTTGGTGTTTGTAGCTCAAACCTATGGTACATCATGTTAGAAGCTGTTCAAAACCCAAAATGATCTGGACATTTATGATGTGTTAGAATTCTACATAGTCCACATGAAGGGTTATTCAATAAGTGTCAATCTTGCCACCGACTTGCAATGAACGGTGAATTTCACCGTACGGTGCAATTTCTTGGCAGGTCAGCTATTCAGGAAGCTGAAAATTCTCCAAATGTTGGCGAATTGCCAGCGAAATACAGCGCAGTTCACCACAATTCGGCATTCTTTAGTGGCAGTCAAATTGTCCCATAGAGAAGTAATTGTTAATCTATTCAGAGATTGCCGAACTGCACCAAAATGTTGGTGAAATGACCAGATTTTCAGTGATTCAGTTCGACAGCTTTAAACAGGCGCATCCCATAGGATTTAATGTATAAAAATAATAGCGCTGTTATTTTTTTATTCAATCGTTTATTCTTTCAATTTGAAGCAAAAGCCTTTTTATATATTTTTTAGAATTTTTTTAGATATTTTTCTGGATTTTTTTGGCGAAACTTTTGATTCCAATTTTTTTTCAATGGCGTTTATTCTTCATTCTGTAACAGGCCATTTTATTATTTTTTATTGGATCTTTATTATATCTGTAGCCCTGTGCTTAAATTGACTCTGAGGACTGCAACTATTATGCCTCTAGAGGGAGCCAGAGCGTAATGTATGAGAAAGACTATAGTGGACTTATGGACTACATCCCCCACAAACCTCTCGGGAGAAAAGAAAGGAAGCAAGCTCTCTGGAGCGAGGAAGTGAAAAGCATTGTGTGCAGCGGTAGGAGAAGGAGAAAAGCGGTGAACAGAGACAGTCGCATGAGAGACACCTTCCGGGATCTAAGCAAGTTGGAGCGCAGAGAATCGGTGGCATCCATTGCTAGAGTGATCGGGGAAAGTGCACATCGATCTGGAGTGTATCCCGCTGAGCTGTTCCGGTGAGCAAGTGTGTTCGAGAAGGACCTCGTGTAAGGAGGCCGTGGACGGAGCGGAGTGCTGGCGGCATTCGTCTTCTGGCTGAGGAGATTCGGATCGGGAGCGGCATTTTGACAGCATCGGGCTCCAGGTGGCAGATAAGGACTTTCTGGCAGAGTTCATCGGTCCGGGACAAGCTGTTTCGCCAGTTGGGTGAGAGGCCTCTGGCCTAGGACTTTGCTAACAGTGCGCACTTATTTGATTGCTTGAAATTTCAGGGCCCCAACGTTGACTAGTCGAAGATATTCATCCATCCACTGGCCAGTGAACTTAGTACCCGGGTACCCTAGGACATAAACTAACGAGCATTTTTGAGCCGGACTTTAACCCAAAGAACTGGGGAGCTTATTAACAGTTCATTCGCCATATATATATATATCCACGTTACGTATTACCGTCATTTATTTTCCTAACCTGATTGATTTCATGCTTAAAGTATATGTATCATTATTGCGTTTATTGCTTCAGTAAAGTATAACTTAGAAAAATCCATAAAGGTGTGCTCGTGTACAGTAAATTGTTAGTGCGGTGAGACTAATCCTGGGGTTATTCAGCAGTTTCTTCGGGGGTGAGCGCTACATATCCATGTATGTTCATGCATTTTTATTGTTTTAAATGCCTTTTAAAAAATAGCATGTTTCCCTCCCCCCCCCCAGTTTGGCTGCTGATCGGCTTTTTTACACTGGCCAGTTCGGCAGCGTTCTGCGGCTGGGTGGCTGTTTTCGATGGTGTGCAGCTGTCAGTTCAACGGCGTTCGGCGGGTCATCCGCGGTGGTCGGCGGACTTCGGCGACTCCTTGTTCGGCGTACTTTAGGGACCTAGCAAACTGAAATGGCTGAAGTGCACTGAGGTGCGTGAAACAATTTTGCTGATATTTCGGTGCACTCTGAATAACCCCAATGGTACCAGGTGCGTTGATAAATTCCAGAGAGCATAAGGAAGCAGGTCACCAGTGACAAGACTAATAAAAGTAGGAACAAATCAGGGTTCGAGTCTTTGTTATTAGCATTTCATGCTCTCATGGACATTGGTACAATAAAAGGCTTTGATGAAATGCACAGAAAGAGTGTGGAAATGTATACGCTACAGATATTATTATTGTATCACTAGTTAACAAAAACATACTACTCACTGTATAGGGTTCTTCAAACAAAACATATGTAAGCATTTTGATTAAAATAGAAAACACCAAACAAATCTATTCTGGCAGCTGAAATTTACATGCAGGTGATTTAGGCTGCCGTATATTTTTTCCTTAGCTTTAGGATTTGTGCAGCCAATCATATGTTAGAAAGTGGAAAAAATAAATAACAAAGAGGAATATACACTGTTTTATTTGTTGCTTTTTAACACTAAAGTGACACTTGTCATCTTTCATGTATCATTTTCAAAATTTAATTGTATATAAAAGGTGGCGTGCTTAAAAGTAAAAATTTTATTATTATTTTAATTTTACAAAATAATTTACTGCATAACTTATATAATAAAGCAAATACAGCAGAATATACAGCAAAATAAAAGAATCTAATGTAATAGTGAAATAACAATATGTAATACTAGTATAAAATCATCTAAATTAAAAATCTGCATAAATAGACATAAATAACCATTAAAGGAACACTCTACCCAGTGTTACTGTTTAATCCTATCCCAGTGATCGCATTGCTGTGAGCTCCCTGCTCTCTCCAGGGCTGATTCAGCCACCAAAATGCAGGGGCTTATTCCTGGCCAGACCCTCAGCTCTGGGATCCTTCAGGTAATTTTTTCCTGGGCTTGGAGTACTCTGGATACCAGACCACATGTTTTTATGTTACATTACTTTTAAATATTGTTATAGTGCTGTAAAGTAGGGATGAGCTGTTCGGTTCGATCGGTTTGGAGTTCGATTCGAACATCGCCTGTTCGCATGTTTGCGAACTACGAACATTTCCGCATGTTCGCCGCATGTTCGCCCACAATGCACCACAATGGATCACAATGCACTTTTCCACTGGCCTGAAGCTTGTAATTGGCTACAGCCTTGCACCTGACCACAGGTCAGGTGCAAGACAAGTTCAAGACTATGCCAATCACGGCTCAGAGTCCTGATTGGGCAATTTTTGCCCAATCACGGGCTCACAGAGCTACGTCCCGCAGCACACTATATAAGGCTTCACACAGCGCTTCAGCACGCGTTTGAGAGGAAATTTGAAAGGAGATTGTTCTTGTGTTAGTGTGTGTTCTCACTGCCAGTCTGCCACCAGCTACTGAGGGGGTCTCATTTCTACAAAATATCTGGGAATTGTTCTAATCTGTGTGTTCTCACTGACACCCAGTATTTTGGGGGTCAGTAATTTCTACAAAATATCTGGGAATTGTTATAATCTGTGTGATCTCACTCCCAGCAACTATTTTGGGGGTCAGTAATTTCTACAAAATATTTGGGAATTGTTATAATCCGTGTGTTCTCACTGGCTGCCCCCCAGTATTTTGGGGGGTCAGTAATTTCTACAAAATATTTGGGAATTGAGGTAATCTGTGTCTTGTCACTGCCACCAACTATTTTGGGGGGTCAGTAATTTCTACAAAATATTTGGGAATTGAGGTAATCTGTGTCTTGTCACTGCCACCAGCAACTATTTTGGGGGTCAGTAATTTCTACAAAATATTTGGGAAGTGAGGTAATCTGTGTCTTGTCACTGCCACCAGTAACTATTTTGGAGGGGTCAGTAATTTCTACAAAATATTTGGGAATTGAGGTAATCTGTGTCTTGTCACTGCCACCAACTATTTTGGGGGGTCAGTAATTTCTACAAAATATTTGGGAATTGAGGTAATCTGTGTCTTGTCACTGCCACCAGCAACTATTTTGGGGGTCAGTAATTTCTACAAAATATTTGGGAAGTGAGGTAATCTGTGTCTTGTCACTGCCACCAGTAACTATTTTGGAGGGGTCAGTAATTTCTACAAAATATTTGGGAATTGAGGTAATCTGTGTCTTGTCACTGCCACCAGCAAATATTTTGGGGGGTCAGTAATTTCTACAAAATATTTGGGAATTGAGGTAATCTGTGTCTTGTCACTGCCACCAACTATTTTGGGGGGTCAGTAATTTCTCCAAAATATTTGGGAATTGAGGTAATCTGTGTCTTGTCACTGCCACCAGCAACTATTTTGGGGGGTCAGTAATTTCTCCAAAATATTTGGGAATTGAGGTAAGCTGTTTGTTTTCACTGCCACCAGCAACTATTTTGGGGGGTCAGTAATTTCTCCAAAATATTTGGGAATTGAGGTAATCTATGTCTTGTCACTGCCACCAGCAACTATTTTGGGGGTCAGTAATTTCTACAAAATATTTGGGAATTGTTCTAATCCGTGTGTTCTCACTGACACCAAGTATTTTGGGGGGTCAGTAATTTCTACAAAATATTTGGGAATTGTTCTAATCCGTGTGTTCTCACTGACACCAAGTATTTTGGGGGGTCAGTAATTTCTACAAAATATTTGGGAATTGTTCTAATCTGTGTGTTCTCACTGACACCAAGTATTTTGGGGGTCAGTAATTTCTACAAAATATTTGGGAATTGTTCTAATCCGTGTGTTCTCACTGACACCAAGTATTTTGGGGGTCAGTAATTTCTACAAAATATTTGGTAATTGAGGTAATCTGTGTCTTGTCACTGCCACCAGCAACTATTTTGGGGGGTCAGTAATTTCTACAAAATATTTGGGAATTGAGGTAATCTGTGTCTTGTCACTGCCACCCAGAATTTTGGGGGGTCAGTAATTTCTACAAAATATTTGGGAATTGAGGTAATCTGTGTCTTGTCACTGCCACCAGCAACTATTTTGGGGGGTCAGTAATTTCTACAAAATATTTGGGAATTGAGGTAATCTGTGTCTTGTCACTGCCACCCATCAGGGGGTCTCACTGATTTATAGGAGGTTTCTGGGAATTGTAATCTGTGTCTTCTCACTGCCAGCTATCAGGGGGTCCCACATACTTCTAGCAGATTTCTGGGAATTGTAATCTGTGTCTTGTCACTGGCACCCATCAGGGGGTCTCACTGATTTATAGCAGGTTTCTGGGAATTGTAATCTGTGTCTTGTCACTGGCTGCCAACTATCAGGGTGTCTCACTGAGTTATACCAGAGTTCTGGAAATCTTTAATCTTTATACCAGAGTTGAATCAGAGTTCTGTATATATTAGGGATGCACCGATACCACTTTTTTAAGGCCGAGTACGAGTACAGATACTTTTGTTCAAGTACTCACCGATACTGAGTACCAATACTTTTATCTTATGTCATGTGACCACTTTCCAATAAGAACAGACCTCATATAAAGCCCCCAGGTCTCATGGATATGCCCCCCAGCTCATTGATAATGCCCCCCAGCTCATGGATATGCCCCCAGCTCATGAATACTGCCCCCCAGCTCATGAATACTGCCCCCCCAGCTCATGGATTTGCCCCCCAGCTCATGGATTTGCCCCCCAGCTCATGGATATTGCCCCCCAGCTCATGGATATTGCCCCAGCTCGTGGATATTGCCCCAGCTCGTGGATACTGCCCCCCAGCTCGTGGATAATGCCCCCAGCTCATGGAAATGCCCCCCAGCTCATGGATATGCCCCCAGCTCATGGAAATGCCCCCCTGCTCATGGATATGCCCCCAGCTCATGGATATGCCCCCAGCTCATGGAAATGCCCCCCAGCTCATGGATATGCCCCCCCAGCTCATGGATATGCCCCAGCTCGTGGAAATGCCCCCCAGCTCATGGATAATGCCCCCCCAGCTCATGGATAATGCCCCCCCAGCTCATGGATAATGCCCTCCAGCTCATGGAAATGCCCCAGCACATGGATAATGCCCCCCAGCTCATGGAAATGCCCCAGCACATGGATAATGCCCCCCAGCACATGGATTTGCCCCCAGCTCATGGATAATGCCCCCCCAGCTCATGGATAATGCCCCCCAGCTCACTCTCCGCTCATATTTACCTTTCTTTAGCGATGCCGGGAAAGTCTTTGTGCGCGCTCCTTGGAAGGTCCCCAGCCGCGACCACGTGGGACCATGTGATCGCGGCTGGGGTCCTTCCAACGAGCGCACGCGGGGAAACTTTCCTGGTGTCGCTAAAGGAAGGTAAGTATGAGCGGAGAGCTGCTGCAGGGCCTGTCCGAATGCTCTACCTGCATTCGGACAGGCCCTGCAGCTGCTCACTTTGTTTATACTTACCTTCCTTTAGCAACGCCGGGAAAATTTCCGCACATGCGCTCGTTGGAAGGACCCCAGCCGCGATCACATGGTCCCACGTGGTCGCGGCTGGGGGCCTTCCAATGAGCGCGCGCGCGCGAAGACTTTCCCGGCGTCGCTAAAGGAAGGTAAGTATAAACAAAGTTAGGAGAGCAGCTCCAGGGCCTGTCCGAATGCCGATAGAGCATTCGGACAGCCGCCCCAGCCCCTAGGATGCCGGCAAGCCGGCTCAATGCCGGCTTCCGGTATCGGAAAAAAATATCGGGGTACTGCACGAGTACCAAGTACTCCTGCAGTACCCAGTATCGGCACCGATATCGATACTAGTATCGGTATCGGTGCAACCCTAGTATATATTTAATCTATATATCACTCACCATGTCAGAAAGACCAAAAAGGACAGGCAGACGCTCCCAGACACAGATAAGAGGCCAAGCAGCCTCTGTGTCGGGAGGCTGTGCCTCTGGTAGTCGTGGACGTGGTGCATCCTCTGCAGGGGCACGCTTGTCCTTTCTAACTGGTGCTGGCCGTCTTAAGCAGCAGCAACATACAGAGGATTTGGTGGATTGGCTAACCAGGCCATCCTCATCCTCCGAGTCCTCTGCCAGCCAGGCTTGTAGTGCTTTACAGTCCACCTCAGCTGCCAAAACATCTAATGCAGCCTCCATGTCCACAGCTACTCCTGCCGTAGCCTCACTATCACACACGGAGGAGTCAGCTGAATTGTTTGACTACAATGACAGTGACATGCTGCTTGAGGATGCGCAGCAAGTACAGTGCTCTGATTCAATCTCTGAGGTTGAGGAAGGGAGTATAATCAACCTAGAGGAAGGGGGTGCCAGTGATGACACACAAATAACTGGCACTCATGTTGTCCCAGCAGCTGCAGCATACTGCCAAGTTGACTCCAGTGACGAGGAGATAGGGGTTGATGACAATGATGATGAGGTCACTGACTCCACCTGGGTGCCTGATCGAACAGAGGAGTCAAGTGAGGAGGTACAACAAATACGAGGCACAACATCCTCTATGACCAACAAATAGCACTAGCCAGTCCAAGGCATCAGATGTCAGAACTGCTAGGGTGCAGAGCACTGTTGTCTCAAAGCACACATCCAGGAACTCTGCTGTCTGGGAGTTCTTTAAGAAATGTGCAGCAGACCCCACCGTTGCTATTTGTAATCTATGTCAGATGAGGCTCAAGCGTGGGAATGACACAGGACGCTTGGGTACCACATGCTTGAGGTGACATATGCCCACCTGCCATGCATCCCGTTGGCGCAAAACTTTGCGTAGGTCCTCCTCCTCCTCATCTGTCTCTACCTCCACTGTATGTCCTGCCATGTCATTGCCTACAACCTCCACTGACAGAGATGATGCTACAGTAATGGATATACCAGGTCCTTCCTCACAATGTGACAGCATCCCATCAGTTGAAGATTTATGCAGTCAGATTACGTTGCCCCAGCTGCTGCAGCGTAAGAAAAAATATAGTCCCAACCATCCCCAAGCACAGAGTCTAAATGCCAGCTTAGCAAAATTACTTGCATTGCAGCTGCTGCCTTTCCAGCTGGTGGACTCTGCTCCCTTCCGTGAATGTGCTGTACCACAGTGGCATGTTCCAAAACGCCATTACTTTTCACGGAAGGCCATTCCAGCACTATACCAGCACGTGGATGACAATGTTATTGAGTCATTGGGAAAGGCAGTCAGCAGCAAGGTGCATGTGACTTTAGACACGTGGTCCAGCAAGCATGGACAGAGTCAATACATTTCCTTCAGGGCACACTGGGTAACTCTGATTGCAGCTGGGAGGGATCCAAGACGGGGCTCTGTGCTGGAGCTTGTTCATCCACCAAGCCTCCAGAAAGCTGCTTGTATGAGGTCTGTCTGCTCCACCACCACCTCTCCTTCTTCCTCCTCCTCCTTCTCTGGCGAAGTGGCAGTTAAACCATTAAAAGTGGCAGGGGCTACGCAATGGCTCAAGCAAAAAGATGCCATACTGTGCTTGAGCTGGTTTGTTTAGGGGACAGGAGCCACACCGGGCCAGAAATTCTGTCAGCTCTGCAGGGGCAGGTGCAGAGATGGTTAACACCACGTCAGCTTCAGCTGGGAATGGTCGTCTGTGATAATGGCAGCAACCTTCTCTACGCCCTACGCCTGGGTAAGTTGACGCATGTACCATGCCTAGCACACGTCCTAAATCTGGTGGTACAGCGTTTCCTAATCAGGTACCCAGGGCTGGCAGAGCTTCTCAGCCAGGCCAGAAAAGTCTGCAGCCACTTCAGATGGTCATTCCCAGCAAGTGTACGCCTGGCAGAAATTCAAAGAAAATTCCACCTTCCCACAACCGTCTGATCTGTGACATGCCCACCAGGTGGAACTCGACATTAGCAATGCTGCAGCGTCTGCACAAGCAGCAGAGGGCCATCAACGAGTACCTGTGTGAGTATGGCACAAGGACAGGTTCAGGTTAACTTGTTTATTTCCCCCCCCCCCGCAGTGGCTGATGATCAAGGATGCATGCACTGTACTGTCACCATTTGAGGAGGCAACGAGGATGGTGAGCAGGGACAGTGCATGCATCAGTGACACAATTCCTTTAGTGTTCCTGCTGGAGCACACTCTGCGGGGAATTATAGTTGTGGCTCTAGAGGCAGAGCAGCGGGAGGAGGAGGAGGCCTTCCCTAGCTCTCAAGGCCCCAGTCTTTCAGCAGACAGCATTCCAGCGGGTCCTCCTCAGATCAGACAGGAGGAGGATGAGGAGGAGGAATATTTAAGTAGTGGGGGCATTGAAGGTGGGGATTCCTCAAGGGAGGGTTTTGTGTGCCCAGAAACACAAGGACTAGTACGTGGCTGGGAGGAGGAAGTGCACGATGGGGTCATCCTCCTCATTGACCAGGAAGACTCGGAAGCTAATGCCACCTCCAACCTACGCTGCATGGGCTCCCTTATCCTGCAAAGCCTGGTAAAGGACCCCAGGATTCGTGCTATCAAGGAGAGGGATCATTACTGGTTGGCAAAACTTCTTGATCCACGATACAAGGGTAAAGTTGCAGAGCTCATTCTGCCCACACAGAGGGAGCACAGGATGAAAAAACTTGAGGACGCTCTAAAGCGATACTTGTGTAACACCTTTCCAGGCACTGGTAGGTTACCAAGTGATGACAACGGTGCTTCTGAGGCTGCGGATGATCAGAGGAATAGTGGTGAAGGCCGGGGCCGCTTGACTGATACCTTTTTAAATTTTTTTAGTCCACGACGCCCAGGGACGTCAAATGTAGGCACCCATTGCCAGCGTCTTCACCATATGGTGCAGGACTACCTAGGGGCAAGGGCAGACCTGTATACCTTTCCAGTAGTTGATCCACTGGCTTACTGGGTGTTGAGATTGGATCACTGGCCAGAACGTAGCCAATATGCTATGCAGCTACTAGGTTGCCCTTCATCTAGCATGCTTTCTGAAAGGACGTCCAGTGCCGCTGGAGGTTTTGTCACAGACAAAAGAGTGCGTCTGTCCACCGACTCTGTAGACCGGCTGACATTTATAAAAACGAATCAGTCCTGGATCAGCAGCTATCAATCCCCTGATGCTGACGTAACGGAATAGATCGGGGATGTCTTCTGCATTCACAAAACCTCCAGCACTGAACTCTTCCACAATACCACAAAAGGGTTACGGTGTGAAGGCACTTGCTGCCATGAAAGGCACAATATTTGGCTGCACTGACGCCTGTGCCACATTTATATCATTTTAATTTTTGAACAGCAGGGTCCACCCCTGCACTCTTCCACAATACCACAGAGGGGTTACTGTATGATGGCACTTGCAGGCCTGGCACCAAAAGGCACAATATTTGGCTGCACTGA
Organism: Leptobrachium leishanense; assembly: GCA_009667805.1. NCBI lineage: Eukaryota > Metazoa > Chordata > Amphibia > Anura > Megophryidae > Leptobrachium > Leptobrachium leishanense. Next base: position 316,709,334 of record CM019066.1, on the reverse strand, counting down.
CATCTTTACCAGATTCATATCTTTCTAATATAGGACTGCATGCTCCACCCCTGCACTCTTCCACAATACCACAGAGGGGTTACGGTGTGACGGCACTGTTGCCGACGCTAAAGGCACAATTTTAAAGCACCTATTGTTACTTTCATCCAAAGCCTGCTTAAAGTTTCACCATAATTTAGCCAAAAAATCACTAAACTTTTTCTGCGCGTCCTAAAATGTCTTTTCATACAGGCTGCAGCCCCAAGCAGTTGTTTATGAATAGATTAAAGGAAAATCATTTACCGTCATTTGAAACGACATTTTTTTGTTTTAAAATGTTTCTATACATCCTAGAAATCCGCCACTTCACGGGCAGGTTATGGGGACCTCCTAGGCACGATATTTGAAGGAATTTTTCGTTTTTGTTTTTAACCCTTATTTCATGGAAAACTCACTGTCCCTTTTTTTTTTTACTTTTTGTCCTTGTTTCCTGTCCACCAGGGCACTACCCGGACCCCCATACACCTTTTATGGCAAATATCTAGCATATATGCCCTCTTGGAGGGCACTCTAAAAATCGAACTTTGAGTCCCATTGACTTGTATTAAGTTTGTGTTCGAGTTCGAACCTTTGAAAAGTTCGAGTTCGACAGCGAACCGAACTCGGGTGTGTTCGGCTCATCCCTACTGTAAAGTTTTGATTTTTTTATGTACTATTTCAGAAGAATAAAGTAAAGATGAGACTTTATGTCAGGATATAGAATATTAAAAATATTTTCAATTCCATTAATCCTGTTATATGTATCACTGGTTTTCCCATGCATTCTATTCATTTACATGGATTCGCCGCACTTCGGCAAGTCCGATTCGCTGACACTGAAGTGCGGCTCGGCCACCGAACACCGTAGCCAACCCGCTGGACAGCCACTGCAGACCCGCCGGCCACCGCCGCAAACCCGCCGCCGCCAACCCGCCTGACAGCCACCGCAAACCCGCCGGACAGCCGCCAAATGAAACCAATGAGCCGCAGAGCACAGCACTGACCGGCCGCGCACAAAAGCAGACAAACCGCCGGACGGGTAAAATCCCAAAAAAAAAAAAACATTGACTGTCAATATAAAAACGCTGTTTGCAAAAAAGCTACTGGATGAAAATGTCTGGAATTAATTTATAAGATCCTATGAATGATAATAAAAAGGTCTATTACATAAATAAGAAAAAACGCTATTGAAAGAAAATTTGAAAAAAAATTGCCCAAAAATCCTGAAAAATGACTAAAAAATTCTTTCAAAAATTTAAATAAAAGAGACATTTTGCTGCCGATTAAAAGAATAAACAGTTTATTAGACATTGAATAAAAACGGGAATATTGTTATCATTAGACAGGGATTCGCCTGATTAAACCTGCCGAATGAAACCACCGAACATCAGGGCATTTTGACAACTTTTCACTGCTGTTCAGTGTTCCCTGAATAGATTAACCACTGCTTCTCTATGGGGACTATCACTGCCATCGAACAAGCACCGTACTTGCAGGCAATTCGCCAAAAATTGCCGAACTGCCTGCTTTCTGAATGACCATGAAAGTGCATTGTACGGGAAATTCCCTGTTCGTTGCACTTTCAGGGCCAGATCGGCTGTCTCTGAATATCCCCTATAGTATATTTCAGTGTAACAAGGGACATTTTTCTCATGCAATGAGTAATAACAACCATGTTAAATAAAGCCTAAATATCCTGAATATACCCTTATGCTTCATATGAATGTTAAGATGATGATTATTACTTTTGATAGTCCTGGCAAGGTTTGGGTCTCCATTGTACAATAAAACATCTTAGTCATTCCATACAAAAAGGAGCCAATATTTTTGCTTTTCCCCAACGTAATGACGAGTCAGAATATTTCAAGACTAATTTGCTAAACATAATAAGATTATACAGCATATGATTAAAAAAGACATGTGTTACTAATGCACCACACTCATTTATACATCTTTTTTTGGACAAAATACATGGTCTGCCTATTTTAATCTAAGTAAGGATTCAACATGTGCTACAAGCTGAATAATAAGTATATATTGTTTGCATGGAAAAGTTAAGTAGGTGTATTTGTCATACAAAGGCCTTTTTTATCAGGACGCAAACTTATTCTTTATTTTTATAAGTAATGATTAATACTATGGCAATGCTTTATACATTACGAGGGGAATACGGATGGAAATACTTTTTTCACAATTCAGTCTCAATGTACAGTGCTACTATTACTACATGAACAATATTAACATATTAATAAGGCCAGACTCTGGCTTTTCCAATGACACATCACATGACCATGTAGGATGTACAGAACCAGAGATACATGGGTTCAAGTGTTCAAGGATCCCCTGTATCTCCTACAATTGGTTTGCAGCTTGAGGGGGGGCTCTCTGGATCCACCAGTGATCATGGTGGGCTCACTATCATCACCATGGATCCTATAGACTCGAGGAAAGGTTAAGGCAGCAGCACACAATGTTTCTGCCAGGACTTGTTAGTGTCGCCTGTATATTACTGATCGAACCACTAATATAGCAATATAGCAGTACACTAACTAGAGGTAATAGCACACACTAAGCAATACGACATTATAGGAATAACAGAAACATGGTGGGACGAAACGCATGACTGGGCTGTAAACTTAAACGGTTATACATTGTTTAGAAAGGATAGGAAACATAAGAAAGGGGGTGGAGTGTGTTTATATGTAAATCAGGATTTAAAGCCTAATATTACACAACTGGAAAGCGATGAGGGAAATGTGGAATCCTTATGGGTAAATATTTCGTTGGGGAATAAACAGGGAAGTCAATTATTGGTTGGCATATGCTATAAACCACCTAATATAGATAATGATGAGGAAGAACAACTGTTAGAGCAAATTAGGAAGGCTGCAGATCATGGTAGCACTTTAATTATTGGAGATTTTAATTACCCGGACATTAATTGGGATAGTGGGACTAGTAATTCAGCAAAGGGAATCCGGTTCCTGAACATGTTAAATGATACCTTCATGTCACAACTGGTAGAAACACCAACTAGAGAGGATAACTGTCTGGACCTGGTTATAACAAATAATGTGGATCTTTTCTCAAATATTAATGTAAAAGAACAGTTGGGAAATAGCGACCATAACATGGTGACTTTTGAAATAAACTCAAAAAAACACATTCATAAGGGGCATGCTAAAATAAATAATTTTAAAAAGGCCAACTTTATTAAAATAAAGGAAGCTCTCAATGTCATTGACTGGCAGAAACTCTTTCACGGGAAAAACACTGAGGATAAGTGGAATATCTTTAAACTAACACTAGAAAAGTACACGTCACAATATATTCCACTGGTTAATAAATATAAAAGAAACAGACTGAAACCAATGTGGCTTAGTAGGAAGGTAACTAAGGAAATGAAAAATAAAAAGAAGGCATTTAAAGCTTTTAAATCTGATAAATCTGAGGCATCCTATAAAGCATATAGGGCAGCCAATAAAGCATGTAAAAATGCGATTAGATGGGCTAAACTAGAAAATGAAAAAGAAATAGCCAAAGAGAGCAAGACCAACCCTAAAAGATTCTTTAGGTACATAAATTCTAAAAAACCCAAGAGTGAAAATGTAGGTTCACTAAAATCTGAGTCAGGGTTATTGTTAACTGAAGATCAGGATAAAGCAGAAATTTTAAATGATTATTTTTCTTCAGTATTTATCAAAGAGAAACTATAACAGGAGACATGAAAGTCATTAATAAAAACTTACTAATACAAAGTGACTGGTTGACTCAGGACAAGGTTTTACACAAATTAAACAATGTGAATGTTAATAAAGCCCCAGGGCCAGATGGAATTCACCCGCGAGTACTAAGAGAGCTATGTGTTGAAATATGTAAACCTCTGTTCTTAATCTTTCAAGATTCTTTTCTTTCAGGAATAGTACCAGAGGATTGGAGAAAAGCTGACGTGGTCCCTATATTTAAGAAAGGTTTAAAATTTGTGCCTGGGAATTATAGACCTGTGAGCTTAACATCTGTGGCTGGGAAAGTATTTGAGGGGTTACTAAGGGATAATATTCAGGAATTTATTGGGAGGTATAATGTAATTGGCAAAAATCAGCATGGTTTCATGAAACACAGATCATGTCAGACTAACCTAATTACGTTCTATGAGGAAGTAAGTAGAAGTATAGATCAGGGGGTCGCAGTGGATGTGATTTACTTAGATTTTGCCAAAGCTTTCGACACAGTTCCACACAAAAGGTTACTACTTAAATTAAGAAAAAATGGTCTAGATGAAAATACTTGTTCTTGGATAGAAAACTGGCTAAAAGATAGGGTACAGAGAGTGGTCATAAATGGTACATTTTCAAGATGGACACCAGTGGTAAGTGGTGTCCCTCAGGGGTCTGTTATAGGACCAATACTATTCAATTTATTTATAAATGACCTTGAGATAGGCATTGAAAGTCATGTATCAGTGTTTGCAGATGACACAAAGCTAGGAAAAGTAATACAATGTGAGCAGGATGTTACTTCGCTGCAGAGGGATTTAGATAAATTGGGGGACTGGGCACTTAAATGGCAGATGAAATTTAATCTAGATAAATGTAAAGTTATGCACTTTGGAGTGAAGAACACACAAGCAATTTATACCCTAAATGGTACGGAGTTAGGGAAATCCAAGCAGGAGAAGGATTTGGGAATAATCATAGACTTCAAACTAAGTAACAATGTGCAATGTCAAACAGCAGCCGCCAAGGCCAGCAAAGTACTGGCATGCATTAAAAGGGGAGTTCACTCACGGGATGAAAACATAATTTTGCCTCTGTATAAATCAATGGTCAGGCCGCACCTTGAATATGCCGTGCAATTTTGGGCACCTGTCTTAAAAAAAGATATTATATCGTTAGAAAAAGTGCAGAGACGGGCAACTAAATTAATAAGGGGATGGAAGGGTTAAGTTATGAGGAAAGACTAACAAGCTTAAACCTGTTTAGTTTAGAGAAAAGGCGCCTTAGAGGGGATCTGATAACCTTATATAAATATATACGGGGCCATTATCAACCATTGTCTGATAACCTATTCATTAACAGGACTATACATAGGACAAGGGGTCATCCATTTAGACTGGAAGAAAGAAAATTTAGCTTAAAGCATAGGAAGGGTTATTTTACGGTGAGAACAATAAAGCTGTGGAATTCTCTGCCTGTTGAGGTGGTTGGGTCAGAGTCTGTACAGACTTTTAAAAAACGACTGGATGACTTCCTGCAGACACAGAATATTAAGGGTTATAATATTTAATATGTGGGTAAAAGCTTCTTGATCCAAGGAGAAATCTGACTGCCATTCTGGGGTCAAGAAGGAATTTTTTCCCAGTATGTTGCATAGCGCTTCAGACTGGGTTTTTTGCCTTCTTTTGGATCAACAGCAGTAGGTTATGTGGGAGAGGCTGAACCCGATGGACGCATGTCTTTTTTCAGCCTATATAACTATGTAACTTGTATGTAAGACAGCAATAGGGAGTTGCTAATGGATCATGGCTGTCACAGCCCTACCCTTCCTGGTGTCCAGCAGCTGTGTCCTTGCAGCTCGCTGGCCGGCCACTGAGTGAAATAGATGGTGATCGCTGCCGTGAGCTAGTAATGTGGGCGGGGCGCGCGCGATGGTGTGATGCCAGTCGGATTCAAAAACCCAGCGGGGAGTTGAGCTCATTGCCCTGTCGTGGTTTTCCCTTTCAGTGCGATTCCCTTATTCTCTGAGTGTTTATTCTGTGTATGACCCCTGGCTTTGCTTACTGACCATTCCATTGTATTAACCCTTATGCTTTCTGCTCCTATTGTATACTGACTCTTGGCTTTGTATGATTACCCATTCTGGCTCTGATTCCTGGCTCCGTCTGATTTAGTAATCTGGCTCTGACTCCTGGCATTGTATGAGTACCCGTTCTGGTTCCGACCCCGGGCTTTGTCTTATAACCTGCTTTGGTTTTTCAGTTTTTTCTGTGTGTAGCAATCCGGCTATTCTAAAGATCAGCAGTGTAGATAGATATCGTCTGCCTGTAGGGATCATAGATATTGGTGACAATGGCTCACACTGAATTCTGCCATTAGTTGTTTGCTATTACTAGCACAAATGGAATAAAGTCCCAGGTTTGGAGTACAAAAACCATGATATTTATTAATAAAAACAAAATTATCAGCCCGTTTTGTGCATATTTTGGTTTCTTCCATTTTGTTAACATAATATTTGTGCAAACATTATCGCTATTTCTACTTATTTTGCAAATGTATATTTTAATTTTTAAAGATTCTTACATAGTTTTGGTCTTTGGCAGATTGGGTTTGTTAGAACCAGTACTTAGCAGCTTTTTTGGCTACTCTTAGCATCCTTTATCATTTTTTTATAGATACATGTAATTAATATAGCAGTTATACACTTAGCACTTTCATTTCACTGAAGTTAACCGTAGGCGCAAACAACAGAAAAATCACTGTTGCTGCAATTACGTTGCACTTTAGCTATCCACAGAAGCAAAATTCAACAACAGCAGGTGAAGTTGCTTCAAACGATGATGAACAATAGTAACAGAATTATTCTGCAATGGAAGAATTGAACTTCAGCTATTATCAGTCCACCATTGTTGTAAGAAATGTTTTGATACAGTTCTCCGATTTGAAAGTAGCAAAGTGCCGGGGAAGTGCAGGGGAAGTGTATGGGAATAACAAAAGGCCTGGAAGCAGGAGGATCTAGAGAATGGGTAGGAGGTCCACCCCCCCCCCCAGCTGCAAACTCATTGTAGGGGATAGAGGGGACATTTCAACTCCTTTATCTCTGGTTCCATACACCATACACGGTCAATTAAGGTGTCATTGGAAAGCCCAGAGTCAGTCTGGCCTTTTCGATTGATACCAAATATGACCATGATAAATATACACAGAAAACGAATTAGACAATATAAAATCCAAGAGACAAAAAAAGTTTTTTATTGACATAAATGGTCCAATAGAATGCAGAATATTGTTGTGCGGGGTCTATCAGATGACACATGTTAAACAGAAGGACAGACACTGTTCCGCAATGTTCTGGTGAGAGTGTGATAAGCGTAGCCTGCGATCCGGCATTCACTATGCTTGTCACTGCAAACCAATCACCATCTGTCAGTCAAAATTGTTAGAGTGCCCTTCCCAAAATGTATGTCTGGATCTGCCCAACCTGCAGGAGAAATAAATCATGCTAGAGAATTACATTAACATGAACCCTGATTTACTTTAACTGTCAGAACATAAATACTGTTATAGTCTTTTTAATCTTATAAAGTCCAGCCCTTTTCCTTCTACGTCTGTGTCTCGGGTGCCGGACAAAATCCCTACAGCCAGGTTTTCTAATGTCAGCATCCCGACGCCCAACTTCCAGACAGAACAAGTGCCGGACATCCCAACTTCCCTACACGGCCAACTTCCAGACATCCATAATCCCAGCGGCTAACCCTAATACGAACAACCTAACCCTAGGTTTAAAGGGGTTAGAGCTAGGTTTAGGGGGTTAGGGTTAGGGCTAGGTTTGGGGGGTTAGGGCTACGATTAGGGGGTTCGGGTTCAGACTAGGTTTAGGGGGTTAGGGTTATGGCTATATTTAGGGGGGGTTAGGGCTAGGTTTGGGGGGCTAGGGTTAGGTGGTTAGGTTTAGGGCTAGGTTTATGGGGTTAGGTTTAGGGGGTTAAAGAGTAGGGTTAGTGTTAGCCACTGGGATTTTGGATGTCTGGAAGTTGGCCGTCAGGGAGTAGTCTGTGTAGGGAAGTTGGCCGTGTAGGGAAGTTGGCCGTCAGGGAGTTGTCTGTGTAGGGAAGTTGGCCGTGTAGGGAAGTTGGCCATCAGGGAGTTGTCTGTGTAGGGAAGTCGGCCGTGTAGGGAAGTTGGCCGTGAGGGAGTTGTCTGTGTAGGGAAGTTGGCCGTCGGGAATTTGGCATTAGGGAACCTGGTTGTAAGGATTTTGGCCCAAACCCCTGTGTCTCGTCAGCCCTTTTCATGTCATCACGGTCTGTGTTACGTACCTCCTAGATATAATGTCTAATCCCTGTATGCAGAACAGCTTGTCACGTTCCCACGTTCCAACCCTGTCTCCCTGCCCTTTGTATTCCTTATGTCTGTGTTTCCCTGTGCTGATTTCCCTGACATGCAGCTCAGGGGTTAAGTTCTTTGCTCGTTGAGCTTCTGCTGGTGATATGGGCTGATTACTCCCCTATTTAAAGCCATGGGCCCATATCACCATGCTCTTGCATCCTGGTTCACTTCAGCTACAGATTTGTTCCTGAGAGCTCCCTGTTATTCTATCCTAGTGCTTTCTCAGTGTTTCCCCCTTGTCTGAGTTCTAGGTTTCTGATTGACTTCCTGGTATTGACCCTCTGGCCTGGCTGACGGATTTTCTCTGGTGCTATATCCCCGCTTTGGCTCAAGGTATACGTTTTGGTTTTGACCCCTGGCTTATTCATTGACCACTCTTCTGGAAATCCCTAGCGGTTCTGTGCTTATCGTATTATATGTTGTGTATCCCTGTTGACCACGGCTTTTGTATATTGAAGTCCTTCCCTGCATGTTGTTGAATATAACTCCTTCAGGTGTCTGTGTTTTCCCCAAGACTCTGCACGGCTACAAGGTAACCTTTTTCCATTAGTGCAGATTCGGCCACTCTAAGGACCGATCTATCAGTATAGGGCTCCTTCGGTATTAGCCGTGCAGAGGTCCTGAGTGGCTTCTGTGGTTTATTTCCTTATCCTGATTGTTATGTCACGCATCTCTGCGTATAGCGGCTTTTCCTCTTACCTGGGCCCTACTTGGCGCATGCCAGGTACCGCCATTGTGGCTGAACGTGACACAGCTATCCTACACTGCCGGTCTTTTAAATGGCTGGATTTCTACCTATTTCCAAACACAGACAATACCAGAGTTATACACCAACAAAACAAAAGAGACCAAGGGTTAATTTCAGAATACGCGTGAACCAGATACCAGGGGTTGTAATGCCAGAGCAGGTCGTCAGTCAAATGCCAGGGGTTATTATACCAGAGTAGGTCATCAATCAGGAGCCAAGGGGTTATTATACCAGATTGGGTTGTCAGTCAGGCTCAAAGGGGTTAACAGCCAGGAGAAATTGTCCAAGCTACAAGTCATACACAGTTGATCTGATAAATGTGAAGAATTCACTGAGAGGAGTGAAAACCACGTCAGGGCAAGGAACCAGGGTTCAGGTGTCTCATTTTAAACTTGGCGGGCACTGCGCCATCACACCGTGCCCCGCCAACGTCAGTGAACCGTGGCTGCGATCGGCTGCTACTTCACTTGGCTGATAGCCAGCAAGCTGCGAGGAAGGTGCTGCCGGCCACTAGGCCGGCATGGGACGTGACAGTCTGCCTCCTTTTACCTGTTCTTTAGCTCCATCTCTGTTATTACTTTTATTTCTCTGTAGCCTTTTATGTTACATTGTTTTCCCTATTATATTGATTTGTTTAATAAATCTCTTGCACCGCGCCCCTGTATTCAGTTTGTTGTGGTATCACTAGAACATTGGCCACTTTGCTCAAATCCTTACACATATTTCCGGTACTATGTCAGTTTCCATATATGTCTTTGGTCTCTATATACTGTCACTTGCTCCACTATGTCCTCATTTTATGATGTACCAACCTGATACTGTTGTTCACTTGGGCTTATTCAACTTTGTTTACCCTTTTGTATAATTGAACTTTTTTTAAAAGAAGACTATTGGAAGAAAAAAAATGCACATCCATCCTTGCCCTTCCAATGCTCTTTTTTCCTCCCCAGGTAGAGCAGGTGCTGTCCTTTTGATAGGGGTTGGTTGCCCCAATTGATGCTGAGTCTGCCACTTTCCGGGCTGTTTTGTTCTAGTGTCCATCCTGGATTGCAATTGTGATTGTAAAAACAAGAGTGGAATGAAGACATTTTTACAACGGAACACAATATTGATTAAAAGGGAACATGCAGTAAGAAATACGGTAATGCATTAATTATAGCTGTGTTGTAAATATGTAGTTTCTCTCTAGCTTCTCAGAGAAAAATAGATTATTAATAAATAGAACTCTTTTTTTCTACATATTTCCAAGTCCTGCAGCTGCATGAAGGAAATTCAGTGATTTCATGAATAATAAATGAAGAAAAAATCACTCCTTTGCAGAGGGCTTGGGATACTTAAGAAGAAGGAAGGATGAGATTCAATGTAAATATATGTAAATTAATTCATTCAGGATACAAAATATAGGGGTGACATATTCTAGATGGGGTTAAGCTAAGGATATATTTAAATATAAATGAATTGGAAATAATTAGAAGTAACAGTCATGCATTGCTAGTTAGTGGGTGGACAAGTAACAAACAGGACTGTTAAATATTAACAAAATCCAAAATTTACCAAATACAATGACTTTGCCATTAATAAAATCCACCGATTAGTCCACACAACGCTGCTTCAAACAGATGTAGGTCACGATATTGATACGGAGAGGTAAAATAATTTAGTTTATGATTAAAAATTATAACAATTTAAGGCTAAATTCCAAGCCTGGTGTAAACTTAACCAGATCTGCTGTAAACCTCCCAAGGCCAATATGGTGTCATGATATGTTTACACCAGCGGCCAGACCCCAACTGATCCATTAATGGGGAGCCACAAATAGGAAAATAGACACAACGCAGGAGTTTCCTCCACACTGCCAACACTGAAAATTAGTTAACTTTATACAAAACTGTAGGGGCTTTTCAGTGTTCCTTCTTAACACTTATACATCCAAAATACAAATAAAGCAAGCTTCCTACTGTATAAAAGGAGAAATATAGTGCACACTGTATCATATAAGCAATCCTGCAAGAGATATTTAGAACTGCGCACCAGAGATAAATGAAAACATGCTTATCTGAGCCAGGCTCCAATGGCAGGAACAGTAGGTCCCTTCGCCACTCCAAGGTTTTCCGGCCAGATGAACCTTAATGCGTAGAATCAAACACCAGCAGTCCAGGTGTAAAGTGAATGCCTGTTTAATCGATAAAACATGTAGCATAAAATGGAATAAGATATTTGTTAATATTCTCAACGCGTTTTGTCCCTTCCAATACAGAGTGGGACTTCATCAGGAATATAAAAGACAATTAAAACTCTTCCGGTATTTATGCCATAACAAAACACAATTAAAAAATTAATGAATCAATTAAATCAATTGAGGACAGACAATGGTTAATCTTTCCAAACGAGGGAGGCCCCTCTCGCACCTCTTCAAAGTTTCTTGATTGCTCCGATCAGCATTTCTCTTCCGGCAACATCACCCACCTGTGACTTCCGGTTTCTCCTTTCGGATTCGCAGTGCATGTCTGTAGTTGTGGTTCTTTATGCTCACATTCTCCACCCGCAACTTCTGGATTACGCTTAAGGTCCGCGATACATGTCTGGCATTACACCACTTGGGTCCTTTCAGATTCAGTGACCTTATAAACAGACATCAGTCTTCGCTTTTCTTGATGGTTCCTACAGCAATACACTAGCGGCAGTGGTGTATTTAGGTTTTGTGCTGCCCTAGGCCTGACTAAACTCGTGCTCCCCCTAATTTAAATTTGAGGCACCCCTTCCTGTCAAGGGCACACCTCTTCCTGGTTAATCCCCACCCTTCCTCTTTAAGCTCCACCTTTTCCTCTTAGTGCTCCGCCTTTTCCCCTCTTTATATTAAAAGTGGATACCAAGTGCCTACTTGTATATTTTGTATACCATTTCAAATGTATCTATTGAGATAAATAAAATTATGAAATGTTTAAATTCAAGCATTTTTACAAAGAACAGCCACGCATGTCAAGTATACTGGATCCCAGCCGCTCGAATTGGTTGAACAATAAAATCCACAGAAACGTGCACTGCATATGAGCGTATCACAGAGCTGCACGGCAATAAAACCCACAGAAATGGGCACTGTGTATGAGCATATCAGAGCTGCACAGCAATAAAACCCACAGAAATGTGCACTGTGTATGAGCATATCACAGAACTGCACGGCAATAAAACTCACAGTAATGTGCAGTGTGTATGAGCGTATCCCAGAGCTCCAGGGCAATAAAACTCACAGTAATATGCAGTGTGTATCACAGAATCCACAGCAATAAAACTCCCAGCAATGCAATGTTTGGTGTGTGTCAGCGTATCAGAATCCACAGCAATAAAAATTCCAGCAATGCAATGTGCAGTGTGTATGAGGGTATCAGAATCCACAGCAATAAAACTCCCAGCAATGGGCACTGTGTATGAGCATTACAGTGTGTTGGAACACTATGATCTTCTTTTTTCTTTAAAATGTTATTCCTATGTTCCAATATTCTAACTCGTAGGGGTCTGGTGGTCCTGCCGATATATTGAACTCCACACGGACATTGTAGTAGGTAGACCATATTTTTACTGGAACAGCTGATAAATTGGGTGATTTTATATTCCTTGTTCGTATTGGTGCCTGTGAAAGAAGTGACTTTCCTTGTCTGTAAGCTGCATGCCAAACAGCTGCCATTTGTGAAACCCTTCCGGTTTTCATCTTAAAAAATTGGAGTTCTTAGTTTCTTTGGATGGTATAACCTCAGAAGCCAACCTATTTTTCAAAGACTGCGCTTTCCTGTATCTAATTTTTGGGAATGTCGGTAAATGATCCTTTAACACGTTATCTCCCTTCAAAATGTGCCAATGTTTTTTCAATACCTTGGTAATTTGGTTGGCCTGAGCATTGTATGTGGTGAAAAAGGCTAGGTCCATCACTTGCGCAAGCCTTTTCCCAGTTTCGGAACATCCCAGAGCCCATAGAGCCCAGTACATCCCTGCATGAAATCTGTATGAGTTTGCTTGAGTAGGGACATACAGAAACTGCAGAACACTGGGAAATAAACCCGTAAAAGGGTTAAAATCTCGCCCATTAGGGGGTACTTGAGGACCAAGTTTGGGAACCACTGGCTAGCAGGTAATTTGTGATCTGGCCTCAGGCTTGGAATCTATCCCTATATTTGTTACATTTAGAGAAACGACATGTCGGCGTAGACGCAGCAGAGTTTGAGGATTATACACACTTCCAAAAAAAATAGTAACTGATGGTAGATATGATAACACTTTTAATTGATGCAATGGATGTTTTATTGACTTCAGTTACGCAAACTGCAATGTTAGTGAGCTGGGGTACAGGAGCTAGATACCAGCAATGTGAGAACAATTCATACAATTCTAATTTAGCCAATCGTCTTCCCTTACCTGATTCAGGAACAGACAACAAAAGTAAAAGCCATAAATGGGCTTTTTCAAACAGTAACTAGTAGCTATGACTAATAATAATTAATTTAGTCCATTACACTACATTGATTGGTTATAGATTAATATTTAGGGAACACTAACTTCTTAAAACTAAACGCACCTGCTTCCACACTAGTATATCAAACAGCCATGAGCCTTGAGTTGATGTAGGGTGGACAGTCCGTTGTTATTGCCTCAGTTACTATCAGGGTTATCCAAAGAGATTCGAAAAGTCACCGCACGTTCGGTGACTTTTCGTTCTCTTCAATTCGGTTCCCTTTGCCGATCCCATTTCGGTGACCCTGCGGTGTATTCAGCAAGCACCACAGGGTCCCCGAATTGCAGGGAAAAGCTGCCGCAAACCCGACGAAAACTAACCGCAAAACCCACCGAATGCACGCCGAAAACCCCCAAAAACATCTGGATTAACCTGCCGAAAACCATGGAAAAAGCCCGAGCAGGAGCCGATCACCCGCAGCGAAGCAGCCGAGACCGCAGACGAGGTAGTGAATAAATTAGCAAAATAGTTTGTGTGAATGTGTGAAAATGAAACGCTGTTTGCAACTACTGAGCAAAAATGTCTGAAATTTACATATGAGGTCCAGGGAATGATAATAAAGAGGGCTGTTACAGAAAAAATAAGTAAACTTAAAAAAAAAAATTAAAAATGCTTAACCCTTTCGCTGCTGAGGCTTTTCCCGCCCCTGTGCTGAGGTCATTTTTTACCTGTTTTGCGCATCATGTTTAAACGTGTTTTTAAGGCTTATTTTAGTATATGACATCGACATATTATATATCGTTCTTTCCGTCAGACTCGGTAGATTCATAATATGTCATTATTATATGTATACGTTATGTCATGTTTGTATATTATAACAAAAAATGCAATAAAATATGTATTTTCAATAATTTACAGCGTGTAAAGTGTTTTTTTCCACATTTTAACATGCGAGCAATTGCGGTTATATTTTGTATGGGGTGCGCTTGTTAAAAAAATTAGAGATGGGGTCTCGTTACATTTTTTTTTGGGGAAAATGACACCATTTTTAACAAACGCACCGCATACAAAAATCGTTAATGCAGCATCATTGTTCACATTATAATTGAAATGGGAACAATATTGCTGCATTAACAAAACAAAAAAAAAAAAAAAAAGTGTTTATTTTTTTTTTTTATTTTTTTTTTTAATTTTTTTTTATTTTTTTTTTCTTTTTTTTTTACAATTTTTTTTACTTTCATGTTTGGTATCGTTGGAACGGCCATGCTCTGGCCGATCCAACGATATCAAAATTTAACCCCTAACTGCCACGGATCGGGAGATAGGGAGTTCATTGGAACTCCCTATCTCCACAGTTCGTGGCAGTTAGGGGTTAATGCTAGGACTGGCGTAATCGTGCTACGCACGATGACGCCAGTCCTCTGGGGGAGTTCCCGGAAGCTTGGCCGACATCCAAGATGTCGGCCAGCTCCCGGGAAGGATCGCAAATCGGCGCTTTTCAGCGCCGATTTGCGATCCAGCTCCCCAGGGGTTAATGCCAGGCATCATTTGGAAGGGCAGGCTGTGCCCTTCCAAATGATGCCTGGGTTAAGCCCCTGTGAGCCGCCGATCGGGAGGGAGAGAGGTCCGAAGGACCTCCCCCCCCTCCCTTTCAGGCGCCTCCTCCGCACATGCGGGGGGGGCGCCTGAATTATGTGTCATCGCGGGGGCGCGATGACACATAATAATGGCGGCCACTGCTCCGGATGCCGGGCTGACATCCAGGATGTCAGCCCGCACCGGAGGGGCCAGCGATCGGCCGGAACCCGGCCGAACGCTGACCCCAATGCGAGGACGCGCTCAGCGCGTCCTCCGCATACCAGCGGCAATGCTGAGGACGCGCTGAGCGCGTCCTTAGCATTGAAGTGGTTAAGATATACGAAAAAATCTATAAATAAAGAGACTCTTTACTGCAGAATTTTATAATGAAAGGTTTATTAGATATTGAATTAAAACGGGAATATTTTTTAACATTGAAGTCTATGGAATTCTCCTGAATAAATCTGCCGAATTAAACCACCGAATGGCAGGGCATTTCGGGAACCTTTCACTGCTGGTTTGTGTTCTCTGAATAGGCGAAGCAGTGCTTTTTCATGGGGATTTCACTGCCCTCGAACAGGCACCGAACAGGCACCGTATGTTCAGGCAATTCGCCAATATTTGGCGAATTGCCTGCTCTCTGGATAGCCGAATGGCCAGGAAAGGTAACCGAACGCTGATTTTCAGTGTTCGTTTACCTGTCTCAAGCAATTCGGAGCTCTTTGAATAACCCTGTATGATTCAAAAATGGTTTCCACTCAGGTGGCTTAAAATCAGGACACTGAGAGCTCTATTCCATAGTTGGTGCTAACTTAACCAGAGCTGTTGTAAACTTGCCAGAGCCATTATAGGGCTAAATTACACACAGGTCTATTCAAAGAAAGGTGAAACTCAGGAAAATGACTGGAGAAGTGAAAATTCGAAGTCAAAATAGCCAAACCAGAAAAATTCTCCCATTTATCTCACTTTACAAATCGGCTATTTGGTTTAGATTGTTCCCTTCTCCTGCCTATTCTCTAGAGTTTCACTTTTCTTTGAATAGACCTGACAGTGAACGCTAACTGTAGTGTTTGGATGAGTAAGTTTTAACGCTAGGATAAGTGACTTAAACGCAAGCCACCCATATTACCTTCCTAAACTCGTGAAAAATCTGTTAGCGCATTGGTGATTGCGCTAGCTTGCACGAGCTTACTGTACTTAACTTGGGGAGCGTTAAGATAAGTAAGGTATTACAAAGTGCTAGCGCTAATTACCGCAGCGATGGTCTAAACACAATTTTAGTGACACCTAAAAGCTGGTGCTGACTGCACTTTTGTGAAATCATATAGCACCCCCTAAACTCCCCCCCCCGCCCAATAAATCTGATACTCACCTCTGATCGTACAGCAAGGGCAGGAGCCTGATCTGACGCTTCTCGCCCCAGAGAGCAGAGTGAGACTGGGAACAAATAGTTCCCAGCCTTCCTCTGCGGCGCTGCGTGACCTTGCGAGAGCGAGATTGTGCGGTTCTTGCGGCCCGGCAGCGCAACCCTCCATGGAGTCCTATGGACGCCAAGAGGTGATACTTGCGACAGCGCAGAAACGCGGAAGCAAGTATCACTGAGGGTAGCACTGTGTTCCGGAGCAAGCTGCCAAGGTGATGCCTGCTCGGAATCTAACGCTAAAGTGGGGATGCTACGGGGAAACCTGCAGGCCCAGATTTTCTCCATTAGCGCCCCTGTTATACCGTTAACTATGTAATTTAGTCCATAGTCTAAGGAGTTGTTAAGTTTACAAAAGCTCTGGTTACATTATCACCAACTTTGGAATCTTGTCACTGAATAGAAATCCAGGATGGATGGTGAGACAGGATCCCCAAATCAGGACTGCTCCTCCAGACTTAGGACAGTTGGGAGAACTGATTTAGTAGCAGACATAGAAAACTGGTGAAAGAAATACTGTATGTGAACAAGTCATGTAGTGTAACAAATTGGGCTTTCCTTCCACCCAGTCAAGTAAGAAATGCATGTTTTCCAAATTACATGAGTTTATTTCGTTATAGAATAGGATGTGGTTTCAATTTGTAAAGCAAATACGTGAAATGGTGCTGCCATCTAGGGGTGGATCATGATAACATGAAATTAAATCTGGGCTGGATTCCAGGTCAGCTGTAAGCATTTATGATTTCGACTTGCAAATGGTAATGACTCACGCCATACCAAGACAAGATGTAACAAACACTGATGTGGATGTAACCAGAATATCTCTTATTGATGGCAGCTGTACGCTGCTTACCTACTGACAAGATTTTGAATTTCAGTGTTTAGCTGTGAGCGCAACTACAAACAGTGTGCAGATCATAGGTGTGCACAGAGGATGTGTTTGCTGTGCCCAGGTACACCCTAATGTTGGGTGAAACGGTCCTCTTTCACCTCTTACAGTGACATTTTTGATGTCTCTTATCTGGTTCATGATGAATAGCATAAAAACTGACTGATTACAGGTTTTTATTTCTATGAAATATGCGTATTTTGTGCAAAATCTTCCAAACACAAGTTTTGAATTAATAAATATTCCATGTGTGTACACCCTAAAGTAACAGGCTGTGCACATCAGTGGTGCCGACTTATTGTCATCATTTATATAGTGCCAACGGTCTCCACAACAACCAATGGGGAATGAGATAAAATTATGACAAACATAGGAGCCAGAAACAAGAGCTGTAGAGGGCCCTGCTAACATGAGTTTACAATCAAGAAGAATCGGGCCAGAGGAAGAAGAGGGGAGTGTTATTGGCCGTCAGTATCATTAGCACTGGTGTTTCAGGAAGGTTGAGGACATGGTAGTGACTAGGGATGAGCTGTTCGGTTCGGACGGTTCGGAGTTCGACCCGAACTTAGCCTGTTCGATTAGATGGCGAACACCGAACATTTCCGGGTGTTCGCCGCATGTTCGACCACAATGCATTTTCCCACTGGCCTGAAGCTCGTAATTGGCTACAGCCTTGCACCTGACCACAGGTCTGGTGCAAGACAGGTTCAACACTATGCAAATCACGGCTCAGAGTCCTGATTGGGCAAATTTTGCCCAATCATGGGTCACAGAGCTAAGTCCCGCAGCACACTATATAACGTTTCCACGCGCCGATTCTGCACGCATTTCAGAGGAGATTGTTGTGTGTTGTTACTGCCGGTCTGCCACACTACTGGGGGAGTCTGGGGGGGTCTCATTTCTACCAAATATCAGGGAATTTAGGTGATGTGTGTCTTGTCACTGTGCCAGCAAGTTTTTTGGGGGTTTACAACTTTCTTTAAAACATTTGTGAATTGAGGTGATCTTCTATGTCTTGTCACTGTGCCAGCAAGTCTTTTTGGGTCTCATTTCTACTAAATATCAGGGAATTTAGATGATGTGTGTCTTGTCACTGTGCCAGCAAGTTTTTTTTGGGGTTTACAACTTTCTTTAAAACATTTGTGAATTGAGGTGATCGTCTGTGTCTTGTCACACAACCAGTACTACGCATTATTTTGGGGCTCACTAATTTCTTTAAAACATTTGTGGATTGAGGTGATCTGTGTCTTGTCACACAACCAGTACCACGCATTATTTTGGGGCTCACTAATTTCTTTAAAACATTTGTGAATTGAGGTGATCTGTGTCTTGTCACACAACCAGTACCACGCAGTATTTTGGGGCTCACTAATTTCTTTAAAACATTTGTGAATTGAGGTGATCTGTCTCTTGTCACACAGCCAGTACCATGCAGTATTTTGGGGCTCACTAATTTCTTTAAAACATTTGTGAATTGAGGTGATCTGTCTCTTGTCACTGGCTGCCAGCTATCAGTGTGTCTCACTGAGTTATACCAGAGTTCTTTAAATCTTTATACCAGAGTTGAATCAGAGTTCTGTATATATTAATCTATATATCACTCACCATGTCTGAAAGAACAAAAAGGACAGGCAGACGCTCCCAGACACAGTTAAGAGGGCAAGCAGCCCCTGTGTCGGGAGGCTGTGCCTCTGGTCGTGGTGGACGTGGTGCATCCTCTGCAGGGGCACGCTTGTCCTTTCTAACTGGTGCTGGCCGTCTTAAGCAGCAGCAACATACAGAGGACTTGGTGGATTGGCTAACCAGGCCATCCTCATCCTCCGAGTCCTCTGCCAGCCAGGCTTCTAGTGCTTTACAGTCCACCTCAGCTGCCAAAGCATCTAATGCAGCCTCCATGTCCACAGCTACTCCTGCAGTAGCCTCGCTATCACACACGGAGGAGTCGGCTGAATTGTTTGACTACAATGAGAGTGACATGCTGCTTGAGGATGCGCAGCAAGTACAGTGCTCTGATTCAATCTCTGAGGTTGAGGAAGGGAGTATAATCAACCTAGAGGAAGGGGGTGCCAGTGATGACACACAAATAACTGGCACTCATGTTGCCCCAGCAGCTGCAGCATACTGCCAAGTTGGCTCCAGTGACGAGGAGATAGGGGGTGATGATGACAATGATGATGAGGTCACTGACTCCACCTGGGTGCCTGATCGAACAGAGGAATTAAGTGAGGAAGAGGGGGAGGAGGAGGCACAGCAAACACGAGGCACAACATCCTCTGTGACCAACCGTAGCACTAGCCAGTCCAAGGCATCACATGTCAGAGCTGCTCCGGTGCAGAGCGCTGTTGTATCAAAGAACACACACAGGAACTCTGTTGTCTGGGAGTTCTTTAAGAAATGTGCAGTAGAGCGCAGCGTTGCTATTTGTAATCTATGTCAGATGAGGCTTAAGCGTGGGAAAGATACCGGACACTTGGGTACCACGTGCTTGAGGCGACATGAACAACTGCCACACATCCCGTTGGCGCAAAACTTTGCGTAGGTCCTCCTCCTCCTCCTCATCTGTCTCTACCCCCACTGTATGTCCTGCCATGTCATTGCCTACAACCTCCACCGACAGGGATGATGCTACAGTAATGGATGTACCAGCTCCTTCCTCACAATGTGACATCATCCCAGCAGCTGAAGATTTACGCAGTCAGATTACACTGCCGCAGCTGCTGCAGCGAAAGAAAAAATATAGTCCCAACCATCCCTAAGCACAGCGTCTAAATGCCAGCTTAGCAAAATTACTCGCATTGCAGCTGCTGCCTTTCCAGCTGGTGGACTCTGCTCCCTTCCGTGAATTTGCTGAATGTGCTGTACCACACTGGCAGGTTCCAAAACGCCATTACTTTTCACGCAAGGCCATTCCAGCACTATACCAGCACGTGGAAGACAATGTTATCCAGTCATTGGGAAAGGCAGTCAGCAGCAAGGTGCATGTGGCTTCAGACACGTGGTCCAGCAAGCATGGACAGGGTCGTTACATTTCCTTCACGGCACACTGGGTAACTCTGATCGCAGCTGGGAGGGATCCAAGACGGGGCTCTGTGCTAGAGCTTGTTCATCCACCACGCCTCCAGAAAGCTACTTGTATGAGGTCTGTCTGCTCCACCACCTCTCCCTCTTCCTCCTCCTTCTCTGTCTCTGGCGAAGTGGCAGTTAAACAGACGCCTGACAGGGTCTACACAATGGCTCAAGCAAAAAGATGCCATACTGTGCTTGAGCTGGTTTGTTTAGGGGACAGGAGCCACACCGGGCCAGAAATTCTGTCAGCTCTGCAGGGGCAGGTGCAGAGATGGTTAACACCACGCCAGCTTGAGCTGGGAATGATCGTCTGCGATAATGGCAGCAACCTTCTCTCTGCCCTACGCAAGGGTAAATTGACGCATGTACCATGCCTAGCACACGTCTTAAATCTGGTGGTACAGCGTTTCCTAACCAAGTACCCAGGGCTGCCAGAGCTTCTCATCCAGGCCAGAAAAGTCTGCAGCCACTTCAGACGGTCAGTCCCAGCAAGCGTTCGCCTGGCAGAAATTCAAAGAGAATTCCACCTTCCCACAAACCGTCTGATCTGTGACATGCCCACCAGGTGGAACTCGACATTAGCAATGCTGCAGCGTCTGCACAAGCAGCAGAGGGCCATCAACGAGTACCTTTGTGAGTATGGCACAAGGACAGGTTCAGGTCAACTTGTTTTTTTTCCCCCCTGCAGTGGCTGATGATCAAGGATGCATGCACTGTACTGTCACCATTTGAGGAGGCAACGAGGATGGTGAGCAGGGACAGTGCATGCATCAGGGACACAATTCCTTTAGTGTTCCTGCTGGAGCACACTCTGCGGGGAATTATAGATGTGGCTCTAAAGGCAGAGCAGCGGGAGGAAGAGGAGGCCTTCCCTTGCTCTCAAGGCCCCAGTCTTTCCGCAGACAGCATTCCAGCGGGTCCTACTCAGATCAGACAGGAGGAGGAGGAGGAGGAGGCAGAATATTTAAGTAGTGGGGGCATTGAAGGTGGGGATTCCTCAAGGCAGGGTTTCGTGCGCCCAGAAACACAAGGGCTAGTGCGTGGCTCGGAAGAGGAAGTGCACGATACGGTCATCCTCATTGACCAGGAAGACTCGGAAGCTTATGCCACCTCCAACCTATGCTGCATGGGCTCCCTAATGATGCAAAGCCTGCTAAAGGACCCCAGGATTCGTGCTATCAAGGAAAGGGATCATTACTGGTTGGCAACCCTTCTTGATCCACGATACAAGGGGAAAGTTGCAGAGCTTATCCTGCCCGCACAGAGGGAGCACAGGATGACAAAACTTGAGGACGCTCTAAAGTGACACTTGTGTAACACCTTTCCAGGCACTGGTAGATTACCAAGTGCTGACACACGTGCTTCTGAGGCTGCGGGCGATCAGAGGAATAGCGGTGAAGGCCAGGGCCGCTTGACTGATGCTTTTTTAAATTTTTTTAGTCCTCGACGCCCAGGGACGTCAAATGTAGGCACCCATTGCCAGCGTCTTCACCGTATGGTGCAGGACTACCTAGGGGCTAGGGCAGACCTGGATACCTTTATAGCAGATGATCCACTGGCTTACTGGGTGTTGAGATTGGATCACTGGCCAGAACTTAGCCAATATGCTATGCAGCTACTAGGTTACCCTTCATCTAGCGTGCTTTCCGAAAGGACGTTCAGTGCCGCTGGAAGTTTTGTTACAGACAAAAGAGTGCGTCTGTCCACCGACTCTGTAGACCGGCTGACATTTATAAAAATGAATCAGTCCTGGATCAGCAGTTATCAATCCCCTGATGCTGATGTGACGGAATAGATCGGGGATGTCTTCTGCGTGCACAAAACCTCCAGCACTGAACTCTTCCACAATACCACAAAAGGGTTACGGTGTGAATGCACTTGCTGCTATGAAAGGCACACTATCTGGGTGCACTGACGCCCATTACCAGATACAAAACTTTTCAATATAGGACCACATAGTCCACCCCTGCACTCTTCCACAATACCACAGAGGGGTTACTGTATGATGATACTTGCTGGCATGGCACCAAAGGCACACTATCTGGGGGCACTGACGCCCATTACCAGACAAAAATCTTTTCAATATAGGACCACATGGTCCACCCCTGCACTCTTCCACAATACCACAGAGGGGTTACTGTATGATGATACTTGCTGGCCTGGCACCAAAGGCACACTATCTGGGTGCACTGACGCCTTAACCAGATGCATATCTTTTTAATATAGGACCGCTAGGTTCACCCCTGCATTCTTTCACAATACCACAGAGGGGTTACTGTATGATAGTACTTGCAGGCCTGGCACCAAAAGCACAATATTTGGGTGCACTGCCACTGACGCCTGTATCAGATTCCTATCCTCAGAGGGGTTACGGTGTGACGGCACTGTTGGGTGCGCTAAAGGACCAATTTTGAAGCACCTATTGTTACTTTCATCCAAAGCCTGCATAAGTTTCACAATAATTTAGCCAAAAAAATCAGTAAACTTTTTCTGCGTGTACGAAAATGTCTCCTCTTTTCATACAGACTGCCGCCCCAAGCAGTTGTTTATGGATAGATTAAAGGAAAAGCATTTACCGTCATTTGAAACGTCATTTTTTTGTTTTTAAGTGTTTCTATACATCCTAGAAATCCACCACTTCACGGGCAGGTTATGGGGACCTCCTAGGCATGATATTTGAAGGAATTTTTCGTTTTTATTTTTAGCCCTTATTTCATGGAAAACTCACTGTCCCTTCAAAAACGTTTTTTTTTTACTTTTTGACCTTGTTTCCTGTCCCCCAGGGCACTACCTGGACCCCCATACACCTTTTATGGCAAATATCTAGCATATATGCCATCTTGGAGGGCACTTAAGGCTAGGGTCAGACTAACGCATTTCTTCACGTTGTCCGTGAAAAAGTGCGTTCGAACGAATGGACGTATTTTTTCACGGAATACGCGATAGCGGTCATACGATGCGCATTTTCGTCCGTGATTTTGTACGGATCATCAATAAAACACTTTTTGCGTCTGGACGTTATGTTGGCCGGACGTGTGCAGCGTCTGACGTCTCCCAATCACGCCGCTATGCGGACGCAGCGCACTCTGTACGTCAGTAGTAGCGGTTTGACGTTCTAGAAAAAATGCGTTCGTTTGCCACTTGCGTTGCGCGGACGAACTTCCGTGCGGCCGTTCTTCGTATGTTACCCGGCATTGGACGTCATTTGCTGCTAGCACGGCCGTGATTTCGTGCGGTTAAACGCACGTTAAAAATGCTTTCGTCTGACCTTAGCCTTAAAACCGAATTTTCAGCCCCATTGACTTGCATTGAGTTCGAGTTCGGGTTCGGAACCGAACATTTGGGAAGTTCGGGTTCGGGCCCGAACCGAACTCGGGGGGTGTTCGGCTCATCCCTAGTAGTGACATCCATCATGATATGGGGGTGGGTGGGGAATCGGGAGAGTGGTCAGCATCAGTAATGTTATCCGCTAATCTGAAAAGATGGGTTTGAGGGATCTCTTGAAGGCTTGGGTCTGAAAGACTGAGGAAGGTCATTCCACGGGACCAGAACTGTCCTTGAGAAGTCTTGGAGGCAAATGTTGGCTGTGTGAGTGAAAACGGAGGACAGGCAGAGGGCATTTGGCTTTGCAGACTTGAGTGATCTAGGAGGGGTGTATTTGTGAAGCAGGGAAGACATGAAAGGAGGGATAGAGTTATTCTCGGCTTTGAATGTCAGTATTTTAAATTGTATGCTGAACAGTACAGGAAGCCATTGGAGGGACCGGCAAAGGGGGAATGTATGTGAGGTGTGTCAAGTGAGAACTATAAGATTGGCAGCTGCATTCATTACAGATTGCAAGGGGGCAATGTGAGGCAAATAAGGAGTGAATTGTAGTAATAAAGTCGTGCAAGGATCAGCAGCACCTTAGCCATATCTTGGGTAAGAAATGGGCAGATATGAGCGATGTGTTTAGGGTGATAACAGCAAGATTTGATTGTTGTCTGAATGTGGGTAGAAAATGTAAAATCAGTCAAATGTGACACCAAGGCAAAGAGTTTGAGGGGTTGAGATGATGAACATTTCATTAACTTGCAGAGAGATTGGTGGCATGGGGTTCTTTTCAGAATGAGGATGTCACGTTCCGTGCCCAAGAGAAGGAGGAACCACGGGAAAACCCATGTCTAAGCCGTTGTTGTTTCCAATCCTGAACTTGGTGCATGAAAGGTGCTACCCAATCTTGTCCACACCTTGCATCTCTGTTGCTGGGTTCCAACAACAGAAGGAGCTGCAGGTGTGACCTCTCTGGCTACTAATGGAAACTGCATTTAAAGGAGCTCCTTCACCCCATGGGCAGGTCTTCTGCATTGACTCAACATTTGGTGCAAGTTAGCCACTATTCTGCCTTGTTCCAGACACGTTAGTCATGATCCATTCTGCCATGTTCATCTCCTGCAACCAAAGGTCCTGTTAGCCGTGACCATTTCCAGCAACCAAAGGTTCCTGTCAGCTGTGTCCATCTCCAGCAACCAAAGGTTCCTGTCAGCTGTGTCCATCTCCAGCAACCAAAGGTTCCTGTCAGCTGTGTCCATCTCCAGCAACCAAAGGTTTCCGTCAGATGTGCCCATCCAAATTTATCTGCGCCCATGTTTACCTGTGTCCAAGCCTGCTCCCATGTCTCCAAGTTTACCTTTCTATGATTACATGTAGTCACCTCATGGATCTATTGATAAAATAAATGCTGCGATTTTATTGTATGCTTTTGATAAGGATCCTCTCTAATAAAGCATTTTGTAGTTTGTAATGAGTTGGTGTGTCAGGATTCTTTTGCTATTTTATTTTCTATCACAAGGATACACCGTTATTTCGGGAACCCCCCCCCCCATAGAGGTTTCCTTAACATTCTTATAGTGCCTGTTTCCAGCATTCATTAATATTAATGTACAATGTGCCTCCCCTATTGATTCCTGGATCTGTGGAATAAACCTCCTGACTTCCACTGTATCTGAATTCTGTGCAATTCGTCACCTACATTCTGCTCTTGTCTACCAACCCCATCCATGACCATGACAGAACCAGCCAATGGCTTCCCTTTTTGGTTACCAGTATCTCTCTGGTCCTAGATCTTGACTTTGTATTTATCGATTTTATTGTTTAACACCATGCTGACTTTTTGGCCTGTCTCTTTACTATCCTTGGTGTAGCACTGTTACTAAGCTAATTAAGTACCGTTTCTAGTCCAGGTTCTTTCCTCTTTCGCTATTCTGCTCAACTACTAGGTCCTAACCATGACAAATCAATGTAATATCTCATTCCTTGAGATATTACAATAACCTTATCCAGTGCTTTTTTTCTGGAAAAATAGGTGCGGTACTCTCGCGGCGAGGGAAAAACCGTGATTATTATGACAATTTTTCGTGTCCTAATAAATACTCCTTTAATAACCCTTAAAGGACAGAGGCAATTTTACAAGTCATTCTTACTTTGTGCAGTGCAGGCAGCAGATAATGTGGCGATTCTAGGAGGAATAACAGCCTTTTGGGTGCAAGGCATGGGGCAGCGCCCAGGGGCTGACTGGCAACTTTTGGCCCAGGGGGCAAGTACAACCCATAGGCCCATGGAGCAGCAACCCGGTCCCCCATTTAAATTTAAAAAAAAAAAATTTGAAAAAGGCATGGTTAACAAATTACATAATAAATGACATTTTCAGACTGTTTAAATAAATAATTATTTCTTTTCAATACCACCTAACTCTGATCAATGTCCCACCTACCTCAAACTAATACTGCCTATATCAGAGCAATGTTCCCTTTTCATCACATTACCCCCTAGTTCATAGCAATGCCCCCTTTTACCCATAACTACTAACCCATGAATCAGAACAATACCCCATTCACATTACACAGATGACCTTTTAAATTCCAGCGCTGCCCACTTCCCTAAAATCAAAACCCACACTAATGTACCCGAACCGCACACTAATGTACCCGAACCCAACACTAATGTACCCGAACCCCACACTAATGTACCCGAACCGCACACTAATGTACCCGAACCGCACACTAATGTACCCACACACACTAATGTACCCGTGACCAATTTTATTACTTGTAAAAGCCACTTCCATACACACACACACTGATACACACACACACACGCACACATACAAATACTGACAGATACACACATTTCATCATGTCATGCCCCCTTCCTCTTTGCATTTTTCACCCCTTTTCTCCCCATTATTCCCTTCATTCTCCTTTTTATCCACTTCTCTCTTCCCTTTCTTTCATTCTCCTTCTCTCTCCACTTCCAATCTCCTTTTCGCTCCTCCCTCTTTCTATGCAGATCTTCCCACTCCTCTCCTATGTCCATTCTCATTCCGTACTCCTTTCCTCTCTCTTCCCTTTTCTATTCATTTTCTCTCTACTCCTTTCTCAGCTCAACTTCTCCCTCTCCACATTCCATTCCATATTCTTCTGGTCTTTCCCGCTTTTCTCTATCCTTCTTCAGGTCTTTTCTTTCCCACCTTTTTTAAGCTTCTCTCTCCCCCTCATTTCAGCTTATCTCCCTCTCTTTTTCCCCCCTTCATATAGTCTTCTCCTCCCTTACCTGTGGCCAGTGTTCTCCTTCCCTCCTGTGGGACTGAGAGGAAGTGACAGGTTAAACAGTCACTTCCTTCCAGCGCTGCTTCTGCAGAGGAGGGAAGCAGTGCTATGAGGAAAATAAAGGGTGGGGCTGCTCAGCCAACCACAGCACTTTGTGCCTGGGGCAGAGATCCCTCTTTAAGCAGCTTTGTTGAAATTTTTTGTTTGCCACTGTGGCTGACATGGTAGCAGCACCTGTTTAATAAGCAGGGAGGTCTTGAGTTTGATTCTCAGCTGGTCAACTATTTTTTTTTTCTACCTCTGCAAGCACAATATAATATTGTTATAATGCTGATGCTATTATTGTTCTGTTATTAATAATAGCATTAGAATAATTGTGCAGAGGTAGATATTTTTTTTAAAAAAAAATTATACATTACCAGCTAAGAATTGAACCCATGACCTTCCTGCCCCATAAACAGGTGCTGCTACCATTTGAGCCACAGAGGTAACACAGTAAAGTATCCACAAAACTGCCTAATGAGGGTTCTCTCCCCTGGTAGCACTGTTCTATGATTGGCTAAGGAGGGCTGTGGGAGGTGTCTCTGGCCCTGCACTTCCTGCTAATGAGTCTGGCTGCCGCGTGTGTAAAAGCCGGCCGGTCTCATTACAAAGAGACAGAGCAGCTGCCGCAATTTACATTTTAATGGGCTGAGGACCAGCCCAGGGGCCATTTGCCACCCTGCCCCCCAGCCCAGTCCGCCCCTGGCAACGCCGGACTGCAACAAGAACACAGATGCAGACTTTTACGCATAGCAGCCTGTTTAAAGACAAATACATGCATTACAGCCAAGCCATACATTCACAAACATAGCCATATACCACCCCGGGGGTATGTAGCACTAAACCTCACAGTAATGTGCAGTGTGTATGAGGGTGTCAGAGCTCCACAGTAATGTGCAGTGTGTATGAGGGTGTCAGAGCTCCACAGTAATGTGCAGTGTGTATGAGGGTGTCAGAGCTCCACAGTAATAAAACTCACAGTAATGTGCAGTGTGTATGAGTGTATCACAGAGCTCCACAGCAATAAAAGTCACAGTAATGTGCAGCGTGTTTGAGCGTATCAGAGCTCCACAGCCTTTTTGACACCCCCTGGGAAATCCCATTCTTCATTACACCCCGCCATGGTCCGCCTCCATTCATTTTATGCAGGTCCCCCCCATTTTTGTTTTTGCACAGGTTCCCCTTTTGTATTTCCAGGCATGTCCCTTTTTTTAAATATAGGCAGGTCCCCCTTTTTGTTTCTAGGCAGCTCCTGTTTTTTGTTTATAGGCATGTCCCCATTTTTTTTTCTAGGCAGGTCCCGTTTTGTAGGCATGTCCCTATTTTTTTTCTAGGCAGGTCCCGTTTTTATAGGCATGTCCCCATTTTTTTTCTAGGCAGGTCCCGTTTTTATAGGCATGTCCCCATTTTTTTTTCTAGGCAGGTCCCATTTTAGGCTGGGGTCAGACGAGCGTAGTGTTCACGTCCGTGATTGCGCCTAAAAGTACGTCCGTGATAGCATGACAGAAAGCCCATCGGAGCCCGACACACGAAGTACGACCGCACTGAACTGCGGACGCACAACGGCTGCGGCCCATGGACACAAGGCAGGCAGGAACGTACAACCACTAGAACGGCCGCACAAAGTGCGCTGCGTCCGCAACGTCTGCATAGCTTTGTGTGTGAGTGATGGAATGTGGTCAGACGGACTGCATTTATACGTCCAGCATTTTTCACGGACAAAATGGTTTTGCTTTTTAATTTATTTTTCCTCCTACATCCGTCAAAATATAAACGTCAGTGAAAAAAAACGGACCGTGTGACCACTACTGTGTCTTCCGTACTGACGTACGTCCGTGTGCAAGGACGTACAGTCCGTAGAAATCACGCTCGTCTGACCCTAGCCTTATAGGCATGTCCCCATTTTTTTTTCTAGGCAGGTCCCGTTTTTATAGGCATGTCCCCATTTTTTTTTCTAGGCAGGTCCCATTTTTATAGGCATGTCCCCATTTTTGTTTTGGTGCATGTCCCCATTTTTTTTCTAGGCAGGTCCCATTTTTATAGGCAGGTTGGCAGGCAGGTCGGCAGGCACCCCCCCCCCCGATCGCTACTCACCAGATGGGCCTCTGCCCTGCTGCTCCTCCGGGCTGGCTCCGCTGTCCTCCATGCAATTGCCTCCTCTTCTGGACCCTGGATGATCTGAGGTCACGTTGGTGGGTCATGTGACCCGCCAACGTGAATCTCGGCAGTCACGCGAGAGGGGGCGGCACCAATGTAGAGTGCAGCTCCCATACTCGAATTCCAAGTGTGGCAGAGGCACGCTGCTTGCAGCGCCGCCACCGCTGACCATAAACTACCACTGTAACCGGCCAAAGGACATGTTGCCCAAACCGGGCCCCCCCCAACCCGACAGGTCAGTCTGCCCCTGAACTGCATGTGCAACGGCGGGGGGCCCGGGCCCCCTGCCACTCTAGGGCACTCGGACAGTGCCCGAATGGACCGAGTGGCCAGTCCGCCCCTGCATCCCGCAGATCAGTAAAATCACGCGATAACAAATTAGGGCCCTGCCAAGAGGTGCCGGTACCTGCCGAGAGGTACCGGTATGGCATACCGGCTCAAAAAAGTCCTGACCTTATCTGGTTCCAGTGCATGGGACCTCCGCGTTCCTCCCCACTGGGCGTCACTGATTAAGGGTCAGTTAACTGCAAGGAGAGAGCAGATGGGCTGTGCTGTAAGAGGGCTCTTCCACTCACAGCTGTCACTCACTCCATCAGCATGCCTCAAAGTGCCTTAATTTTAAATGGGAAATTACTCAAACATCCCATAAACAGTTAAAAAAAACACCAGCACATACGTGTATATGGGGAGATTCTTTATCAAATGAGATTATTTTGCGCATGGCAGGCTTTAAAGAGGTTGACGTATTCCTTACATTGACAATATATTGTGCATTTTTTATATAAACACACGCTATATAGGTTTCTGTAAATATGGAGGCAGCTGTACATACAGTCATGGCCGAAATTGTTGGCACCCCAGAAATTTTTCCAGAAAATCAAGTATTTCTCACAGAAAAGTATTGCAGTAACACATGTTTTGCTATACACATGTTATTCCCTTTGTGTGTATTGGAACAAAACAAAAAAGGGAGGAAAAAAAGCAAATTGGACATAATGTCACACAAAACTCCAAAAATGGGCTGGACAAAATTCTTGGCACCCTTAACTTAATATTTGGTTGCACACCCTTTGGAAAAAATAACTGAAATCAGTCGCTTCCTATAACCATCAATAAGCTTTTTACACCTCTCATCCGGAATTTTGGACCACTCTTCCTTTGCAAACTGCTCCAGGTCTCTCTTATTGGAAGGGCGCCTTTTCCCAACAGCAATTTTAAGATCTCTCCACAGGTGTTCAATGGGATTTAGATCTGGACTCATTGCTGGCCACTTCAGAACTCTCCAGCGCTTTGTTGCCATCCATTTCTGGGTGCTTTTTGACGTATGTTTGGGGTCATTGTCCTGCTGGAAGACCCAAGATCTCAGACGCAAACCCAGCTTTTTGACACTGGGCTCTACAGTGCGACCCAAAATCCTTTGGTAATCCTCAGATTTCATGATGCCTTGCACACATTCAAGGCACCCAGTGCCAAAGGCAGCAAAACAACCCCAAAACATCATTGAACCTCCACCATATTTCACTGTAGGTACTGTGTTCTTTTCTTTGTAGGCCTCATTCTGTTTTCTGTAAACAGTAGAATGATGTGCTTTAACAAAAAGCGCTATCTTGGTCTCATCTGTCCACAAGACATTTTCCCAGAAGGATTTTGGCCTACTCAAGTACATTTTGGCAAACTGTAGTCTTGTTTTTTTATGTCTCTGTGTCAGCAGTGAGGTCCTCATGGGTCTCCTGCTATAGCATTTCATTTCATTTAAATGTCGACGGATAGTTCGTGCTGACACTGATGCTCCCTGAGCCTGCAGGACAGCTTGAATTTCTTTGGAACTTGTTTGGGGCTGCTTATCCACCATCCGGTCTATCCTGCGTTGCAACCTTTCATCAATTTTTTTCTTCCATCCACGCCCAGAGAGATTAGCTACATTGCCATGGGTTGAAAACTTCTTGATAATGTTGCGCACTGTGTACAAAGGCAAATCTAGTCTATATCTCTGGAGATTGACTTGTAACCTTGAGATTGTTGATATTTTTCCGCAACTTTGGTTCTCAAGTCCTCAGACAGTTCTCTTCTCCTCTTTCTGTTGTCCATGCTTAGTGTGGCACACACAGACACACAATGCAAAGACTAAGTGAACTTCTCTCCTTTTTATCTGCTTTCAGGTGTGATTTTTATATTGCCCACACCTGTTACTTGCCCCAGGTGAGTTTACTGGAGCATCACATGCTTGAAACAATCTTATTTATCCACAATTTTGAAAGGGTGCCAAGAATTTTGTCCAGCCCATTTTTGGAGTTTTGTGTGACATTATGTCCAATTTGCTTTTTTTCATCCCTTTTTTTGTTTTGTTCCAATACACACAAAGGGAATAAACATGTGTTACTGCAATACTTTTCTGTGAGAAATACTTGATTTCTACCATGACTGTATATCATGCCTTAACCCCTTCACTATCGAGTGATTTTCCAAAAATCCACTGCCGGGAACCAGCAGATTATTTTTGGAAAATTATTTTTAATTATTTATACAGTAATAAATGTTTGGGAATATTCCCAGTGTATTTCTTACAGTAATAATTTAAGGCAGATGTTGCCATTTACTGGCCAAATAGAGATCCTGCAGTTAGAGCAGCCCTTGTCTGTGTCGGCTTGCAGAACGGCCGTTATGTCAGGGCATTCCTTGGTTGATTTTAACCAGTTTTAGCTCAGGGTGCTAAAACTTTGGGGACACCTTCTGGAGCCCGAAAGCAAATGACATTCGAAAAACAAATGTCATTTGCAATGATACAGCATAGCCAGATCGTTTTAACAGCCAGTATTGTTTACGAAAAATTGGTGGGCCATAGTTTTAAAGGGTTATTCAGTAAGCGCCAAACTTGCCACCGAATTGCACCGAACAGAAAGCTGTCAATTCTACAAATACTGGCGAATTGCTAGGAAAATACAGTGATCTTCGGCAGCAGTAAAATTGGCTCATAAAGAAGCAATGGCTAATCTATTCAGAGAACACCAACACTGCACCAAAATGTCAGTGTAATGCCCTGATTTTCGGTGGTTCAGTTCGACAGGTTTAAAACAGGGAAATCCCATAGGATTCAATGTAAAAAAATATTTTTGTTTATTCTTTATTGTACCATTTATTCCTTTCATTTACATCAAAAAGACTATTTTTCCTAGAATTTTTTTAGGTATTTTTCTGTATCTTTTTATGCAAACTTTTTGATTCCCTTTTATTTTTAATAGCAATTTTTTTTTATTCTGTAACAGACCGTTTTATTATTTTTATAGGACATTTTTTATTTCCATGCATTTTTATTGTTTTAAACGCCTTTTATTTATTTATTTATAAAGTATTTTACCAGGAAGGATACATTGAGATTTCTCTCGTTTTCAAGTATGTCCTGGGTTCAAGATAATAGGTTTCTTTTTTTTCACCCTAGTTCAGCGCCTGATCGGCTTTTTTCGGCGGTCAGTTCCACGGTTCGTCAGCTGTCCTCGGCGACTCCTTATTAGGATTACTTCAGGAACCAGTGAACTGAACTCTCCGAAGCGCGCCGAACGAAAGAGCACAGGAGTTTCTGCTATGGCCACCGCCAGGACCCAACCATGAAACATCTGATTGAGTACCTTCCAGAATGGTGCTGACAGATACATCTTGAAGTGCTGTCACTGCCAGAAGGTCAGGGATGGGCATTCACCTCTTGCCCTCAGTAATACCATGCTGCAGTGAGTGGAAAGGTGGGAGCCCTTACAGCCATTCTAACCCCTTCCATTCTCTACTACAATATAACACTGCAGAACGCACACAGGGGCCTCCACACGGCGTCTACGTGATGACGTCAGACAGACGTAGCCCTCCGTCCAGTGACCTCTCCGAGGTATACGGAACTATTGTGAATCGAAACCTGCGTGCTGTAGGTGGGCGTGTTCGAGGAGGAAACTCTCCGCAGCCAATGGGGAGTCACGTTGGAGTCAGGTGGTGTGGGTGGCACGTGAGGTGTCATGGTGGCCTCCATGAGCTGCCGGTCCTTAGCGATGAGCGGCCTGCTTTCCAGGGCTCGCTCCGCAATGTGTGTCCGCTATTGGATGAGGGGAAGCGGGCTGCCGTGGGCTGTGTTTCGCCGGGCTTTTTCACAAGATGGTCGGAATGCCTCTGTGTCTGTGGACGTTGGATCCCGGTAAATAATGACAAGTGCCGGGGGGAGGGGTGACCCACGTGTGACATGTGGAGAGACAGTGCGGGTTCAGGAGGTTTACATGAGTACATATAGCCCACTAGGCCAGTGCCTCCGGCTGGGCCCTGCAGGAGCTCCTCTCTGATCGGCGATACAGGCCTTGGTCAGGGACTGATGCATCACATTCACAAGGAAACCTGTGTCCTGGATCAATGCTGTATACATGCCTGTTCATGGCACAATTAAACGTTTGCGTGTCCTTTTTATGGATTTTGGTGTTCTTTAATAACTCACGAAATAGTTGCAGACACATGCATTTTCCACTACTGTTATCAAAAAATAAGACTCCGTGCCCCCATTTTTAAAGGGATACTCTACTAAAAACGACACCCCCCCCCACACTTTTATTTTACCGAAACTAATTGGGCAGCGGCTGCTGACCGGATCTACATATTCTATTATTTTATCTTGCCCAGCATGAGTTAGTCTGATGTGGCAGCGAATCACTCACCGTACGTGTGTGTGGGGGGTGACTGACACGCACTTTGGAAATAATTCAGCTATTACCTGTCAAATACTAGCTGTCAGTCAGTTCCATTGGCATGCCGTCAGGGTTAGTGACAGCGGCCCTCCCAATGCTCACCCCTTGCAACCGATTGCACTTCAGTGCGCCACCATTACCACTGAAGATCTATCGTGCAGCTCTGTGTGTTGTCCTACAGCCCATGTAAGGAGGCATCTGCTGCTGGAACTGGGCAGGTGATCGCTCATGGAGGGCTTGCAACTGTCGAGATGGCTCATTGATCCTTTTGACCAAATAGCTGAACAGGTACAGGGTCACAGTAATAAAGGAAGTTTTACTACATAGGTCAACAGCCTTGACCCTCCAGATGTTTTGGGACTGCATCTCTCATGATATTTAGGTATTCCTTAGGCTGGTGAATTCCCATTCCAAAACTTATGTAGGGCCATGACTGCTGTTCTACTATAAAAGTGTCATGCCTCAATACAACATGGTCTTTTTGTAGTATGAAGTTCCTATTTACACATGTTTTGACCCCAAACGTGGGTTAAATACTCATTTAAAGTTTTGTTTGGAGCAGCAGCACACCAGAGCTCCATCAGAGATATATATAACACAATGCGTCTTTATCTCCAACGCGAGTAGGATGGCCAGATCCAACATGATTCCTGAACACTGTTGTGTAAGCTGATAGTGCCTTCGATTGCCACCCCTGCAGTATATACATTGCAGGGAAGTAATCAGGAATATCGGAATATTCATTGCATGCTTTGAACTTGAAGGTCTCTTACAGTGGCCAGGGACACCATGATCTGTGTAATGTGCAGCACGCCATGAGAGTCTGCAAAGTCGTCTTTTTTTTTTATCTGTGCACCCTGATCTTTCTGGAGAAATGAACCCACTGAGAGGGGACAAGAGAAAGCCTGCTGTCCTGTATTTCAACTATATACGTGAAAAGTAAATATTTGTCTACAAAATGGTTAAATAAACCTCTTCCAGTCTCCTCTTTTTCTGCCGTTAGGACTCTAGCTACAGAATGCCTGTCATCACGAGCACTTGGCTGCTAGAATGTCCCCTTTAAGACTATCCCACCTGAGACAACTTCGACCAGATGTCAGCAATCTTGCTCCAAGATGTTTGGAGCTACACTTTCCATGAGGCTTAGTCAGTGTAATGACTACCTGACATAATTGGAGATGTAGTTTCAAAACATCTGGAGAACTCAGATTGCAGACTCTTGTCGTAGACATTTTGTTTTTTTGTTTTCCTTTTACACTGATATTCTCCCTGAAATGTCTTTTGTATATGAGAGTATTTATACGCATATAAACCTAAGTATGCAATTCAACGTGGCTTACAGTAGTCCTTACATATATTTTTATACACCCACATTTTGAGAGCTGTGTCCCATTTACCATCTACTGTAATACCCTAGAACAGGGATCGGGGGCCCTATTCCAAGGTTGGCGTTAAATGGCAGACTCCAATGGAAAACCTGAGCGTCTTCTGTTTTTCCATTAGCGTCTGTCATTTAACACCCAGATTACGAAGGAGAAGCTTTCTCAGCAGCTCCTGAGGTAATAATTTGTGGGTGTTAAAAGATAACACCAGTAGCACCAAGTGCTGTGTGTGTTATCTGCTCCAGGGGTCCATAGGTCTTCATGGAGGCAGGACTCCGGTCTTGTGCAAGCTGGGCAGTGGAGTGATATGAGGAGGTACACTGGGAACACTGTTCCCAGTGTACCTCTGCCGTGGAGCGAGGAAGTGGCATCTCGCACCACTCTCCCCACCAACGGGTTGAAGGTGAGTATAGGGATGTAATGATTGGGTTAAATCAATGTGTCATGGTATTGTACTTCAGCACAATGACATAATACAAGGGTGTTATCTTTCCAGAATGCATAGTATAGGAGATGCTAATATACAGTAGCCTGACGCTACATCCGAGACGCAAGCTCAGCTCTGCTTGCGTCTCGGATGTAATGTGCCATTAAAAAAATGGGGCACAGAGCTGGAGTCATTTGAACAGGTTGAGTGCTGCGCTTAACAGCAACATTGGAATAGGGCCTCCAGATGTTTTCGATCCATTTTTTTTTCATGAGGATTCACCAGCCAAATGAGTATCTGAGCATCATGGGAGATGCAGTTCCAAAACATCTAGAGGGCCAGGGTTGCTGACCATTACTTACAGGGGTCAAATGAGATATCATTGTGATTTACTCATTTTCTTCTCCCTTTTCCCTCTTTCTGTAGAAAGCTAGAAATCGCTTCTGGGAAGCTTGCGCGATTTGCTGACGGCTGTGCTGTTGTGAAGGTAAAGTGGCATTTTAAAAATTGTTCACTTTAATGTAAACCATGCTTGCAACTTTTTGTATACATTGATGCAGAACATAAGGCAGCGTTCTAACCTCAAACATAACCGAATCAATACATTTGTATCTCAGGTACTTTGTACAGGGTAAGGAAGGATAACATGGCACATCCACCCTGTGCTCCTTGTAGCTGGGGCATCCTGTATTGGGGGGGGGGGGGGTTATTTTTCACCTTCTTAAGTGACATAGTGCTATATGCTCCATATATGTGTTCGTTTGCACTTAGGCTGGGTGCACACAAGACGTTTCTTAAGTGCTCACTAACGCGCGTCGCAGCATATAATTATGCATAACGCGAAGACCACACACATAATGCGCGCTGAAGACGTCCGTCTTGAAAACACAAAGGCTGTTGCGCTAGCATTGACGGAACATTGGGCGTCAAATGCAGCGTGCACTTGAGCGCAGGAGGATCACGCAGCCCCTTCGACGTGCGATGATGCGCATCGAAGGGGCTGCGCGATCGCGTTTTGCAGCGCTGAGTGGGGGCAGGCGGGCGTCGCATGGACGCCGGTGCGTTAAAGAAAACGCCTAGTGTGCCCCCAATATACCCGACACCCCGGCCTAAGATACCGCCTCTAGTTTCCTCATTTCAGAAGCGGTTATTCAAAGAGTCAAAATTGCCACCGAAAAGCACTGAACGGTGAATTTCGTGGCAATTTGGCTACTCAAAGTATTGACGATATTGAAAATATTGACGAATTGCCAGCGACATACAGTGCGATTCGGTGGCAGTGAAATTCCCTATAGAGAAGTAATGGTTAATCAATTCAGATACCACTGAACAGCACCGAAAAGGTGTCGAAATGCCCAAATTTTCGATGCTTTCCTTCGACAGTTTTAAACAGGTGAATCCCACAAGTTTCGATGTAATAATTATTTCCCGTTTTCTTATTTTAAAAAAATTATTCAACAGTTTATTCTTTTCATTTTCAGCAAAAAGTCTTTTTATTGGAAAAATTGCTATTTAACCCCTTTTTATTTTTTTATCAAGTTAGGTGAAACGTCTGTTATGGTAACTGCTGTCAGCAAGACAAAGCCTTCTCCGTCACAGTTCATGCCATTAGTGGTGAGTACACTGATTAATCACAACTCTTCAGCCAGTAGACTTCATATCAGCCACTTTAAATTCTATTCACCCCATGAGGAACAGAACAAGAATACAGACTTTAAAAAGATCAGTTGTAATAGTCAGTATCGGGACTTGCTGTAGATTGTTAAATTACAATATGTAAGGCTCTGTCTCTTTGCTGCTGTATGATCTGAGCATGTAAAGGACTTTACAAACGCACTTCTTCAAACATAGGCAATGGTGCTATTCTTAAAAACATGAACCAAGATTTTTGGGGAATGGTTGAGTATCCCTTATCCAAAATGCTTGGAGCCAGAAGTCTTTTGGGCTTTTCAGATTTTTGAATATTTGCATATAATAATGTGGTATCTTGGGGATGGGATCCAAGCCAAAACACAAAGGGCCCTATTACATTCTTCGCGCAATTTCGTTCGCGCAACACAATTTTTTTAGCGCGCAGCAAAATGCATTATCACATGAAAATTAACGGTGGTATTACAATCCTCGCGCATTTTGTCATCGTCAAAAAAAATAACGTTCGTAAAAATGACGTGCAAAACGAAGTGTAATACGTGCGCAGTAACGTTGCGCACGTAAATCAGTGTGCGGACTGTTTTTTTTCGCGGGATTCAGCCAATCAGAATGAAGAACCTTAATTGACATCAATTTACCTTAATTAACTCAATTACGTTTTTGCGCCTGTCAAAGTAAATCTGAGTATATACAGTTGTGTTCAAAATTATTCAACCCCCAATGCTGTAAAGGGTTTTAGGGAATTTAGTGTACATTTGTAATTGTATTCAGAATGAAATCCTACAAGGACTTTTTAAAGAACCATATGCAACTAAGGCTAGGGTCAGACTAACGCATTTTTCACGTTGTCCGTGAAAATGTGCGTTCGAAGAATGGACGTATTTTTTTCACGGAATACGCAACAGCGGTCATACTATGCGCAGTTTCATCCGTGATTTTGTACGGATCATCAATAAAACACTTCTTGCATCTGGACGTTATGTTGGCCGGACATTAGCAGCGTCTGATGTCTCCAATTCACGCACACACGCCGCTAGCGGACGCAGCGCACTCTGTACGTCAGTAGTAGCGGTTTGACGTTCTCGAAAAAATGCGTTCATTTTCCACTTGCGTTGCGCGGCCGAACTTTTGTGCGACCGTACTTCGTATATTGGCCGTCATTGCCTGGCATCTGCTGCTAGCACGGCCGTGATTAAGTGCGCCAGAACGCGCGTTCGCACTGCCTCAGTCTGACCCTAGCCTTAAATGACATCAATTGGTTTTGTAATACTGTAGTAAATGTTTCTTTTGTGAATTCTTCATTGATACAATTATTCAACCCCTTAAAGACTACCACTCTGAAGAACAGAGGTTCATTCAAGTGTTTTCAATCAGGTATTGAAAACACCTATGGATGTCACGGAGCAGCAATAAAGCATAATAAGCACCAATTAGGCAGCTTTAAAATGACTGTGATACTCAGCTCCTTCTAGACATTTACTGGTGTGGTTACAAACATGGTGAAGTCAAGAGAATGGTCCAGGAAGACAAGAGAAGGGGTGATTACTCTTCACAGGAAGGGCAATGGCTATAAGAAGATTGCAAAGATATTAAACATACCAAGAGAGACCATAGGAAGCATCATTCGCAAATTCAAGGCAAAGGGCACTGTTGAAACGCTACCTGGTCGTGGCAGAAAGAAGATGCTGACTTCAACTGCTGTGCGCTACCTGAAGCGTAGAGTGGAGAAAAGTCCCCATGTGACTGCTGAGGAACTGAGAAAAGATTTGTCAGATGTGGGTACTGAAGTTTCAGCTCAGACAATACGGCGCACACTGCGTAATGAAGGCCTCCATGCAAACTTGCTGTCTCCAAAGAATAAGAAGAGTCGACTGCAGTATGCCAAAAGTCATGTGGACAAACCACAGAAGTTTTGGGATAGTGTTCTGTGGACTGAGGAAACAAAATTAGAACTGTTTGGGCCCATGGATCAACACTATGTTTGGAGGAGGAAGAACAAGGCCTATGAAGAAAAGAGCACCTTGCCTACTGTGAAGCATGGCGGGGGGTCAATCATGCTTTGGGGCTGTTTTGCTTCTGCAGGTACAGGAAAGCTTCAGCGTGTGCAAGGTACCATGAATTCTCTTCAGTACCAGGAGATATTGGATGACCATGTGATGCAGTCCGTCACAAACCTGAGGCTTGGGAGACGTTGGACCTTTCAACAGGACAATGATCCCAAGCATACCTCCAAGTCCACTAGAGCATGGTTGCAGATTAAAGGCTGGAACATTTTGGAGTGGCCATCGCAGTCACCTGACTTAAATCCGATTGAGAACCTCTGGTGGGACTTAAAGAAAGCAGTTGCAGTGCGCAAGCCTAAGCATGTGACTGAACTGGAGGCTTTTGCCCATGACAAATGGACGAAGATACCCGTAGATCGCTGCAAGACACTTGTGTCAAGCTATGCTTCACGTTTAAAAGCTGTTATAACTGTAAAAGGATGTTGTACTAAGATTGAATATCACTTGGGGGTTGAATAAAACTGATAATGATGTGAGCACAGAAAAGACATTTGTGGTTATTTCATTATAAATGTTATATTTGTCTGACCTACACGTGCCTCTTTGATTTAATTGTAAGCAAGATGACTGAATAATCAAAATCAATGTCAAACTGGCCAAAACACTCAATTTCAGTGGGGGTTGAATAATTTTGAACACAACTGTATGTTGCAGCAATAAAAACAATATGCACAAATTCACAATTTTATTGTTTGGGTATGTGTAGAATGTGTAACTATACTGTGCTGTTGTTTTTTTTTTTTTTTTTTGTTTGTTTTTCGTTTTGGCCAAAACGTTCCGATTTGCAGTTACCACCATCTTTTCAAAGATGTTAATAAAATGCGCGCAAGCGTCGTTCGTAAAAAGTTGTGCGAAGATTGTAATACCTTCCACGTACCAGAGCACGGACGCATTTGTGCTCACAATATTAAGTATGGGATGCGCGCATGAAATTTCGTTTGCGCAGGGTCACTTGCGTTAAACGTTAGCGAGCATCGTTTGCGCGAACGTTGTAATACGACGTTCAGCGCAAAGGGTTTTGCCTCTCGCGCATTTGCGCACGCAAAACACACTGCGCGAAGAATGTAATAGGGGCCAAACTTTGTTTCATATACACCTTCACTATCGCCCTGTGTTTGCATAACAAATCAAACTATGAGCATAAAAAAAACTAAGTTTTTTTTTTATTATTATTATTATTTAAAATCTCTAAATCTTTATCTCCTGATTGCTGGGTGATGTGATTACAGATGCATTATAGCATTTACAGAGGTGTTTCTTTCACTTAAAGAACATGTGTGAACGGTCAGTTGACCTTTACACTTGCCTAGCTTATAGGTTTCCTCACAAAAGTTTCTCGAGAAAGTGAGCATTTTAGGAAAAGGTGTTCTTCCTCCTCTAAAAATGTTTATTGCTATTTAGGTTGATTATCGGCAAAAATCTGCTGCTGCTGGAAGGATACCGACAAACTATCTAAGGAGGGAAACTGGGCCAAGCCACAGTGAGATCCTAACTAGCCGGATCATAGGTATGGCCAATACTGAATGTTGCCAATAAACTGTTTGAGTTTTTGGAA
The DNA here is from genome assembly GCA_009667805.1 of Leptobrachium leishanense. Classification (NCBI taxonomy): domain Eukaryota; kingdom Metazoa; phylum Chordata; class Amphibia; order Anura; family Megophryidae; genus Leptobrachium; species Leptobrachium leishanense. Next base: position 316,668,491 of record CM019066.1, on the reverse strand, counting down.
ATCTCCTTGCACTTCCACTGGTATTAGTTTGAAGTAGGGCTGTGCAATTAATTGCAATCGCAATCGAATCGCGATTTCTGACTCTGCAATTTCTAAATCGCATAAGGCTGCAATTTTCTGCTCCCTGTTAACTTCCGGCGGCATGGTGCTTTGGGTGCTCGCAGGGGGAACCACGTGACGAGCCGCGTTCTCGCGGCTCGTCACCTGGTTCCCCCAGGCGAGCGCCCAAGCTCCATGCCGCCGGAAGTTAACAGGGAGCCGAACACGTGGCGCACAGAGGTGAGCTGGGGCAGTATATCCATGTGCTGGGGCAGTATATCCATGTGCTGGGGCAGTATATCCATGTGCTGGGGCAGTAGATCCATGTGCTGGGGCAGTAGATCCATGTGCTGGGGCAGTAGATCCATGTGCTGGGGCAGTATATCCATGTGCTGGGGCAGTATATCCATGTGCTGGGGCAGTAGATCCATGTGCTGGGGCAGTATATCCATGTGCTGGGGCAGTAGATCCATGTGCTGGGGCAGTATATCCATGTGCTGGGGCAGTATATCCATGTGCTGGGGCAGTATATCCATGTGCTGGGGCAGTAGATCCATGTGCTGGGGCAGTAGATCCATGTGCTGGGGCAGTAGATCCATGTGCTGGGGCAGTAGATCCATGTGCTGGGGCAGTAGATCCATGTGCTGAATACTGAATACATTTAGAATGTATGTAGCATGTTTGAAAAAGCAAAAACAATTGGCTAAATCACAAATAAAATCGCAATCGCAATATTCATTCAAGAAATCGCAATATGATTATTTTGTCAATATTGCACAGCCCTAGTTTGAAGTGATCACTACATAAAATTGTGTTTGTAGAGCAAAATGTTCACAGAAATAATCATCTTCTGGAGAAAAGAATCACATTAAAGGGGTTATTCAGAGAGCACCGACATGTTGGCAATTGTGTTCGAAACGGTGTGTAACAGGTCCCTAGCAACAATTATTAAAAACATTTGTTTCTACTTTTTCAGATCGGTCTGTTCGACCACTTTTTCCTGCCGGATACTTTTATGACACTCAAGTAAGTTCCTTTTGTCGGGTATTGTTCACTTAATTCCTTCATTACGTTATTGTGTTTACACGATTTTGGGCGTGTGTCTGTCTGTCTGTCCACAAATTGTGTAAACAAAATCTACTCTCGCATGGCTTCCCAAAGTTCCAGTATCAGGCATGTCCTATGTATTGTAAGATATATGTAAGTGCTCTCTCTCCCTAGTGACATGCAGGCAGCAATAAAGCCGGAATGGATCCACCTGTAGAAAGAGCAAGATATTCCTTCTACAGGTTGAGCACCCACTATCCAGGAATTCCAAAATCCGGAAGAATCTGAAAACCCTATATGAGGGAAGCTGTGTAATGCTAATGCACATGTGTAACAAAGAGAGACACGCACTCAGTCTGTCCCTCACAGGCACTGTGCAATGTGACCCAGCGTGCCTTGCTGTCCCCCCCCCCCCCATCCTGGCTGGATTCCAAAAAAAACCCAGAAGATTCCAGAATCTGGCATGATAGGGGTCCCAAGCATTCTGGATAGCGGGTGCTCATCCTGTGTTTTGTAAAATATGGTGCATTAGTTTCTGCACTGAATCTGCTTGCAGGGAGAGAGGTGTGTTTCTGTGGTAAGGGGCAGTGTTGGGACACTTCAAGGATCCGAGGCAATGCCAGCTCAACTGAAGGGAGAAGCAATTTTGGGGTAATCTATGGATAAAAGAATACTCTATCTACAGAATATAGAATTTTATTTTCTTTGAATAATTGGGCCAAGGCCGCTGACAGCCTCTGCTCAATATTTGTTTTACTTTTCAGGTGAATTTACTCACCTTTTTGTCCCCTGCTGCACGCAGCCCCCTCCTCTTCAGCTCAGGAACTTTTGGGGAGTATCTTGCCTAGCCTAGGAGCCATAAATTGCGCACGTTACAGGACTTGCACACATTCCTATACAAGGTCTGTTGTGCCTGCGCGAAATGATGAATTGGATCTGATCGATCAGCTGCCTCTGAGACTCTAAGAGGGTGATGTCTGCATACTCTCCATGGTGCGTCACTGGTGACTAGCAGCTGGGAAATTCAAAAACTTGGGTGGGGTAGAAGAAACTCCTCCACTTCATTCAGCATTTTCAGCAGACCTGGGGGACTCTACACATCTTAACTACCTTAAAACAATAAAGCGGTTGGGATGAGTAGAGTGCCCTTTTAATTGGGGGCTAAGTTGCTGAACTTCATTGTACTATTTTTCTAGCCGCTTATTTTCGGTTAAAGTCACGTGTTTGATTACCAGGTGAGATTTTTTCATAACTTTGCTTTTATGCATTGTATATTTTGGTTTTTTTGGTGGGGACGATTCACAGAGCACCAGTGTCTGCTGAAACAGTGTTTCACAAAAGGGAAACTGGAACAGCCGCAGGAGAAGGTTTTCTGTGAAGCTTCTCCTGCAGCTGTTTGGATTTCCATTCCGTGAAACATTGGTGCTTTGACTAAACCAATAGGGTTTTTTTTTTTCTTGTTATATAATCTGCTTATTTGCTTCCTTTTTATAGGTCCTGTGTAATTTATTAGCAGTTGATGGAATAAATGAACCTGACGTGTTGGCCATCAATGGAGGTACATGTTTCATTCCCCTCTTTCCCAAGCTTTATATTTGTGGCAGTGTTAGCCTTAGCAGAATCCACAAATTCCCACTCTCCTCTCATATGTTACAAATCCATACAAGAATAAAATAATCTTTTGACTTTTATCCCCAATCACTTGTTATGGAGTGACACAGATCTACATTTGTCCCATCAAGTGTAGCAGCTCATTATAAATATTTTAAGTGCCACTACCATAAGCAACATGACTTCTGCCCATTTTGACAGGGCGCTTCTCCCTTTTATATAGGTCAGCCTTTTGCACTGACCTATATAATGAAAAAAACAGAAGTACTCAGGTTTTTAAGTTATCCCTCACGTGACCACAGCAGGCTGCAGAGAGACATCCTACTGGACTGCCCTCGCTGTGAGTGCTGCGCTGTATGCCTGTCATGTTCTGAGCGACAGCCAGCGCAGCACACTGACAATGCAGGGGGCTATCCTATAGGACGACTCTCTTCACGCTGCTCTCCCACCCTCAAGCAGCACGGCGCCCGCTCCTCAAAGAAAAACATTAAGACGGAAATATCATCTGTGTTTTTAGGTTACATGGGTCAGCAAAAAAACGCTTACCTTTATAACGGGTCCAATGTGCAAAAATCATTTTTCCCATGGCCGATGCACTTTAAGAAGTCCTGAAGTTCTGTGCTCCGATTGAAGGATTGGGAAGGGGGTAGAGCAGTGATGGCAAACCTTGGCTCCCCAGATGTTTGTGAACTACATATCCCATGAGGCTGAGCCAGGTTTATGTGTGACTAAGCGTCATGTAGTTCTGAAACTACTGGGGTGCCAAGATTTGACACCACCGGGGGTAGAGTATTAACAATCACGTTTATAGGTAGATGGAAACTCCCACTCGAAAGCAGGGCTTGTTATATGTGAATGCAACAAATCTGAAATATTGCGTATTTAAATCCAAACTTCAATCAGTCCTCAGAACACTTTAAACTGTGGCTGGCAGACAGACGGCTGCCTGTCCGGCAAGGGCAAACGTTTGATTGTTCTAGTCCTCATCCCTACATACATTTCATGTGACTGTGCTAGCACATGCATTAATGTTGCAATTAATTAACAAACAAAAAAAAATTGTGTGTGTGAGAAAAGTTTTGTGTGCTGCAAAGGAATGCTGCATTTCCAGAAAATCATCATAAAATGTTCCGTTGTGCGTCCTCTGACATTTCTAACTTTCCTTTTGATAAATTGAGTACTTAAGTTTTCATTCTGGCGTTTTTTTATTTGTCTTTTAATTAATTTTATATTTTTTGTAGCCTCTGCTGCTCTTGCCCTATCAGACATACCTTGGAATGGACCCGTCGGTAAGTACGGATTATGAATTTTTTACTGCAAACCGACATCTCGCTGAGTATAGATCATTTCTGTTTCAGGATGCAATATTTCTGACAAGTAGGCTCCGCATTAACTGGCAATTTCTAGTCAGTTCCCAATGACATTCTAAGTTTCTGATTGTAAGGAAAAGGTTTTTGTTCAGAATTTGCCTAAGGTTAATAATCCGTAGCCTTTACATTTACAAACCAGTCAGTGTCTTTTTCCTGTGTCTCCAAACATGGAAAAATATTGAGAAATAACATTAAAATTTTCATTTGCTGTTTAATAATGGAACAGAACAGGTAAATGTTTTTATATATATTTATTTATTTTTACTACATTTTAGGTGCTGTAAGAGTGGGTCTAGTTGATGGGGAGTTTATTATCAATCCTACTCGAAAAGAAATGTCTACAAGCGCTCTAAACCTGGTCATCGCTGGTCGTGCGAAGAGTGAAATGGGTATGATCATGTCATTATTTCAGTCTTGTATTTTGAGAATAATAGTTTATTTTTTCTTATTTTTTGTGTGTGCATTGCATACTGGTAAATCCTTTTAAGTGCTGTACATCTGTTTATTACCATAAATCCACAGAAGCGTGCAACACAGATATCTCCAACGGAATGTATATTGAAAAATGAATAATACAGCAGGTAAAAATGCAGCATTTCGGTCCTACAAGACCTTAATCATGCATGATTAAGGTCTTGTAGGACCGAAACGTTGCATTTTTACCTGCTGTATTATTCGTTTTTCAATAAACTTTCCGTTGGAGATACAGTATCTGTGTTGCACGCTTCTGTGGATTTATGGATGTTCTTTGAGGTTTGGGCGGACCTCGCTGGCGTTTGCACCAGTACTTCTCCACTAGCCTGACGGAGCTCTCCTGGGAAGGTACATCACACTTTCTATGTTTTGATCTCTATCAGTTGGCAGGTGGCGTAGCCAGGCATTTATGGGAGCTGTTGCGTTTTAGTTTCTATTTAATGTCCTACAAATACCATGGAGCCCCGTCATCATGATGAATTTTAGGCTTTTATTTTGTAGCTTTTCAGTCCAAGCATTAGAATGAGTATTATGAATACCATGTACTCTGCTAGTATGGTTTGTTATTCAGTTGATTTGTTTGAATAACCTCCTGTATCATGGTATCAAAGAGCCCCGGTGTTTGACGAAGTGAACACCAGCAAAATTTACCATTGTTGCAACAGCGACAAACACTGGTGTTTCAAAAAAGGTGAATCCAAATACCAGGAGAAGCTTCTCCTGCATCTCAACCAAAATACCGGTAAGGCCAGGGTCAGACGAGCACACTATGTGCGGCGTTGTGCGCCCGTTCTGACGTGCCTCCAAGCATCCGTCACAGCATTGTGACACTTTGACGGGGCTGGCCACACGCTACAGCGGGCATGCTGCTCACGTTCTGAAAACCTCCCTGTTGAAGCACTGCATTGCGTGTTTGATGCGGCTGCAAAGCGCGATCCTCCATAGAAGGATCGAGCCTTGCATCGCTGAGCGCACTAACTGCGCTCAGTGAGGTGGCCAGACTGGCGTCAGTGGAAGGAATGTCCACTCTCACAGACGTTCCTTCTGCTCTGCAAAACGCTTGTCTGACCCCAGACCTAAAGCACCTCGTGTCCTGTGAGGGATTCTTGAATACCAATCGGGTATAACTGTAAAAGTCCTCTTGTGTATATCACAGTCAGAAGCACCTGAAGAGAAAAGAGACAGATATATAGTGCAATAAAATACATAGATGGTTCTCAATCGTAAGTAGTCATCTGGTACACTCACATAGAAACATAGAAAAATGTCGGCAGATAAGAACCTTTCGGCCCATCTAGTCTGCCCAATTACATGGATACTTTACCTGGATTTATCTTTTGTTTAGGATAGCCTTATGCCTATCCCATGCCTGCTTAAATTCAATTACTGTTTTGGCCTCTACCACTTCAACTGGAAGACTGTTCCATGTATCCACCACCCTCTCAGTAAAATAATGCTTTCTGATGTTACCTTTAAACCTTTGCCCCTCTAATCTAAGACTATGTCCTCTTGTTTTGCTACTTTGTTTCCTTTTAAATATACTCCCTTCCTCTACCTTGTGGATTCCCTTTACGTATTTAAATGTTTCTATCATATCTCCTCTGTCTTGTCTTTTTTCCAAGCTGTACATGTTAAGATCATTAAGCCTTTCCTGGTAACTTTTCTCCTTCAAGCCATACACCATTTTAGTAGCCCTTCTCTGAACTCTCTCTAAGATGTCTATATCCTTCTGGAGATACGGTCTCCAGTACTGCACACAGTACTCCAAGTGAGGTCTCACCAGTGCTCTGTACAGTGGCATGAGCACTTCCCTTTTCCTACTGCTAATACCTCTCCCTACACAACCAAGCATTCTGCCAGCATTTCCTGCTGCTCTATAACATTGACTACTTACCTTTTAGATCCTCTGAAATAATAACCCCTAAATCCCTTTCCTCAGATGTTGAGGTTAGGACTGTATCAAATATTCTATATTCAGCCCTTGGGTTTTTACATCCCAGGTGCATTATCTTGCACTTATCCACGTTAAAACTCAATTGCCACAGCTCCGACCATTTTTTTAGTTTACCTAAATCATTTGTCATTTGGCTGATCCCTCCAGGAACGTCAACCCTGTTGCAAATCTTTGTGTCATCACATGATCCAGAGCACACGCTCTTGATGTCGTTATCTAGGCCTACCCATCTGCCTTGATCCTCCTGTCAGTAGATCCCAGCAGTCCTCAAGATATAAATAGGAGAGGAAACAGATTTTTGGTGCAGTATGTAATAGACCATGAAAAAGGTGAAAGCAAGATGAAATCCACTCACCCATTCAGGGGCTCATCACCGAGCCCGAAGCAATCTGCATGGAAGTTGTTTTGGAGAGGCGCAACCTCTGGAAAGCCAGCAGTTGCATATAGTTGAGCCAGACCACGATTCACCAGCTCAGGAATACTGATCGAGGCTAACCTAGCCTCTAGGGCTCTATAGAAGGCAGTGATCCATCCTACAGGCTTGATAATACCTGTGCTTCTCTTCTCCTGCATCTGTTTAGATATGTACCCCATTTGTCGGCGTCACAATAAAGGCAATTTCCGCCAATGTTTTTAATTTTGGCAAACACTGGTGCTCTTTGAATAACCCACACATAGATCATGGAGTTTAAGATTAATATGGATGATCTTGGTATCACGGTTGAAGTAGAGTCTGTTAAACCCATTCATTATTTCCCATTCATCCATTTCACTAGAAATCCTTACCATTTTAATGTTGTGCATTTTTCAGTTTTTAGCTGCCATCACACTGATAGAATCTTAGTCCCAGAAAGTCTTTACTTTCAAATCCTTTTACCTCCATAAAGGTCAAGCGCAGCAGTAACCCATACAATGGACCAGTTCCATAAGCAGGTCCCATCTTTTTTTTCCATAGTATCTCTGATTACTGGTCACATGTTCCTAATCCTCTCTTACAGTCATGATCGAAGCAGCTGCAGAAAACATCTTGCAACAGGACTTTTGCCAAGCAGTTAAACTGGGGGTGAAGCATTCACAACAGATAATTCTAGGTATCAAGCAGCTGGCAAAGGAGTGTGGGAAGGAAAAACGAACAGTACAGAAGACATTCCTTGCTCCACCTGAGATCATAGAATGCGCAAAGCAGTGAGTACATGCACAATTTGTAGCTTATTTGTATTTCTGCAGTTTTTAGGTTTCCAAAGTGATGTATGATTTGAATTTTTAAAATTTGGTGCGATCAAACTGTCGTGAATATCATATTTATGGAACGCCGACAGGTTTGTCAGCGATTTCCAAAATAGAATGGAGAATTAAACTAGGAAAAATACAAATTGAGAATCAGACACAAAATATGTAGGGCAGTATTACGAAGTTGGCACTAAACCGAGGACACTAAGATGGAAAACCTGCGCCTACATCTTTCCCCTTAGCTTCCCCGTTTTTAGCTCCATATTACAGGGCAGGCGCTGAATCAGCAGGCTGCCCCTTAATGCAAAGCTAAGCTCTTGGATATTTTCGTTGCTGCGATTCTCATCTCCTGGAGTCCATAGGCCTCTATGTAGTCTTGTGATGCTGGGAGCAGAGTGACTTTTTTCACCCAATTTCACTCGGCTCCTGGCGGCCAGAAGCAGCAGATCGGTCCACTGTTCGCGTTGCGGGATAAAAGGTGACCATCTGATTTTTGGGGGTTTTCAGCTGGTACTGATTCTGCAGAAGCCCAGTCAGCACCAGCTCCCAGCTATGGTTAACATTTCCGTTAACTGCAACGGGGCGTTAATTATCGTTAGGACTTTGTAATCTTAACGCTGATTACTCTCTGCGCTCCCCATTTTAATTATAGGGAGTGCAAAGTACAGTAAGCTGGTGGAAGCAAGCACCATCCCCGATGCGGTAATGGGTTTTTTACCCCGTTAGCATTCGGAATGTAATATGGGGGGGGGGGTCCTGCACTAAGGCCTCTTAACCTAACGTTACTGCTCGCATTAAAGAATATAAAAGGGCCCGTAGATGGCTCTGCTCAGTTAAACACACAGTCTAGAGTAAAGGGGCTCTGTACCCCTCTTGCACTAACAGGGTTGGAAATATTGGTAACAAAAAACAGAATGGGTGCTCTTTCCCAAAATAGAAAGCAAAGGTGGTAAGAAAAATTAATCAGAAAGACCTTGTAGATCTCAAATTCGTCCCCTCCAGTGGACGTGCAGGGAATAAATGAAAATGTAAGGAGATCTACAAAGGGCAATAAACAAAATGAAGAATCATAGCGTTATACTGTTAAGACAGTGGTGTATCATGACACGTCCCTGTTAAAATCGCACTCACAGGATGACCGATGAATATGCGCATGTAACGTTACCCCTCCTATGGGTGTTGTGAGGCCCAGGATGTCACCATGAATGGAATTCTTCCACCTGAATCGCTTGCTGCTGCTGTACCAGAAATCGAGGGTCCAGTCACGGAAAGAATTAAAAAGGTTTCTTTTTATTTTTAAAAACATAAAAGAACATATTCGACGCGTTTCGTTGGCATCAAACCAGCTTCATCAGGGATATGTTCTTTTATGTTTTTAAAAATAAAAAGAAACCTTTTTAATTCTTTCCGTGACTGGACCCTCGATTTCTGGTACAGCAGCAGCAAGCGATTCAGGTGGAAGAATTCCATTCATGGTGACATCCTGGGCCTCACAACACCCATAGGAGGGGTAACGTTACATGCGCATATTCATCGGTCATCCTGTGAGTGCGATTTTAACAGGGACGTGTCATGATACACCACTGTCTTAACAGTATAACGCTATGATTCTTCATTTTGTTTATTGCCCTTTGTAGATCTCCTTACATTTTCATTTATTGGAAATATTGGTGCCTCCCTGGTACGGACAGCTCTGACAGAACCTGCTGTATTAGTGTCTCACTGGTATATTTGGGAGCTGGTCGCAAATACTGGTATCGGGGCTGCGGTAGTTTTCTGCTTTTTTTTTTTTTTTTTGTCCGTAGTGCTCCATTGAGACATGCATCACTCTATTTAAACTTGCGTATGCGAGATCATGCGGAGGCTGTGGAGGGGCATGGTGTGCTATTTGTTACCAGTGTTCTGTTGCGTCCAGTCTAAGCACTGGTAACCATTCAGGAATACCTTCTCGAGCGGAGAACAGCAACTGCCATGAAATGGCTTGTTCTTCTCTTGCTCGGCCATTTTTAGCTACACCTATACAAAGTATAGGAGATGTTACTGTACAGTACAGAGCTGCTAAGGTCAAGCGTAACTTATGGGAAGGTTGGAACAGCTGTTCAAGGCGTAACATTAACTACTGGGTCAAAATAGGGCCCTGGCAGTACTGTTGTTTTGTTGCAAGACAAACAGGGTTATTCAAAGAGAATCGAAAAGTCACCGCATGTTCGGTGACTTTTCGTTCTCTTCAATTCGGGCTGATTTGACTATACCATTTCGGCGACCCTGCGGTGTATTCAGCAAGCACCACAGGGCCGTCGAAGCGCAGGGAAAAGCTGCCGCAAACCCGCCGAAAAGTCACCGCAAAAACCCGGCTAATGCACGCCGAAACCTGCAAAAACATCTGGATTAACCCGCCGAAGACGTCGGAAAAACCTGAGCAGGAGCCGATCAAACGCAGCGACGTCGCCGGAAAAAGCCGACACCGCAGACGAGTGAAGTGAATAAATTAGCAAAACCGTTTGCTTGAATGATTGAAAAATGAAACGCTGTTTGCAAAGAAACTACTGAGCGAAAATGTCTGAAATTCACATATGAGGTCCAGGGAATGATAATAAAAAAGGTTGTTACAGAAAAAATAAGTAAAGTTAAAAAAAAAAAATCCAGAAAGATGCTTAAAATATCCTAAAAAAATCTATAAATAAAGAGACTCTTTACTGCATAATTTTATAATGAACGGTTTATTAGATATTGAATTAAAACAGGAATATTTTTAACATTGAAGCCTATGGGATTCTCCTGAATAAACTTGCCGAATTAAACCACCGAATGGCAGGGCATTTCGGGAACCTTTCACTGCTGGTTTGTGTTCTCTGAATAGACGAAGCATTGCTTCTCTATGGGGATTTCACTGCCCTCGAACAGGCACCGAATGTGCAGGCAATTTGCCAGGATTTGGCGTATTGCCTGCTCTCTGGATAGCCGAATGGCCAAAAAAGGTAACCGAACGCTGATTTTCAGCGTTCGGTTACCTTTCTCCAGCCATTCGGATCTCTTTGAATAACCCTGTATGTAATCTTTGTATTGTTTTGTTTTATTTTTGTTTTCTCTGAAATATATAGATTTAATTTCTGCATTTTTAAATCTTTTCTCAATAAACCACAAGCTGGTAGAAGATGACTTTTTCTATGTGTGACCCTCCGTGTTATATTCATTTCTTGTTGACAGGCATTCATCTCAGAAGATCTATGCAGTATTCTCAGATTTTACGCATCACAAAGTAAGTAAATGATGTGTCCACCAGCATAAGTAGTTCTGTAAAAACAGACAAGGTAGTGAAATGGCGCAGATAATATACAAATGGACAGTCACTTGTGTAGCTGCAAGGGCACAAACACACACTCCCAAGTGTGGATAGTCGAGTCCTAGCACTTGCACGGACGGTCCAGTGGATGAGTGATGCTTCAGGCAATCTGGAAAACATAACAGGAGATACACATTGCGCAGTATATCCTTAAAACACCTTGATTCCAGAGCGCTCAGTAAACAACTCACTTTTTTTTTAGAGCCACGTAAAGCCGGCTCTAAACTGTAAAGGCATAAAGTTGTGGATGAAATCTCACCAACTCGTCCTACCAACGGCAATCTCCAGTTGTAACCCGGTCCACTCCAACACATGGGGAATAGTACTCACCCATGACATTAGTGATGCGAAAGTTCACTTTTTAGATCTAGAGATCTTAAGGGAAGGAGACTCTTTTGTTACCAAAACGTATTTTAAACAGGTAGATATTAACAGTTTCATTCATATTGATAGTTGCCATCATGCCCCTTGGCTGAAAAATATCCCGAAAGGTCAAATATTGAGAGTTAGATGTAATTGTTCGAAATTAGGAGATTTTGAAGAACAAGCGGATTTCTTAAGAAAACAATTCATACAAATGGGTTATGATAAAATTGAGATAGGGCCAAACTGCTTACCTTAAAGAAGAAAAGTGGTGAAGGGAAAATCTTTGGCTCCCAAGTACCGTTCATTACGAATTATTCCACGAACCACAATATCATGCAAAGGATCCTTAAGAAAAATTGGAGTATATTACAACAGAACAAAGATATTGTTGAATATATTGGAGATAAACCTAGAGTCATTTATAGAGGGACAAAAAATTTAAAGATGGTATTAACTAAGCGTGTTTTGGATAGGGAAAAAGGGAAGGAGACTTTCCTTTCTAAATTTAGGAAGAAGGGTTTCCATAGATATGGGGGTATGTAAGTGTTGTAGGACAGCTAAAGGTAGTAATAAGTGCACCATAGATTTTAAATCCCACTCTAATAACCAATTGTTCTCTAGCCAGACGTTCTTAACATGTAATTTCACCAATATGATTTACCTATTGTGGTGTCCATGTGGATTACAGTATATTGGACGGACAACTAGAATGTTAAAAACAAGAGTAGCTGAACATATTTATAATATTAATAGAAAGTATGATAAACATAGTGTATCAGCACACTTTGCCAGATATCATGATGGAAATCCTAAAGATCTTGGATTTGCTGGCATTCCGCAAGCTAGGAAACATTGGAGAGGGGGAGATATGGAGAGAAATTTGAATCGACTAGAATCTAAATGGATATTTGACGTAGGATGTTTAACACCTGATGGTCTAAATGTCGATTTGGAGATCAATGCTCTACTTTGAAAATATATATTTTCTCTAATTAAATAATCTCCGAGGATTGTGTGTATTTAATTCTGATTCCAATTTTATTTTTAATTTTTATTACAAAAATATTTGATAAAATATATATATATATATATATATATATATACATTTTTATTATTTTTTTATAATGACAACATGGGTGTTTTTATAATGCACTCAGTTATTATGTGAGGTATTTTAGATTGTTTTTTAGGTCAGCGAAGGGCATCTATGTGGTTTGTGAGGGTGCTATCGCTGACCAACATCACGCTGGCGTATGCCGCATTAATATTTAACTTGAATTAGATCCCACAGCGGCACGATATATCTGAATATCTATTTCCCCTCTCCAAATTGGCACTCATGGATTCGAACTGGCGGAAGTTTGGACAAGTAGACGAAAATATTGCGTGTTCGTCTAAGCGCCGGAAATCCGTCGATGCCAAGATCCGGAGTGACCGGAAGTGGGATATGCCTATGCCAATTAGAATAATGAGCTGTGATGGGACACCGCCTAGTATTTCTGCATCTGTTGGGGTATAAATAAATGTTATGCACTGTATGTACTTTATGTATTTTATGCACTTTAATAAAGACCTGCTGGTCGAAAAGCGTTAGTGCCGCATTAAAATATTTATTAATCCAACTGACGTCTCGATTGTGGTGTGTTCCGGGGATCTAGCATTCCAACCTGTGGACCGGGTTACCACTGGAGATTGCCGTTGGTAGGACTAGTTGGTGAGATTTCATCCACAACTTTATGCCTTTACAATTTAGAGCCGGCTTTATGGGGCTCTAAAAAAAGTGAGTTGTTTACTGAGCGCTCTGGAATCAAGGTGTTTTAAGGATATACTGCGCAATGTGTGTCTCCTGTAATGTTTTCTAGATTGCCTGAAGCATCACTCATCCAGTGGACCGTCCGTGCAAGCGCGAGGACTCCATATATTTCTCTTTTAAGTAGTTCTGTGTTTGAAGGAAAAAACACAGTCCGGTAAAGTGTGTTTCATAATCGCTTCTTTCACTCAGCCATAGAATTGGACTGCCTTATGAAAGGCGAGGCATTTGGACCCAATGCTAATTCACATTATGGCTGTGTCTTTTCAGATGCAACATACATCATGTAATGTAGACATTACTTGTCATTGGCAATAATTCTAAAACGAGTTCTTTATGGTGAAATAATACCACCAGGGGATCAGCCATTTATGGACATACCAGTAATGTTCACATAAATCAATGTTGAGAAGCGCGTGAGAAAATACCATACGATTTTGTTTTGTGAAGTTCTCCATTCATTAAAGTCTCTAACATTTGTTTGATAATAAGCAAAGTAAAAATAAAATTTAGATTTCACAATTCTTCTATGAAAACCCATGCTTCCTAGTAGCTGCAGGAGCTCTGCCCTGATCAGGACGTGCCTTGGCCAATCAGGACGGAATCTAATGGGTTAATCAGTAGGTGCCTGAGTTACAAACGCTTGTTAAAATTGGCAGTTTTGCAATGCTGGTGTTTCACAAAAGTTAAATCCAAAGAGCGACAGGAGAATCTTTCCAGTGAAGCAACACTGGCAGCAGTACCAGGAACATCTGGAGGGGATATGCTCATGTCACCATCACCACTCCCATAAATTGGCTTAGGTCATTGTTTACCAAACCTGTCTTCAGGAGCCTCTTAACAGGCCAGATTTTGCAGATCACCTTGGGGAAATGCAGACTGAATCCTGTAATCACTGAGCAGCAAATCACACCACCCGTGCTGTGCTACAGATATCTGACAAACCTGGCCTGCCAGTGGGTCCTGAGGACAGATTTTGGAAACGCTGGCTTAGGTGGTCATGGTGGCTAGTGTCCATCCCTTTAAAAAAACCGAAAACAGCCATACATCTTTTACTGAAACTAACAAAATGCATAGCACTGTACTGTAATCTACTTTAGATGTTTTGATGTCTGCAAACATTCCATTATGTATGTTTTGTCAATAGAATGGTTAATTACTGACAATGGGACGTGGATTCATTTTCTTGATGTGTGTAGGTGAGCGTCATGGAACATTTGGATTATAATAGAGCATTCACAATTGATGTTCTTTTATTAAAAGTATGTTCAGAAATCACAAGAGCTTACACGTGGCTGGAGTTACACCAATGTCAATTATTTGCATCCCCCCCCACGTAGTCCAAAATGTTTTTAATATTTTCTAAATGTTTTTGTAGATTTCGAGAGATGAAGCTATAAAAGAGATCCGGTTTGAAACAGAAGAAATGCTTAAAGGTGGTGTGAAATGTTTACCTGGTTACACCGTATGCATCAATTTAAATGAAATATTCAGAATGAAAAAGTCCTGTTTTTATTTATTGGGAGACACTAACGTGCCACTTCATTTCTTGCTGAGAGGGAGGTGTGTGTGTGTGTGTGTGTGTGTGTGTGTGTGTGTGTGTGTGTCAGTCGCACACACCAAATTGTTATATTGCTGAAAATGTATTACGCTTTTTTTTTTCTTTTCTTCAATTAACCTTCTAACGGCTCCTGAAACTATCAGGGTTATCCAAAGAGATTCGAAAAGTCACCGCATGTTCGGTGACTTTTCGTTCTCTTCAATTCGGTTCCTTTTGCCGATTGCATTTCGGTGACCCTGCGGTGTATTCAACAAGCACCACAGGGTCCCCGAATTGCAGGGAAAAGCTGCCGAAAACCTGACGAAAACTAACCGAATGCACGGCACGCTGAAACAAGCAAAAACATCTGGATTAACCTTTGAAAAAGCCGAACAGGAGCCGAATCACACAGAGCCGAAGCAGCTGAGACGCAGAGGAGGCAGTGAATAAATTAGAAAAACCATTTGTATGAATCTGGGAAAAAGAAACGCTGTTTGCAAAGAAACTACTGAGCGAAAATGTCTGAAATTTTCACAGGAGGTCCAGGGAATGATAATAAAGAGGGCTGTTACAAAATAAATAAGTAAACTGAAAAAAAAATCAAAAAAAAATCGGACTTTTAAAAAAAAAAAAAAATCAGAAAAATGCTTAAAGTATCCTAAAAAATCTATAAATAAAGAGACTTTTTGCTGCAGAATTTTATAATGAACGGTTTATTAGATATTGAATTAAAACGGGAATATTTTTAACATTGAAGCCTATGGGATTCTCCTGAATAAACCTGCCGAATTAAACCACCGAATGGCAGGACATTAGGGGAACCTTTCACTGCTGGTTTGTGTTCTCTGAATAGACGAAGCAGTGCTTCTCTATGGAGATTTCACTGCCCTCGAACAGGACCGAACAGGCACCGTATGTGCAGGCAATTCGCCAGTATTTGGCGAATTGCCTGCTCTCTGGATAGCGAATGGCCAGGAAAGGCAACCGTACCCTTATTTTCAGCGTTCGGTTACCTTTCTCAAGCAATTCGGATCTCTTTGGATAACCCTGTATATATTCTACAAAAAGCAGAATTGTTTTAGATAAAAGTAATAATGGAGGGGAGACGAGGCATTCATCCTAATGTGTATCCGTATTATCCCATTACCCTACTAGAGAATATTTAATCCTCTTCTTATGTATGTGTTTTATTTATCTCTAGAAACTTTCCCAAACGCCGACCCATATGAAATAATGGAATCCTTTAGTGTTGTTTCGAAGGAAGTTTTTAGAAATATTATTTTAAAAGAATATCGAAGGTATGTTGTCTTTTTTAAAATTTTATATACGCCTACGTACGTATATGTGGTGTTTGTGTTCATTTTGATATGAGCACAAGCAAATATGTAAGATGACCTCTCCTATCAGTCCAGAGGCATTACGTAAAGATGGAAACTATTAGGGTTTCGACAACTAATCGATTAATGAGAATGGTTGTAAACTATTTCATTATCGATTATTCGGTTGGTTGATTAATCGGTCTGTGTACAGCACACACTGTTTAGAGACCGGTACTAATCTGGAGTTGATTGGAGAAGACTTGCTGCTACTTTACTCTGTATGATTTTGTTATATGGTTTTGTTGGACTTTAGCAAATTAACCTGGTCAGGCTGCGTGGGGTGCCCCCCCCTTCTCGCCCCACCTTGCGTGCTGACATCATATCTAAAGTTGACCCCTACTCTTGGTAAAATGAGTAATTGGATACATCAGTAAGGCGGTATGAAGTATTAGGCCAGCTGTCCACTGGGGCTGTATTCCTGCGATGGTGCGCTTATTCGATATTGTCTGAGTCGTTCGACAGCTCCTACAACATGCAGGTGATTCGGCCCTCTTCCAGTGCCACTGACCGATGAACACAGGCGATTGCAACAGATGTGTAATCAAAACTATTTAATTTGATTTATCCGATGATGCCGGGACAATCTGTAAGTTACAGAGCCGCGGCAGGATTCCAAGTTCTCTTCTTTAAAAAAAAAAAAAAAAAGAGACTTATGGATTAAAAAAAAAATGGCCGCTTTTTTTTTTTTTCCTTCTAGCTGGCTGCAGCATTTGCTGTCCCTGGTGGTGACAGCAAACGCTGCAGCCAGCTTGAAGGAAAAAAACATTTTACACCAGGAGCCGACTGCGCTTGACGGGGGCTGTCCCTGATGCTCTTTCAGCATCATCAAAGACTGTTCCTGGAGCGGCCTGGCCCCACAGCAGGGTTTTATTTAAAAAAAACCGCTGGCCTGTTCATCGGCCGATCTGGGTCGTCCACGGATGCTTCCAGTGGACGACCCCTGATCGGCCAATAGCGTTGTCCGTAATCGGGTGACCAAATCGGTCACCCGATTACGGTGCCAATGGACCTTAAGCTCGAGCTGGATAGTCCAATCAGATGTCCCAGGTTTTGTGAAATTAATGCTATGTGTCTCTAACTCAATCTGTTGGCTCTTCCATGAGCCTCACATCAATAATAATTCCTCTGTGTATGATGGGAAAGTAGCTGCAGTTTGGTTGAACCCGATCGCGCATTTGCCTGTAATTTTTTCTACATTGGGGTGATACATGAGAAGGAATGTCTGGGGTTCTAGTGCAAAGTTTGAAAAATCTCAGCAGAACCCGTATCATGTTCCAGAATTTGGATATTTCGGGGCAATAACCACCATGTGTGCATAAGAATCCTTTTAACCGCACAGCCTGCAGCAAGTGTCAGTTGTTTTGCCCTTTTGATGTATGTTCCACTTCTATTTACATGATCCGTAGGTGTTCTAGTGGTGTGTATATGATTTCTTTTTCTGCGCCTTAGGTGTGACGGTAGAGATTTAACATCTCTCAGAAACATACACTGTGAAATTGATCTTTATAAACCGCTTCATGGATCTGCCTTATTCCAGAGAGGCCAGACGCAGGTATGTGTTTATTACCATTATCATTTGTTTACTTGTATCGCAGCAAGAGACAAGTGTTACAAATTAAAGACTGACCGAGGCAGCGCGCGCGGCTTCCTAAGCAGCTTGCTTTCTACAGGGAGAGAATTAATTCACTCACGATTACATTTTTTTTTTCTATCTTCTAAACAGGTTCTGTCAACTGTAGCCTTTGATTCAATTGAATCCAGTATGAAATTTGATCACATTACATCTGCATTAAGGTATAAATAATTGCCCTTTCTGATCATTATTTCACCTCTTTAGGTTGTTGAATAAATGTGAGTTCTTTATAAATACAGAACCTTCTTTTTTTATTAGTATTTTGTATATTTATGAACTTAATTGCTTGGGGGGGGGGGGTTTCTGTGTTTTATCACAAAAAAAGTCATCCAGGGAAAGTGACTGAATGTCTTTTGAATGAACATACCTCTACCCAGAGGGGTTTACAGAAAAACTCCCATTCAGTAGACATGGCTTTTTTTTCTTTTTCAAATATTTGTACTTAAAAATTGTAGAGCTTTATTGATGAAATCTAAAGCTTATTTGTATTCAATTTCCTTAAATAATTCAAGTGTTAACCCGAGTTCCTTCCTGTTGTCAGTAGTTGTCAGTTGCAAGGTTTGTATTGCGGTGGTAATGGTCCCTGTGAGCTCAAAAGGTGACATAAAGTATTCTATTAACTAGAATTGCCTGCTCATTCTTTAGTTTTGGAAAGATTCTGAAATCCTGGGGATTATTTTTTTTTTTGGAGGGGGGGGGGGAATAGTATGTAAAACTGGAATCTTACATTATCCCAGAACTGATATGACATGGTCATACTTTGCCATTAAGATGAGTAGCGAATAATCGAGCTATATCCCCCCTCGCTCTCAGTCGCTTGCTCTCGTTTGCTCATTCGCTCTCATGCGCGCTCTCGTTCTTGCTCTCTCTCTCTCCTTCTCGCTCGCGCTCTCCTTCTCGCTCGCGCTCTCCTATTTGCTCGCGCTCTTGCTTTCGTTCACGCTCTCGCTGACGCTCTTTCTTGTTCTCGCTCTCGCCGTCTCTCGTTCTCGACGACTCTCGTTCTCGCCGACTCTCGTTCTCGCCGTCTCTCGTTCTCGCCGTCTCTCGTTCTCGCCGTCTCTCGTTCTCGCCGTCTCTCGCTCTCGCCGTCTCTCGCTCTCGCCGTCTCTCGCTCTCGCCGTCTCTCGCTCTCGCCGTCTCTCGCTCTCGCCGTCTCTTGTTCACGTTTTGCGTTTCAGCGTTTATTAGGTTACGCATTCTTCATTGTTAAAAAGCAATCCCCCCCCCCAAAGAGATGCGTGCACGTTCAGTGACCAGTCACGAGACCTGAACGAGTCAGTGGTTTGACATTTAAATTGCCTCTCTCCTGAATGATAAATATGAAGAGTTTGTAATTGCTGGAAATGAATTGAGTGGGTGTTTCCAAGCTGTATCTGCTGCTCGTATTACTGTATTTCCATATAAACCGCTCCAAACACATTTCTGCACGTTTAATTTGATTTGTGTACATGGAGAAATGTAATTTGCTCTGATTTTGTGTGACATGTGTTTCTTTTTCTTTCAGTGGTGTGAAAGATAAAAATTTCATACTGCATTATGAGGTAAGAGCTAAGGGGGATTGGAGGGGGGGTCTTCATTGCTTGGCTTACACTACAATATTTTATCTTGCATAAGCTTTACTACATGTTATGATATGCAAATCTCTGCTATAAAGAGGTGATCTTCCTCGATGCTCTTCACATGCTCTGCCATTATCACATTTTGCTGCCAGGGAGCTCTAACCGTGGCACTGCAGATATATTTACCATCATCACTTGGAATATTATTATAAAGTTATCTAGCCATCAGTGCTGTAAACCACATGCATCATCCTGCTTGCTGGCAGTTCACCATTTGCATCCCCATGTTCTTTCGTTCAATAGAGTATTGGCCATTGAGTGGACACCCAGGAGGAAATAGGATTCTTTAATTAGATTAATTTAAATTAGTAATTCTATATTTATTTTTTTTCTTCAGAAATAAATTGTAATTAAAATTTCAAAACGTTGGTTATAATCACAGGATGACGTAAAAGCAATGGTTATGTCACTGTATTTCGAAGTTCCTGTCAGTAAAGCAACGTTGTCAATGGTAGCTTCACAAATGTAGGAGAATTTTAGTTATAGGGGAAGGTAAGGTTGCAAGGAATAGCGTTAGTGGCTGAAGCGGGGATCTCCGACTCTGTCCCCTCCAGATGTTGATTGCCTAGAAGTCACAGAATTCTTAGACTGCAATACATGGCCAGAGACTCATGGGAGTGGTAGTTCAGAAACTTTGGGGGGGGCTGAAGATTGACATCCCTGGGTTCAAGGTTTAGGACAATATTCCTAAATTGGTGCTAACTTAACCAGAGCCATTATAGTCTATGGAGATGTTGGCTTAGCACCAACTATGAAATTTTGTCCTTAAAGTTTTATACTGATACTAGGATGTTGGGAGTTGCAGTTCACACCTTACATGAATGTATTCCAATTTCAGTAAAAATGTAAACTTAGGCATGCGCAAAATCATGTGTCCTCCGTGCAAATTACTCCTTTTTGCTTCCCAAAAATTAAGATTTTGTGTTTTATAGTTTGTAATCTATGTAACCTCCTTAAAAGTTGTGCACACCCACGCCAATAAATTGAAGCCTCGTTGCTCCCCATGCTATTGCAGTGTTAGCTTCAGCAAGTACCCCAGATTGTAATGTCATTGAACACTACTAATGGTGGTATAGTCCTCATTTGTGTCTCTCTAACAAGAACCAAGTAATCTATTACTGTAGCAAGATTGTTTCACTTTTCAGAGAAGACATGGATAGAAAGTAATTCATTTATATGCTCCCTGAAGAACCTTATGTTTAGGGAAGCCTACCACCTAACTCCGTAACAAAACATCCGGCCGACCCAAAAACAATCCTCCTCTCTCCCTGTAGTCCTCTCCTCCTGTTTCTCACCCCCCTCCCCCATCTAGACTGTAAGTTCCCAAGGGAATAGGGTCCTCATGTCCTCCTGTATCTCTTGGCAGCAATACTGACCTGCCTCCTTTATGTAATGTAGAATTGTCCTGTCTGTACCCATTGCACCATTGTACAGCGCTGTGGAATGTGTTGGCGCTTAATAAATAATAATAATGTACTTCAATAGGAAAGGGATCTGTTTTGACGTACTGCTTTACAAAGTGTTGCATGTCCTTTGGAGGCCAGATCCTAATAAACCGTGTGAACTGTATTCCCAGTGTAACCCGGTTGTGCTGATGGGTTCAGCTGCTTTTTTTGTTTTTAATTGGTTATTTTTATGGCTGTGGTGTTTTTGTAGGGAATAATCACTGTAAATATTTTGTTTGTTGTTTTTTCCCCCAGTTTCCCCCATATGCAACCAATGAGATTGGTAAAGCCATGGGTATTAACAGACGAGAGCTCGGTCATGGTAAGTAAAGTATTAGTTGGTCGCTGCACCAATCCGCTTCCTTTGTGTTCGTCTTAATGCAGGTATTTCGTCTGTTCTTAGGTGCTCTGGCAGAAAAGGCATTGAGACCAGTGATTCCAAAAGACTTCCCTTTCACTATCAGGGTATCTTCAGAAGTGTTGGAATCTAATGGTACGTGCAGAAAGACCTCATTTTTAACCTTTTTTAAGAAATAAAATTTAAAATTAAAACCGTCGGTAATGGTTCCTGGTTATCCCACACCAGTAAACTATAATGAAGCATCTGCCGGGGTCTGTGAAGTGCAGCAGCTTAAGATGCTGCCTGGTTTTAATCTATATATACACACTCCTTTAAATTGTGGAGGGCAAAAAATGAGATTAAAATCCTCCACGTGGCAAATAATAAAGTTTATTATTGCAGAAGTCATTTACACATCCCAGTAATTCAAAAAAACTGCCTCACAGAGCTCAGGTGCTACATTCCCCATATGCAGCACAGAACTCTGGGTAAGATTTGCAAATGATGTCTAATTTCTCATTTTTTTGCATCCTTGGTCTGTTTTCAAACAGAACCCTCTAATCAATGTCACTGCATACTAGATGGCGCTTATATGCAACTGGTCAAAGTCACTCCTGAACAGCTGTTTCGGGTTTATTTTACCCTTATCAGCAGGAGTATGTATGTATGTGTATATATATATATATATATATATATATAATTCCTTTGCATATGGTCTCCAGAACATGTTGCTTAAAGGGATATTCTAAACACCTGACCCACTTTAGCTTTTTAAAGTGGCCACGGTGTGCGGAGTAGCCTTCCCCCCCCCCCCAGGTCCCGAACTCTTTAAAATGCTGGTTGAAGTGGAGAGATTTCTCAATCCACTCCCCCCCCCCCCCCTGCATGGAGGTTTGAACTTCCTGGCAGTCTGTCACTAGTGATGTCTGTCAGTAGCCTCTGCCAAATTATTTAAGGGAAAAAAACGGACACTTTAAGTTGCCGCATTCCAGACATTGCAGCCGACAGCTCACAGAACTGGTCTCGATGTCCGTAACGGGCACGGACTTTGGTCTGCAGACTTATGCCACAATAGTGCCCTCTGCCATGTTATTCACAATGTTTCACTAATGGAAAATAGTTTTCCATAAACCCATTGGTATCTGACAGTGGTTTTATGGAAAACTACTGGGAAGTGAAGGGGCCAAAAATAATGGCAAAAACCTAAAGAAATACTCCCTGACTTCTGGACTTAAATACTCAGTTTTTATTGGAAGCGGTTGTTTATTTTGGATCCCAAACCTCCTCTCGCTACACTAAAGAAAAGCATGTCTCCATCATGATGCAATTATCCAATGCCCATACATACCTATGTACGTACATAACTGTGCAGAAGTCTTAGGCCACGACCAGGTTTGTTGCTTTAGGAACATTTTAATTACCATCAATATTTTTCGGTCTCTTTATTAAGATACAAACAGAAAATATGTGCACAAATTTAAAGAAAACCTCAATTTTCTGAACCAAATGGCTTCGTCAGGCAAAAGTCAAGTATTTAGGGTGACTTTCCTTGGCACTAAGCAGTTTTCTGAAGTAATCTTCTGGTTTTTATACTAAACTTCTTTCCGTTCATTAGATTTTATTTTTGGCACTATTCCCTAGTGAACGCTAACTCTAGCATTCAGGTGAGGTAAGCGTTAACGTCAGGATTAGCGACATTAATGCATGCCACTCCTATTACCTTCCTAACGCTAATAATGTAAAAAAGCTGTTAGCGCATCGGTGATTGATCACTGATCTTCATTTAATTCTTTGTGAGTTTACCATTTCTTAACCGTTTCATCCTATTCCACTTCCAAAAAATGGTCTCTTGACCGCTATCATTCCAGAAACGCCATTCCTGTTTAAGATTCTTTTGACTGTAGAAGCGTCAACTTGGCATCCTCATAACGCTGAAAGATGCTGAGCCAGGTCCTTCTTGGACTTCTTCTGTTCTCTCAAGGAAGAAACTCTGAGAAAGTTCTCATCAGATCTTCAAAGTTGTCGGAGCCTTCGAGTCTTTTTTTGTCCTTGACCTCTCCGGATTGTTAACATTTCTTTATAATAGCTTGAATACCGCTGTAGTCTATAGGCATAGTTTTTTCTGAGGTTTTTCTTTTTTTTTCTTTTTCAATACTGCATGCAAGTTTCCTGTATTTTCTGGTGTTCTTCTAATAAAGACACTGAAATAATTATTATACTGTTGCTAAAACAAGACATTTAATGGTGGCCTAAGACCTTTGCACAGTACTGTACATACATACATACAAGCATGCATGTACGTAGCACAGGATTGATTTATTATCGGCCGTTCGTTTTTCATTAGAATTGTTACATCGTTCTTTATGTCTCATGGAAATGTGTTTACGTGACGCTGGTTTTATATGTAAAAAAATAGGTTCATCGTCCATGGCTTCAGCGTGTGGTGGCAGCTTGGCTTTGATGGATGCAGGTAAATATTTATTTATTTATAAAGGATTTTACCAGGAAGGATACATTGAGATTTCTCTCGTTTTCAAGTATGTCCTGGGTTCAAGAACATTGAAGTAATACAATGCAAGATATTAAAAAACAACACAAATATACAGATTAACAGAAAATAAATATGTAGGAAATAGTCATTATGTTACCTGTTTACAGGTGCATTCTGTATTGAGGTATGTTAGTAAGGAGCTCTTGAGTGACTTAAGACTGGGGGAAGATTTGATGGTGTCTGGGAGGTTATTCCATAATTGTGTTGCTCTGTAGGAAAATGAGGACCGAGCCACTGTCTTTTTATATTGTGGTATTGCAAGTAAGGTGCTGGTCCTGGATCGGAGGTTATAGGATGAGGGAGCTGCTGGGGGAAGCAGTCTATTCAGGTAGGGTGGCAGCTTCCCAGAAATGCTCTTAAAGACCAGGCTGGAAAGGTGAAGGGTGCGTTTAGACTCCAGCGATGGCCAGTTTAGCTCTTTTAACATGTCAAAAATGGTGGGTCATGTAGTTACATTGTAATGCAAAGCGGCAGAATGAGTTATACAATGTAGTAAGTTTCTGAAGGTGTGTTTGTGGGGCGGCTGCATACACTAGATCTCCGTAATCAATAGCCGGCATAAGCATTTGTTGTACAATCTGCTTTCTTACCGCGGGGCTCAGGCAGAATTTTTTCTGTACAGGGCACCTAGTTTGGGGTAAAGTTTAGATGAGTTTTTCGATGTGGGGGCCAAAGGATAGATTAGGGTCCAACCACATACCTAGGTATTTGAGAGAAGTGACTGTGGTCAGCATGCCCTTTGATTTTGTCCCAACACATAGATGGGGATTTTGCAATTTGTGTAGTTTAGGTTCTGTTCCAAGAGCAAATATTACTAGTTTGTAATACATTATATATCTATATATGAGGAACACTCCTAAGCGTTCTCCTTATTGTGATTGCTAGGCGTCCCGGTTTCTGCTGCTGTTGCTGGAGTAGCAATTGGACTGGTTACAAAATACAAACCCGAAAACGAAGGGGAAATTGAAGATTATCGTCTGCTCACAGATATTTTGGTAAAGAACAAGTGAATATATGGGAGAGTGGTTTGAGCAGGAGTAATACGAATACCTGCTGTGCTTGGATTGTGTTTAAATTGCGTTTTATGATTTTTAGTCTTAAGGCATCTTTCTTCTAGGGTATTGAAGATTACAATGGAGATATGGACTTTAAGATGGCTGGAACCAGTAAAGGAATAACTGCTTTGCAGGTGTGTTCTGTGGGGGGAGTATATTGTGTGTGTTTTATTTATTTTGTATCCTTGTGAATCTAAATTGTGTTTCATGTTCTTCTGACTCTAGGCAGACATTAAAATACCGGGATTACCGCTTAAAATTGTAATGGAAGCAATTCAACAAGCAACTGGTATGTATTTTTCATTAAATTGTTCTGATTAGGGTTGCCAAGTTCGGCCATGTTGTCCTGGACACATATTACTATTTCATGCAGAGGGGAGCACAGGGCAACGTGCTGCACTGCAACATGTATAATTCATATGCTGCAGGAAGAAAATCAGGGCAGGTCACCTGGGATTCCTTTTTGATTTCTTACCTGCAGCATATGGATTATACATGCTACGGGGGTGGCATTTTTCGTGCACTGCCCATCCCCATGAATAAATGATGTGTGTCCAGGAAAACATGGCTGACCTGGCAACTATAGTTCTGATGTACCTTAAAATTATTACTATGGTACCCTACTGTGATAATGTACGCTATGTGAATATTCTAGAGATAGACTGATCTTTGACAAATTACCGATAATCTGTATCGTCCTTTTATTCGACGATGAGTGGCTGAGGCGGCTCACTGTAGCCGCGTCACATGAAGTCCCGTAGCTCCATGCTGATCTGGGGCTTCTCCCACAGCAGGCTGACCTCCTGGGTGTCAGTTGTTCCTTTTAGGACTTTCTCTGCCCACTGACCATATTGCACGTAAGCATGAGAGCAACAGAAATGGGACTTCCCTCCCATCAGGCAGGGAATTCCCTTTACGGGACTGCAGGGGTCTTTTGGACCCTTGTATCTCTGGTACCGCTACACCACGGGTCCGCAGCATCGGCCCTCCAGATGTTTTGGGACCACATTTCCCATGAAGGCTCTGCCAACATGTATCAATGAAATGAATTTCTCAGTGATCTATTTTCATTTCATTCTGTATTTGGTTTTTGGCATGTCTCCTAATGTTTAATATTTCCTTCCAGTGGCAAAGAAAGATGTCCTACAAATCATGAATAAAACCATTTCAAAGCCACATGCGAGCAGAAAAGAAAACAGTCCTGTAGTAGGTAAAGAAACCTTTTGGTCTTAACATGTTGATAACTAGGATTGTAACATTTTATTCCTCAATGACCGATTTAATGTATTTATAATCTCATTAGTATGTAATGCTGGTTATAACATGTATCCTGCAATAAAGTTCATTGAGTGATCGTTTAAGGCTAGGGTCAGACTAACGCATTTTTCGCGTCGTCCGTGAAAAAAATGCGTTCGAACGAATGGACGTATTTTTTCCACGGAATACGCGATAGTGGTCATACGATGCGCATTTCCATCCGTGATTTTGTACAGATCATCAATTAAACACTTTCTGCGTCTGGACGTTATGTAAGACGCTGCTAATGTCCGGCCGATGTCTCCTAATCACGCACACACGCCGCTAGCGGATGCAGCGCACTCTGTACGTCAGTACTAGCGATTTCACGTTCTCGAAAAAATGCGTTAGTTTGCCGCTTCCGTTGCGCGGCCGAACTCTTGTGCAGCTGTACTTCGTATATTGGCCGTCATTGCCTGTCATTTGTTGCTACTACGGCCGTGATAAAGTGCGGCTGCACGCATGTTCGCACTGCGTTCGTCTGACCCCAGCCTCAGATATATTTTAGAAAAGCAACGTGTGGGATTTTGCGTTCTTTTATCGTGCAGCGTCAAAATCTTGCCCTAGTAACTGGACGTTCAAAAACTATTTTTTTTTCTTTCTTTCCCAAACCTATATGGATTTATCCTTTCTAGGACCTCTTTGTATAATTGGGATACCACCGAATATTCTGCTTATTGGGTATGAATGATTCTGGACATCATCTCAGGAGTGATGGAGACTTGATCTGAATATGAGCTGCTTACTGAATTTAGTCTGCAGATGCTACTTTTACATTGCTTGTAACGGTTCTTGTCAAATAGGTTGCTAAGGAAAAAGTATTTCCCTTTCAAAGATTCCTGTTCTTCCATGTAAATGGATTGATGCATGGGGGCCGATCACAGTGAGCCGTCCTATAAGACAAGACAGCATCTCCGCTCAGTCGGCGTGCTGCTGTGGCTGTCAGTTGGTTTGTGACTGTCATTGCAACACACTGAGCAAAGGGCCGTCCTGTAGGATAGCTTTCTGATCGCAGTCTCCCCATGCGTTGTGCGGATCAAGTGGGAGAAGAGAATTTTTAAAGCTAATAACTCCTTTTTTTTCCAATTATTTGTCAGTAAAAAAAAATTTGTTCTACATAAAGGTGGTGATTCGTTTTCAAATGGGTGAAACGTTCTCTGCCTGTGACAGGAGCGTCTTAAAGGGACTAAATTGATTCATTTCTGTTATTTAGAAACCATTAACGTTCCAATATCAAAAAGATCGAGATTTCTTGGGCCCGGCGGGTTTAATTTAAAGAGGCTTCAAGCTGAAACAGGTAGGTGTTGTTTTGTGTGGTGTTTTCTAGTTTGTGTTTTTGGCAGATGTTTGTACGTGACCCACGGACAGATTTTGTTTCCGTTTACACTCCATTTGATTATTTCTCTTGTTTGGAAGAATAATTGTAAATCTAATCCTTGAATGTTACGCAGCGAGATTTTTTATTTTTTTTTACGTACTTTATTCCTATCTGGAGGGGTGACTTTCATCACATTTTGAAATGGCAGACAAAAAAATGTATTCTCATAGGTGTAAATATTCAAGCAAGTATGATCGGTTTGAGCTATACGTTCTTGGTCTTTAAAAAAATATGTAAAGTATGTGTTTCTGCATTCTATACATACAGTTGTGTTCAAAATTATTCAACCCCCACTGAAATTGAGTGTTTTGGCCAGTTTGACATTGATTTTGATCATTCAGTCATCTTGCTTACAAATAAATCAAAGAGGCACGTGTAGGTCAGACAAATATAACATAACATTTATAATGAAATAACCACAAATGTCTTTTCTGTGCTCACATCATTATCAGTTTTATTCAACCCCCAAGTGACATTCAATCTTAGTACTTAGTACAACATCCTTTTACAGTTATAACAGCTTTTAAACGTGAAGCATAGCTTGACACAAGTGTCTTGCAGCGATCTACGGGTATCTTCGCCCATTCGTCATGGGCAAAAGCCTCCAGTTCAGTCACATTCTTAGGCTTGCGCACTGCAACTGCTTTCTTTAAGTCCCACCAGAGGTTCTCAATCGGATTTAAGTCAGGTGACTGCGATGGCCACTCCAAAATGTTCCAGCCTTTAATCTGCAACCATGCTCTAGTGGACTTGGAGGTATGCTTGGGATCATTGTCCTGTTGAAAGGTCCAACGTCTCCCAAGCCTCAGGTTTGTGACGGACTGCATCACATTGTCATCCAATATCTCCTGGTACTGAAGAGAATTCATGGTACCTTGCACACGCTGAAGCTTCCCTGTACCTGCAGAAGCAAAACAGCCCCAAAGCATGATTGACCCCGCCATGCTTCACAGTAGGCAAGGTGTTCTTTTCTTCATAGGCCTTGTTCTTCCTCCTCCAAACATAGCGTTGATCCATGGGCCCAAACAGTTCTAATTTTGTTTCATCAGTCCACAGAACACTATCCCAAAACTTCTGTGGTTTGTCTACATGACTTTTGGCATACTGCAGTCGACTCTTCTTATTCTTTGGAGACAGCAAGGGGGTGCGCCTGGGAGTTCTGGCATGGAGGCCTTCATTACGCAGTGTGCGCCGTATTGTCTGAGCTGAAACTTCAGTACCCACATCTGACAAATCTTTTCTCAGTTCCTCAGCAGTCACATGGGGACTTTTCTCCACTCTACGCTTCAGGTAGCGCACAGCAGTCGAAGTCAGCATCTTCTTTCTGCTACGACCAGGTAGCGTTTCAACAGTGCCCTTTGCCTTGAATTTGCGAATGATGCTTCCTATGGTCTCTCTTAGTATGTTTAGCATCTTTGCAATCTTCTTATAGCCATTGCCCTTCCTGTGAAGAGTAATCACCTCATCTCTTGTCTTCCTGGACCATTCTCTTGACTTCACCATGTTTGTAACCACACCAGTAAATGTCTAGAAGGAGCTGAGTATCACAGTCATTTTAAAGCTGCCTAATTGGTGCTTCTTATGCTTTATTGCTGCTCCGTGACATCCACAGGTGTTTTCAATACCTGATTGAAAACACTTGAATGAACCTCTGTTCTTCAGAGTGGTAGTCTTTAAGGGGTTGAATAATTGTGTCAATGAAGAATTCACAAAAGAAACATTTACTACTGTATTACAAAACCAATTGATGTCATTTTAGTTGCATATGGTTCTTTAAAAAGTCCTTGTAGGATTTCATTCTGAATACAATTACAAATGTACACTAAATTCCCTAAAACCCTTTACAGCATTGGGGGTTCAATAATTTTGAACACAACTGTACATACAGAAAAGATGGCGTCGCGCCTGTACTCACCAGAGCGGCTGCAACAGCCAGGAGTAACAGCCCAGTTCATGTATAAAACCTAACAAGAGATAAAAGATGTCGCCTGCGCTCGTTTCTATACAATTCCATGTACAACAAAACACTATCCGAGGTTTTAGTTTGTTTTTAATGGCCATTGAAACGTAAGCTCGCTCGCCCCATCAAGGCACCTCTTTATAGAGTGAGTCCTAACCAATGTACCAAAAGCTGCTCTACTGTGTGTCTGCATTACCTGTGTGTAAATCCAGTGAGCATGGGTAGAAAAAAAATTGTTACAGGTGTTTAAAGTGAACCGGTTGTGGATAGGTTCAGTTCCCTGGTGATGTCCTGTCAGGAGGTGGATATCTCAACCTTAAAGATCCATGCAACACATAACTCTTCATGAGATGTTGCTACCTGCCCTGTTCCATCAAGAGTTGGCACATAGCGGAGTACACTCAGCGGTGACAGGGTGTGGAAATTTAAATTAAGAAAGAAAAAAAAAATCTTGTCTAAAGGACTAAACTGTAGCCCAGTGTACTTGTCCCTCATAACAATTTCACCAATAGCTGCAAGTCTGTGAGTTTTAACCTTTCTATTCCCAGTCCTGTATCTCATCCATTCCATCACCTTCTTGCATGTCTCGTTTCCTTCACTGAACATCTGCCCGCTTCCCTGCTGCCGCTTTGGCCCTCCAGATGTTTTGAAACTACATCTTCCATGATATTTGAGTACTCGTTAGATTAGCTGAGCTTCATGGGATATGTAGTTCCAGAACATTTGGAGGGCCGTGGTTGCAGACAACTGCTTTAAAGCATGTCTGTCCTCCTCTCAGCATTTCAAACCATATGACACTCTTTCAAAGAAGCCCCCTTGTCTGTCTCTTAAATCTCTTGTTCTACCATAGGCGGTGGTTCCCAATCTCCTCCTGCGGTGTGTCTTATTTATTTCATATCCTTCCTTGTCTCTCATCCATCGTCTTTATGCATCGCTCACAGCTGTCAGTCAAACTGGTTGCATGCCACTGGAAGAGAGAGACAGCATTGTTTTTTTGTTTTTTTATTGGGGACTACTTTTATTTATATCTGTTAGCAAAAAAAAAAATGCAACTGCATGTAGAGAGAAATTCCATGTCAAACGAGCCCATAATGTGTAAAGCATGATAGGTGGACTTTATCAAACAAAAGTATGTTTTTATGGGAGGGAGGGGCTTCCATTTAAAATGGAAGAAAAGGTTTTCTAATGTACTTGATTTCAGTATGAAATGAATTTAATTTCTGAATCGTTTTTTGTTATTCCCAACAAGGTGTCACTGTGAGCCAAGTAGATGAAGAGACCTTTTCAGTCTTCGCCCCATCACCCAGTGCAATGCATGAAGCGAGCGAATTTATTAATGAAATTTGCAAAGATGACGTAAGAGAACAGCAGTGTGTGTGTGTGTGTCCTCGTCCTCAGACCTGCAAAGATAGTTGTTCTACAGTTGCTGATTGTGATTAAATCGTCTTTCTTTTTTTTCTTTCTTCTTTGGTTTTCTTTCCCAGCAAGAGTTTCAGTTGGAGTTTGGTGCAATCTATACTGCCACAATAACAGAAGTCAGGTAATGGAAAACATGTCATAAATTGGACATATTCGTAGATTAGAGGGGCAAAGGTTTAAAAGTAACATCAGAAAGCATTATTTTACTGAGAGGGTGGTGGATACATGGAACAGTCTTCCAGTAGAAGTGGTAGAGGCCAAAACAGTAATTGAATTTAAGCAAGCATGGGATAGGCATAAGGCTATCCTAAACAAAAGATAAATCCAGGTAAAGTATCCATGTAATTGGGCAGACTAGATGGGCCGAAAGGTTCTTATCTGCTGACAGAAGTCTTAGGATATTCACTGCCATAGAGCTGCCCTTCACTTTCATTTTGAGGTGGCCTTTGCTTTAAAATATCTCTGAACATTTCATTGTGTGGTTGAGGATTCTCCCAAAATATCAAACTTTTCCCTTTATTACTTTTACAAAAGTCTGTCTAGACAAGTGTTTAATTTCAAAATAATTTTTTTTCTAAATTGGGCACAGAATGCATGAATGTAAATAGGGAATCATACAGGTTTAAGCCTTTTTGACGTGTATAAACCTTTCTTTGCAGGGACTCTGGTGTTATGGTCAAGCTGTATCAAAATATGACCCCAGTGCTGCTTCATAATTCCCAGCTTGACAATCGAAAGGTATTGGGTTTTTAACATAAAACCTGTATTGTCCATGTCTCTTGGCACGTCTATCTGGTCACTTTCATACTTGAACATAGATGGGTTAATCTTCTTTGCCTTTAACAA
Organism: Leptobrachium leishanense; assembly: GCA_009667805.1. NCBI lineage: Eukaryota > Metazoa > Chordata > Amphibia > Anura > Megophryidae > Leptobrachium > Leptobrachium leishanense. The sequence continues at coordinate 316,636,783 of CM019066.1, read as the reverse complement.
AAATTGTGTCTTCTCACTCTCTCTGGTGTGCCTGGGTTGAAAACGACTGCTGTTTAAAAATTGTCTATAAATGATTGACCTGTGGATTTCCTAGCATACAGTGCCAAGGTGGAATATATACACTGATCAGCCACAACTGAAGCTGACAGGTGAAATGAATAACACTGATTCATATGGTTACAGTGGCATCTGTCAAGGGGTAATATATATGAGGTAGCAGGTGAACAGTCAGTTCTTGAATTTCAAGTGTTGGAAGCAGGAAAAATGGACAAACGAAAAGCTCTGTGTGACTCTGACAAGGGCCCAATAGTGATGGCTTGATAACTGGGTCAGAACTTCTCCAAAGGGCAAGTCTTGTCAGGTGTTCTTGGTATGCAGTGGTTAGTACCTTCCAAAAGCATTGCAAGGAAGAACAACCAACAAAGAGGTGTCAGGTTCATGGGTTTCTCATGGCTCATTGATGCACATGGGAAGCTAAGGCTATCTCATAGGGTCCATCACACAGAGTTACTGTATTTCAAATTGCTGAAACACTCAATGGTGGCCATGATAGGAAGGTGTCAGGACGCACTTGACACTTACCCCTTACCTAGAGGTTGTTGCACGCCATGTACACCCATTCATGGCACAGGTGTTCCACAAAGTCAGTGCAGGATAATGCACCCTACCACACTGCAAAACCTTTCAGGAGTCATTTGATGAACATGACAAAGATTTCAAGGTGTTGCCTTGACCTCCAGGTTCCCCAGATCTTAATTTAGTTAAGCATCTGTGGGATGTGCTAGAAGAACAAATCTGATCCATGGTGGCCCCACCTCACAACTTGCAGGACTTAATGGATCTGCTGCTAATGTCTTGGGGCCAGCTAGTAAAGGACGCGTTCAGAGGTTTAGTGCAGTCCGTGCCTTAACAAATCAGAGCTGTTTCAGCAGCATGAGAGGAACTATACAATATTAGGTGGTTTCCATGCTGTGGCTGATCTGTGTACATAAGTTATGGGAATCATGTGATAGGTCTTTTTTTGCAGATCACTTTATGAGGCATCTATTATGCAGTTACGGGGCCACTCTCTTTAAATTGCTGTTGACTGTAACACTTGAAATATTAAAATGCTGAGTGTAGTTGTAGCGGGACCTTGTATCTTCACAGTGAGCACAGCAGCTATCAAGACGGACTGAATTCATTTTCATCTTTTCTGTCTGTGATCTAGATATTATGTAAAGCCACTGTTAACGGAAGCTCATGGAATACATTCCACTGCCTTTCAATACAATTTGTGTCCTAGACTGGTCGAGCTGCTTCATGTTCAGGGCAGAATTTACCAGGGACTTTGTAGGATTTTAATTTTCTCTTTTTTTTTTTCCCGTGTTTTTAATACATCAATCAAGGGATCACATCCAGCCAGGACTGTCCATTGTAAGGTGTTTTTAAACCCAAACACTTTATTGGTTTCGTAGTATGTGGTGATGTTTTAAATCAAAGATATTGCATTGTTTCGTTTTTTGAATCTTTATTTATTTTCTCCAGATTAAACATCCGAGTGCTCTTGGGTTTGAAGCTGGGCATGAAATTCAGGTACTGTATCAAGAAACACACATCACAAAGTGCAAAATATTCTAAACATGCCATGCAAACGTAGGTGGTGAATGTCTGTATGCCTTTCGTTACACTGGAACTCCACCACCATTACCATTACCATTATCCTTTCCATCTCAAACACCTGATCTACTATCTAAAGTACTAAAATAAAGGGCATCTACTATGGGTGAAAAAAAAAGGTGTTTGCCGTCTTCACGCTGTTTTTCATAGGAAGGAGTTGTGTTGCAACTAATCAGGGTTTCTATGTGCAAAGACTTGGGTGACCATGCCGATCGTCCTCAATGAATCCAATCATTCCTACTTGATAGACTCGTATTGATAACCTCACTCGATATTTTAACATGTAACATTTCCCGTCTACCTCCCTGCAGGTGTCGCTTTTACCTCCTAAAGAATCTGACCATAATATCTACCTTTTGTAATGAATGACTTTGTTCTGGTACATGCGTCTACGTCAGAAGTTGTCTGCTAGAATGCAGGAAGGATATCTATTCAGCTGTATACCTAATTTCCATGTTTTAAAGCAACATGTAGGATTGTTTTAAAAACCTTTAATCCATTCATTACCCCCGTGTACCTAATTTGCCATATTTAAGGTTAGCAGATATGTACAAGATTTCAGGTTGGTGAGCAGATTAGACTAGGGTCAGATGAATGCGCGTGCAGCTGCACTTATCACGGCCGTAGTAGCAGCAGCAAATGACGGGCAATGTACGAAGTATGGCCGCACGAAAGTGCGGCCGCGCAACGCAATCGGCATAAAAAGAGAATTTTTTTCGAGAACGTGATACCGCTAGTACTGACGTACAGAGTGCGCTCTGTCCGCTAGCTGTGTGTGTGCACGTGATCAGGAGACGTCAGACGCTGCTAATGTCCGGCCAACATAACGTCCAGACGCAAAAAGAGTTTTATTGATGATCTGTACAAAATCACGGACGAAAATGCGCATCGTATGACCGCTATTGCGTATTCCGAAAAAAATACATCCATTAATTCGAACGCACTTTTTCACGGACGACGTGAAAAATGCGTTCGTCTGACCCTAGCCTTAAAGGGACATACTAGCTACTGTGGCAATTTAAGTCTTTCCTCCCAGGAGGCTGTCAGTTTGGACTTGACGGCCGTTCGGGTTCCATACAGCAAATGGAGAGCTGGCTCTGAAATGTTAGGGGGTTTTTCTGCTTGGGGTTTGAACCCAGCTTGTCCCACTCTGAAGACCTTCCAGATTCCCCTTTAAACGTTCACACAGACATCTTGTCACTTATTTGCGCATTCTCAACTGTTTGAGGCCCAGACCGTTCCTAACTATGGTAGCGTAACTGGCTCAAGAAATAAGATCGCTGATTTTATAAGCAAACTCTTATCTGTCAAATAGTCATGCTTCCCTTACAATCTAATCTTCTTTCCATCACCTAGTTCTTATTATGTCCCTAGCATCCCAACTCTCGCTTCATTATAATTAAAAGGCTCGTTACCGAACACCTGAGTCAAATTATCTGAATGCAGCAACAAACGTATAGCTTTTATAGTGTATGCTGTTTATCATCCTCCAACAGAAGATCTTCTCTAACAGATCTCTAGTGAATCAATTACTCGATCCTCTATTCTTCGTGTAAAACCTGTATTGTTTGGCGTCGACTGAATATCTGCAATTGACCCTTTAATTTGCAGCTAAACAGATAAATTTAACAAATAATTCTCTTGACAGGTGAAATACTTTGGCCGCGATCCGACAGATGGCAGAATGAGGCTGTCTCGAAAAGTACTCCAAGCTCCAGCAGCTAGTGTGGTTAAAACGCTACATGAGAAGAATAGTATTTCCATGGGTTCAACAGAGGCTCAGACGTCTTCATCTTGAGTTGTGCATTGTTTCACCAGAACTTTCCTATGGTCTTGTATATTCTGTAGATAACTGTTTTAATTATTTGAATAAAATGTATTTCACACAACTGGTATTTTGGAGTCTTTAATGCGAGAATGACGACTCAATGTTATATTGGTTAATATTTACCACTGACAGTGACTGCGGTTTTAGAAGTATTTCAAGTCCAGTGTCTTATTCTGGTTATATACTTCCTTCATGTTCCTTTCTAGGTGAGGTGTCCAAATCTTTAAAAAGTGATCCTAATACTCGATGGTTGCACTTTTCAAGGCGATTTATGAGGAATAGAGTAATTCATGCATGCCTCCATTTCTTTACTACATAGTAGAGAAGCTATGCTTAACATTAAAACTATATTACAGTCAAAAATTAATCTCTTCTTTCACGAGGTGACGTATTTGAAAACGAGAGAAATCTCAATGTATTCTTCCTGGTAAAATTCTTTGCAAATAGATAAAATAAATTCTGACATCAGTATGTGTTTTTCAGTTCCTGCAAGAGGATTAAAAATAAAAAAGTCACACTCCGATAAAGAATGCTTTAGTTCAGCCAACTCTGTTTATCAGAGGTTTTGGAACTACATATCCCATGATCTTCAGCCACTCATTAGGTTGGTGGAGACCCATGGGAAATGTAGTTCAAAAACATCTGGAGGGCCAGGGTTCCTGACCCATGCACACGTTGATCATATTCTGCCTACTGACAATCATTGACAGGGGCTCAAACACCACATTAATGTACTCCCAGACCAGAATGTAAATGGGCACGGTGCTGCCCTAGGCACTCCAGATTCAGTTCCCCTTCCTTCATTTCATATAAATTTTGTCAGAATGAAATTTTTATGACAAATTTAACCCCTTCACTACAGAGATATCTCGGGCTTCAAAGGCACCATCTGATGGCCCGATATCGAGATATCTCGTGCTTCAAAGGCACCATCTAATGCCCCGATATCGTGATATCTCAGGCTTCAAAGGCACCATCTGGTGCCCCGATATCGAGATATCTTGGTGATCTAATCTCTTTCTGTGTTTCCAATATCACCCAGGTCTTTCTCTTCCCCCACTGCTGGGTTGTGTTTCCACCTGTTCATCTGCTGTCTTTAACTAAGTGACTGCTTGTTTAAGGCTCAAACTCTCCAAAGTTGAACTTGTCTTCCCTCTGAAAGAGTTAATATTGTATTGTGCCATAAAATGCTTAGAAGAAACTTTCCGTAAAAAAAACCACAACGTTTTGTTATCTTTTAGAGAGACCTTGCTGTCGGCTTCAGGATAGGGTATGCAGGATGGGATGTGTGTCCTATGTCAACAGAAAATATCCCTTATCCAAAACTGCCTTTACGCTCTCCTGAAATAACAGAATGTGTCCTTCAAATGTCAATTGTTTTCTCCAATTTCTCATTATTTTTGAAATATTGTGTTCAGCATATTCCAGGAAATGTGCAATGTAAAACATTTGTGATTGGTTCACTACTGCCTACACATTATGCCTGAAAAGTCATATGACCAAAAATAAAGCAATGGCTCATTGAAGCCACAAGTCGTGTCTGTACTTTGTGTTACTCTGCTTCCCAGGTCCTGAGGGCGCAACCTAAACCAGAGAGAAGGAGCCTAAGTCTATGTGCAGCCATATTAGTTACAAGTATTTATAAAGTGCCAACAATTCCTTTAGCGCCTTACAATGGGATATACAGCATAACAAATATACATACACCTTACACACACTGAACAGAAGGAGGGAGGACCCTGCTCGAAAGCTTACAATCTAGGAGGAGAGGGGTGACACATTAGGTGAGGGTGAATAGAAAAATTTCCCAACACCCTCTCACTAAATCTAAGTATGTTGTACGTGTTTTCCTTCAGGTCAATGGTGCCACTGTTCCACCTTGAAGGCTCAATGTCCTCTGACTCTTCTCGCTCCATAGTTACAGTCAATAACCAAATCCTTTTTATTTTTGGCTGAAAACCATTGCATACATCCACCTCTTTCTAATCCAGGACTCTACTAAAATGCTCATCCAAGCTCTTTTCTCCTGCCTCACCTTCTGTAACCCTCTTCTCATTGGCCTTAAACGTCCACAGATTATCCCTTTTTTATGGCCTGAAATGACCCCCTCTGCCAGACTCCTCCACCGCTCATCCCATACAACTCACATCTCGCCCCTTGTTTGTTTCTACACAGGCTCCCTGTTTTTTTAAAACTCAATGCAAATCCTGGTCCACGCGTACAAAGCTCTCCATAGCCGTGCCCCTGCCTACATCTCCTCCCTTATTAGAAGCTATGTTTGATCCTGGTCACTTAGCTTGTCCAACGATCTGTTATTGTCATCTCCTCATATATGCACTGCCTACTCTAGCCTCCAAAATTTTTCCTATGCTGGCCCTATCTATGGAACTCTGTGTCTCCACTTTTCCAAGAAGTCTTGCAAAACATTACTTCAGAGAGGCTTACTCCATAACACCCCCCATTGCACCCTGCCTGATCTATCTACCTCACAGCCCCTATGCGTGCCTGCAGGTTTCTCTGTAGCGTCCCCATTCCAGCACGAAATTCCGGGGCAGGCTCTGTCTCTGCACCTTACCCCAGAATGCAGAACTACCGCAGTGATACAGTATCACAGTGCCTCAGTTCCGCCATGACTATCACCTCCTGGAGCCCATTGGACTCCATGGAGGGTTGCACTTCCAGGCTGCGAGCCCTGCGCCGCGGAGCGAGACTGGGACTATTTGTTCATAGTCTCACTCTGCTCCTGGCGACAAGCAGCGGTGGATTGGCCCACCGTTCTCACCGTGGTATGAAGAGAAGTAAAAGATTTATTGGGGAATTTTTAGGGGTTGCTAAATGATTTTGCAACTGTAGTATCATTTAGCACCAGCTTTTAGGTGCTAGAATTTTGCTTTGCGCATCTCTGCGGGAATTATCTTTAGCACATTAATAGCTTACTTATCCTAATGCTAATTACTGAGTGCGCTCCCCATGTTAAGTATAGGATGCGCAAAGTACAGTAAGCTTGCGGAAGCTAGCGCAATCACTGATGCACTAACGAACAGGAATGTAATATGGGTGGTATGCGTTAAACACACTTATCCTGCCATTAACGCTTACACATCTATGCGCTAAGGTTGGCATTTACTAGGGAATAGTGCCCTTAGAGTCTGTAAATGAGGGACATATATGTCCAAAATCTGTAGCACGCATGGCAGCGACAGCAGCAACTCCCAGCCCCCTTGCAAAATGTCTAACTTGCATGTACCAAAAAAAGTCTCAATCTATTGTATTTGCCTTTTGTTGCAATTCATTCACTCTAGAATGTTTATTAAAACTCACATTTTCCGCTCCTGAAACGTTGGCCACCTGCTTACTGTGTGATAGGAATGTGCAGCACCTATATTACTTCGCTAGAATTTATTACTGATAATACCATAGATGGTATCTTAAAATGAAGCATTGGGTTTCTGGTTTGAAATAATGGTTTTAATGACTAGATATCTCTTATCTTGTTTTCCTGGCCAACTTGGTGGACGTGTAGCTCCTGCTGACGTCAGTGGAGCTTATTGAGTCTAGAGAGGGAATGTCAGAGAAGAACATAGTGAAGCATGTGGGTTCTCTTTGTCGAAAGTTGTTATTTACATCTACATTAGCAGAACTGTACATCCTTCAGGTGCAGTTTCCAACTAGTTCACTGTTTGTGGTCTTCCCAGATCTTCTCCAGTACATCTAAACAGTTTGGACTACCGAAGTATAGCACAGATGCACAATAAAGACAGTGTGTGAATGCAAGAGGAAAATCCTATTTGTGTAAAACAACAAAAAAAAAAACTCTGGTCCTTGCTGGGGTGAAAAGATAAGGATTCAGGGTGTACAGTACTAGTTACTGTATTGCTATAGAATGCTGACTTCCATACTGTTCTTGGAGTGTCCTACAGAATGTTGACATGGCGCTCATTCTCCAATATGACTGTCATGTGACTTGTATGCAAATTTTTCAAATCTCTTTTCGGTTTTTTTATTTTTTATTCCCCCCCCCCCCCCGAGATAGAAGAATTGCAGAGTGGCAGAACTGAAAAGCCTAACCCTTTCCGTTTCAAAAAAAGTGTTCTGTAGTTCCCTTGTAATTTCTTCACAGCTCCCAGTTCAGAGAACCGATAAATTGTGCGTTGTCTCGTGCTTCTATTTTAGTTGCCAGAAAGCATGACTTTAACATCTGTAAACCCTATAAAATTCTTACACTGTGCTGTAACCACTAAAAACACCCAGACCTGTGAGCGCGTTATACATGGCAAATTGTAAACTACTCTTTAAGAGTTTTAGGTATTTTTTTTTTTTTTTCCGTGTCTGTGTTTCACTATGTTTACTCTCATGGTTTTAACACACCATTCAATTTAAAACGAGTTTGGAAGTTTATGGAATTAATTATGTGTACCTGTTTTCGGTCTATTCCACACTGTAAATTAAAATATATATCATGTAAAATATATAATAAAAATAATATTTTTACACATTTAATACAATGTGGTATTAAATCACAAAAGAATAAACACATTAATGTACTGAGGGGGGACTCCGTATACAGCAATATGCCGATGCTAAGGCTAGGGTCAGACTGAGGCAGTGCGAACGCGTGTGCAGGCGCACTTAATCACGGCCGCACTAGCAGCAGATGACAGGCAATGACGGCCAATATACGAAGTACGGTCGCACAAAAGTCCGGCCGCGCAACGCAAGTGGAAAATGAACGCATTTTTTCGAGAACGTTAAACTGCTAGTACGGATGTACAGAGTGCGCTGCGTCCGCTAGAGGCGTGTGTGCGTGATTTGGAGATGTCAGACACTGCTAATGTCCGGCCAACATAACGTCCAGAAGCACAAAGTGTTTTATTGATGATCCGTACAAAATCACGGATGCAAATGCGCATCGTATGACCGCTATCGCGTACTCCGTGAAAAAATGCGTCCATTCGTTCGAACGCACTTTTTCACAGACAACGCGAAAATGCGTTCGTCTGACCCTAGCCTAAAGGAGGGCGAGGCAATATATACAGTCATTTTGACTGTGTGTGTGTCATGTACCGTTAGATGATGGGTAACAAATTAAACAACGATAGGAAGAATCGCCCAAGGACTGGTGGACCCAAAACCATCTGGAGAAGGTAACCCATCGTAGCCACCTATTCAATTTAGGATAGGTTACTACATAGTAACATGGAACCCATAGAGGGGAGCCATGTGTCATGTCGTAGGAACGCAAGATCACCACAAAAGTGCCCTAAACTAGACCAAATAATAAACACATAGAAATAAAGAAAAAAATGTCAAAACCTTTATTGATGTGAAATATACACCGTAGACTAAGGCCGGAGGTACAGGAGTGTGGAAAGAGCGTCTGTGAGAACAAACTTTCTTTCCCACGAGACGGTCGTGTGGTCACCTCGCAGTTCACACAGCTCTACAAAGAATGAGTGTCCAATGGAGGCTTGCGCTCTTTAGACCCATCTGACATCCTTTGTAGCACTTCGATGGGGGGGTAAATCCACGTCCATTGTTACATGCGTTAAAAGGTACATGTTACATCATGTGGTCCTCCCAGCCGATCCATTGAAAAGCTACAAAAAGGGTGCTCTGAGGGGAGTCACAACATATGCACTTACTGTGGCCCCAGTGAAAAGAGGCTGACTTACTGTGGCCCCAGTAAAAAGAGGCTGAAGAGCCTACACTCCTTCTAGACCCCAATAATGGATGGGATATATATCTGAGTACACTATCTGCACAAAAGTTTCATCAATTACTCCTGCGTGTCCACAGGGCGTCGTTATCTGAGGAAATCATTGTAGCACATTTAATCAGATAAGGAGATGTTCTTTTGAAATTCACCATTTCTAAAAGGCGCTAATCAGAAAGCACCAAAATTTCCATGATTTCTGGTTCGGTGCGCTTTGGCGATTCCGTTATGCCGACCCTGCGGTAAATTCACTATTCAATGCAGGGTCCCTAAGTGTGCCAAACATGGAGTTGCTAAAGATGGCTCCCCATCCACTGCAGAATTAAGTTCAAAATCCTTATCCTTACCTACAAAACCCTCACTAACTCAGCGCCCCACTACCTGTCCTCACTAATCACCAAATACACCCCAGCCCGCTCCCTAAGGTCAAACAGTGACCTGCGCCTAGCTTCTCCCCGCATCACCTCTTCCCATGATAGACTGCAGGATTTCTCACGCGCAGCCCCCACTCTCTGGAACGCTCTCCCTCGTGCTGTCAGACTTTCCCCTAACTTCTCTTCCTTCAAACGCTCCCTGAAAACATTCCTATTTAGGGAAGCCTACCACCCAACTCACTGACGCAACCATCAATCACTCTCACCTTGCAGTCCTCTCCTCCTGTTTCCAACCCCAACCCTCCTAGATTGTGAGTTCCTACGGGAATAGGGCCCTCATCTCCTCCTGTACTGTTTGTCAAATGTTGTTCAATGTATTGTAACCCTGTCTGTACTGTGCTTATTGTACAGCGCTGCGGAATATGCTGGCGCTTTATAAATAAATAATAATAATAATAACTGACCGCCAAACTGCAGGAAAGAAATGGAACTCTGCCATTCTTCCAATAGGTTTAAACCAATTAAAAGGTGTACAAATAAAAATAAGGTCTGTTACAGAATATTGCGGTTTAAAAAAAATTGGGAATCAAAAATTTTGTCTAAAAAATACATAAAGGGGTTTAAAAAAAAAAGTCAGTTTACAGAAAATGAAAAGAATAAACGGTGGAATAAAAAGAAATTAAGTACCGGCTGGGAGGAGTAGAGGTAACATCACTGCTCTATAACTGTGGAGACACAGGTTCGAATCTCAGCAAGAGCACCGCTCTAGTAAGTCACTCAAGGGTACATACTCGCCACCCAGGACACACTTGAAAACCAGAGAAATCTCAATGTATCCTTCCTGGTAAAGTATTTTTCCAAAAAAAAAAAAAAAAAGCGATGATATTTTTTTTACATTGAATCCTCTGGGATTTGCCTGTTTAAACCTGTCGAACTGAACCACTGAAAATTGCAACATATAGTGATGCAATTTGGTGGCAAGCTCGTAGCTTATTGAATAATAACCCCTTAAGACTACGTAATAGTTCCCTCAACGTCCTAGTAAATTCAGGAAGGGATATTTTCACATTGTAACTTCCTGGAGTTTAAGGCTAATGTCAGACGAATGCAGTCTAACGGACAGACGTACTGACAGAAGATACTGTAGACACCACACGGTCCGTGTTTTTTTGACGGATGTAGAAAAAAAAGGGATCTATGGGAAATAAAATTAATATGAAAAATGATAATTTGAAAAGGATATGAAAATCATTCTGTGCGTCAAAGTGATGGACGTCGCAAATGCGCTGCGTCTGACTTCTCACTCACACAGAATGCTACGCGGACGTGGCGCACTCTGCGCGTCCGTGGTAGCGGTTTTACATTCTTGCCTAACTTGCGTCCGTTTGCCACGTGCGTTGTGCATGCACAGTTCGGTGCGCACATACTTCGTGTGTGGGTCTCTATTGATCAGAATTCTATGCTACGACGTACGTTAAACTGTGCGGCGAAACGGAAAGCGTTCGTCTGACAGCCTAAGTCGGAGCTTGCCAATGGATCAAAATAAAAGTGTTTTAAAAGGAAAGAGAGAGCCCCCTTCCATCTATAGAACTGCTGCTGTGTACTGAACTAAACGCCACTAACGTCTGCATGGCAGAGCTTTCTTATGAGTAGCTTTAGCAGGGTTAAGAAAATGACTTTTGATTGGCTGAGCTACTTCCTAGTCTTCTCAGAGCTCACTACTAAACCTCCAACCTCTGGGGAGTGTCAGCAAACATAGGATTTAAAAATGGTACCCATTGTGTTTGGGGGTTTCTAAACTTTTCTTGCATTTTTTTTTTAAAAAATGTTTATGTTCTGATGTTTTATGCTTCATTGTGATGTTTTGGAGTTTCCTGGCTGTCAAAGGGACACTCTACACACCCTGACCACTTTAAGATTGTAACGGAGTTGCTGAAATGCGGCAAAATGGGCCGAAACGCAAAGCACTGAGATTACTTTGTGAAGAGACACTTATGAGATGGTGTTGGGGTCCCTCCTTCTGTTTACTTGTCAATAAATGCATGGACATTGGACACTGACGACAGCAATGTGTCAAAGTGTAATACTAAAAATCCCAAACAGGTTACTGCACAATATGTATCTAACCGTAGAGATATAGCTTACTAGGAAAGAGTGGATCAACATAGTGGAAGACAAAGCTGTAATATCTTTTTAATTCCATGGCTGGAGGTATGAATATTACTAAGAATACCACATTTTAATGGCCATTAGATTGTGCTATGTGCATATACGCATGTATTTGTGGGAATTTGGGTGCAGGTGTTTACTAAGGCTAGGGTCAGACGAACGCATTTTCACGTTGTCTGTGAAAAAGTGCGTTCAAACGAATGGACGCATTTTTTCACGGAGTACGCGATAGCGGTCATACGATGCGCATTTGCGTCCGTGATTTTGTACGGATCATCAATAAAACACTTTGTGCTTCTGGACGTTATGTTGGCCGGACATTAGCAGTGTCTGACATCTCCAATTCACGCACACACGCCGCTAGCGGACGCAGCGCACTCTGTACAACCGTACTAGCGGTTTTACGTTCTTGACAAAATGCGTTCGTTTGCCACTTGCGTTGCGCAGCCGGACTTTTGTGCGACCGTACTTCGTATATTGGCCGTCATTGCCCGGCATTTGCTGCTAGTGCGGCCGTAATTAAGTGCGCCTGCACGTGCGTTCGCACTGCCTCAGTCTGACCCGAGCCTGATATGTACATAAAAGTAGAAATAAAAAACAAACAAACATTATAATGGTATCAAATCTGGTAAATATCGTGAGGAAGATATGGATAGTTAGGTCTGGTAGTCGCTACATCAGACCAGTATATATATATATATATATATAATGATATAGATATATATAATGATATAGATCAAACAAAAAGAGATGGACGCACACCATGACTTAGGAAAATAGAAATAAGAAAAATGTTTTATTAGTTAAACATTTAAAAAAGATGCCCAGATGCACCTGACCGACGTTTCGGCCCTCACGGGGGCCTTTATCAACCTTGATAAACCTTGATAAAGGCCCCCCGTGAGGGCCGAAACGTCGGTCAGGTGCATCTGGGCATCTTTTTTAAATGTTTAACTAAAACATGTTTCTTATTTCTATTTTCCTATTAGTTAAACATTTAAAAAAGATGCCCAGATGCACCTGACCGACGTTTCGGCCCTCACGGGGGCCTTTATCAACCTTGATAAACCTTGATAAAGGCCCCCCGTGAGGGCCGAAACGTCGGTCAGGTGCATCTGGGCATCTTTTTTAAATGTTTAACTAAAACATGTTTCTTATTTCTATTTTCCTAAGTCCTGGTGTGCGTCCATCTCTTTTTGTTTGATCTATACATTTTGCATTGGACTGTGCACCCAGGCATGTTGAGTCTTCATATGGCACAGCAGGTTGCCGCTGTTTTTGCACTTATATATATATATATACACACACACACACGTGAAACTCGAAAAATTTGAATATCGTGCAAAAGTTCATTTATTTCAGTAATGCAACTTAAAAGGTGAAACTAATGTAGCGCTGGTTTTAATTCACTGTCGTGGTAGTACTTGTTTTTGGCCACCAGAGGGAAACAAGCACAATGTAAGACATTGGGACTACATTTTCGAGCATGCTTTGCGGGCGGGAACAGGAAGTGGGTGGGAAAGAGACACTTACATCCGCAGCCTCGTGGAGAGAGCCGTCAGCGAGCAGAGGAGTGAGAGGAGCAAGACGCAAGTGCAGGAGATAGTGATCGCGACCAGGCCAGAGCGCAGGTGCGGCCTAGCAGAGCTGGAGATCGGGTTTCCCTTCTTATTGAACGAAGACCCCGTGATCCACCGTTAGTAACCCTACACCGATACAGAGTACACTGAAGGACCCCGAGTTAGGAGACCGCAGACGATCTAACAGGGAGTGCAGGCGGTGAGCTGGACATCTTGTGGCAGATACAGACAAGCAAGACAGCGGATCCGGTGACACAGAGAATCCCAGTCAAAATCGAGCGGAGAGACGTCCTGGGTCGAGCGGAGCGCAGAGTATCTGGCGGATGGGTGAGAGGCCTTCCCGGCCACTGTAAAGTACTAAAGCACGCTGCAGTTTTCTCAAAACCTACAGGGCCCCAACGTGACTAGTCGAAGATACCTCATAAATAATTCACTGGCCAGTTGAATATTGTACCCGGGTACCAATACACACCTACACTTACATTTCTTGGGACATAGCCTGTACGGGACTCACACTCCAACCACGAAGGGGTTAAAATTCATTTTTTCCTTTTCCGCTACGCGTTTCTCGCATTACGAACTACTGTAAATATATATACATATACCGTGTTACTCTTTATATGCCAGTTTATTCAGTAAACTATATAATTTATAAAATCCACAGCGGTGCTGGAGTATATTTATTCCCTAGTGCGGGGAGACTGACCCGAGGTTCAAATTCAGCGGCTCCTCCGGGAGTGAGCGCTACACGTGGGGGCTCGTTTCCGGGATTCAGTTTAAAGTTTGGAAAACGCATTTAAAGGGTTAAATATGGATCCAGACACTGCTGCCAAATGGTGTGAGGAGCACAGTAGTCAGAATTGTGTATAGTCATGGAAATTCCTGCAGACACTTGGGCCGAAGATCAGATTCGCCATGCCGTGGCGCGCTGACACCAGATCATCGGGGGTTAATCCTGGACATTAAAGAGAACCCAGATACCTCTCACACGTATGTTCTTTTTGAGTGGAGAAAGGGTGTTCCAGTGTGTTTTCAGGGCTCGAGCGTGAAGCTGACCGATGAGGTGGAAGTCCAACTGATTCAGCCAAGTGCGCCACGTGGCGAATATGCGAGTGTTCCCGCGCCCAGTCCGCTGGCCATGATCGGGCCTGAATTTATAGTGGCTATTGGAGATTTGCTGGCTAAATTTCAAAGAACAAGCCCTCCGCACACTAACTTTGGTTATTGACGGTTGAGAAATTTTACAGGAAACGTACCAACTCCGGGAGGGAGAAGAAACCTTTGAAGAATGGGTGGAACAGGCGATGCAGGCTCTGGATGAGTGGGACGTCCCTGAAGCACAGAAAAAGCAAAGGATTACTGAGAGCTTAAAGGGACCTGCGTCAGAGGCTGTAAGAAACCTAAAATTGAGTAAGCAAGACTGCACTGCTTTAGATTATCTAAATGTTCTGGAGGAAGTCTTTGGGCGAACGGAAACGGCTGCAGAGCTCGTGTATCAGTATGAACACACCTACCAGCGAAAAGGTGAGAGAATGACCGAATATATGAGGCGCCTAGATAAGATTCTGCACCAGATACTCCTCAAGAAAGGGGCCGAACCAGCCGAAGTAGATAAGATCCGAATACAGCAGATCCTGAGGGGCGCTCAACCTCTAGATCCGGTGATGCTACAGCTGAGAAGCAGGGAAGGTAATCGAGAATTGAAGTACCTGGAACTGATCCGAGCTGTCAGAGAGGAAGAGGCTTTACTGGAAGAAAAATCCTTCAGGAGAGGAGAAAGAGCTTACGCGCAACCTGTGAGGCATAATGAATGCTTGCAGCCTGAAAGTGACTCGTTAGACACCTATAGATCCGAAGTGGACGAACAAGAGCATCCGATCACTTTTAAACCCACAGAGAAGGCTGCAAAAGAATTAAACCTCTCTGCACATGGTGAGTTGCACAAAACTGTTAAGGTACAAGAAGCTCAAGCTGAATTGCAACAGGCGCACGCGGAACTGTGCCGAGTATTGTTGAAGGTGACAGAAACACAGACCGAGATGCAGAAGTTCCTTACAGACATGCAGACAACTGGAGTTGCTGTGGCATCTGGTCAGGGTCCTTCAACCGAATCACAGCAAGTGAATGCGTCTCCGTCTTCAAAGAAGAGAGGTTTCAGTTGCGGGGAAATGGGCCATTTCCGCGCACAGTGCAAAAACCAAAAGCCTGAAGGAAATAGAGTAGAAGAGTTCTTGAAAGCCTTGGAAGGGCTGTTATCTACCTCACCGGCGGGAAACGCCAGAGGGCACAAGTGAAGGAGCAACCTAGGTGCCCGAAGGCTGAAACCCGCTCCAAAAAATCAAGCCAGGACTAAGAGGGCGAGAGGGCCCAAAGTCTGGCCAACTGCTGAGCCTGCCAGGACTGAAAGAGTCACTCCCTTAGCATCCAGTCCTACGTCATGTGGAAGCAATGCACACCCAAAACCTACACGGGCCAAGAAGAAGGCCAGGGTACAACAAACTGGGTCTAAATGTCCTGTTGCCGCCACCAAGTTTCCTGACCAGCTGATAGGTCCTTCCCCTATTGTGCCAATCCAAATGGAGGGAGTCTACACTAAAGCTCTGTTGGACTCAGGGGCTCAAGTGACATTGATTTACAGAGATTTCTATGAGAAACACTTGAAGCACATACCTTTACAGAAATTGAAGGATCTGGAAATCTGGGGTATCGGAACTGAGAAACTCCCCTATGACGGGTATCTACAAGTGAAATTGGAGATCGGATCCGAACTCATCGGACAGTCCGGAGGTTGTGATGCATTGGCCATTGTGTGTCCTCGGCCTTCAGGGGCAAACAGGAGTTCCATGATATTGGGGACAAATACTGACTTGGTGCGACGTCTCCTGACACCTATCGTACTGGAAGAAGGTTCTACTAAAGGAGTACACCCAATGTTAGGTCCAGTGTATCAGAGAATGGTCGAAGAACAGAAGGCACCTGCTGAAGTGGGGCGCCTGTGGAGATTGGAAGGAACAGAGAAGGTTCTGAAATCAGGAGAAGTAACGAGTTTCCGGGCTTCAGTCAAGTTGAACGGATCGCAACCAGGCCCCTATGTGGTACTGGAAACCGATTTTAATCATGGGAGTGAAGCCAGAGTAGAAGTAATCCCTGAAATAATCTCCACTAAAGCTTTGAAAAGAACACAAGGAAGAGTCTCAGTCAATGTGTGTAATGTGTCTGATTCTCCAGTAGTCCTAAAAGCACGAATGCCTATCGGGCAAGTAGCGTCTGCTACGCCTCTCTCTCCTACCGAATTAGGAGGGGGAGTGGATAAAGAGATTCCAGATGAAAGGTTCTACCCCAAGGACGCTCCCATTTCACCTGAATGGAAGAAACGTCTTCAGTCCCAGGTCCTAAAGTGGAGGGACTTGTTCTCGAAAGATGAGTTCGACGTGGGCCTAGCTAAAAGTACTGAGCACCGCATTCGATTACAAGAAGACAAGCCGTTTCGTGAAAGGTCAAGACGAGTTCCACTGGGAGACTTGGATGATCTACGGGAACAGCTGAATGAACTGCAAAGAACCAAGGTGATCCAAGAGTCCAGGAGCCCATACGCATCTCCAATAGTAATGGTCCGGAAGAAGAATGGTTCTGTCCGTCTATGCATAGATTATCGCAGGCTGAAACGGAGAACCATCCCTGATCAATATGCAACTCCTCGGATAGAAGATGCCTTACAGTGTTTGTCTGGAGCAAAATGGTTTAGTGTACTAGACCTGCGAAGTGGGTATCACCAGATACCAATGCATCCTGAAGACAAAGTGAAGACTGCGTTCATCTGCCCATTGGGTTTCTTTGAGTTCAACAGAATGCCTCAAGGCCTTACGGGGGCTCCAGCCACGTTCCAACGGTTAATGGGGAAGACAGTCGGGACATGAATAGGGATGAGCCGAACACTCCCCGAGTTCGGTTCGAGCCCGAACCCGAACTTCCCATTTTTTCGGGACCGAACCCGAACCCGAACCCCATGCAAGTCAATGGGGCTGAAAATTCGGTGTTTTAGAGTGCCCTCCAAGAGGGCATATATGCTACATATTTGCCATAAAAGGTGTATGGGGGTCCGGGTAGTGCCCTAGGGGACAGGAAACAAGGACAAAAACAGGGTTATCCAAAGAGATTCGAAAAGTCACCGCACGTTCGGTGACTTTTCGTTCTCTTCAATTCGGTTCCTTTTGCCGATTGCATTTCGGTGACCCTGCGGTGTATTCAGCAAACACCACAGGGTCCCCGAATTGCAGGGAAAAGCTGCCGAAAACCTGACGAAAACTAACCGAATGCACTATGAAAACAAGCAAAAACATCTGGATTAACCTTCGAACAGGAGCGGAACAGGAGCCGAAAAGGAGCCGAATCACACAGAGCCGAAGCAGCTGTGACGTAGAGGAGGCAGTGAATAAATTAGAAAAACCATTTGTATGAATCTGGGAAAAAGAAACGCTGTTTGCAAAGAAACTACTGAGCGAAAATGTCTGAAATTTTCACAGGAGGTCCAGGGAATGATAATAAAGAGGGCTGTTACAAAAAAAAATAAGTAAACTGAAAAAAAAAAAAAAAAAAATCGTACTTTTAATTTTTTTTTAAAAAATTCAGAAAAATGCTTAAAGTATCCTAAAAAATCTATAAATAAAGAGACTTTTTGCTGCAGAATTTTATAATGAACGGTTTATTAGATATTGAATTAAAACGGGAATATTTTTAACATTGAAGTCTATGGGATTCTCCTGAATAAATTTGCCGAATTAAACCACCGAATGGCAGGGCATTAGGCGAACCTTTCACTGCTGGTTTGTGTTCTCTGAATAGCTGAAGCAGTGCTTTTTGATGGGGATTTCACTGCCCTCGAACAGGGACCGAACAGGCACCGTATGTGCAGGCAATTCGACAGGATTTGGCGAATTGCCTGCTCTCTGTATAGCCGAATGGCCAGGAAAGGTAACCGTACCCTGATTTTCAGCGTTCGGTTACCTTTCTCAAGCAATTCGAATCTCTTTGGATAACCCTGAAAGTTTAAAAAAAAAGTGAGTTTTCTATGAAATAAGGGTTAAAAATAAAAAACAAAAATTCCTTCAAATATCGTGCCTAGGAGGTCCCCATAACCTGCCCGTGAAGTGGCGGATTTCTAGGATGTATAGAAACACTTAAAAACAAAAAAGTAACCCCTCTGTGGTATTGTGGAAGAATGCAGGGGTGGACCATGCAGTCCTATATTAAAAAGATATGAATCTGGGAATGGGCGTCAGTGCACCCAGATATTCTGCCTTTGGTGCAAGACTGCCAGGGCAGCAAGTATCATCATACAGTAACCCCTCCATAGTATTGTGGAAGAGTGCAGGGGTGAACCTTGCGGTCCTATATTGAAAAGTTTTTGATCTGGTAATAATGGGCGTCAGTGCACCCAGATATTCTGCCTTTAATGCCAGGCCAGCAAGTATCATCATACAGTAAGGCTGGGGTCAGACGAACGCAGTGTTAACGTCCGTGTTGCCCGCACATAAGTACGTCCGTGATAGCATACAATTGTGTTAAATGGAGCCCCACACACGAAGTACGTCCGCACAGAAGTGCGGGGGCTGACGGACGCTGCAAACGGACGCAGGTTAGGCAAGAACGTAATACTGCTAGAACGGACGTGCAGAGTGTGCCACGTCCACAACGTCCGCATAGCTTTGTGTGTGAGTGATGCAACAAGGTCAGACGGACTGCATTTATACGTCCAGCATTTTTGACGGACAGAATGTTCTTTCATAGTAATTTATTTTCCATGCTACATCAGTCAAAAATGCTGTACCACCAGATTTAGGACGTGTGCTAGGCATGGTACATGCGTCAATTTACCCTTGCGTAGGGCGGAGAGAAGGTTGCTGCCATTATCGCAGACGATCATTTCCAGCTCAAGCTGGCGTGGTGTTAACCATCTCTGCACCTGCCCCTGCAGAGCTGACAAAATTTCTGACCCGGTGTGGCTCCTGTCCCCTAAACAAACCAGCTCAAGCACAGTATGGCATCTTTTTGCTTGAGCCATTGCGTAGACCCTGTCAGGCATCGGTTTAACTGCCACTTCGCCAGAGACAGAGAAGGAGGAGGAGGAGGAGGAAGAGGAAGAGGTGGTGGTGGTGGAGCAGACAGACCTCATACAAGCAGCTTTCTGGAGGCGTGGTGGATGAACAAGCTCCAGCACAGAGCCCCGTCTTGGATCCCTCCCAGCTGCAATCAGAGTTACCCAGTGTGCCGTGAAGGAAATGTAACGACCCTGTCCATGCTTGCTGGACCACGTGTCTAAAGTCACATGCACCTTGCCTTTCCCAATGACTGGATAACATTGTCTTCCACGTGCTGGTATAGTGCTGGAATGGCCTTGCGTGAAAAGTAATGACGTTTTGGAACCTGCCACTGTGGTACAGCACATTCAGCAAATTCACGGAAGGGAGCAGAGTCCACCAGCTGGAAAGGCAGCAGCTGCAATGCGAGTAATTTTGCTAAGCTGGCATTTAGACGCTGTGCTTGGGGATGGTTGGGACTATATTTTTTCTTTCACTGCAGCAGCTGCGGCAACGTAATCTGACTGCGTAAATCTTCAGCTACTGGGATGATGTCACATTGTGAGGAAGGACCTGCTGGTACATCCATTACTGTAGCATCATCCCTGTCAGTGGAGGTTGTAGGCAATGACATGGCAGGACATACAGTGTGGGTAGAGACAGATGAGGAGGACCTACGCAAAGTTTTGCGCCAACGGGATGTGTGGCACTTGTTCATATGTCACCTCAAGCACGTGGTACCCAAGTGTCCGGTGTTTATCCCACGCTTCAGCCTCATCTGACATAGATTACAAATAGCAACGGTGGGGTCTGCTCCACATTTCTTAAAGGACTCCCAGACAGCAGAGTTCCTGCATGTGTTCTTTGAGACAACGGCGCTCTGCACCGGAGCAGCTCTGACATCCGATGCCTTGGACTGGCTAGTGCTACGGTTGGTCACAGAGGATGTTGTGCCTCATGTTTGCTGTGCCTCCTCCTCCTCCCCCTCCTCCTCACTTGATTCCTCAGTTCGATTTGGCACCCAGGTGGAGTCAGTGACCTCATCAATGTCATCTTCACCCCCTATCTCCTCGTCACTGGAGTCAACTTGGCAGTATGTTGCAGCTGCTGGGGCAACATGAGTGCCAGTTATTTGTGTGTCATCACTAGCAACCCCTTCCTCTAGGTTGATTATACTCCCTTGCTCAACCTCATAGATTGAATCAGAGCACTGTACTTGCTGCGCATCCTCAAGCAGCATATCACTCTCATTGTAGTCAAACAATTCAGCTGACTCCTCTGTGTGTGATAGCGAGGCTACGGCAGGAGTACCTGTGGACATGGAGGCTGCATTAGATGCTTTGGCAGCTGAGGTGGACTGTAAAGCACTAGAAGCCTGGCTGGCAGAGGACTCGGAAGATGAGGATGGCCTGGCTAGCCAATCCACCAAATCCTCTGTATGTTGCTGCAGGTTAAGAAGACGGCCAGCACCAGTTATAAAGGACAAGCGTGCCCCTGCAGAGGATGCACCACGTCCACCACGACCAGAGGCACAGCCTCCCGACACAGGGGCTGCTTGCCCTCTTATCTGTGTCTGGGAGCGTCTGCCTGTCCTTTTTGTTCTTTCAGACATGGTGAGTGATATATAGATTAATATATACAGAACTCTGATTCAACTCTGGTATAAAGATTTAAAGAACTCTGGTATAACTCAGTGAGACACACTGATAGCTGGCAGCCAGTGACAAGAGACAGATCACCTCAATTCACAAATGTTTTGTAGAAATTAGTGAGCCCCAAAATAATGCGTGGTACTGTTTGTGTGACGAGACACAGATCACCTTAATTCACAAATGTTTTAAAGAAATTAGTGAGCCCCAAAATAATGCGTGGTACGGTTTGTGTGACAAGACACAGATCACCTTAATTCACAAATGTTTTAAAGAAATTAGTGAGCCCCAAAAAAACTTGCTGGCTGTGTGACGAGACACAGATCACCTTAATTCACAAATGTTTTAAAGAAATTAGTGAGCCCCAAAATAATGCGTGGTACTGTTTGTGTGACAAGACACAGTTCACCTTAATTCACAAATGTTTTATAGAAATTAGTGAGCCCCAAAAAAACTTGCTGGCTGTGTGACGAGACACAGATCACCTTAATTCACAAATGTTTTAAAGAAATTAGTGAGCCCCAAAATAATGCGTGGTACTGTTTGTGTGACAAGACACATATCACCTTAATTCACAAATGTTTTAAAGAAATTAGTGAGCCCCAAAAAGATTTGCTGGCACAGTGACAAGACCCAGAAGATCACCTCAATTCACAAATGTTTTAAAGTTGTAAACCCCCAAAAAAATTGCTGGCACAGTAACAAGACACACATCACATAAATTCCCTGATATTTGGTACAAATGAGACACCCCCAGACCCCCCCAGTAGCGTGGCAGACCGGCAGTAACAAGACACAACTATCTCCTCTGAAATCTCCTCTGAAATGCATGCAGAAGCGCTGCGTGGAAAAGTTATATAGTGTGCTATGGGACTTAGCTCTGTGAGCCCATGATTGGGCAAAATTTGCCCAATCAGGACTCTGAGCGGTGATTGGCATAGTGTTGAACCAGTCTTGCACCAGACCTGTGGTCAGGTGCAAGGCTGTAGCCAATTACGAGCTTCAGGTCAGTGGGAAAATGCATTGTGGTCGAACATGCGGCGAACACCCGGAAATGTTCGGTGTTCGCGATCTGCTCGAACAGGCTAAGTTCGGGCCGAACCCGAACAGCTCATCCCTAGACATGAACCTGATCGAAGTATTAGTGTATCTGGATGACATAATTGTGTTCGGGAAGACTCTGGAAGAACATGAACAACGGTTGGAGAAGGTCTTGAAGAGGCTCCATGAAGAGGGATTGAAACTGTCTCTGGAGAAATGTCAATTCTGTTTACCGTCTGTTACGTATTTGGGACATGTGGTCTCAGCAGAAGGCGTTTCGACAGATCCTCGGAAGTTGGAGGCCGTAGCTTCCTGGCCTAGACCCCGAAACGTTACTGAACTTAGATCTTTCTTGGGGTTCTGCTCCTATTATCGAAGATTTGTAGGAGGATTTGCCAAAATAGCTCAACCACTGAACAAGCTCCAACTGAAGGAAAACACAGAAGAAGGCCACAAGGCCTCTGACCGAAGTCCGTCGGCCCCAGGGCCAAGGAAAGCTCGAGAGTCTATCCAGGGAGAATGGACTAGCCAATGCGAAAGTGCTTTCTTGAAGCTGAAAGAGAGTTTAACTCGAGCTCCTGTCTTGGCCTATGCAGATCCTCACAAGCCGTACGAACTACATGTGGATGCCAGCAGAGAAGGTCTAGAGGGAGTCCTGTACCAAGAGTATGGTGGATTGCTGAGGCCTGTAGCGTATGTGAGCTGGAGCCTTACGCCTTCTGAAAAGAACTATCCTACCCACAAGTTGGAGTTCCTAGCCTTGTAGTGGGCGGTGGTAGACAAGCTAAAGGACTCTGTATGGAGCCGAGTTTGTGATAAAGACGGATAACAATCCTCTTACCTACGTCCTTACCACTGCGAAGCTGGACGCAACGGGACATCGGTGGTTCGCCGCTCTGTCAGGGTTTCGGTTCAGTCTGAAGTATCGCCCTGGGGTGAATAATCAAGATGCTGATGCTTTGTCGAGAAGACCCTACACTACAGAATGGACTCAGTTAACTCCAGACGGGGTACAAGCTTTGTGTCAAGGAGCAGAGCGTCGGGGCAAGGGAGGGATTGAGGCGGAAGCCATAGGAGTCATGGCTGCGGCTGTTCCGGAGTTCTACTGCAACCCTACGCAGTTGAGGGATGAAAGTCTGCCTACTTTTTCAAAACAGGACCTGAGAGCTGATCAGGCTAGAGACCCTTTAATTGCGTTAACCGTAAAGGCCCTAACTGCGAACCAACGGGAAATTCTGCTGACCAATTCCCCAGATGGAGCCAGATTGGTCTACAAAGAGTGGGAACGGTTGAAGATGTTGGATGGGGTGGTCTACCGAAGGGCCCCTCAACCAATGCTGAGGAGACCCAACAGTTGTTCCTTCCCACTAAACATAGAGTGTACTGCGATCGCTACATGATGAACATGGACATTTGGGCACAGAAAGGACTTTTAAGCTGGTGCGAGACAGATTCTATTGGCCTTGCATGAGAGCTGAAGTGTTAAGTTACTGCCATTCATGTCTGAGGTGTATCCAAAGGAAGACCCTACCGACCCGAACCTCTCCAATGAGCCATCTGCAAAGTCAAGGACCCATGGATTTGGTGTGCATTGATTTCCTGTGCTTAGAGCCGGATGCTAGTGGGCAGGGAAATATTCTAGTAGTGACTGATCATTTCACACGTTACGCCCAAGCCTTTTCTACGAAAGACCAACGTGCCCCTACGTACGGTGGCGAAGGTTCTGATGGAAAAGTTCTTTGTTCACTATGGCCTACCAAGGAGAATACACTCTGATCAGGGTAGAGACTTTGAAAGCCGGCTTGTTGGGCAATTACTGGAACTGCTGGGAATTCAGAAGACCCGAACTACACCATATCACCCTCAAGGTGATGCTCAACCCGAAAGGTTCAATCGCACGCTGCTAAATATGCTGGGGACACTGTCAAACAGAGAGAAGCAGGAGCTGGAGTCGTCACATAGCTACGCTGGTACATGCATATAACAGTACGGAGAGTGACGCTACTGGATACTCACCGTACCGTCTTATGTTAGGAAGAGAAGCTCGACTGCCGGTTGATTTGGCGTTTGGGCTATCTCTGGATCAGACATCGGTAGACATTTACATCCGCAGCCTCGTGGAGAGAGCCGTCAGAGCGCGCAGAGGAGTGAGAGGAGCAAGACGCAAGTGCAGGAGATAGTGATCGCGTCCAGGCCAGAGCACAGGTGCGGCCTAGCAGAGCTGGAGATCGGGTTTCCCTTCTTATTGAACGAAGACCCCGTGATCCACCGTTAGTAACCCTACACAAATACAGATTACGCTGAAGGACCCCGAGTTAGGAGACCACAGACGATCTAACAGGGAGTGCAGGCGGGGAGCTGGACATCTTGTGGCAGATACAGACAAGCAAGACAGCGGATCCGGTGACACAGAGAATGCCAGTCAAAATCGAGTGGAGAGATGTCCTGGGTCGAGCGGAGCGCAGAGTATCTGGCAGATGGGTAAGAGGCCTTCCCGGCCACTGTAAAGTACTAAAGCACGCTGCAGTTTTCTCAAAACCTACAGGGCCCCAACGTGACTAGTCGAAGATACCTCATAAATAATTCACTGGCCAGTTGAATATTGTACCCGGGTACCAATACACACCTACACTTACATTTCTTGGGACATAGCCTGTACGGGACTCACACTCCAACCACGAAGGGGTTAAAATTATTTTTTCCTTTTCCGCTACGCGTTTCTCGCATTACGAACTACTGTAAATATATATACGTATACCGTGTTACTCTTTATATGCCAGTTTATTCAGTAAACTATATAATTTTAAAAAATCCACAGCGGTGCTGGAGTATATTTATTCCCTAGTGCGGGGAGACTGACCCGAGGTTCAAATTCAGCGGCTCCTCCGGGAGTGAGCGCTACACTAATATATGAGATAGTTCAAGCTGTGATTTGTCATAATCGTGATAATTATGGCTTACAGCTCATGAAAACCCCAAATCCACAATCTCAGAAAATTAGAATATTGTGAAAAGGTGCAATATTCTAGGCTCAAAGTGTCCCATTCTAATCAGCAAATTAAGCCATAATACCTGCAAAGGGTTCCTGAGCCTTTAAATGGTCTCTCAGTCTGGTTCAGTAGGAATCACAATCACAGGAAAGACTGCTGACCTGACAGTTGTGCAGAAAACCATCATTGACACCCTCCATAAGGAGGGAAAGCCTCAAAAGGTAATTGCAAAAGACGTTGGATGTTCAAAGCATGTGCTGTATCAAAGCACATTAATAGAAAGTTATGTGGAAGGGAAAAGTGTGGAAGAAAAAGGTGCACAAGCAGCAGGGATGACTGCAGCCTGGAGAGGATTGTCAGGAAAAGGCCATTCAAAAGTGTTGGGGACTTTCACAAGGAGTGGACTGAGGCTGGAGTCAGTGCATCAAGAGCCACCACACACAGACGGATCCTGGACATGGGCTTCAAATGTCATATTCCTCTTGTCAAGCCGCTCCTGAACAACAAACAACGTCAGACGCGTCTTACCTGGGTTAAAGAAAAACAGACCTGGTCTGTTGCTCAGTGGTCCAAAGTCCTCTTTTCTGATGAGAGCAACTTTTGCATCTCATTTGGAAACCAAGGACCCAGAGTATGGAGGAAGAATGGAGGGGCACACACTGCAAGATGCTTGAAGTCCAGTGTGAAGTTTCCACAGTCTGTGTTGATTTGGGGAGCCATGTCATCTGCTGGTGTTGGTCCGCTGTGCTTCATTAAGTCCAGGGTCAACGCAGCCGTCTACCAGGAGATTTTGGAGCACTTCATGCTTCCTTCCGCAGACGAGCTTAATGGGGATGCTGACTTCATTTTCCAGCAGGACTTGGCACTTGCCCACACTGCCAAAAGCACCAAAGCCTGGTTCTATGAACGTGGGATTACTGTGTTTGATTGGCCAGCAAACTCGCCTGACCTGAACCCCATAGAGAATCTATGGAGCATTGCCTAGAGAAAGATGAGAGACATGAGACCGAACAATGCAGAAGAGCTGAAGGCCGCTATTGAAGCCTCCTGGTCTTCCATAACACCTCAGCAGTGTCACAGGCTGATAGCTTCCATGCCACGCCGCATTGAGGCAGTAATTGCTGCAAAAGGGGCCCAAACCAAGTACGGAGTACATATGCATGCTTATACTTTTCAGAGGTCCGATATTGTTCTATGTGCAATCCTTGTTTTATTGATTGCAAGTAATATTCTAATTTTCTGAGATAGTGGATTTGGGGTTTTCATGAGCTGTAACCATAATCATCACAATTATGACAAATCACGGCTTGAACTATCTTGCTTTGCATGTAATGAGTCTCATATATTAGTTTCACCTTTTAAGTTGCATTACTGAAATAAATTAACTTTTGCACGATATTCAAATTTTTCGAGTTTCATCTGTATGTCTGGTCTGATAGGTACATATATCTATATCTGGTTTGTTTGATTTAGAATAATATATATATAAATATATATCATTTTATCTCTGTCTGGTCTGATCTATGTATGTATGTATGTATGTATGTGTGTCATGTGTAGACTAGGATTTATAGAGCAGGTGGGGTTGTGAGTAGGGATGAGCTGTTCGGGTTCGGGGTTCGACCCGAACTTAGCCTGTTCGAGCAGATCGCGAACACCGAACATTTCCGGGTGTTCGCCGCATGTTCGACCACAATGGACCACAATGCATTTCCCCACTGGCCTGATGCTCGTTATTGGCTACAGCCTTGCACCTGACCACAGGTCTGGTGCAAGACTGGTTGAACACTATGCCAATCACCGCTCAGAGTCCTGATTGGGCAAATTTTGCCCAATCATGGGCTCACAGAGCTAAGTCCCGCAGCACACTATATAAGGTTTCCACGAAGCGCTTCTGCACGCATTTCAGAGGAGATTTCAAAGGAGATAGTTGTGTGTGTTGTTACTGCCGGTCTGCCACGCTACTGGGGGGGTCGGTGGGGGTCTCATTTCGACCAAATATCAGGGAATTTAGGTGATGTGTGTCTCGTCACACAGCCAGCAAGTTTTTTTGGGGCTCACTAATTTCTTTAAAACACTTGTGAATTAAGGTGATCTGTGTCTCGTCATACAAACAGTACCACGCTGTATTTTGGGGCTCACTAATTTATTTAAAACATTTATGAATTGAGGTGATCTTCTGTGTCTCGTCACACAAACAGTACCACGCTGTATTTCGGGGCTCACTAATTTCTACAAAACATTTGTGAATTGAGGTGATCTGTCTCTTGTCACTGGCTGCCAGCTATCAGTGTGTCTCACTGAGTTATACCAGAGTTCTTTAAATCTTTATACCAGAGTTGAATCAAAGTTCTGTATATATTAATCTATATATCACTCACCATGTCTGAAAGAACAAAAAGGACAGGCAGACGCTCCCAGACACAGATAAGAGGGCCAGCAGCCCCTGTGTTGGGAGGCTGTGCCTCTGGTCGTGGTGGACGTGGTGCATCCTCTGCAGGGGCACGCTTGTCCTTTATAACTGGTGCTGGCCATCTTCTTAACCTGCAGCAACATACAGAGGATTTGGTGGATTGGCTAGCCAGGCCATCCTCTGCCAGCCAGGCTTGTAGTGCTTTACAGTCCACCTCAGCTGCCAATGCATCTAATGCAGCCTCCATGTCCACAGCTACTCCTGCTGTAGCCTCGCTATCACACACGGAGGAGTCAGCTGAATTGTTTGACTACAATGAGAGTGACATGCTGCTTGAGGATGCGCAGCAAGTACAGTGTTCTGATTCAATCTCTGAGGTTGAGCAAGGGAGTATAATCAACCTAGAGGAAGGGGGTGCTATTGATGACACACAAATAACTGGCACTCATGTTGCCCCAGCAGCTGCAGCATACTGCCAAGTTGGCTCCAGTGACGAGGAGATAGGGGGTGAAGAGGACATTGATGATGAGGTCACTGACTCCACCTGGGTGCCAGATCGAACTGAGGAATCAAGTGAGGAGGAGGGGGAGGAGGAGGAGGAGGCACAGCAAACACGAGGCACAACATCCTCTGTGACCAACTGTAGCACTAGCCAGTCCAAGGCATCACATGTCAGAGCTGCTCCGGTGCAGAGCGCTGTTGTCTCAAAGAACACATGCAGGAACTCTGCTGTCTGGGAGTTCTTTAAGAAATGTGGAGCAGACCCCACTGTTGCTATTTGTAATCTATGTCAGAGGAGGCTGAAGCGTGGGATAAACACCGGACACTTGGGTACCACGTGCTTGAGGCGACATATGAACAAGTGCCACACATCCCGTTGGCGCAAAACTTTGCGTAGGTCCTCCTCCTCCTCATCTGTCTCTATTACACATTATTTTGGGGCTCACTAATTTCTACAAAACATTTGTGAATTGAGGTGATCTGTCTCTTGTCACTGGCTGCCAGCTATCAGTGTGTCTCACTGAGTTATACCAGAGTTCTTTAAATCTTTATACCAGAGTTGAATCAGAGTTCTGTATATATTAATCTATATATCACTCACCATGTCTGAAAGAACAAAAAGGACAGGCAGACGCTCCCAGACACAGATAAGAGGGCAAGCAGCCCCTGTGTCGGGAGGCTGTGTCTCTGGTCGTGGTGGACGTGGTGCATCCTCTGCAGGGGCACGCTTGTCCTTTATAACTGGTGCTGGCCGTCTTCTTAACCTACAGAGGATTTGGTGGATTGGCTAGCCAGGCCATCCTCATCTTCCGAGTCCTCTGCCAGCCAGGCTTCTAGTGCTTTACAGTCCACCTCAGCTGCCAAAGCATCTAATGCAGCCTCCATGTCCACAGCTACTCCTGCCGTAGCCTCGCTATCACACACGGAGGAGTCAGCTGAATTGTTTGACTACAATGAGAGTGACATGCTGCTTGAGGATGCACAGCAAGTACAGTGCTCTGATTCAATCTATGAGGTTGAGCAAGGGAGTATAATCAACCTGGAGGAAGGGGGTGCTAGTGATGACACACAAATAACTGGCACTCATGTTGCCCCAGCAGCTGCAACATACTGCCAAGTTGACTCCAGTGACGAGGAGATAGGGGGTGAAGATGACATTGATGAGGTCACTGACTCCACCTGGGTGCCAAATCGAACTGAGGAATCAAGTGAGGAGGAGGGGGAGGAGGAGGAGGCACAGCAAACATGAGGCACAACATCTTCTGTGACCAACTGTAGCACTAGCCAGTCCAAGGCATCGGATGTCAGAGCTGCTCCGGTGCAGAGCGCCGTTGTCTCAAAGAACACATGCAGGAACTCTGCTGTCTGGGAGTTCTTTAAGAAATGTGGAGCAGACCCCACCGTTGCTATTTGTAATCTATGTCAGATGAGGCTGAAGCGTGGGATAAACACCGGACACTTGGGTACCACGTGCTTGAGGTGACATATGAACAAGTGCCACACATCCCGTTGGCGCAAAACTTTGCGTAGGTCCTCCTCATCTGTCTCTACCCACACTGTATGTCCTGCCATGTCATTGCCTACAACCTCCACCGACAGGGATGATGCTACAGTGTCCTTCCTCACAATGTGACATCATCCCAGTAGCTGAAGATTTACGCAGTCAGATTACGTTGCCGCAGCTCCTGCAGCGAAAGAAAAAATATAGTCCCAACCATCCCCAAGCACAGCGTTTAAATCCAGCTTAGCAAAATTACTCGCATTGCAGCTGCTGCCTTTCCAGCTGGTGGACTCTGCTCCTTTCCGTGAATTTGCTGAATGTGCTGTACCACAGTGGCAGGTTCCAAAACGTCATTACTTTTCACGCAAGGCCATTCCAGCACTATACCAGCACGTGGAAGACAATGTTATCCAGTCATTGGGAAAGGCAGTCAGCAGCAAGGTGGATGTGACTTTAGACACGTGGTCCAGCAAGCATGGACAGGGTCATTACATTTCCTTCACGGCACACTGGGTAACTCTGATTGCAGCTGGGAGGGATCCAAGACGGGGCTCTGTGCTGGAGCTTGTTCATCCACCACGCCTCCAGAAAGCTGCTTGTATGAGGTCTGTCTGCTCCACCACCACCACCTCTCCCTCTTCCTCCTCCTCCTCCTTCTCTGTCTCTGGCGAAGTGGCAGTTAAACCGACGCCTAACAGGGTCTATGCAATGGCTCAAGCAAAAAGATGCCATACTGTGCTTGAGCTGGTTTGTTTAGGGGACAGGAGCCACACCGGGCCAGAAATTCTGTCAGCTCTGCAGGGGCAGGTGCAGAGATGGTTAACACCACGCCAGCTTGAGTTGGGAATGATCGTCTGCGATAATGGCAGCAACCTTCTCTCCGCCCTACGCAAGGGTAAATTGACGCATGTACCATGCCTAGCACACGTCCTAAATCTGGTGGTACAGCGTTTCCTAACCAAGTACCCAGGGCTGCCAGAGCTTCTCATACAGGCCAGAAAAGTCTGCAGCCACTTCAGACGGTCATTCCCAGCAAGCGTTCGCCTGGCAGAAATTCAAAGAGAATTCCACCTTCCCACAAACCGTCTGATCTGTGACATGCCCACCAGGTGGAACTTGACATTAGCAATGCTGCAGCGTCTGCACAAGCAGCAGAGGGCCATCAATGAGTACCTGTGTGAGTATGGCACAAGGACAGGTTCAGGTCAACTTGGTTCCCCCACGCAGTGGCTGATGATCAAGGATGCATGCACTGTACTGTCACCATTTGAGGAGGCAACGAGGATGGTGAGCAGGGACAGTGCATGCATCAGTGACACAATTCCTTTAGTGTTCCTGCTGGAG
This sequence comes from Leptobrachium leishanense, assembly GCA_009667805.1. Classification (NCBI taxonomy): domain Eukaryota; kingdom Metazoa; phylum Chordata; class Amphibia; order Anura; family Megophryidae; genus Leptobrachium; species Leptobrachium leishanense. Next base: position 316,605,944 of record CM019066.1, on the reverse strand, counting down.
CACACTCTGCAGGGAATTATAGATGTGGCTCTAGAGGCAGAGCAACGGGAGGGAGGCCTTCCCTTGCTCTCAAGGCCCCAGTCTTTCAGCAGACAGCATTCCAGCGGGTCCTACTCAGATCAGACAGGAGGAGGATGAGGAGGAGGAGGACTATTAAGTAGTGGGGGCATTGCAGGTGGGGATTCCGCAAGGGAGGGTTTTGTGTGCCCAGAAACAGAAGGGCTTGTGCGTGGCTGGGAGGAGGAAGTGCACGATACGGTCATCCTCATTGACCAGGAAGACTCGGCAGCTGGGACCCCAGGATTCGTGCTATCAAGGAGAGGGATCATTACTGGTTGGCAACCCTTCTTGATCCACGATACAAGGGGAAAGTTGCAGAGCTCGTCCTGCCCGCACAGAGGGAGCACAGGATGACAAAACTTGAGGACGCTCTAAAGCGACACTTGTGTAACACCTTTCCAGGCACTGGTAGATTACCAAGTGCTGACACACGTGTTTCTGAGGCTGCGGGTGATCAGAGGAATAGCGGTGAAGGCCAGGGCCGCTTGACTGATGCTTTTTTAAATTTGTTTAGTCCACGACACCTAATGACGTCAAATGTAGGCACCCATTGCCAGCGTCTTCACCATATGGTGCAGGACTACCTAGGGGCAAGGGCAGACCTGGATACCTTTCCAGCAGATGATCCACTGGCTTACTAGGTGTTGAGATTGGATCACTGGCCAGAATTTAGCCAATATGCTATGCAGCTACTAGGTTGAGTGCGTCTGTCCACCGACTCTGTAGACCGGCTGACATTTATAAAAATAAATCAGTCCTGGATCAGCAGCTATCAATCCCCTGATGCTGAAGTAATGGAATAGATAGGGGATGGCCTCTTCTGCATTCACAAAACCTCCAGCACTGAACTCTTCCACAATACCACAAAAGGGTTACGGTGTGAAGGCACTTGCTGCCATGAAAGGCACAATATTTGGCTGCACTGACGCCTGTGCCAGATTTATATCATTTTATTTTTTTGAACCTCAGGGTCCAACCCTGCACTCTTCCACAATACCACAGAGGGGTTACTGTATGATGATACTTGCTGGCCTTGCATTAAAGGCACAATATCTGGGTGCACTGACGCCCATTAACAGATAAAAAACTTTTCAATATAGAACCACATGGTCCACCCCTGCACTCTTCCACCATACCACAGAGTGGTTACTGTATGATGATACTTGCTGGCCTGGCAGTCTTGCACCAAAGGCAGAATATCTGGGTGCACTGATGCCCATTCCCATATTCATATCTTTTTAATATAGGACCGCATGGTCCACCCCTGCACTCTTCCACAATACCACAGAGGGGTTACTGTATGATAGTAATTGCATGCCTGGCACTAAAGGCACAATATCTGGGTGCACTGCCATTGACGCCTGTATCAGATTCATATCCTCAGAGGGGTTACGGTGTGACGCAACTGTTGCCGACGCTAAAAGCCCAATTTTAAAGCACCTATTGTTACTTTCATCCAAAGCCTGCATAAGTTTCACAATAATTTAGCCAAAAAAAACACTAAACTTTTTCTGCGCGTCCTAAAATGTCTTTTCATACAGGCTGCCGCCCCAAGCAGTTGTTTATGGATAGATTAAAGGAAAAGCATTTACCGTCATATGAAACGTCATTTATTTGTTTTTAAGTGTTTCTATACATCCTAGAAATCCGCCACTTCACGGGCAGGTTATGAGGACCTCCTAGGCACAATATTTGAAGGAATTTTTCGTTTTTATTTTTAACCCTTATTTCATGGAAAACTCACTGTCCCTTTAAAAACGTTTTTTTTAAAACTTTTTGTCCTTGGTTCCTGTCTCCCAGGGCACTACCCGGACCCCCATACACCTTTTATGGCAAATATGTAGCATATATGTCCTCTTGGAGGGCACTCTAAAAAAACGAATTTTCAGCCCCATTGACTTGCATGGGGGTTCGGGTTCGGTCCCGAACAAATGGGAAGTTCGGGTTCGGGCTCGAACCGAACTCGGGGAGTGTTCGGCTCATCCCTAGTTGTGAGCCCAGGATGCAGTGAAATAGGCAGGTTTTGCAAAGTAACAAAAGGGTTTATTTAAGAATAAACACAAGAACATAAAAGACATGAACTAAACAGCAGATCAGAACTAGACACTGGAGGAGACTGGGCACACAAGGGAATAGCTTAGAAAAGGAGAGAAGATGGAAGAGAAGGAGGCTGAAGTAAGAGGGATGGCTGGGAGTTGTGGGAAGGGAGGTTAAGGGAGAACTGAATATGGGAGCGGTTAGGAACAGAGGAAATAAGGGATAGCAAGAGGAGAATAAGAGACCAGACACAAAGGGAACTTAACACATGGGACAAGCAATTGTAGCGCTCACTCCCGGAGGAGCCGCTGAAAATGAACCACGGGTCAGTCTCCCCACACTAGGGAATAAATATACTCCAACACCGCTGTGGGTTTTTATAATTTAAATAGTTTACTAAAATGTTAAGCAGACGTTGAGACACGGTATTCACAGGTATTATTACAGTACTTTCGTATCGCGGTAAAAACGCGTAGCGGGAAAGAAACGAAACACGAGGCTTCGTATTTCGGAAAAATAATATATTCGCAACCGAACAGAAAAGAATGCAATTGCACGAAATTTCGGAAAAAGGGACACGTAGCGGAACCAAGAATACAACCTCTTCGTATTTCGATAAACGCGCAGCGGAAAAGAGAAAATATATTCGGAACGTATCTTTAACCCCTGTTCCGATTCGTAACAGAATGAGTCCTGCACAGGTTAAGTCCCGGAATGTAAAAGGTGTGTATGTGTGTGTGTATGGTACCCGGGTACTGTTCAACTGGCCAGTGAATTTACTTAAGGAATGTCTTCGACTAGTCAAGTTGGGGCCCTGTGGACTTTAGAGAGAAAACAGCAGCGTGTTCCTTATTTACAAACGGCCTTGGAGGCCTCTCACCCATCCACCGATTGCTTTAGGCTCCGCTGACCCAGGACGTCTCTCCGCTCGATATTGACTGGGGATACTTGCGGCCGGATCCGTTGTCTGACTTTCCGTAGCTTGTCCACGACTTGTCCAGCTCACCGCCTGCTCTCCGTATCCGATCAACTCGCGGCAACTCCTCACTCAAGGTCTTTGGTTCCTTAATCTGCAGCAAATCTCGGGAACCTGGAGGTCTCCTTCTCCTAAGGCTGGATGACCCGATGTAAGGAACTGACAGGTCTCACTCGCGCTCTGGCCTAGGCCCTCTAGCGATATCTTGCACTGCGTCTGCTCTCCCTCGTTCCCTGGCGCGCTCTGGCGCGTTCCCCACGAGGCTCAGGATGTCAAGCGTCTGTCTCCCACCCACTTCCTGTCTGTTTGCAAAGCACGCCGGGAAATGTAGTCCCAATGTCCAGTGTCTCTGATCGCGATTGTCTCCATCTTGTGGCCAAAAATAGGTACTGCCACAGCAAGGTTTTAACACAGCGCTACACAATGAATAAACAATAATACACTAAACAGATATATACAGGAACGTGGTATCAGGCAGGGAACAAGCAATAAGAATGGTCTAGAAGCAAAAGCAATGGTCTGGTACATAGAGATCTTAGATGGGGACAGAAGGTAGCAGGATGGGGGGGGGGTACCGGTATGAAGGTGAATGATTGTCCAAATATTGCAGAGGGTATTCAGGAAAGTCTTTGGAATGTGAATCAGAGGTTTTCAGGAGATCTCTAGGTAGTTCAGGGAGCTTTCACAAAACAGATTCTCAGTCTGCAACTTCAATGTGGAAGTTGATTCTGACGGGCGTAGCTTCCTGATATGTAGAGCTCATTAAGGAAAGGTGAGCTCAGGTGGGGCTCCAGGGCTAGGATGCTAGGAACAAACCGAAGTGTGAGTGACAGGGGCCAGAGCGTGGTGACCCTGACAGTGTGTGTATAATCTATATATATATTTATATATACACACACACACATACATGTAGGTATCAGACCTCACACATACCCATATATATATCTATATCAGATCAGACATATGTATGTCTGGATATATATATATAGATATATATGACATACATATATATATATATATATCAGATCAGACATATGTATGTCTGGTTATATATATATATACACACTATATTGCAAAAAGTATTCGCTCACCCATCCAAATAATCAGAATCAAGTGTTCCAATCACTTCCATGGCCACAGGTGTATAAAATCAAGCACCTAGGCATGCAGACTGTTTTTACAAACATTTGTGAAAGAAAGGGTCGCTCTCAGGAGCTCAGTGAATTCCAGAGTGGAACTGTGATAGGATGCCACCTGTGCAACAAATCCAGTCGTGAAATTTCCTCGCTTCTAAATATTCCACAGTCAACTGTCAGCTGTATTATAAGAACGTGGAAGTGTTTGGGAACGACAGCAACTCAGCCAAGAAGTGGTAGGCCACGTAAACTGACGGAGCGGGGTCAGCGGATGCTGAGGCGCATAGTGCGAAGAGGTCGCCAACTTTCTGCAGAGTCCATCGCTACACACCTCAAAACTTCATGTGGCCTGCAGATTAGCTCAAGAACAGTGTGCAGAGAGCTTCATGAAATGGGTTTCCATGGCCGAGCAGCTGCATCCAAGCCATACATCACTTAGTGCAATGCAAAGCGTCGGATGCAGTGGTGTAAAGCACGCCGCCACTGGACTCTAGAGCACTGGAGACGCGTTCTCTGGAGTGACGAATCGCACTTCCCCATCTGGCAATCTGATGGACGAGTCTGGGTTTAGCGGTTGCCAAGAGAACTGTACTTGTCTGACTGCATTGTGCCAAGTGTAAAGTTTGGTGGAGGGGGGATTATGGTGTGGGGTTGTTTTTCAGGAGCTGGGCTTGGCCCCTTAGTTTCAGTGAAAGCAACTCTGAATGCTTCACCATACCAAGACATTTTGGACAATTCCATGCTCCCAACTTTGTGGGAACAGTTTGGAGCTGGCCCCTTCCTCTTCCAACATGACTGTGCACCAGTGCATAAAGCAAGGTCCATAAAGACATGGTGACAGAGTCTGGCGTGGATGAATTGACTGGCCTGCACAGAGTCCTGACCACAACCCAATAGAACACCTTTGGGATGAATTAGAGCGGAGCCAGGCCTTCTCGTCCAACATCAGTGTGTGACCTCACAAATGCGCATCTGGAAGAATGGTCAAAAATTCCCATAAACGCACTCCTAAACCTTGTGGACAGTCTTCCCAGAAGAGTTGAAGCTGTTATAGCTGCAAAGGGTGGACTGATGTCATATTGAACCCTATGGATTAGGAATGGGATGTCACTTAAATTCATATGCGAGTCAAGGCAGGTGAGCGAATATGTTTGGCAATATAATGTGTATATATATATATATAACCTGGCTAGGATCCCAGCAACAACCTTTGCAGTTTTCAATTGAAAGTAGCCATGGTGCTTGCCAAAAATCGATAGTATATCCAACGTTGTAGAGGCCGCACATGTGTGTAAAATAATAAACTTAATTTGAATTAATAAAGTTAAATTTTAATTTGAATTAATAAAGTTTATTATGTTACACATGTGTGCGGCCTCTACAATTGAGTGTTTTGGCCAGTTTGACATTGATTTTGATCATTCAGTCATCTTGCTTACAATTAAATCAAAGAGGCATGTGTAGGTCAGACAAATATAACATAACATTTATAATGAAATAACCACAAATGTCTTTTCTGTGCTCACATCATTATCAGTTTTATTCAACCCCCAAGTGACATTCAATCTTAGTACTTAGTACAACATCCTTTTACAGTTATAACAGCTTTAAAACGTGAAGCATAGCTTGACACAAGTGTCTTGCAGCGATCTACGGGTATCTTCGCCCATTCGTCATGGGCAAAAGCCTCCAGTTCAGTCACATTCTTAGGCTTGCGCACTGCAACTGCTTTCTTTAAGTCCCACCAGAGGTTCTCAATCGGATTTAAGTCAGGTGACTGCGATGGCCACTCCAAAATGTTCCAGCCTTTAATCTGCAACCATGCTCTAGTGGACTTGGAGGTATGCTTGGGATCATTGTCCTGTTGAAAGGTCCAACGTCTCCCAAGCCTCAGGTTTGTGACGCACTGCATCACATTGTCATCCAATATCTCCTGGTACTGAAGAGAATTCATGGTACCTTGCACACGCTGAAGCTTCCCTGTACCTGCAGAAGCAAAACAGCCCCAAAGCATGATTGACCCCCCGCCATGCTTCACAGTAGGCAAGGTGTTCTTTTCTTCATAGGCCTTGTTCTTCCTCCTCCAAACATAGTGTTGATCCATGGGCCCAAACAGTTCTAATTTTGTTTCATCAGTCCACAGAACACTATCCCAAAACTTCTGTGGTTTGTCCACATGACTTTTGGCATACTGCAGTCGACTCTTCTTATTCTTTGGAGACAGTGTTCTGTCCGAAGACTTCGAGCTAAACCTTCTTGTCTCACAAACTTGGATACCATATTTATTTGATCTCAGATTTATTAAGACAAGCCAGGTGAAACTGTAATACAGTAAAAACAAACTTCATAAACATCACATTGCATGCATAACAGCATTTTCATTACCAGATGATACAGTAAACTTACTTTTTTAGCTCTCTAGGGGTAGATGGCGATGGATGAGAAACACATGCCTTGCTTCAGTAATAACTTTCAGACACAAAATGGTGAATGCTTCACTTCCTGTCAAGATTCTACCCAGCATTCTCTGATTAATGACAACTTCCTTCCTATACATTCACTAATATATATGAAATGGTTTAACAGCCGTACTACCACAAAAGGGCACTAGATGGTGCTACACTCCACTATAACTAATGTACCGTACATTACACATTACACAAATCTATCACTGATTCTTCTTATTAAAGCATAAACATTATGATAGACAGCACACTCCCCGTCTGACGTCACACGACGTCACTAGCAGAGTCTTCCATAGAAAACAACATAGCAAGTTCGTTCACTGGTCTTAAGAACACTTTAACCTCATTCTGTTGAAAGGTCCTGACCTCGACCTTACGGACACGATTCTCTTTGCTTGGGAGTACTTTGGTGATCAGACCTAAAGGCCACATGTTCCTTAGCGTCTGACAGTCTTTCATTAGCACAATGTCTCCAGGTTTAAGATTGGGCTTTCCAGTGTGCCACTTTCTCCTCACTTGTAGAGTAGATATACATTGTTCCTTCCACCGGCTCCAGAAGGTATTGGCAAGAACTTGTACCTGTCTCCATTGTCGCTTGTAAAGATCTTTCTCCCAAAACTCTCCAGCTGGAGCACCGGCAAGATTAGTCTTTTGCGTGAGCAACATGGCGGGTGTGAGGATCACCGGGTCCTCAGAGTCACTTGAAATTGGTGTCAAAGGTCTGGCATTAATGAAAGCTGTAACCTCTGCCATAAAGGTCACTAAACATTCGTGAGTAAGCCTTGCAGTTCCTACTTGCAGGAAGATAGAGTCAAGAATTCTGCGGGCTATGCCTATCATCCTCTCCCAGACACCTCCCATGTGAGAAGAGTGAGGTGGGTTGAAGATCCACATGCAGTCTTGCTCACTCAAGTATCTTTGTACTGTAAGGACGTCCAAGTTAGAAGTAATTTGAAGTTCTCTTACTGCTCCTACAAAGTTTGAGCCCCTGTCAGAACGAATGAGTCTCACTGGACCCCTGATTGCTATGAAACGTCTCAGAGCATTAATAAAACTTGAAGTGTCCATTGACTCAATAACTTCAATGTGAACCGCTCTGATGGACATGCAAATGAATATAACTGCCCAGCGTTTACTGTTTGAGTGTCCCCTCTTTGTGTACCGGGTGGCGACAGACCAGGGACCGAAAACATCAAGGCCAACATTGGTAAAGGGTGGATCCATGCTAAGTCTGTCAGATGGTAAATTGGCCATTTTTTGTGTCTGTAACCTTCCACGAAGTTTTCTGCAGATGACACACTTGAAGAGGATCCTAGTCACACATCTCTTAGCTCCGACTACCCATAGTCCAGCAACTCTTACAGCTCCTTCAGTAAACAGTCGACCCTGGTGTTTAGTTTGGTCATGGTAGTGCTGAATGAGTAAGTAGGCAATATGATGGTGACCGGGAATCACTAACGGATGTTTCTCTGAGAGTTCTAACTCGCTTTCTCTCAAACGGCCTCCTACTCTCAACATGGCATTTTCATCAAGAATTGGATCAAGTTTCTTTAAACTACTGTCTTTAGGAACAGGTTTCTGGTTGAGAATACAATTAATTTCTTTAGCAAAGACCTCTCTTTGTACAACAGATATTAACCAATTTTTAGATTGTTCTAGGTCAGTCGCTGAGTAGCCGTTTTTGCAGTGGTGCGAACCTCTGCAATTGTCTGGAGTCAGTGGTTTTTGTTTATAGGACTGAGCTATGTGGTTCAGGCAAGTAATAGCTCTAACTAATGACCTCCAGGTGGAAAACCTATTGAAACGGTGAGTTTTAAACTGGTTAAGAGACGTTGTTGTAACTGCAGTAGATACCTGAGGGCGAATTTCCTGATCCTTGTCTGCATCTATTAACTCGAATGTGGCGGGGTCTTTAATGTTACAGTCGGTACTGCGTAGAAAGGTGGGACCTGTGAACCACGAAGTACTCTCAAGGCGGCTGGCTGCTACAGATCTGGTCGCTAGGTCTGCAGGATTACGGTCTGTGGGCACGAAATGCCATTGCTCTGGGAGGGTAGACCTCCTTATCCTCAATACTCTGTTATTGACATAGATGTAGAAACGTCTAATTTCATTATGGATGTAACCCAAAACTATTTTGCTGTCTGTATAAAACTCAGCTTTTTGAATTTCTACGTTTATCTCTGTTGCAATTAGTTCAGCTAGCTCTGTAGCTAAAACTGCAGCACAAAGCTCCAGCCTGGGTATGGTGTGCTCGGAAAGTGGTGCAAGTTTGGCTTTCCCCATTACAAACCCTGTGTGGCATTGTCCTTTATTGTCTATGGTTTTCAGGTAAGCTACAGCAGCAATTGCCTTAACAGAAGCATCCGAAAACACACAAAGTTTTTGCGTCTGATAGTCCTCAGATGACAGAGGGACATATGGGCGTGGGATGTTAAGGTTAGATAAAACTGTCAGTGAGTCCTTCCACTCTGTCCATAGGTTCTTCTTGTCAGTGGGAAGAGGGTGGTCCCAATCTAACGACTCACAGGTCAAGTCTCTCAGTAGTGCCTTACCCTGGATAGTGATAGGTGTTGCAAAACCTAAAGGATCGTACAGGCTATTTATGGTAGACAGGACGCCTCTACGGGTAAAGGGTTTTTCCTCTGTGTTTACTTGAAAGGTAAAGGTGTCAGATCTTAAGTCCCATAGCAAACCAAGACTGCGTTGCATGGGAAGTGAGTCTGTGCCTAGATCTAAGTCCTTTAACTCGTTAGAACGATCTTCGACAGGAAAGGCCTCCAAGACTTCTCTACTGTTGGAAGCAATCTTGTGAAGTTTTAAGTTGGAACAGGCAAGCATTGCCTGAGTCCTTTTGAGGAGACTGATAGCGGCTTCATTTGTAGGCAGTGATTTCAAGCAGTCGTCTACGTAGAAATCTCTGTCTACAAATTGTCTGACATCTGACCCATACTCTGACTCGCCTACTCTAGCAGAGTGTCTGAGGCCATATATAGCAACAGCAGGGGAAGGACTGTTGCCAAATATGTGTACCCTCATACGGTATTCTGTGATGTCTCCAGAAGGGTTGTTGTCCTTGAACCAGAGAAATCTCAGAAAGTTACGGTGTTCTTCTTTAACAAGAAAGCAGTAGAACATTTGTTGTATGTCTGCCATGAACGCAACTGAATCTTTGCGAAAGCGAAGAAGCACCCCTAACAGTCTGTTGTTAAGGTCAGGGCCCGAGAGAAGGACATCATTTAGAGAGACACCCTCATGCTTGGCGCTGGAATCGAACACCACTCTAATCTGCCCTGGCTTCTTAGGGTGGTAAACCCCGAATATAGGTAAGTACCAGCATTCTTCTGTGTCTTTGAGGTCTGGGGTTATCTCAGCATGACCGTTCTGGAATATTTTCTCCATGAAGGAAAAGAAATGTTCACTCATCTCTGGTTTCCTTTGGAGATTGTGTCTTAGGGACGAGAGGCGTTTATGTGCTAGTTCTCGGTTGTTAGGCAAACGTCGTCTTTGAGGTCTAAAGGGAAGAGGTGCAACCCAGCTATTAGTCACATCTTTCTCTATACTCTTTTCCATAAGTTCTAAGAAGAGTCTATCCTCTATGGACATTGCTACCTGGTCATCTTCCTTTGTCCTCTTAAACACTGTGCTTCCTAAGTCATTTTGGTCGTCGTCGTAGGTGTTGTTATGTGGTAGCTCTTTTATGAGGATGTGATTCTGACAGGGTTGGAGAAGAGAAGGATGACCATTCTCGAAGCTACTAGTGAGCAGGTTATTAACAGATGCCGGTTTGTGAGCACCCCCTAGGCAAACATCACCTATAATGACCCACCCGAGGTCTAGTTTTTGGGCATATGGGGCGTTTTGGGAACCGTTTATCAGTTTTCTAACTTTATGGACTTGCAAGATATCTCTCCCAAGAAGTAAGATTATCTGAGCCTGATCGTCTAGTTCTGGTATGAGATGTGCTATGTGCTTTAAGTGAGTGTGGTGAGCTGCTGCGTCTGGTGTGGGAATCTCTGACCTGTTGTCTGGCATATGGTTGCACTCTATTATGGTCGGTAAGGGTAGGCATGTCTTACCATCCATAGATTCAATTTGTAGACCGTCAGCTCTTCTCCCCGCCGTTTCCACTGTACCTGCACACGTTCTAAGGGAGTAAGGGCTGCTCGGGCTTTTAAGGTTTAGAATGTCAAAAAACACAGATCTCGCTAGTGATCTATTACTCTGATCATCCAAAATGACGTAGAGCTTGACCGCTTTGTCTCTGCGTCCTTTTGGGTAAACTCTCACAGGACAGATTTTGGAGCAGGATCTGCCGCCTGTAGTTCCTTTGCAGACTTCAGTACACTGTGAAGTGATTGCCATGGCGTCTGTACTAGAGTCTTTGGCTTCCCTGCCTTGCTCTGTGTCACCATGCACAGTTGGGAGGGTTCTTGGAGTAGGCCTTGGGTGTAGAGCTGTGTTGTGCTCTGTGTTGCCACACTCTGTACACTTGACACTGACCTTGCAGTCCTTGGCGAAGTGCGTAGATGAAGAGCAGCACTTGAAACAAATGTTGTTCTCCTTGAGGAAAGCATTTCGCTCCTGGATAGTCTTTGTCCTGAAGGCTCTGCATTTCTGTAGAGGATGTGGCATCTTATGTAGAGGGCAGAACTTTGTAGGGTCGCTGTCTCGATCCTCTTGTTGAGACTCTGTAAACCTTTGGGAAGAAATGTTAGTTTTGTGCACGGCTACTGGAGCTCTGGGTTGTTTGGGGCCAAAGGAAGTGGAATAAGACACTGGAAAAATGAAACTGGGATCATCTTTCATTCTTGCTTGTCTGTCTACAAAGTCTACAAACTCACTAAAGGGTGGAAAAGGCACATTGCGATCTCGTTTGTAGTTACAGCCATGAGTGATCCATCTTTCGTGTAACTCATAAGGAAGTTTTTGTGCTAAGGAGTGAATCCCTCTGGCAGAGTCAAGATAAGAAAGGCCAGGTAAGTCCCCTTCTGCTTTAGCCACTCGTAACTCCATACACAGATCACTGAATTCTCTGAGCCTTTGATAACCTCTGCTGGGCATTTTTGGGAAGTCTTCTATCCTTTTAAACAGTGTATTCTCTATAGCTTCTGGTGAACCATAACACCTATCCAGTCTGTCCCATATGTTTGTAAGGCCTATCTCAGGGTGATTTATGTTAATGTCTCTGATCCTTATGGCCTGTTCAGCAGACTCATTGCCGAGCCACTTTACTAGGAGGTCTATCTGTTCCCTGCAGGATAGATCTAGACCATGAATAGCACTCTGGAAAGAGGATCGCCACGCCCTGTAGTGTTGAGGGCGATCACTAAATTTGACAAGACCTTGGGTAACTAACTCACGTTTCGCAAGGAATTTTGCAAAGTCTATAGTAGCCTGATTGTGATTGGAGTAGGTTGCTGGTGTATTTTGGTGCGGTGTATAGGCATACCTGATAGAAGTCTCCTCTTTAGGTGTGTTGGGCTCACACCTGCTCAAGATTGGCATTTCATACGGACTCGTTGCATACACCTTTGGAGTGAAGACAGGTGTTTGGTAGTTGTATGAAGGCTGGGTACCTTGTGGAATAGAAGGTCTGGTTGGGACGGGAAAGTCTGGCACTCTGTCAGACCTTTCTTGCTTGTCGCACTGGGTTCCGAGGACGTCTCGTCTTTGCTTTATCTGTTGTGACTCACCGACGTCCTGTTTGGTTTCTTTTTGTGGGATGCTGCTTGGGTTATAGTGCTGGTGGACATATTCTGAGGTTCGTTGCGTTGCATCTTGACTGTCTTCCTCTAAACTCGGCATGCTTCTACATTCCTTTGACTCAATGTAGACAGCTGCTTCTAATGCTTCTGCTTCTGCAATGGCAACGGCAACATCTCGGTCCACTGCCAGCCTCTCCATGTTAGCTTCTAAGATAGCTTGCTGTAATTTCAGGGATGTCTCCTGCTTTTTCATCTGTAGCTCTTGGTCTGCGAATGCGACCCTGGCTCTTGCTGCTTCCGCTTTCGAACGGGCTATGGCTTCTGCATTTGCGACAAATGACTTGGATGAGCTTGCTTGTGATCTTGTTTTGATTGAAGATGTCTCACTGTGAGGCATGGCTGCGGGGAAGAAACTGTCTTGCTGTATAGAGACCGCTCGTGTCGATGCTGCGCGCCTCTGTGTAGCTTGGCTGCTTGCTTCGCCTGCCGCAGGTATGTTTCTTTAAAGTTTCTGACTGTATGGATGCTGTGTAGCCCCGGGCTGTACAGACTTCGCAGTCAGCTTATCTTCTTCTCAGAGGTCAGCTAGAAAATTTCACTGTTCTGTCCGAAGACATCGAGCTAAACCTTCTTGTCTCACAAACTTGGATACCATATTTATTTGATCTCAGATTTATTAAGACAAGCCAGGTGAAACTGTAATACAGTAAAAACAAACTTCATAAACATCACATTGCATAACAGCATTTTCATTACCAGATGATACAGTAAACTTACTTTTTTAGCTCTCTAGGGGTAGATGGCGATGGATGAGAAACACATGCCTTGCTTCAGTAATAACTTTCAGACACAAAATGGTGAATGCTTCACTTCCTGTCAAGATTCTACCCAGCATTCTCTGATTAATGACAACTTCCTTCCTATACATTCACTAATATATATGAAATGGTTTAACAGCCGTACTACCACAAAAGGGCACTAGATGGTGCTACACTCCACTATAACTAATGTACCGTACATTACACTTTACACAAATCTATCACTGATTCTTCTTATTAAAACATAAACATTATGATAGACAGCACAGACAGCAAGGGGGTGCGCCTGGGAGTTCTGGCATGGAGGCCTTCATTACGCAGTGTGCGCCGTATTGTCTGAGATGAAACTTCAGTACCCACATCTGACAAATCTTTTCTCAGTTCCTCAGCAGTCACACGGGGACTTTTCTCCACTCTACGCTTCAGGTAGCGCACAGCAGTCGAAGTCAGCATCTTCTTTCTGCCACGACCAGGTAGCGTTTCAACAGTGCCCTTTGCCTTGAATTTGCGAATGATGCTTCCTAGGTCTCTCTTGGTATGTTTAACATCTTTGCAATCTTCTTATAGCCATTGCCCTTCCTGTGAAGAGTAATCACCCCTTCTCTTGTCTTCCTGGACCATTCTCTTGACTTCACCATGTTTGTAACCACACCAGTAAATGTCTAGAAGGAGCTGAGTATCACAGTCATTTTAAAGCTGCCTAATTGGTGCTTATTATGCTTTATTGCTGCTCCGTGACATCCACAGGTGTTTTCAATACCTGATTGAAAACACTTGAATGAACCTCTGTTCTTCAGAGTGGTAGTCTTTAAGGGGTTGAATAATTGTGTCAATGAAGAATTCACAAAAGAAACATTTACTACTGTATTACAAAACCAATTGATGTCATTTTAGTTGCATATGGTTCTTTAAAAAGTCCTTGTAGGATTTCATTCTGAATACAATTACAAATGTACACTAAATTCCCTAAAACCCTTTACAGCATTGGGGGTTGAATAATTTTGAACACAACTGTATATATATATATATATATATATATATATATATAACACCAATGGATAGCCTGTGCAAGCCAACTCGAGGTCAAAATATGCCTTGGTGTCAAATCCCAAATGTATGTATAGCAAAAAACGAAAAAGAGGGATACACATAAGGACTTAGCAATAAAAACAAAAGACTTTAATGTTCATACATACTAAAAATGGTTCCTGCCAGCTTGCCCGACGTTTTGGCTCATTGTGAGCCTTTATCAAGGATCCTTGATAAAGGCTCACAATGAGTCGAAACGTCGGGCAAGCTGGCAGGAACCATTTTTAGTATGTATGAACATTAAAGTCTTTTGTTTTTATTGCTAAGTCCTTATGTGTATCCCTCTTTTTCGTTTTTTGCTACGTATGTGTGAGGTCTGATACCTACATGTATGTATGTGTGTGTATATAGATACACATTTATACATGGATGGATCAGACATTGATATATCTAAATCAATCAGACGATAGATAGATAGATAGATAGATAGATAGATAGATAGATAGATATCTACCTCAGACCATAATACCCAGTCATATTTATATACAGACCTCAGACCAGACGCTGGGGAAGCAGTTAAAAGCATTTTGAACAAAATGATTTTATCGCGAAACGCGTCTTGGCGTCATTTTATTTGTTCTTAATTGTTTTTATGGAATAAATCTTTATCAATGGTCCTGCTGCTGCACTTTATTTCCTGAAGGAATACCTTGGATAAAGACATCAGAGGGGAGTCCGGTACCTCCATAACATACCGGTGGCTTATTACATCTAGTGTCTGATTTGAGACACACCAACACGTGAGTTGAATCTCTATATGCTTGTGGGGGGCTCTGCTGGTAAGCAAGTTACACTATGTCTCCATGTCTTCTGCTTTCTTTGAGGGTTGAAGAACATAACTTGTGAAAGTGAACTTAAGAACAAGAATAAGAACTTTGTCCTACTTGAAAGACATCCGTATTTTACAGAGGGAAGCGCTAGAATTCATCACATCTTTTTTTTTTAACAGTTAAAAGCATTTTGCCAGCGTTCCCCTATGGCTGCTGACCACATTACCAAACGGTCGCAGGGCAGTGACGCATTCTTAAATGACAGGGTAGATAATGCTGACAGCATCTTTTTATATAATTTTTGATTAGCTGTAAATACTCACCTTCTCTCCCTCGGCTTCTTCTCTTCAGCGCAAAGCTTCCGCAATGTCTCCGCAAGTCTCTGCAGTTCCTACGTAATTTGCATAGCATGCTGCCATCTCCCAGAATGCTTGCTGCTCCGAGCAATTGGAGAGAGGATGATGTCAGCATGCAAAGTGTTTTGACATCAACGGTCGCCGAGTTGGTTCCCAGCATATTCAAAACCCTGTCTGCCGAGTGATAAGTTGTTTGTGTGGAGGAAACTCCTCTATCGGCCAAACTGGGCAGGAGAGAGAAGGGGCACTCTATGCAGCCTAACCACTACACACAAAGGGGCCACTTTAGCTTATTAGAGTGTCACTTTAACTTTCTTTGTAATTTTAGTAGTACACACATTACACCGTGTGACTCTCCCACTTGAGCTGAGCCGTCATAACGCTACGACAGATGCTGGGAGGAGGGGTCACTACGGACGCAATTAGTGCGCTCCTGTGACCCCGGCGTAAGGCTGGGGTCAGACGAACGTTTTGAAGAGCGGAAGGAACATCCCTGTGAGTGGACATTCTTTCCACTCAACGCCCGTCTGGCCTCCTCGCTGGGCGCAGTTAGTGCGCTCAGCGCTGCAAGGCTCGATCCTCCTATGGAGGATCGTGCTTTGCCGCCCCGTCAGCACACGTCCTAGCGCTTTGACGGGGAGGCTTGCTGCATGGATGCAGCACGGCTGCTGTTGCGCGCGCAATTTGTGCGCACGCAACAGTGTGTGGCTGGCCCTGTTGCAGCGCCACAACGCTGCGACAGACGCCGGAAGGCACGTCAGTACAGGGGCACCTAGTGCGCTTGTCTGACGCCGGCCTTAATCAACGTCATCCAAACAGAACAGGGGGCAGGGGTGGATAACGCCAACATGGGACTACTACACACAACAGCCTTGAAAACAAAATGCTGACAATGGCTGGCAAGAATGTAAAACGTAACTTTTATTGTTACAAATAAATAAATATTCTTGTGCGGTAACACTAAAACCACCTGCTCTCTTCGGTTTATCGTTCACACACGCCCCGATTTATTTATTTTGTGAAAGTGAACTTAAGAACAAGAATAAGAACTTTGTCCTACTTGAAAGACATCCGTATTTTACAGAGGGAAGCGCTAGAATTCATCACATCTTTTTTTTTTAACAGTTAAAAGCATTTTGCCAGCGTTCCCCTATGGCTGCTGACCACATTACCAAACGGTCGCAGGACGAGACCTCGCTGCTACCACAAGATCTCAGCTGGAGGCAGCATCACAGGCCGGTGGCCGTGCGGTAACGTGGTCCGCCAGAGGGGAACCCAGGCCAAATGCTTTTAATGCATGCAGCCAGCTTCCCCAGCCCCGTAGATACTGGCAAGCCGGCCCAGCGCTGGCTTCCAGTTTCGGGGGGAGGTATCGGGGCAATTGCACAAGTACCAAGTACTCATGCAAATGGAAGTATCGGCACTGATACCGATACTAGTATCGGTACATCCCTAGCAGTAGGGACAGGGGCATAACTACCTGGGGTGCAGAGGGTGCGACCGCACCTGGGCCCTTGAGTCCGGGGGGGCCCACACTCGCCTGCCTGGGGCCTTGCCTATAATATATAATTCTTCTTTTAATTTATTTTATACTTATTTGTGAGCTATACTTTGGAGCTCTGTGATTTACACTGATACACAATGCACATTACTGTGAGTTTTATTGCTGTGGAGCTCTGGGAGATACACATAGTGCAAATTACATTGAAAATGGGATGGACTGAAGAGGTCATAGTGTACCTGGAAAAAAATGTGATACTGTCTGGAGTCAACATAGTGGACCAGGAGGGGACCAATGCATATTAACAGGAGGGGGGTATGTTTTTGCCTAGGGGGGGGGCCCAGTCATGGTTCCTGCAGGTTCTTGCTGTGGATTATGTGCCTGCTCAAACACCCCAGCGTGTCCTGTGAGTTACATTGCTGTAGATTATGTGCCTGCTCAAACACCCCAGCGTTCACTGTGAGATATATTGCTGTGGATTATGTGCCTGCTCATACACCCCAGTGCTTCCTGTGAGTTATATTGCTGTGGATTCTGTACCTGCTCATACACCCCAGTGCTTCCTGTGAGTTTTATTGCTGTGGAGCTCTGTGATATGCTCATACACACCGCACATTATAGGGAGTTTTATTGCTGTGGAGCTCTGTAATGTGCAGTGTGTCAGGATTATCGGGGGGGGGGTGCTTTCAATATGGTGGTGACCTATTTAATGACCTAATTAAAGTAAGTTAAACTAATTAATATAAATGGCGTACTATCTTTTATATTTCAGGGAAAAAAAAGTAAAAATATGGATCTTTTTGGGGGGGGGGCCTTCATGGATTCTCGCACCGGGGCCCTCAGGTTTCTAGTTACACCACTGAGTAGGGAAGAAAGAAACCTGGAGAGAACAGAATCTTTAAGTTGAGGGACCCATAAGGAAGTAGAATGACTTTAGGGAGAAATTGAAATCAAAACGCTAAAGTCTGGGAATATCAGGAAGAGACAACGTTTTTTACGTACCATTGTTAGTGTGTAAGTTGTGTTTATATGTATGTTTTATGTAATTAAAGCTGAAGAAATTGGTAGTAGTGGAGGAAACCATGTAATAACATATGATTTGCATATTCTCTTATTGTATATGTAATATGTTTGTATATTATCTTGAAAATTTCCAATAAAAAGTAATAATAAAAAAAAACCTTCCCAAATAGGAATAAGGGTGTATTCTTAAATTTCTAACTACTTTAATATTGTAACAAAATATTGCTACAATGCATCGTCTATAAATATTTGCATAATGTAGACTCCAACATGCAATGAGCCTGTGTTTTTCCTTAACACTAGTTTGTGGCAAGTTCTCTGTTAATAAGTAACTGAAACGCTACGCTTGGAATAACAATTCTTTTTCAGCAGGCCTGAATGCAGCCTAGCCCAATATGCAAACTCAGGACTGGTTATTTGCTGGACAGGCAATGAGTTATATATCCAATCCAACTAAATGTTTTAGAATTCAGTTGATAATATGAAAACTGTTTTTTTAGCAAATAAAAAAATGCTTTCAAATGGCAACATGTGGGTATGAGGACCTGGATAAAAAAATAAATCCTAGAATTTGCTAAAATCAGTTTAGAGGCAAATTGACACATTGCCTTTGGAGCAATTCAGCATCGATGTAACGTCCAAACCTTTTAAATTCAGTATTTGAATTGGGGCAGGGGTCAGAAGAGAATTACTGTGAAGAGAAATGTTTTTAAAATTTGGCCCAAAATAACAGAACTGGGAAATCGATTCCTGTTGAGTTTTGGGATTTTTTTTTTTTGTAAATAATGGTTTATTGAGTTTTTAAGACAGGTAAATAAGTCATTTGACCACGCAGGGTCGCATAATAATAGTCATAATACAACAAAAGAAATGTGTTCACAGTGCTTCAACAGGCAATTTTTCAAGAAAGACTAACTCAGATTGAACAAGTTCTATCCACACATTACCCTGAGTGATCCGTAAAACAATGAATATTAAAAAATAAAGGATAATGGAACTACTAAGATAGAAGAAATAGGGGGGGGTCAGGTTCAGGGAGGGGTGGTAGAGGGTTCCAACTGAGAAAGGGTAGGACCGAGACGGTCTATAAAGGCCGTGGTGATCGTGATAGCGTCCCATTGAGACCAAATTTGTGAGTAGCGGGGTAGTTGGTCAGTGGTAGATAAGTGGAGACGTTCCACGACTCTCAGCTCCTCCATCTTTATGAACCACAATTGAATAGTTGGTGGGGTATTCCGTTTCCAGTATAAGGGAATCAGGCTCTTAGCGACATTCAAGATGCGGGGCAACAGGGAGTTCTTGTACGCCGCCACTGACATTGAGGTATGGTGTAGCAACATAGTTGCTGGTGTGAAAGGCGGGGGATAACCAAGGAGGACCCTCGCGATGGAATGAAGGCTCGACCAGTAAGGGCGAATCAGGGGACATTCCCACCACAAATGCAGAACAGAGCCCAGGGCATTGAAGCATCTCCAGCAGTCGGGAGAGGCTGCCGGGGAGATAGCATGTAATCTGAGAGGAGTGTAGTACCATAGTGAAAGCAATTTATATGCGGTTTCTTGGGCTCCGCTGGCTATAGAACAACGGTGGGTCAATTCACATATGCCCATCCATTGCTCATCAGTAAAGGTACAGTCTAGCATCGTTTCCCATTTACCCATAAATGGGGGAGGGACCGCGGCGGCTGCCTCTCTAATCAGGGAGTACATGAAAGACACCCCGTGAGCCAGGGGGGTGGGAGATGCGCATCTGCTTTCTAGAGGAGTGAAGGGGCGTCGCAGCATGTGCTGTCGCGGGGCTTTTCGAAGGCATTCAGTGACCTGGCGAAATTTAAGTTGGTGCAAGAACGTCGGCGGGCTGTCTCCTAATAGGGCGTGTAAGGGTAGCGGGCCCGTATTGGTCAGAAAGTGGTGTACCCTAGGGACAGGGACAGGGATGAGTGATATTAATGCCCTCGGGCCCATGTTAGACAAGAACCCTTCTCCATATTGTGATTGGTGTCATCGGGGAGGGATGAGACGTGAGGTTGGACTGAGTTGTCACTCGGTACCAACATTGCAAAGTAATTCGCGTGTACGGAGAGGACCGAGTCAGGCGAAGGCCCACCGATCTGGGTACCCACGGCAAAATTGCCAGCGGCACTTCCAGCAGAGCCTGCTCCGCCGACTTCCATCTCTTCCGCACCCCCTCCCCCGACCATTCGACAGCCCGCAGTAGGTGGCAGGAGACGTAGTAACGATAAAAATCTGGGGCACCCAGTCCACCCTGATTCCTAGCCCGTGTCAGTATGTCAAATCTAATGCGCGGGCGTGCCCGTCTCCAGATGTAAGAGGACAGGAGAGAGCGGAGGGAAGCAAAGAAAGAGCGGGGGACAGCAATGGGGAGTGTTTGAAACAGGTACAAGAATCGCGGCAGAATATTCATTTTAATAACGGAAACCCTCCCCAACCAGGATATGTGCGAAAGATCCCACGCCTTGAGGTCCCTGCGGACGGCCGACAGCAGTGGGGTGAAATTGAGGTCAAATAACCGGGTACTGTCCGCAGTCAGCCAAACCCCCAAGTATTTCAGTCGGGAGCCCACCCATTTGAAGGGGAGGGTAGGGCGCATAGCAATCACCCGGTGGGAGGGGACCGAGACATTTAGTATGGATGACTTCGAAAAGTTTATTTTAAGGTTAGCTAAAGTATAATATTCCTCGAATGCTGCTAAGATGTTAGGCAGCGAAATGAGCGGGTTGGAGACAAAAAAGAGGAGGTCGTCTGCATACGCGGCGACCTTATGAGGTTCTCGTCCCAGGGAGACACCGGAGATGTCCGAGTGCTGGCGGATTGCCTCCAGAAACGGTTCCAGGGACAGTACAAAGAGCAAGGGTGATAGGGGACAGCCCTGGCGCGTACCATTGCAAATAGGAAAACTGTCTGTAAAAATGCCGTTTACACATACCCTAGCCGAGGGGCCCTTATACAGCGCCTCAATCCAGGAACAGAGGGAAGGTCCCAACCCAAGGTGGCGGAGCGTAGCAAAAAGAAAATCCCACCCCACCCTGTCAAACGCTTTCTCCGCGTCCGTCGACAGGAGCAAAAGACCACCCGAGACTCTAGGTGCAGCATGGATAAGATGTAGGGCGCGGATCGTATTATCTCTCGCCTCCCTGTGCGGTACAAATCCCACTTGGTCCAAGTGTATCAAAGATGGGATATGTGCATTTAGACGGGACGCTAAAATTTTCGCAAATAATTTGACATCACAGTTTAAGAGGGATATAGGTCTGTAACTCGCGCAATGTTCCTTGTCTTTCCCCTCTTTGGGTATCAAGACTATGTTGGCCATCAGAGATTGCGGAGGCAACAGCTTCGCACCCGAGAGTGAATTAAATGCGCGGAGAAAATGAGGGGACAGGATGTCAGCAAATTGTTTATAATAGTGGGTCGGGAAACCGTCAGGCCCCGGGCATTTACCCGAAGGTGTCGATTTGATGGCCAGGTGTAATTCCGCGTTGGTGAGGGGCTCGTCTAAGAGTTCCGCCGCTGACGGCGTGACCTTCCGTGTAAGGAAGCGGGTGAGATACCTGTCAATGTCTAACCTGAGCTGTGAGCGGGCCGCTTCCGATGGGGAGCCAGGGACGGCATATAAGGATTTATAATAGTCTGTAATAGATTGCAGGATAGGTTGGGGTAAGTGCTGTAAATCACCCTTCTTGTTTCTAATACTAGGGATATAGGTAGCAGATCGCCTTTTGGCCAGCTGTCGGGCCAGGAGGCGTCCGCATTTGTTGCCATTTACATGAAAGTACGCTTGGGATCGTCTCAGGTCCCTATGATGTTTAGTATGCATTATGTCAGCTAGGGAGCGTCGTAATTCCGTCAGCGAGGAAAGAAGAGTCGCCTCTCCCGTGCGTTTGTGTTGGAGCTCCGTCTCGTCAATTTTACGGAGTAGGTCCTGGATTTCAGCCTCCCTGCGTTTTTTAATTGCCGAGCCCACACTAACAAAGTGCCCCCTCATGACGCATTTGTGAGCCTCCCACACCGTGGCCGGGGTGATCTCTGGATCCACATTTTCCTCAAAATAACGTTCCAAAACCATCCTGCTGTCTGCCAACAGCACGGGGTCCGTTAGATGGGCATCATTCAACCGCCAGTTGGGAGCAGTAGGTCGGAAAGTAGGAGACAGGAAAGTGGCGATAACTGGGGCGTGGTCAGACCAGGTGATATTTCCAATAGTCGCGGAAAGGAGGAGATGAAGGTGATAGAAGGGGAGAAAGATATAGTCAATGCGAGAGTAAGAAGCAGTAGTGTGTGCGTAGAAGGAGAAATCTCTGTCAGTGGGGTGAAGCGCCCTCCAGCAGTCTACCAATCGGGAGGAATGTAATGTGTGTGAGATAGAGCGGAGAACGTGGGATGGCATAGAAGAGCGTCCCGTCGACGTGTCCACGGTTGGGTGAAGTGGTACGTTAAAGTCGCCCCCCAGTATTAGCGTGCCTTCCGAGAAGGCGTGCAGTATCTTTAGCGTTTTGGCCAGGAACCGATGCTGCGCTTTATTGGGAACATAAACATTGGCGAAGGTAAACAGTTGACCAGCAATCTGCCCCTTCGTGAATACATATCTCCCATTCTCGTCCGTCAGCGTGGCTTTTTCTTGATACGGGACAGATTTATGGAAGAGGATGGCCGTCCCTTTAGATTTAGAGCCTGGAGTGTCGCTGAACAGCCCCGTCGGGAAGTTAGAGTCAGTCAATCTGGGTCTGGACCCAACGCGGAAATGGGTCTCTTGTACGAACACTATGGAAGCCTTGTGTTTTCGGAAGTCAGTTAATGCGGTGGAACGTTTTTCTGGAATATTTAACCCTTTCGCATTGATAGAAAATAACACCAGAGAGGCCTGTTTGAATGCCATGTAAGGGGTCTCAGAAGGGGGAGTAGTAATCAAAAAAAGAAAAAAAAAAAAGGGGGGGGGAAACTATAAGAACTTCGGTGGGGTTAAGGGCTGCGTTACAGCACAGAGAAAATAAAAGGGGGGGAATCAACGGTAACTATTTACAAGCAAGAGGTACCAGTGTAGGGGGAGCTACTATCCGCTCGCCGGGGCTAGCTCCTCAGCCGAGGGCAGTGCTCACCCGAGGGGGTAAGGGGGGACAGGAATACACTCAACCTCGGGAAAACGTGGGGGTCACGGCCTAGCAACAAGTCCGGGCAACCGGTATAGAAACCGGTCAGGAAATTAGTTTCAACGGCTCTGTACGTAGGACAGCGCACCGACCTATGTAGTGCAAACAAAGCATGTACGACTATTACCAGCGAATAACTAACTTAAGGAAAACAACAAACAACAAGGGACACCGCAATCAAATCGGGCATTAACATTAACATTACCACCGCCACGTGTCTGGTCGGGAAGCGGACCAGCGGGCTGGCACCTCCGCGGTGGGTAGGAAGTCCGATCATAGTACAACTGGGATAACTGTCTCCCCTCCGACCCTGGGGACGGCAAGGCGATGACCGGCCATGTAGTGTGGAGCCTCACCACCCAACTCGCAGGGTCCCGGAGCACAGAAACACATCCACCCTTGGGAGGTCGCAGGTCATGTCGACACGGGCGGTGGAAACATGTTTTTCTTGGGGGATGCCTGCAGCAGGGGCCACGGGCTACTTAGCAACAGGTCGAGCAACCGTTGTCCATCTCACCCGACTACTCCGGATCTCCTTCGGGTCTGAGCATCAGCCCTCGGGGGCCTTCTGGGGAGACCAGGCAACGGTGGGCGTCCACGAGGTGTGGAGTACAGGGCCAGCGGATCCGGCCATTGCAGTTGTATGGGCGGGAGTTGCAGGTCTTCTAAAAGCGGGGGAATGTCTGCCTCCGTGGCCACCAGATACTGTCCTGTAGGAGTTGTCACAACCAAACCGATAGGTATATTCCATCTATAACGAATCTTATGGGTCATCAATTGACTGGTGAGAGGTTTTAAAGCTCGTCGATAGGCCAGAGTCGCCGGAGACAGGTCAGGAAACAGCTGCAAGGGGGTCCCTTCGTAAGAAATCTGGGTAGAGTTCCGTGAACGACGTAGAATGTCCTCCTTTAAGCCAAAGTCTGCAAGACAACAGATAATGTCCCGAGGTGGGCCTCCTACGGGGCTTTTCGGACGCAGAGCCCTGTGGGCCCGCACAAAATCAATTAGCGTGTCCGCTGGACGTTCCAGGAGTGAGTTAAAAATCATAGATAAGGCCGACCTGAGTTCTGTCGGGGAGTCCTCTGATTCCGGCATGCCCCTGATCCGAAGATTGTTCCGGCGTCCTCTGTTATCCAAGTCCATGAGGTGTTGCGCCATGCTTCTCATCTGGGCCGAACGTAAATCCAGTGTATCAGTAGTGGAGATCTGGGCTTGCCTGTTCTTATCGCAGACCGCTTCCACCGAAGTCACCCTGTCGTGCAGGCCCTGGACATCCGTCCGAAGGAGATGAAGCTCCGTCATGATCGAAGTTTGGAGCATATTTATGTCCGCACGTGTGGGGAGAGCCCTCAGCAGAGTGCCCCACGTGGCTGGGTCTTCTGCCATTTCCCGGGTTGGGGATCGCTGCGGCGATATGGCGCTCGTCGGCCCCCAAGGGTCAGCGGGTCCGACAGCGGTGTTGTGGGAGTCGTTGCGGGCGAGTCCGCGTCATTTGCGGGATGTACTCCAGTCCCCGGCTTACTTGCGGCCTCCGGAGGAACCTCCGAGGGGAGGAGAAAGGCGCGCAGGTTCGCGGCGCCGGGGCACCGGGGACCCTCCTGGGCCTTCTTGGGTGCTGGGGTTTTATTTTGTTTCCCCATCGGAGCTTTTGCGGTGTCCCTGCGAGGCTGGATAGTGCTGGTCGGCGCGGAGCACTCGGTCTATGCGGCCATCGCGGTCTGCGTCCAGGCCACGCCCCGTTTTGGGATTTTTTTATTCCCCTTTTTGACCTTCATGCTCAGTTATCAATGTTCAGTTATCAATTCTCCACATCAATTACTGGTTTAGTGAATAACCCTGTATAGATTAGGGATGACAAACTCTGTCCCTCCCCTGCCCCCCTGCAGATGGTCAGCAATTCCCATAAGTCTTTGAATGCAATATCTG
This sequence comes from Leptobrachium leishanense, assembly GCA_009667805.1. Taxonomy (NCBI): domain Eukaryota; kingdom Metazoa; phylum Chordata; class Amphibia; order Anura; family Megophryidae; genus Leptobrachium; species Leptobrachium leishanense. The sequence continues at coordinate 316,580,912 of CM019066.1, read as the reverse complement.
CTCAGAGATTCAAAGGGAGTTGTAGTTCAGCAACATCTGGCTTGACATCCCTGTTATAGATTGTAAAATTCTACCCTTGAGTCTCTGGTTCTTAAAGGAACACTCTATAAAAAAAACTGTAAAAAAAAAAAAAACACCTCCCTTCTTAAATGACAGGGTAGATAATGCTGACAGCATCTTTTTATATAATTTTTGATTAGCTATAAATACTCACCTTCTCTCCCTCGGCTGCTTCTCTTCAGCTCAAAGCTTCCGCAATGCGGAAGTCTCTGCAGTTCCTACGTAATTTGCATAGCATGCTGCCATCTCCCAGAATGCTTGCTGCTCCGAACAATTGGAAAGAGGATGATGTCAGCATGCAAAGTGTTTTGACATCAACGGTCGCCGAGTTGGTTCCCAGCATATTCAAAACCCTGTCTGCCGAGTGATAAGTTGTTTGTGTGGAGGAAACTCCTCTATAGGCCAAACTGGGCAGGAGAGAGAAGGGGCACTCTATGCAGCCTAACCACTACACACAAAGGGGCCACTTTAGCTTATTAGAGTGTCACTTTAACTTTCTTTGTAGTTTTACTAGTACACACATTACACTGTGTGACTCTCCCACTTGAGCCGTCATAACGCTACGACAGATGCTGGGAGGAGGGGTCACTACGGACGCAATTAGTGCGCTCCTGTGACCCCGGCGTAAGGCTGGGGTCAGACGAACGTTTTGAAGAGCGGAAGGAACACCCCTGTGAGTGGACATTCTTTCCACTCAACGCCCGTCTGGCCTCCTCGCTGGGCGCAGTTAGTGCGCTCAGCGCTGCAAGGCTCGATCCTCCTATGGAGGATCGTGCTTTGCCGCCCCGTCAGCACACGTCCTAGCGCTTTGACGGGGAGGCTTGCTGCATGGATGCAGCACGGCTGCTGTTGCGCGTGCAATTTGTGCGCACGCAACAGCGTTTGGCTGGCCCTGTTGCAGCGCCACAACGCTGCGACAGACGCCGGAAGGCACGTCAGTACAGGGGCACCTAGTGCGCTTGTCTGACGCCGGCCTTAATCAACGTCATCCAAACAGAACAGGGGGCAGGGGTGGATAACGCCAACATGGGACTACTACACACAACAGCCTTGAAAACAAAATGCTGAAGATGGCTGGCAAGAATGTAAAACGTAACTTTTATTGTTACAAATAAATAAATATTCTTGTGCGGTAACACTAAAACCACCTGCTCTCTTCGGTTTATCGTTCACACACGCCCCGATTTATTAGTACCCTTTATATAAGCAGTGTAATGCTAGTTTCCCAGGACAGGCCCTTGACTGCTTACAGGCACAGAGGGGCTAGCCCTGTGGTTACCCCGTGAGGTCATGTTGCCATTCAGCCCTGTTCATTGGCTGACAGCATTACTTGTTTTCATGTGGTTTCCCCTGGCGGTCATAACCAAGAGATGGATAAAAATACCAAATACAACCTCCCATTCTCCTTTCACACACTGGTGAGTCAAAGCTAAAGAGGTTAGACGTGACCCTACGCGAATGAGGCGACGAATGAAACCCTAGCCGCCATCTTTGTTTTGGGCACTATGTGAAAAAGCTGCAGATACGCCTACATATGTTAAAGGAAAATAAGAAAATAAGCTTTATCTACACAAGCATACTTCGCTATAACCATTGGCGCCACTTAATAAAGGAACATTGCATTTTACAGTCCGCTTCCCCTATTTTCCTTCAACAAAAATGGCATCTTTATCTCGTTGGCTCCGCCCACCCAGGAGGAAACCCAATACCCGCCCCGCGTTACAGGTCCCTTTGCTGCTTCGCGGAAGTCCTTCACAGAACGTTGGAATGTCCTCGGCGCGGCGCCGTAGCCCCTGCGAAAGCATTCTGTAGAGCCCGTTCCATTTCTCGTTGGAGGAAGAGAAAGGAGAGAATCGGGTTACAAGATGGCGGGCGTCTGATAGACTAGCGAAGCGGCGGAGGAGGCTGGGGGAGAGCGAAAAAATAACCCGTATAGGCGGCAAAACACCGCGCCGGAGCCCAGCACCCTCCTCCCGCCCTCTCCAGGCCTGGCCTCGTCTGACCCGCACAGGATGACCCGTGGCGGGGGCTGTTCGTGAAGCTGGCAGGGGACAGAGCGCCTGAGGGGAGCAGCGAAGGGGCAGAGCGGCTGGCGGCGGGATCCGGAGAGTGCGACGGGGACGCCATCATGTCGGACACCAGGCGGCGGGTCAAGGTCTACACGCTGAACGAGGACCGCCAATGGGACGACAGGGGCACCGGGCATGTGTCCTCCACTTACGTGGAGAGGCTGAAGGGGATGTCCCTGCTGGTGCGAGCCGAATCAGATGGTGAGAAATCCCCATACCCCCCCCCCCCCAACACCGGCTATTACGGAGAGACAATGTGAGAGGGAGGGTAGAGTTTCCATGTGGGGTAGTAGGTGCATGAGCTCCCAGATCACCCATGATGTCCCTCTGTGGGCTTTCACGCAGCCTGCAAGCAGAGCATCATGGGAGATGTAGTCCAGAGCCATATGGAGCGCTGGCTGGCCACTACTGTCCTAGTTATGCACTATCAATGTGTGGGTCATCGGGTGACAAAGACTGCATGATGGGAGGATGTGAATTCTGCAACATCCTGGGCACAGGTGGGCTCCATGTCCAGGCGCTGCTTGGGTCTCCATCTTTAAGCCAGTCTAAAGTTTAGCTGCAGTCTGGGGACACATTTACCGCTTGTTGTATCTGTAGGACGATGTCTGGGAATTTCATTCTTTTATCGCATTGTAATTGCTTGCGGTAAAATAAAGCATATTAATCCACAGCTGCTGTTTGGGTTAGGGTTTTGTAATGGAGTTCTTAGTATTTGCCTGTTTTTTATGGTTAACCCCAACCTTAAACGTATCAAGACTGTGGATTATGCACCGCAGGAAAGGGTTAACATCACACGGTTTTCATGGAGCAGTAAATATTTACCTGTTGGCGAGTTTTCATCCAACAGGTAAAACCATTGTACATAGTGACTGGCGGCACGTAGAATAAAATACAATAAAAGTATGGAAATGGCGAGGTCTGTGCGGCTCTTGGTTTAGTTATGGATTAAATGGACACTGAAAAGTAGAGTATCCTTCTTTTGCCCTCTAAATAATTGAGCAGAGGCTGCAGACAGGCGTCTGACCAATTATTTGTGTTTCTTATTTAATGGTGATTTTACTCACCTTTTCTCCATAGCTGCGAGCAGCTCCTCCTCTTCAGATCAGGGCCTCCCAAACCCAGAAGTCCCTGTGGCTTTTCGGTGCAATTGGCACTCCCTTCCCTACTTGCATTGCATATGAGGTGCAAATTGCGCACTGCAATGGGACTTTTGAACGTTACGTATGCATGTTCTTTAGCGCCTGCACGGAACAATGAATCAGAGCTTTGCACATGCGCAGTGCCAATCAATAGCGGCCTCTCTGAGACCGATCACTAACACGCACGCAGGTCGGCACGCTCTGTGCCTGCCAACGTCATTAGTAACCGGCAGCCGGGAAATTCAAATACCCTGGCTGCTGGTGACACCGTGTGTGTGTGTGTGTGTGTGTGTGTGTGTGTGTGTGTGTGTGTGAAACTCTTCCATTTAGCCAGATCGGCTTGGAGGGGGGAGGTTTAAAAATATAAAGGGGTCAGGATGAGTAGAGTGATCCTTTTTAAGGCAGGGCTTGACAAAGCCAGGAGCCTGGTAGCCACTGACTGGAAATTTTAGGAGCCAGGAGTAAAATTCTAGGAGTTTGTTTTACACCAATCTAAAAGCAGTTTTTGGCTTCAATGTTTTCTTCCTGTCTCCTCTATTTAATGTAAATATATCCAGCCCTGGGGTATGTGTTTTATATATGAGCTCTGTTGTGTGTATGTGTGGGTCTGTGTCTGCAGGGGGTAAATAGGGTGTCTAATGACAACAGAGCAAAGAAAATAAGTAAACAAAACATTATCACAATGTACAGATGTTAATAACACAAATATATACACTTATCAGAGCGGCCAAACTGATATTAGAAGCCCGGGTCTAGACTTCTAGGCTCAAAAAAGTAGCCAAAAGACCACATGCGCAAAAAGCAGCAGGTAACAAAGTGATAAATAAATAGAAGCAGCTAAAATCATAATTTGGGTCAGTACAAACCAACTCCCAGATGCAGAGGCAAGGTTCCCAACGTTTCGGTGAGGATCCTCACCGAAACGTTGGCTCCTAACTTTTGTAGCTGGATCCTAGATTCAAAGGAAATTTGTCAAGCCCTGAGGGCTCGTTCACATGTGCCCGTTCTAACACCATGGCATCTACCATAAGCGGAGCTGTAAGGAATTACTAGTTTTAGACCAAAATTGACAAGCTAAGGAAAAGTTTTCACCCTCAGTAGTTGCAATCCTTAAAATGTGTCGTTTTCAGCAAACTGCATCCTCTATTCCTGCGAGTTGACATCTGGCCTGTTCTGACCATCCAGCACTGATTGCCTTAGTGACTTTTGATCGGGATAGCTGTAATATCACCTACAATGCCTTGATATATGTAGGAGAGCACGCTTACTGTATACGTTGTGTTGGCATTGTAGCTCCTAATCCGAGGTTTTGCTGCAGTTGAAATCAGGTAAAGTATTATTTCAGGTTACAGTTAATTTTCGAATAAAATATTGTCATGGCCTTATACAATGTTTTTGTTTTACGTCCTAAGGTTGGGGTCAGACAAGCGTCATTGGAGAGCGGAGGGAACGTCCGTGAGAGTGGACATTCCTTCCACTAGACGCCCATATGGCCACCTCGCTGAGCGCAGTACGGCTCGATCCTCCTATCATACTTCAAAATTTCCACTTGCCTGCTAGCATTTGGCGAGTGGAAACTCCATGAGGGCGAGTGGGAATGCAGACGCAGGCAGCACAATAAATTGTCTGCTGCCTGCGTTGCATATTCTGGCAACGGCCATGGTTTATTTAGGTTTGGTCGCCGGCTGTGGAATCCAAGATGGCGGCCGGACATCTGCCGCCCATGCCTGCCCCGTCCTGATGGTTCTCATCTGGTCCCTCGCTCTGCTCGCACTGGGGGTCTGATGGGGTCTAGGTATATATGTATCTGGGGGTCTGATGGGGTCTAGGTATATATGTATCTGGAGGTCTGAAGGGGTCTAGATATATATATCTGGGGGTCTGAAGGGGTCTAGATATATATATCTGGGGGTCTGAAGGGGTCTAGGTATATATTTATGTATCTGGGGGTCTGAAGGGGTCTAGGTATATATATGTATCTGGCGGGGGTCTGAAGGGGTCTAGGTATATATATGTATCCGGGTCTGAAGGGGTCTAGATATATATATCTGGGGGTCTGAAGGGGTCTAGGTATATATGTATCTGGGGGTCTGAGGGGTCTAGAATATATATATCTGGGGTCTGAAGGGGTCTAGGTATATATATATATATATATCTGGGGGTCTGAAGGGGTCTAGGTATATATATATATATCTGGGTGTCTGAAGGGGTCTAGGTATATATATGTATCTGAGGGTCTGAAGGGGTCTAGGTATATATATGTATCTGGGGGTCTGAAGGGGTCTAGGTATATATATATGTATCTGGGGGTCTGAAGGGGTCTAGGTATATATATGTATCTGGGGGTCTGAAGGGGTCTAGGTATATATGTATCTGGGGGTCTGAAGGGGTCTAGGTATATATGTATCTGGGGGTCTGAAGGGGTCTAGGTATATATGTATCTGGGGGTCTGAAGGGGTCTAGGTATATATGTATCTGGGGGTCTGAAGGGGTCTAGGTATATATGTATCTGGGGGTTCTGAAGGGTCTAGGTATATATGTATCTGGGGGTCTGAAGGGGTCTAGGTATATATGTATCTGGGGGTCTGAAGGGGTCTAGGTATATATGTATCTGGGGTCTGAAGGGGTCTAGGTATATATTGTATCTGGGGGTCTGAAGGGTCTAGGTATATGTATCTTGGGGCGTCTGAAGGGGTCTAGGTATATATATCTGGGGGTCTGAAGGGAGTCTAGGCTATATATATATCTGAGGGTCTGAAGGGGTCTAGGTATATATATTCTGGGGGTCTGAAGGGGTCTAGGTATATATATCTGGGGGTCTGAAGGGGTCTAGGTATATATATCTGGGGGTCTGAAGGGGTCTAGGTATATATATCTGGGGGTCTGAAGGGGTCTAGGTATATATGTATCTGGAGGTCTGAAGGGGTCTATGTATATATGTATCTGGGGGTCTGACGGGGTCTGGGCATGCATGTATGTATCTGGGGGTCTGACGGGGGTGGGCATGCATGTATGTATCTGGGGGTCTGACGCGGGTCTGGGCATGCATGTATGTATCTGGGGGTCTGACGGGGTCTGGGCATGCATGTATGTATCTGGGGGTCTGACGGGGTCTGGGCATGCATGTATGTATCTGGGGGTCTGACGGGGTCTGGGCATGCATGTATGTATCTGGGGGTCTGGGCATGCATGTATGTATCTGGGTCTGACGGGGTCTGGGCATGCATGTATGTTTCTGGGGGTCTGACGCGGGTCTATGCATGCATGTATGTATCTGGGGGTCTGACGGGGTCTGGGCATGCATGTATGTATCTGGGGGTCTGGGCATGCATGTATGTATCTGGGGGTCTGGGCATGCATGTATGTATCTGGGGGTCTGGGCATGCATGTATGTATCTGGGGATGCATGTATGTATCTGGGGGTCTGGCATGCATGTATGTATCTGGGGGTCTGGGCATGCATGTATGTATCTGGGGGTCTGGAGCATGCATGTATGTATCTGGGGGTCTGGGCATGCATGTATGATCTGCGGGGTCTGGGCATGCATGTATGTATCTGGGGGTCTGGGCATGCATGTATGTATCTGGGGTCTGGGCATGCATGATGTATCTGGGGGTCTGGGCATGCATGTATGTATCTGGGGTCTGGGCATGCATGTATGTATCTGGGGGTCTGGGCATGCATGTATGTATCTGGGGGTCTGGGCATGCATGTATGTATCTGGGGGTCTGGGCATGCATGTATGTATCTGGGGGTCTGGGCATGCATGTATGTATCTGGGGTCTGGGCATGCATGTATGTATCTGGGGGTCTGGGCATGCATGTATGTATCTGGGGGTCTGGGCATGCATGTATGTATCTGGGGGTCTGGGCATGCATGTATGTATCTCTGGGTGGTCACTGGGCATGAGTATGTATCTGGGGGTCTGGGCATGTATGTATCTGGGGGTCTGGGCATGCATGGCATGTATCTGGGGGTCTCGACTGGGTCTGGGCATGCATGTATATGGGGGTCTGACTGGGTCTGGGCATGCATGTATATGGGGGCTGACTGGGTCGGGCATGCATGTATCTGGGGGTCTGACTGGGTCTGGGCATGCATGTATGTATCTGGGGTCTGACGGGGTCTGGGCATTCATGTATGTATCTGGGGGTCTGACGGGGTCTGGGCATGCATGTATATGGGGGTCTGACTGGGTCTGGGCATGCATGTATCTGGGGTCTGACTGGGTCTGGGCATTCATGTATGTATCTGGGGGTCTGACGGGTCTGGGCATGCATGTATGTATCTGGGGGTCTGACGGGGTCTGGGCATGCATGCATGTATGTTTCTGGGTGGTCTGAGACGGGGTCTGGGCATGCATGCATGTATGTATCTGGGGGTCTGGGCATGCATGTATGTATCTGGGGGTCTGGGCATGCATGTATGTATCTGGGGGTCTGGGCATGCATGTATGTATCTGGGGGTCTGGGCATGCATGCATGTGTGTATCTGGGGGTCTGACTGGGTCTGGGCATGCATGTATCTGGGGGTCTGACTGGGTCTGGGCATGCATGTATCTGGGGGTCTGACTGGGTCTGGCATGCATGTATCTGGGGGTCTGACTGGGTCTGGGCATGCATGTATCTGGGGGTCTGACTGGGTCTGGGCATGCATGTATCGGGGTCTGGACTGGGTCTGGGCATGCATGTATCTGGGGGTCTGACTGGGTCTGGGCATGCATGTATCTGGGGGTCTGACTGGGTCTGGGCATGCATGTATGTATCTGGGGGTCTGACGGGGTCTGGGCATTCATGTATGTATCTGGGGGTCTGACGGGGTCTGGGCATGCATGTATATGGGGGTCTGACTGGGTCTGGGCATGCATGTATCTGGGGGTCTGACTGGGTCTGGGCATTCAATGTATGTATCTGGGGTCTGACGGGGTCTGGGCATGCATGTATGTATCTGGGGGTCTGACGGGGTCTGGGCATGCATGCATGTATGTTTCTGGGGGTCTGACGGGGTCTGGGCATGCATGTATGTATCTGGGGTCTGACTGGGTCTGGGCATGCATGTATCTGGGGGTCTGACTGGGTCTGGGCATGCATGTATCTGGGGGTCTGACTGGGTCTGGGCATGCATGTATCTGGGGGTCTGACTGGGTCTGGGCATGCATGTATCTGGGGGTCTGACTGGGTCTGGGCATGCATGTATCTGGGGGTCTGACTGGGTCTGGGCATGCATGTATCTGGGGGTTCTGACTGGGTCTGGGCATGCATGTATCTGGGGGTCTGACTGGGTCTGGGCATGCATGTATCTGGCGGTCTGACTGGGTCTGGGCATGCAATGATATCTGGGGGTCTGACTGGGTCTGGGCATGCATGTATCTGGGGGTCTGACTGGGTCTGTGCAGCATTCATGTATGTATCTGGGGTTTCTGACGGGGTCTGGGCATGCATGTATGTATCTGGGGGTCTGACGGGGTCTGGGCATGCATGCATGTATGTTTCTGGGGGTCTGACGGGGTCTGGGCATGCATGTATGTATCTGGGGGTCTGACTGGGTCTGGGCATGCATGTATCTGGGGGTCTGACTGGTCTGGGCATGCATGTATCTGGGGTCTGACTGGGTCTGGGCATGCATGTATCTGGGGGGTCTGACTGGGTCTGGGCATGCATGTATCTGGGGGTCTGACTGGGTCTGGGCATGCATGTATCTCTGGGGGTCTGACTGGGTCTGGGCATGCATGTATCTGGGGGTCTGACGGGGTCTGGGCATGCATGTATGTATCTGGGGGTCTGACGGGGTCTGGGCATGCATGTATGTATCTGGGGGTCTGACGGGGTCTGGGCATGCATGTATGTATCTGGGGGTCTGACGGGGTCTGGGCATGCATGCATGTATGTTTCTGGGGGTCTGACGGGGTCTGGGCATGCATGTATGTATCTGGGGGTCTGACTGGGTCTGGGCATGCATGTATCTGGGGGTCTGACTGGGTCTGGGCATGCATGTATCTGGGGGTCTGACTGGGTCTGGGCATGCATGTATCTGGGGGTTCTGACTGGGTCTGGGCATGCATGTATGTATCTGGGGGTCTGACGGGGTCTGGGCATGCATGTATGTATCTGGGGGTTTGACGGGGTCTGGGCATGCATGTATGTATCTGGGGGTTTGACGGGGTCTGGGCATGCATGTAATGTATCTGGGGGTTTGACGGGGTCTGGGCATGCATGTGTATGTATCTGGGGGTTTGACGGGGTCTGGGCATGCATGTAATGTATCTGGGGGTTTGACGGGGTCTGGGCATGCATGTATGTATCTGGGGGTCTGACGGGGTCTGGGCATGCATGTGTCTGGGGAAGTACCACCATTCTTTGCAGCCCAGTTGCCGAACTTGTGAGGCATAGATCTCGATTGTATGTCTCAATGTGGCTGCCACCATATTTCAGTCTAACGTTGTTTTCACTATTTTGTTTCTGTCAGAGATTGCCTTTTTAAAGGGGCACGGTACTCACCCTGACCATTTTATTGATTAAAAAAAAATGGTCTGTATTTGAGAAGTGCTGTCCCCTTACGATCTGGTGAAATTGTGGGGGCGAATTGGAGGAGTTTAATCCACCCCACACGGCTTCACCTGCAGCCGGGATTTTTTAAATTTCCTTGCTACTAATCACCAGTGACATCCGTACATTCTGTGCAGAAGTCATTCTCATGGAGAACGATCACTGTCACGATTGGTGTCAGAGGCAGCCGGTGCATCAGACCTGCAGGTGTGTGCAGCTCCGATGCATCGTACTGCGCAGGCGCTACAGAATTTACGTACGCAAAGTGCGAAGTTCCCAATGCGCTGCACGATTTGCAGTTGTTACACTATGTAAGTTGCATATGAGCACGAATTGCGCAGAAAAGCTTCAAGGTTTTCTGGGTTGGGGGGAGGATCAGTAAGGGACAAAAGCATAAAATCTTCAAATATTGAAAAAAATATAATTATTGGGTAGAGGGTGTGAGCGGCCTCTGCCCAATTATTTAAATGCGAAGAAAGTGAACCTTTTTTTTGAGTATCCCTTTTAAGATCAGTGAAGTATATCCACCGGTGTTGGAAACTATAGCGTAACCGCCCCCAATGGAGAATAATAGTCATTTACTAATTTTACAGAATAATATCATGTAACAACTGTTCTCCATTGTGAATAGCAGCTTCGTCTGCCATTGTTGAATTGTGCTCTCCTGGATCGCAGATAATGTTGATCATCGAAGGTTAGTGAAAACCCTTTTAGGGCAGTATTACAAAGTTGGTGCTAACTTAGCCTGAGCTGTTGTAAACCTAACCACAGCCATTATAGCTTATGGAGTTGCTAAGTTAGCACCAGCTTTGTAATATGGCCCTTAGTGGTTTCCTGGGTTTGTGCATATTGGCAACCCCTGACCTGTTAAATTCTCGTCCTGAAGCTTGACAAACGTTCTATTCTAATTAGTTGCCAGTAAGAAAACCCAGGAGCCAACTGCATACTCCTGGCACCAAGATACCCTTTTCCAAATAAGTTTGTATTGAGTGATCCAGCGATTTTTGGAGGCAGAGCTAGAATTCATGGGGTCCCTGGTCCCTCAGCTCTGAATTTGTCATGGCCTTGCATTACATTAACTGATTTGGGACTTGCATGAAATCCTGATATTCTCCTAATTGTAATAGACACAAAGTACACATTTTGATCATTTTAGAAGTCCCTTGACTGGCCACAGTCGCCATGTGTTTCGTATGACATTTTAGGCTGGGGTCAAACGAGCGGTAGTAACAGCGGCAGGAACATCCGTGAGAGTGGACGTTCCTTCCACTCAACGCCAGTTTGGCCGCCTCGCTGAGTGCTTTTATTGCGTCAGCGCTGCAAGGCTCGATCCTCCTATTGAGGATTGCGCTTTGCAGCCCCTTCAACACGCGTCCTAGCGCTTTGACGGGGAGGCTTGCTGCATGGACGCAGCACGGCCGCTGTTGCGCACATGGTTGTGATGCTGCGACGGACGCCAGAAGGCACGTCAGTACGGGCGCACATAGTGCGCTCGTCTGACCACAGCCTAAATAGGAACATATTTAGGTACCTGCCATGTTTTTTAAAATGTCAGATTACAAAGTTAACTTGTAAATGTGCATTTCTACTCTGTTTATCTCCACCGTCAGTGTTTACAGGTCCACTGCTCCCAGGTCAGGTTTCTGTTAGGCCTCATAGGTGTATGTCTAGAGACCTGTCTTTGTACATTTTGAGGAATCTTTAAAAATGGCTCACAACGGACTATTGAGTAGTTAGACTATTGTGTGTCCTATATAGTCTATATCCAGGGCTTGACAAATTTGCTTTGAATCTATGAGCCAGCTACAGAAGTTAGGAGCCAACGTTTCGTGAGGATTTGCCTTTATCACGGTACACCTTGATAAAGGCGAATCCTCGCCGAAACGTTGGGAACCTTGCTTCTGCATCTGGAAGTTGGTTTGTACTGACTCAAATTATGATTTTAGCTGCTTCTATTTATTTTTCACTTTGTTACCTGGTGCTTTTTGCTGTTAGGTATTTTTTGGCTACTTTTTTGAGCCTAGAAGTGTAGACTCGTGCTTCTAATATCAGTTTGGCCGCTTAGAGATATATATAATTGTGTTATTAACATCTGTACATTGTGATATTGTTTTGTTTACTTATATTCTTTGCTCAGTCTGTTGTCATTGGACGCCCTATTTACCCAACACACAACCACACCCCTCATATCTCAATACATACACCAGGGCTGGATAGATTTACGTTAAATGTAGGAGACAGGAAGAAAACATTGAAGCCAACTAGATGTTTTTAGATGCCAAAGACTGCTTTTAGATTGGTGTAAAACAAACTGGAAATCTAGGAGCCAGTGGCTACCAGGCTCCTGGCTTTGTCAAGCCTTTGTGAATGTGTTCAATCCAAACACTGAGGTTTGCATCTTTGTGTACGATCCTAACATTTACGCTTTTGTCTCCAGGCTCCCTGCTTTTGGAGTCGAAGATAAACCCGAACACCGCGTATCAGAAGCAACAGGTAAGTGTCCTGTATTTTAAAATGGGAATCACACATTTGATTTTAGTAGCGTTGCTGTGACTCAGGATTGTTATTTTTTTTCTTTTCTTCTTGAACGTAATCATGCTTTGGCTGTGATTTTAGATTTTGTCCCTGCAGCTGCATATTTTTCATGGGTGCTCGCCCAGCCAAATAGTATACATGAGGAATGGAATCCAGGTCCGAGTGCTATAACTGGGAATTTATCCCCAGCAAAATCCTCCTCCTTTTACACCTTCCTTCCAATTCTAGGATAGGGGTGAATTTGTAGCTGAGTACTATTTGTACTAATAACAGTTAGTTTGAAGTATTTATAAAGCGCCAACAAATTCCTTAGCGCTGTACAATGGGAGAGACAGAATAACAAATATACATGCACCCACAAAACAGGAGGGCGGATCCTGCTCGAGAGCTTACAATTTAAGAGTAGAGAGGTGACACATTAGGTGAGGGTGAATAGGGTAAGTGAAGCGATGGGTTGCCGGAGGGCTGGTTGGGAAGAGGAGCCAGAAATGACAATGGGGATCATGGAGTGAGCCGATAGGCTTCTCTAAAGTAATGTTTTCAGAGACTTCTTGAAGAACTTGAGAGGCGGGCATAGTCTAATGTTGCGAGGGAGGGAGTTCCATAGAAAGGGGCAGCTCGGGAGAAGTCCTATTATTCTGTATTTATAAAGCGCCAGCATATTCTGCAGCGCTGTACAATGGGGGAGTGCAGACATGAGACATACTAAAACACATAAGGAACAGATGGCCCTGCCCTTAGGATAATTGTCCTACTGATACAGCACTTTACAAAAGTGCTCAGCTAGACCTCCCGTGAGCTTACGATCTAAAGCAGTGGTCCCCAACCCTGGTCCTCAGGGCCCACTAACAGGCCAGGTTTGCCAGATATCTGAAGCACAGCACAGGTGTTATGATTTGCTGCTCAGTGATTGCAGGATTCAGTCTGCTTTTCCCCATGGTGATCTGCAAAATCTGGCCTGTTAGTGGGCCCTGAGGACCAGGGTTGGGGACCACTGATCTAAAGGACAGGGGTAGGTGAAACAGAAGGGGAGCTGGGGAGGGTGGATCTGGTGGCTAGAGAGAGAATAGCAAGCCACAGGTTGATTGGAATAAAGTGGCTACAGGTGGAGGGGAATGAATGAGTTTGGGCCTAAGACTGGGTGGCACTGCAGAGTGTAGAGTCTGGAGTGCTCGCTGTGAGTGTTGAGCTGTAGGGAGGAGAGGCAGAGCTTTTAAGAGAGGTCTGTATGTGTTCAAGTAGTTAATGACTTGCGAGGAGGGGGAAGCGGAAGCATGGTGGTAAAACAAAAGTTTTCCATACGTCGAGCGGCAGTACCCATGGGTTCATCTTCAATCCCACTTTTGGACAGATTACCAAGCCTAAAAACAAAAGGACACACCTAGGGCCAGGTGAACCCTCCCTCACTGTGACTCCTCCCCTGTAGCCTATAAGAAGAGCTGAGCCCAGAACCCCCCAGTCATTCCTTCCTGTCCTCCGGACGGGTTACCTGGGAGGCGGCGTTGGGGGAATCTGTTGGTTCCGGGGGCAGCCGCATTGCTTCTCCCTCTCGTTCCTGGGCCTGACCTGGCCCTCCGTGGCTGTTGCGTTATCTCCGGTGGAGGGTTTGGGGTCTGCCGGCTCCAGCGCTGGCGTTTCCAGCGCTGTCCGGGATGTCTGCGTGCGGGAGTCGCGTCTTGCTGACGCGACTTCCGGGGTCCCCCGGCGTGTGTTGCGCATGCGCCGGGGGGTTGGCGCCTTCTTGCCGCATGGAGTTGAGCTCTGGCGCCGGTTCTTGTGCAGACGTTTGCCTGGTTGGCCGCTGGTCAGCGTTGCTGTTTCCTTCGGGTCCTGGATCTCCTCCGTTCGCCCCAGATCTTCTGGTTGCTGTTTTTTTCTGGTGTGGCTGCTTCGCAAGCCCTATGGTGGTTCCCCCTTCTCTGGATACCGGCCCCAAGGGAGGCTGTACCAGGTGCGGTGGAGGGGAAGGCCCCCTTGCAGTCTACACTCCCGGTTGCTCCCCTTGGTGCTCGGCCGCTGCAGTTGGCTGTTTGACATTTGCCCTGGTGTGGTTATGTCGCTGGGGAAGGGGGTGTGCATTTCTGAGTCGCCGGTCTCCCGCTTGGCTGCAGTGCTCCGGGCTCCTGGATGTTCTAATGCTGAATTTTTATTTTGCGACCCTGTGGTCTGCTGCACTGTCCCCTCTCGTTTCTAACGCTACGGGGTTGTCCCTTCTGGTCCACGGACGCAGGGGGAGTGTGACCCTGATGGCTGGGAATGCCCCTGTGAACCGGGTGCAGTGGCGTGTGCCTGTAATCTCAGCTTCTGGGAGGTTGAGGCAGTAGGTTTGCTTGAGTCCAGGAGTTCTGTTCCCCGCTGAGCTATGTCGATCTGGTGTCCACACTGAGGTCAGCATCAATATGGAGACTCTGAGGGAACTTGGTGCTGCCAGGTTGGTCTAAGGAGGAAAATAAACCGACCCAGGCTGGACACAGAGCAGGTAAAATCCCCCGTGTTGGTTAGTAGTGGGATAGCACTTGTGAATAGTGAGTGTTGCACAGCCTGAACGAAACGGCAAGGCTCTGTCTCTCAAAATAAATGGGGGCTCCGGTTGAGAAGTCTGGTCCCCTTCAGGCTGCGGGGTTTACTTCACCCTTTGTCCTGCACTGCACTCTGTCCTAGGAAGGGCTTTTGCCTATTCGGCTTCCATTTGTTCCTCAGGTTTCGGGAGCATGTTCCCCTTTGTTCTTTGTCTACGGCAGTGGCCTTTGAGGTGTTGCCGTCTGATCTGGGCCGTGGCGCGACTCCGTCTCTGGTCTGGCATTCCTTCGGGGTGCTTGTCCGCTGGTAAGGTCCGTTGGCCTGGAGGATTGTGCCTGCCTCACGGCATGCCTGTGCTGCCTTGGGTTTTCCTGACAGGGCCCTGGTGGCGGTCGCCTCGGTTCCTGTGCGCACCTGCTCTACTTGCTGGAGCTGGATGGTGCCTTGTCCGGCCTCTTCCCTAAGGTGCCTCGCCTGTTCCTCCTTATTCAGTCTGCTTCGGTTTCTTCTGTCTAGGCTGCTATTGCCTCCGTGCTGCGGGCCTTAGGCCTCGAAGTGGTGGGCTGTCGAGCGGTCTGGCTCCGGTCCTGGTCGGCTGACTGGGTGTCTCCTTACTCCTTTTATGGCCTGTCCTTCGGCCTGGTATGCGGCTCAGCGTTGCTGGACTTGCTGCAACAGCCTGGGGATGCTCAGACGGTTCTTCCGCATGTTCGCCCTCCGGATACCTGTCCTGGTAGTTTTTTTTTTTTTTCTCTTCCTTTCCCCCGGGTGGGGTCCTTTGTACCGGCAACGTCCGTCCCTTCCGACTGCGTATGCCGGGGCGGAGACCGCAGGCTCTGGGGTTTTGTTAGTTCGGAGTCCTTCTGGCCTGCTGCTGGAGGGGGTGATCGTCCCTGTGCCATCCCCGGTCCCTACTCTCGTCTCTTTCTGGTGGGGTACCCCGATGGCTCCTTTCGCCCCATTCTGGCCCTTCGGTCTGTGGCTCGGGGTGTATGCGTGGAACGGCTCCTGAGGGCTGCTGTTCGCACTGCTTCTCTCCTTCTGCGGGCCGGAGCTTTCGGGGTCGCCTTGGATGTGCTGGATGCCTCTCTCCATGTCCTGGTCACTCAGGTTCGTTCTGGGGACAGGCTCTTTTCGTTTTCAGTTTCGTGCTCTTCCCTTTGGGCTGTCTTCCGCTCCTGGGGTTTCTTGTTCGATGGTATTGCTTGTGCTTCTGGCAATTTTTGCATTGGGGGCCTAGGATCAGGCCCTCCCGTCGGGATGCTCTGCTTCTCGAGGCAGCTTCCATGCCTCTCTTGGACTCTCGGGTGGCCCGCACTATCGAGGTCCTGTCCCGTCTCTGGTGGCTGGTGCACTGGGAATTGTCACGACTGGTGCCTTTGCTGAGGTTGTCTTTCTGAGGTTCGTGGTGGTTGCCTCTCTCGTGGAAATTTTTTTTTCTCCTTTCTGTTCCATTGAGGTGTGGCTTCAAGATCTCGTCTGCTCGTTGCTGCTTGGGGCTCCGTCGGGCGTCTATCGCAGGTTCTGGGTCGTCTGTCGGCTGCCGTCCCGCCATTGCTGTGGGCGAGGACGCACCCCTGCAGTCTGTTGGTTCGCTGTGTCCGCGGACTCTTCGGCGTGCGGGGGGGGGGGGCGCTCATTCTCTGTTCATCCGGGCCCTCGAGGGCTGGGATTCTGGAACTTGCACTCTGTCCGTTTTTTTTCTGAAAGCTTCGGGCCGTCTGGGAGGCTCGTTGGGCCTTCGCTTTTCCTCTGCGGGGTCGTGCTGTTCCGGTCGGCCGTCGTCTCCGCAGTGTGTTGCCTGGCCTGGCTGGGGGGGGGCACCTGGTATCCCCTGCTTTCCTTTCTGTGCGTCGCCTTCCTGGACTGGGCTCCAGTTCCTCTGTAGGTGCTTCTGCAGTTCGCATTCCAGGTGTTCTCGCCCCTCGGGCAGGCTTTCTGGCCTGGCGTCTCTGGCACGCAGGGGCTGGTCCCTGTCCCGGGTGGTGTTCTCATTGGTGGTGTCGAGGTTGGCAGGCTGTCCATTGCTATCATGGCTCCCGGTTCCTCTGCCACGGTTCCTCGCTTCGCTTCCCTCCGGTCGGTGGCCTGTCCGGAGCTGCTGGATGCTTTCTCGTTTCAGTGGGCCTTCGGCCTGGCTTCCCTCTTCCCGCCGCTTGCATGGCTCCCCGGGGTCCTTCTGAAGGTCAGGATAGCCTGGGCTTCGGTGATTGTGGTCCTTCCTTGCTGGCCACACTGGGTCTGGTTTCCGGTGGTGTTGCTGCTGTCTCGTCCTTGCTCTTGGATCCTCCCACTGTCGGGCTCTCTGCTGGACTTCCCTGCTCTCCCGGCCGGCATGCTGGGGTCGGTTGCACCGGCGGCGTGGCTGGGGCTGCCTCCGTCCTGTCTTCTCTGGATCTCTCGGTGTACCTGGTTCCCTTGTTTTCGCATGGCGCAAAGCCCTCGACTTGGCAACTCTATGATCGGGGTTTGGCTCACGTTCTCTCCTGGTGCCAGGTGCGTGGCTTGCCGTTCCGTGTCCGTTCCTGATCTGCTGCGTTTCCTGTGGAGGCGGTTCCGCAGGGGTTTGCGGCCTGGGATTCTCGGTTCCGGGGGCTGCCTTGTCTTCGGTTGCTCTGGGGGACTTGGCTCTGCTTCCTTTAGTGCTGACGTTTCGGGCTGTGGCCTTCTGCGCCCGGGACCTGGTTCCACCTTTGGTCTTGCGCTGGGTCCTGGTTGCTCTGTGGGGTGCTCCCTTTGAGCCTCTGACGGTCCTCGAGTTGCCCCTTCGGGGGTACCTTTGTCGGGGACTCGTTCTCCCGTCTCCGGTGACGTCTCGGTCTCCTCCTCTTCTTCTCTGGGCAGATGGCTCACCCTTGCTGTGGTTGGGGTCCTGCAGGTTGTCGGGTACGTACCTGCTCCTGGCGTCGCTCAGATCGCCATTAGGGGGTTGTTACTTCTCGTCCTTCCGTTGCTCGGTGGATTCGTCGGGCTGTCCCCTTGGTTCGTCTGCTGGTGGCAGCATTCTCCCGGGGGGTATGGGCACGCTCCGCCTGGGCTGTGGCAGCTTTCCTGGGCCTTGCTTGCGGATGCTGCCGCGTGTCAAGTGTACTTGGCTGCCAGTTGGTCCTCTGTTTTTTCACACCTTCGCGCGTCCCTGTCGTCTGGTGGTTCTTGCCTTGGCTGCGGCATCCTTTGGGCGTGCGGTTCTCCCGGCGGTGGTTATGTATTGCTCCCTCCCTCTATTGGGGGCTTTTTATGTCCCATGGGTACTGCCGCTCGACGTATGGAAAAACAGTATTTTCTTACCGTAAATATTCTTTTCCATAGTCGTAGCGGCAGTACCGCTTCCCTCCCTCTTGATTGTGTTGTGTTGGGTTTTTGGAGTTTTTTTTTTTTTTTTTTGCTGCTCCGGTTCTGCTTGTCATTAACTGGGGGGTTCTGGGCTCAGCTCTTCTTATAGGCTACGGGGAGGAGTCACAGGTGAGGAAGGGTTCACCTGTCCCTAGGTGTGTCCTTTTGTTTTTAGGCTTGGTAATCTGTCCAAAAGTGGGATTGAAGATGAACCCATGGGTACTGCCGCTACGACTATGGAAAAGAATATTTACGGTAAGAAAATACCGTTTTTTTGGAGCTATCAAAAATGGAAGGCATTACAGGGAAAAGTAATGAGCCTGGGAATACTACATAAAAGGCAGACTGAAAACGACAGAAGTGGAGTCCTATATGGAATTCCATTCCACATTAAACATGGCCCGTGTTAAAATTATCCCCATTTTTGATAATTTTCACTAAGCTGGTGTGTTTCACGACCATAATGCCATCATGACAAGTCGTAAAAGGAATCCTCTGCAGGTATGCCAGTGGACATTAAGCAAAAGTCCTGACAAACTGACAATCCTGATTTTGTAATGCTGGAAATTATGTGTTTTTTTTTTTTTTTCGTTTTTTTTTTTTTTTTGTTTAATTTTTCCTAAAGGGTGGTTTTATTTCTGCTGCCTGCCACCCACCTTGACATTAGAAGAAAAAAATAAAGACAGATTTGTCTCCTGGAAACAGAAATCTACGTGAACTTCATTCACCATGTAAAATATAAGGACATGTGCTTCATTCTCCCTCTGAAGGCATAGAACAAGCTTTTATCAGCTTAGTGTGTGTGTGTGTGTGTGTGTGTGTGTGTGTGTGTGTGCATTTATATATCTATATTTTACACACCCACCTGACATATGATTTTTCTCTTATTCAGGATACCTTGATTGTCTGGTCTGAAGCAGAAAACTATGACTTGGCTCTCAGCTTTCAGGAAAAGGCTGGTTGTGACGAGATCTGGGAAAAGATTTGCCAGGTACAGTAACTTCAGGTTTTTATTTAAATTTTTATTTTTTGTTGGTAACTTTTCAAAGTGAGTCACTGCAGCGGCCAACATTTATACCCAAGCTGAAAAGTGAGCTTAAAGGTTTGCATTCAGTGGTATATTACAATTTGAATAACAGATTGTGTCGCTTTGTGTCTGCAAAACTGAGATTTTACATGACTGGTGCACACTAAGGTTAAGGCGTCCTGCTATTAAGTTATATAACGGGTGGAATTAAGTGCTTGTGTGGAACAATGAGGCCCACAGTATTGTCAGCATGACGCATCTTTTAGTTTGGTTCTTTTTTGAGTTAACCCAGCATTCTTTCCTCCTGTGTAGCATTTCATGATTGTTCAAACGTTTTTACAGTTTTCTCCTGGGTTTACACAGAATGGCTGCATCCCTTTTTATGCAATAATTGCCCGCTATCTGCTTACTGAGGGTTGTCTTTCTAACGTCTGTATGAAGTACTATAGAAATAGGAGAGGCTAAAAGGAAGACTGCTATTCTATGTCCAGCGGTAACACACCTTCAGTGTCTGCTGAAAATACCACTAGTGGTAACAAATTGGGTTTTGGTTGTTTCTGTTATTTTTGAGTGTTGCGGTATTGAGTCCAAATGCTAATACGGCTAGTGCGACTCATTCCAGAGTCCGATGAACTCTCTTATGGTGGGTGAGATTATGGTACTGGAAATATTGGGCATGTTTGATCTAGGTGATATTTCCACAACGGCTTTGGACACTGCTGAGGAGCCGTGCCTTTGCAGATTCACTGTACACTAGGTTTTGGCCATTAACAGGTTTATGACTAACATTTTAGAAGTATGATCACTTTCCTCTAAATTGTAGCTCATCAGAAAAGGGCCTGGCTCAATTTGGGGCTGTAAATTAAAAGCCCATTCTTTTAATGTCAACAGCTCAACGCATACCTATTGATGTGTCCCCTGATACTACAACTTGAGTTGCATTTAACTGTAGACTTGCCCTTTCCATATTTTGTTTAGGAGGCACACATTTACTGGATACCAGTGAATAACGAGCTATATTTAATTTGATTTTTGCAACTGTTACTGCATTCATCACTAGATTTAAAACAACCTCGATGAACTGGGTGTAATTTGCTGCCTCCTCTTGCCCTAAGGCTGGGTTCACACCTGAGCGTATCTCATATGTGTGTTTTACACACGTTTTTTGTCGGGCGTTTTATGAGCGTTTTTGACAAGTAGAAACGCGCGTCGTACACGCGTTTTTTTAAGTCTATGGCCGCCAACACTCTGTAATACGCCCCAAAGAAGCTCCTGTACTTCTTTGGGCGTAGGGCGTTTAACAGCACGTTCCTACGCTCTGTAAAACGCCCAGGTGTGAACCATGCCCATAGGAAATAATGGGATTTCAGTGTTTGAGCGTTTTACAGCGCATAGCAACGCACTGTAAAAAGCCCAGGTGTGAACCAGGCCTAAATGTAAGGGCAGGGAGTATAAATACTGTAGTGGCTGATTTGTAATGTAGTCTGTGTAGGCAGTTACACAAAGGGCATAATGGCTGGTAGCAAAATTATACCTTGTGTGCTTTAACATTGGCAACACTGGAGTTGGGTGATACATGTGTTACACACAGCGCCTTGCCTAGGTTTGGGATAGAGCTGAGCTAATGATCATGTGTGGTGTCAAGGTCGATGATAGCTGGCTTACAAGCCTATTGTATTGCTAACCCAACATCATTTGTTACATTGCACCAGTCACATCTATAAATGGACTCAACCTCAGCAGATGACAGAACCAGGGTGCAGGTAGCCACAGGATATGGGACCTGTGGCATATAAATTATTTAACAATGCAGCTTTATAAATTTTGGGTAGCTCCTAAAATGTATTGCTGACTCCGATTTATAGTCTTGTTAGTCCTGATTTAGGAATATACTGTTAAGCGCTCAACCTCCCTAAATACAGATAACACTTCTTTTGGTGCAAAAGGATTCCTATTTTGCTTCAAAGGTAATCACATTTGTGATTTATGATATCTGCATTAATGCAAATGAAAAGTGGGCGCAGCGATGAGGGTTGATTATTTTTTTTTTATTATTTGAGTCTTATTAGCCAGAGTTGACTATTGGGAGTCGAATACATGTTTTTCATGTAGATGTATGTTGCATAACACTTCCGTTTACATTCCCCAGGTAACTTTCACGGAGCTTGTGGTTTCCTGATACAAGCGATTGGACCAAACGGCATCATTTTCTATTGGTTTCATGTCTTTTATAATGTTCGCTTCATAGTGAAGTTTCATTAATGTTTCAGGTGTCTCTTGTTTTTTTCCATTTCCACAAACACACCCCACGGTAATGTTGGTAGCAGACACAGAGCATGAGAATATTGAACTCGTTACTTTTCACAGTTCAGATCACTTCGATTGTTACTGGTCTGCGTTGATTTATGCTTTTATTTCTTATCACTGAGCTATACGAAATAATAATGTACCGGGGAGCTTGAAATTGAGGAGTAAAAGTCTGTCATTTGTATTGTACTTAACATACAGTTGTGTTCAAAATTATTCAACCCCCACTGAAATTGAGTGTTTTGGCCAGTTTGACATTGATTTTGATCATTCAGTCATCTTGCTTACAATTAAATCAAAGAGGCACGTGTAGGTCAGACAAATATAACATTTTATAATGAAATAACCACAAATGTCTTTTCTGTGCTCACATCATTATCAGTTTTGTTCAACCCCCAAGTGACATTCAATCTTAGTACTTAGTACAACATCCTTTTACAGTTATAACAGCTTTTAAATGTGAAGCATAGCTTGACACAAGTGTCTTGCAGCGATCTACGGGTATCTTCGCCCATTCGTCATGGGCAAAAGCCTCCAGTTCAGTCACATTCTTAGGCTTGCGCACTGCAACTGCTTTCTTTAAGTCCCACCAGAGGTTCTCAATCGGATTTAAGTCAGGTGACTGCGATGGCCACTCCAAAATGTTCCAGCCTTTAATCTGCAACCATGCTCTAGTGGATTTAGAGGTATGCTTGGGATCATTGTCCTGTTGAAAGGTCCAACGTCTCCCAAGCCTCAGGTTTGTGACGGACTGCATCACATTGTCATCCAATATCTCCTGGTACTGAAGAGAATTCATGGTACCTTGCACACGCTGAAGCTTCCCTGTACCTGCAGAAGCAAAACAGCCCCAAAGCATGATTGACCCCCCCCCCCCGCCGTGCTTCACAATAGGCAAGGTGTTCTTTTCTTAATAGGCCTTGTTCTTCCTCCTCCAAACATAGCGTTGATCCATGGGCCCAAACAGTTCTAATTTTGTTTCATCAGTCCACAGAACACTATCCCAAAACTTCTGTGGTTTGTCCACATGACTTTTGGCATACTGCAGTCGACTCTTCTTATTCTTTGGAGACAGCAAGGGGGTGCGCCTGGGAGTTCTGGCATGGAGGCCTTCATTACGCAGTGTGCGCCGTATTGTCTGAGATGAAACTTCAGTACCCACATCTGACAAATCTTTTCTCAGTTCCTCAGCAGTCACACGGGGACTTTTGTCCACTCTACGCTTCAGGTAGCGCACAGCAGTCGAAGTCAGCCTCTTCTTTCTGCCACGACCAGGTAGCGTTTCAACAGTGCCCTTTGCCTTGAATTTGCGAATGATGCTTCCTATGGTCTCTCTTGGTATGTTTAACATCTTTGCAATCTTCTTATAGCCATTGCCCTTCCTGTGAAGAGTAATCACCTCTTCTCTTGTCTTCCTGGACCATTCTCTTGACTTCACCATGTTTGTAAC
Organism: Leptobrachium leishanense; assembly: GCA_009667805.1. Classification (NCBI taxonomy): domain Eukaryota; kingdom Metazoa; phylum Chordata; class Amphibia; order Anura; family Megophryidae; genus Leptobrachium; species Leptobrachium leishanense. The sequence goes on along the minus strand of CM019066.1, from coordinate 316,557,922 downwards.
CACACCAGTAAATGTCTAGAAGGAGCTGAGTATCAGTCATTTTAAAGCTGCCTAATTGGTGCTTATTATGCTTTATTGCTGCTCCGTGACATCCACAGGTGTTTTCAATACCTGATTGAAAACACTTGAATGAACCTGTGTTCTTCAGAGTGGTAGTCTTTAACCCCTTAACGCCGCAGGACGTACATTTACACCCTGCATTAGGCGGGCTTTGACGCCGCAGGACGTAAATGTACGTCCTCGGCGTTTACAGCCCCCCTCCCTTAATACTTACCTCCTCCGGTCACTCCCGCGGAGTCAGATCAGTGTGATCCCTCCTCCGGCGCAGTGACGTCATCGCGCCGGTGGCGCGGTGACGTCAGTTTCAGGCGTCCCCGTCCCCCTGCCGGAGCAGGGGGAAGCGCCTGAAGGGGAGGGGGGGATCCCTCTATCTCCCCATCGCCGGGGACCAGGCGGCTGTGGCCTGACCTTTCCAGCGATGTATGGGGGGGGGGTTAACCCCTTAGTTGCCAGGTCGCGACCGGGCACTAATTTGTGCCCGATCGCGGCCTATTTCCGGTGGGGGCCGCCATCTTGGATGGCAGCCCCCACCTCTGGGTCCCCCCCCCCCCCCCCCGGTCAACTGACTCATCGCGCCATGGAAATCCCTTAGAGGAGATAGGGGGGTTCTTTGAACCCCTTTATCTCCTGATCGGTGGCAGCTAGGCGGTCATGACTGATATTGCTGTAAAGGCCAGAGCATGGCCTTTCCAATGATATGAAACATGACCATGTTTATAAGTAAAATAAAAGTGTAAAAATAAAAATAATAAAAAATAATAAATTAAATAATAAAAAAATAATAAATATAATAATAAAAAAAAAATTAGTTTTTTTTTAATGCAGCACTATTGTTCACATTTCAATTATAATGTGAACAATGATGCTTCACTAATGTTTTTTTTTGGGGGGGGGGAGTTTAGCTAAAATCACACAATTTCTCCCCAAAAAAAAAAATGGGTTCCCCGTTCTAATTTTTTTAACAAATCTACCCCATAGAATATGACCGCAGAGCCTCGGATAATAAAATTAAAAAAAAAAAAAAAAACACTTTACACACTGTGGAAGATTGAAATTTTATTGAAAATTCACATTTTTTTACATTTTTTGTTATAGCATTTTGGCGGGGCATGACATATACATATAATAATGATATATTATTAATCTGCCGAGTCTCCCGGAAAGAACGATATATAATTTGTCTGGGTGGTATAATAATACGTGACTTAAAAATGGTCAAAATGAGCTCAGCAAACTTCTACTTCCGAACCAAGTTGTAAAATTACTCCCGTCCTTAAGGGGTTAAGGGGTTGAATAATTGTGTCAATGAAGAATTCACAAAAGAAACATTTACTACTGTATTACAAAACCAATTGATGTCATTTTAGTTGCATATGGTTCTTTAACAAGTCCTTGTAGGATTTCATTCTGAATACAATTACAAATGTACACTAAATTCCCTAAAACCCTTTACAGCATTGGGGGTTGAATAATTTTGAACATAACTGTAAATTCTGTTTTTAGTTTTAAATGCCAGTGCTTTCCAGCATCGGGTTCCATCTTCACTGGTCCACACGTGAGATGCTGTCAGCGCAAACTGCAGCACATCTTGAGACCATGGAGATGTCAGACATTCCGGTGCTCACTCATTTGCCTCACTTCGAGTTAAATTAGCTGACGAAATGTGGAGATTTGACCTGTCGAACGCAGCCAAATCAGTACAAATACAATCACAAAGCTGGCGATTTGCCGAACAGGCCGCCAGAAAAAGCCAACCAGCTGCTGATCAGGGGGTAAAAAAAAAACGTAACTTTTAAAATGTTTTTTTTTTTTTTTTAAATTTAATAGTAAAAAAAAAACTAGTGAATGAAAATGCCTGGAAATAATATATCGGGTCCTATGAATAATAATAAAAAGGTCTGTTACAAATTAAAAAAGGCATGTAAAAAAAATATAATTTTGCCAAAAAATAAACTAATATTTAATAAAAACAGGAATTGTTTTTATGTTGAAGCCTATGGGATTCGCCTGATTAAACCTGACAAATGAAACTACCGAAAATCAGGGCTTTTCACTGACATTTGGGTGCTGTTCAGCGTTCTCTGAATAGGTTAACCATTTATTCTCTGTGGGGATTTCACTGCTGGCAATTTGCCAATACATGGTGAAACGTCTGCTTTTTTGAATAACTGAATGGCCACGAAATTGCAACGTATGGAGAAATTCACTGTTTGGTGCAATTCCGTGGCCAATTCGGTGTTCTTTGACTAACCTTTTAAATCTGTAATTAAAATAATGAAATTGTAGATGTAGAAATCTCTCACATGTTGCCCTGTGTTGGACAGACTTAGGCTAGCGTCAGACGAACGCAGTCATCACGTCCGTGTCGCCGCACAGTTTAACGTCTGCCGTAGCATTGATTTGTGATCAATAGAGACCAACACACAAAGTATGTGCGCACTGAAGTGCGCATGCACCACGCAGGTGGCAACGGACGCCATTTAGACCTCAACGTTAAAGCGCTACGACAGACGCCCATAGTGCGCCGCGTCCGCGTAGCTGCCTGTGTGCGTGATGACGGAATGTCCATCTTGAAGCTCGGAGGTTTTTATGGTCTGGCTGACTGTACCTGCCATTTAATTTTAATTTAGTTTCCCATATTCCCTTTGTTTTTTTTAAATTTTATTTTCTACATCCGTCAAAACGGACCATGCGGTGTCTACAGTGTCTTCCGTCCGTACGTACATACGTACAGTGCGCACGTACGTACGCTCAGACTGCGTTCGTCTGACATTAGCCTTAGGGCACTATCGTGTGTCTAGCTAAAACCAGGACGCTAAAGGGAAAAATTAGTGATTGCTAATTTCCCCTTTGCGTCCCGGGTTTCACCAGCAGACGCTGAGTCAAGCTGACAGCATAGCGGCTGCTAGGCTCGTGGATGCTGGGACAGCCCTGTAGTGCTATCCTGAGCCTCCCCTTCGTGGAGTTCATAGAACTCCATGGAGGCTTCCGCTGCCAGGTCACATGACCGGCTGGATCTCTCCTCTCCCAAGATCCTGCTGGTCGGTGGAGTGATCGCTCGGGTGACTGGGGATTTATTTCCCCCAGTCTCCCTCTGCTCCTGGCGGCCAGAAGCAGCGGATCGGGCCGCAGTTCTTGCTGCGGGATAAGAGGTGAGTGTTTTGATTCTTGGGGGTTTTTGAGCTTCAGCTAACTGATTGCGCAGCAGCAGCAACTCAGAGCTGGTGTTAACTTTTTCAGTTAGGACCTTGTGATCCTAAGAGCTGGCGCTAACGCTAGTTACCATGTACTTGTACTTTGCGCTCCCCGTGTTAAGTATAGGAAGCGCAAAGTACAGTAAGCTTGCGCAATGAATCACTATGATTCGCTAACGGTTTTTTTAACCTGTTAGCGCTGCGCCTGAATCCCCTCCGTTTCGCTATCACCTCTTGTAAGCTAACACTCACTCTTGTGTTAGTTTGGCCCTTGGTTAGGTATTAGGTTCCAACAGTGACGTTTCTCCAATTTGTTTTGATACAGGCAGGTCAGTGTTCTATACACGGCCAGTTTGATAAAGCATCGTATAAAGCACTGTTTCCCAAGTACCCGATAATCCCCCAGATTTTAAGGATTACCTTGGGGAAATGCAGACTGAATCCTGCAATCACTAAGCAGCAAATCATATCACCTGTGCTGTGCTTCAGATATCTGGAAAACCTGACCTGTTAGGGGTACCTTAGAGCAGTGGTTCCCACCCTGGTCCTCAAGTGTTTTTTTTTTATTTATTTATTTTTGTAAGCTATGTGGTTGCAATCAGGTTTTATTGGCAGGGATTTATAGTACTTGAGATGTTGAAATTTGTACACTCCTAAATCCAGTGACAGGCGCTGCCATGTTTTGCCTTTTGTGGGCTGAGCTAGTTGGGTTTCATTATACCTCATTGTGCAATTGCTCTTCTGTGTCTGACATCACAGCTGACTTGTCAGCTTGCCAATACTCAATGGTGGTTTGAGACTGAATGGAGAGCCATCTAGTAGGGCAGTTGTCACTCTCCCTGAAGCATGCAGTCACATGAGGGACGGCAAAACATTGACGGGGAAGATTTCCATTTTTTTCATTTTATTTGTCAATAAAATAAAATGGAGACATACAGTGAGTCCCTTTTTCAAATGCGACCAACCTATTTTCTGTTTTTTTATCGACTCTATCCATTTCTGCTTCTCCAGGTTCAGGGAAAAGACCCATCTGTAGAAGTCACGCAGGACCCCATTGACGAGTCTGAGGAAGAGCGCTTTGAGGAGATGCCTGAAACCAGCAACTTGATCGATCTTCCCACTTGTGAACTCGACAAACTTGAAGAGATTGCTGACCTTGTTACCTCTGTTCTTTCGTCACCCATACGGAGAGAAAAGCTGGCGATGGCGTTGGAAAACGAGGGCTATATTAAAAAACTGCTGCAGCTCTTCCAAACCTGTGAGAACTTGGATAACACCGAAGGCTTACACCATTTGTACGAGATTATTCGGGGAATATTATTTCTCAATAAAGCAACTCTGTTTGAAGTGATGTTCTCAGATGAGTGCATTATGGATGTTGTGGGATGCCTAGAGTATGATCCTGCCTTGGCACTGCCCAAGAGACACCGGGAATTCCTAACCAAAACCGCAAAGTTTAAGGAAGTGATTCCTATAACAGACTCTGAACTTAGGCAAAAGATCCACCAAACGTACAGGGTACAGTACATTCAGGATGTCATCTTGCCCACCCCGTCAGTCTTTGAAGAGAATTTTCTTTCTACACTCACGTCGTTCATTTTCTTCAACAAAGTGGAAATCGTCAGCATGTTGCAGGTAACGTATATAATGAACACAACTAAAATGACACTTGCCTAAACATGCCTTTTAATAAGGTTGCCTCTGAGTAACCAGATGGTATAGCATATAAAATATAGAACTACAGAGCACACCACTACAAAATATGCAAAAGCTGTTAAATACACCTAACTTTGCGTAACCAATGGTGGAAATTTAGTTGCAATATGTGATCACATTGCATATGCCTGCCACGGCGCCAATGTGTCCCATTGCTGCTGGGCCCACTCTATGCCAACCTAATGTTTGCAGTATACCCACTTAATTGGAACTTGCACCCCAATGGGGCTCCCAGCAGATCAACGTCTTACATCTGTAATCTATTTTGTAGTGGTGGACTCCGAATTTTCTATATTTTGTACGAAACCTATATGTAAATCAAACCTGGTCTTTACTGGATACAGGAACCTGTTATTTGTTTTGTAAAGAAGACAGTCAACAGAACTCCGGCATACAGCAGTATTCTTATCAATGGATTTATTCCTTCACCACGGAACAGACAACGTTTTAACCCTAACCAGGTCTTTGTCAAATATGTTTTTTGTGTTAGAAATAGTTTCTGGAATTTTAGATGTGAGGCTATGCAAAGGTAGAAATAACACAATTGGGACCAACCAAATGCGCTACTGCTACGTAGAAGGGTGTACAATATATGGATTGCTCCTATATAAGCCAAAATAGAATGACATATAAAAAATGTGTCACGTGCTCCGAATCCTATAAACCTACATTCAAAAACTATTTTTTTTTCCCCCCTCTTATAAATGGCCATTGAGGTTTTAGGTTCACCACCACGTCAAGGCAAAATTCTTAGGTGGGATCCTAACCTAGAGAACAAAAAGTGCGAATAAATGTTGCAAAAGAAAAGTCTGTAAGGAGATACAAACCCAAACCAATAGGGAATCTCTAAAATGTGTTAAAGGGATATGCTATTGAAAAATAGTAGTTTTTTTTTTTTCCTTTTTATGTGATTTTTTTACTTACTTTTCACACGGAGCTCCTCCACTTCAGCTTAGGGACTCCCAAACCCAGAAGTCCCTGAAGCTTTTCTGTGTAATTTGCGCTTCTGTGCAACTTGCATAGAGTAGGAGCTAGGGATAGACCGATATCCATTTTTCCAGAGCCGATATTGCGTGCTGATATTCTGTACATTATGAATTATTTTTTTCCCCCTCTCAAAAATATCAATTTCTGCACAAATCTGGAATCATCTAAACATATTTAATAAAATTGTGAATATTACAACTGAGAAAAATAAAGTGATTGCAATAGAACTTGACTAGCTTTCCATAACAGAAAAATGGCAATAACAACCCCTATAAACCTCACACACGAAGGCTGGGGTCAGACCAGCGCACTTTTAACATGCGTTCTGGCGCACATAATTACGGCCGCACTAGCAGCAGATGATGGGCAATGACGGCCAATGTACGATGTACGGCCGCACAAAAGTCCAGCCGTGCAACGCAAGTGGAATTTGAACGCATTTTTTTGAGAACGCAGAACCACTAGTACTGACGTACTGAGTGCGCAGCTACGGCATAGCGGCGTGTGTGCGAGATTAGGAGATGTCAGACACTGCTAATGTCCAGCCTACATAACGTCCAGTCGCAAAAAGAGTTTTATTGACGATCCGTACAAAATCACGCCCGAAAATGCGCGTCGCCTGACCGTTTTTGCGCATTCCGTGAAAAAATACGTCAATGCGTTCGGACGCACTTTTTCACGTTCGCGGGGAAAAATGCTTTCGTCTGACCCTAGCCTAAACGTCACAACTAGACAGCTAAACACTATTTTCGGTTAAAGAATCACGGAGCTCAGTGTGATGGGTAACTCCCAGTAATGTGTGCTGTGTATGAGGTGGATCACAGAGCTCCACAGCAATAAAACTTCTACACAGCACACATTACTGTATCCCAGAACTCCCCAGTGCAGCATTATTTTACACTATAAGGTGTATAAAAAATGTAAATGAATTTTGTGTTTTGACTTGAGTTCCATCCCCAGGATATCGCATTATTACATGCACATTCTGAATAAGGCATGGCTTGACAAAGCCAGGAGCCTGGTAGCCACTGGCTCCTAGAATTTTACTCCTGGCTCCTAAAATTTCCAGTTAATTTTACACCAATCTAAAAGCAGTCTTTGGCATCTAAAAACATCTAGGGCTCTATTACATTCTTTGCGCAAATTTTAACGCGAGGGGCAAAACCCTTTGCGCTGAACGTCGTATTACAACATCTGCGCAAAAAATGCGCGTTAACGTCTAACGAGGGTGGACCTGCGCGAGCGTACTCTACTGCGCGTGTCCTATACTTAACATTGCGAACGCAAATGCATTTGTGTGCTGGTACACGCATGGTATTACAATCTATGCCCAGTTTTTAACACAGCGTTTGCGCGCATAATTTTAACTTCTTTTAAAAAGCTGGTGTTAATGGAAAATCTGAACGTCCTGGCCGAAACCAAATGCACCAGCCCAAACAAAGTATAGTTACACATTCTACACATACCCAAACAATAAAATTGAGACGTTGTATGTGTTTTTATAATTGCTGCAGCATATATACTCAGATTGATTTTGGCAGGTGCAAAAACTGAACTGGAGACAATTGTGGTTCTTAATTCTAATTGGCTGAATCGCGTGAAAAAATAGTCCGCACACCGATTTCTGCGCGCAACGTTAATGAGCGTGCGTTTTTGAGCGTCCGTTTTACACGCGCAATTTTTTTGACGGATGAAAAAATGCGCACGGATTGTAATACCAGAGTTAATTTACGTGCTTTAATGCTTTGCGCACAAATTAACGCAATGCGCAAGCTTTTTTGCGCAAAGAATGTAATAGAGCCCCTAGTTGGCTTCAATGTTTTTTTCCGGTCTCCTACATTTAATGTAAATATATCCAGCCCTGGTGTATATGAGGTGTATGTGTGTCTGCGTCTGCAGTGGGTAAATAGGGTGTCCAATGACAACAGAGCAAAGAAAATAAGTAAACAAATAAAACAATATCACGACGTCACAATGTACAGATGTTAACACAAATAATTATAAAAAGTAGATATGTTTGGCCGCTCAGAGATATAGATATATATTTGAAGCAACGGTCTACACTTCTAGGCTCAAAAAAGTAGCCAAAAGACCACATGCACAAAAAATACCTAACAGCAAAAAGCACCAGGTAACAAAGTGATAAATAAATAGAAGCCGCTAAAATCATAATTTGGGTTAGTACAAACCAACTCCCAAATGCAGAGGCAAGGTTCCCAACGTTTCGGCGAGGATTCTCCTTTATCAAGGCGAATCCTCGCTGAAACGTTGGCTCCTAACTTTTGTAGCTGGCTCCTAGATTTAAAAGCAAATTTGTCAAACCCTGGAATAAGGGATCCTCAGCCTGTTTCTGTGCTACACTTTGCATTACTCAATGTCTCTTGGAAATCGATTCATTTGTATAGAAAATACACAAAAGGTTTTTAACTGGAAAAAAACTGTAGTAGTTGAAAATGCTTCTCTATGGGTGACAAACTGAATAGTAACACCAAAAGCCACACAACTACCCATGATTATGTGTTGCTAATACAATAGACAAGCGATGCCTTGTGTGTCCTGGGTAGAAGAGGGGCCCAGAGCCCAGGTAATATAATGCAAACTCGTATCGTATCGTATTGCCTGCCGGCACAGGGTCTCCTTGGTGCCTGTGTTTTTGAGTCTCCAGATGCCCCCACTCCCAGGAAATTGTAGGCATCTAATTTCTTGCATTGCTTCATGTGCTTGTTCTTTATAACTCCTCAGTATTTTCCACTGATCAAAAGTGCTGATCCTTTGGAAAAGGGTTCAATCAATCAAGAGGCTCAGTAGATCGTGGCTCCTAGAATTTTACCCCTGGCTCTTAAATGTGTGTGGTTGTCCCCTACGTTTTTATACCAGTTTATGTTAAAATTGCAGGCTTTTTCCCTTCTTATGGTGCATATTTCCCAGAGTTGCCAAGAAAGTATTTTTAGGTATAAATACTGAAATATGTAAATATAACCAAATGTTAATGTTTTCAAAGTTTTACTACACAATGTATCTGGAATAATCATTTGCGTATCGTGGAAAATGTTATTCACAACCATTAGTGGTGCTGGCAATGGCATGCAATGACTTTTCGCTGCTTTTGATGATCACACACAAAAAGATAATACCACATCGCTACTCGTGAGTTTCCTGTTTGAGTGGGAAGCTTTTCTCCGTTGAATCAGATCTTAAAAGCGAGGCTATACCTCATTCTGTAAGTAAACAGTTTCTATAGATGTCGCTCTGATGATGCACTGGATCTGCATCTTTCCTGATACTTGGACATGCCTGGGGCGAGTTTACATCTTAATCTGGAGAAATGTAAATAAGATGACTGTGCCTTACTGGCGGGGGTCGTACGTGGTCTAAAATACTTTGCAACATTCAGTAGGGCATGACATATGGTGGTTTTATTTAGGAGCCAGGTAAAAATGCTATGGGGTGGGGGTGTTAAAATGTGCGAACTGGGGTTAAACCATCCTGACCTGCACTGGGCTCCTCTGTCACTTTATCCCTTTAGTTTCAGTTACAGAAAAAAAATAATTCCTTTGCTGGTCTCGCTCTGATGTGGCATGCTTACAGCATGTCATGTGACTACAGTGGAGCTGGACGCGTGAGCCATTCCAGTGACCATTGTGGACTTGTCTTGTTTCTCACGAGGACAAAGTCTGTATAAGTACGTATATACGTACGTACACCTCACCTCGTAGTGTCCCTTAACCTTTCTCTCATTGTGCCCACACCTCCAGCTTGTCACCTTGCACCCCAATCTCCCTTTCAACTTATCCCAGAACCCTCACATTGCATGTAACATTCCACTAGGGAGTGAATATAGTTATGCTACTTTCTTTTTTTATGCAAAAAATATTGTTCTGAACAAGTCTGTCATACATTGTAATTGTACAGCACATGACTTAACAAAGATACGTTAGGATTGCAGGATCCTTTTCCTGGGGGACCGTGCATTTTCTGTGGGAAAGGCGAAAAGAGGGTTGGCACTTGACTCTTCTCATAGCAAGGATGGATAGGGCTGGAGACTTGAAGTTTTGGGGGGGGGGGTATTTTTTTTAATTCTATCTGACCATTCATTTGCTTTTAACTAGCTTTGCTGGGCAAAACGTGACTCCCTCTCTGCCACTAACTCTGTCGTCTTTCCAGCTTAATACACTATGGTGCAATCCTGTTTACGCAGTCCCAAGAGCTTTCTTAGTCCGTCCCCCCCCCTTTTCGTAAGTGGGTTGCATCACTGTTAGTAGCAGCATGCGGCTCATGATGGCGTGAAGTTTAGTAATGTATATTTGTGTCGTCTCTCCCATTGTACAACGCTATGGAACTTGTTGGCGCTTTATAAATGTTTGTAACTAAGGCATGTCGCCACGGTAGTCGTTCCTCTCCACTACCGATTGAGTCACGCCGTGCTTTCCCTGTACTAAAATACTCTAGCTCAGGCACGTTCACTCACATCATTAGCCAGGACTAAAACACTGGGCCTTCCAGAGCCCTTGCTGCTGCTGTCGCCTTATCGGGGGATAAGTCTTTCTGGATTTTTTTTTATTTTTTTATTTCCATAGTCTTAATCTGTCTGATTCCAACAATCTTGTTCCTTCTCTGAGGGAATTATTCTGTGACCTGTAGTTTTCCTCAGAGTACTTGAAGCAGACACAGTAACATAGAATTGGATAAATCCAAGAGCCCGGTTGCCACAGGCGCCTCCGATTTTACCCAGGATTCATATATTTCTTTTGTTTTTCTTCTCATTTGTATAAAATATACATTGTTTGTCTTCTAAAAATGTAGTTTTCCTTAAGTCTCCTAAGCTTAAACTTGTCAAGTCCTGCAGTAACTTTATTAGAAGACACAGGGGTTTATCCATAGTGCCTCGGGGTTTCCCAAAGTCGCAGGCAACGGTAACCTCTGCATTTCACAAGAACTTCATCCAAACGGCAGCAGGGGAAGCTTCTCTTGCTGGGGTTTTGGTTTACTCCTTGTGAAACACAGATTTGTCACCATTGGAACCATGATTTTCTTCTTTGTTTGCAACTCTGGCAAACACCTGTTACTACAATAATCAAATGCGTTTATTGGTGCTCTAGCTTCTATATGGTAGCAGATAGTCTGAGGTGCTTTGTCGTGTTTAATATCCGTCTGTTCTCGCAGTTTTCTCCCCACTCTTGTGAGTTGTTTTATTTTTCTGGTCATAACATTCTCTGCAGTTTGGTGTTTGAAACGTTTGCGTGTGGTTCAAGTTTCTCTTAAGAACCGAAACGAGCCTATACCCCCCACGAACCTGCTTCAAGTCGGTAAATGGAACACTCTGAAAATGTCATATTTTGCTTCTCATTGCGGTCAATGATTCAATCCCCTTGACATTATAATCCACATCATACTGTCTATGTGAAGGATGCAGAAGAGAAGGTGACTCGGGTGCTACTTTTAGTGGATTTTGTGCTGGTTGGCAAGCTGCCAAGTTCAGCTGGCATGTTCTGAACTGGCTAAAACCTTGGAAGAACTCCCTAAATGGCTCTTCGTTGGGTCCTCATTCAGGTCTTCTATTTTTGGTCCCTCATTGCAATTACAGATAAAGCGTATGATCAGTCTGACACAAAATGCCATGTTGCCTCAGCAATAGAGGAACCACAAACCCCTTTCGTTCTGGTGCCAAGGGTCGCGATCATGGTTTCAGGGCAAACCTGTGGCAGAACGACGGACCTTGCAATGGACCCTGCAGTGGAGCTCTGAGATGTGGGGCTGATCCTCCAAAGCTTGCATGGTTGGAAAATGCAACGACACTTGATAAAACGTCCAGTCTTGCCTACATATTTTGCTTATGGTGGTCTTAAACTCTTCGTAAAAGCCCAAGGTATGACTGTAACTGAAGACCATCCTGCTTTAGACATGTTTTGTTATGATCATTTCTCTCCACGTGTTACACTGACTGAACCAAATGTATTCTTATTTGCAGATTTTATTATACAGCAAGTCAGGACTTAAGAGCCAGTGGCTACCTGGGTTTGTCAAGTTTTTTTTTTTTTTTTTTCTTCGATTTAAATCTACATACAAAACTATGACATTGGCTTCATGGATTTCTTACCCGCTCCACCTTCACTACTGAGACTGATTAAACTTGATCTTCAAAGAACCCGCTAGTGCCCCAATATCGAGTCCAGTCTCATCGTTTTGGAGCAATGCAAATAAATTTTCTTTATTGCAAATGGGCTCCAGAATGTGCCCTAAAAGTTTTGGCACCTCAGACATGACAGCTCGAGCCGCATGCTAAAACTGTTTAAGCAGCTTGAAATCCCTTTTTTGTGGGGTGTGGGGGGGGTTCTTTATTTGTTAAAGAAAAAAAAAACAGATCCCAAGCTGTATTAACCTCCCTGGCGGTCTATTTAGTCAGAAAAATCTTTGCTGAAAACGGTCAATTGTTGTTTTTTTTTTTTTTTTTTTTATGCCCCCTAGCGGCATTCAGAGTGTGGCTCGGGGTTAAATTCCTATGTTGGAAGCGGTAACCCCGAGCAACACTCAGGATGCCGCTGAATACATCACCGCTCCCTCGAAGTCCCCAGCTTCCTCCTCCCGGCGACCTCATTACTTCCTGGTTCCCTCCTCGCAAGCAGGAATCCAGGAAGTATGAGGCTGTGATCGCTGGAGGAGACTGCAGAGATCAGCGAGGGAGCGCACGGAGAGGTAATGTATACAGCCAGATTGTGTCTCGGGGTTACCGCTCTCAGCGGTGAAATTTAACCCCGAGACACACTCGGGAACACCGCCAGGGAGGTTATGGAGACTCAGATACTGAGTTTCCTTAGCCAGCAGATGGCACCATCTCCCTTTTTAAATATTGCATATATTTTGAAAATGTGCATAATTCTACAGATTTGTTCCCCTGGGTCCTGGCAGGGGTTTTATGGAAAATAAAATTGGTTGTCAATGGGGTTTAAAAAAAAAAAAACGAGAACTTATCATACAGGCAGGGCTATGTTTGTTTTATTTATGTCATCTGTTCGTGCTTTCCCATTGTAAAGCGCTACAGAATCTGTTGGCGCTGTATATGTACTTGTAACTGTTAATTTTACAAAAAAAATGTATGTAAGTTTTGTAAGTTTCTCAATGACCTTATGCCTTTTCTTTTAACAGGAAGATGAAAAGTTTTTGTCAGAAGTTTTTGCACAGTTAACAGATGAGGCAACAGACGATGACAAAAGACGTGAACTGGTGAGCTTTGGCTTATTTCGTACTGGTTTAAATCTGAATTTGTACAGGCGGCGATTAGTTACTGAAGAAGTAATAAACCTGTGAAAAGTAATTGTTTTCAAGCTCCTCAAATTGCTGGACCAATTGTGCAAAGTGTGATAAGTGTGATTTATATATTTGCTGATTTATTTGTGAGTGGCTTAATCCATTTCTTTTCCTTTTTTTAAAGGTGAATTTTTTCAAGGAGTTTTGTGCATTCTCACAGACTTTGCAGCCTCAAAACAGAGACGCGTTTTTCAAAACGTTGGCAAACTTGGGAATTCTTCCTGCCCTTGAAATTGTTATGGTAAAGTGTTTATGGTGGTTTTTTTTTTATTGTACCTGCTAGCATCAATATTCCCCTAAAATATAAAAAGTATACCTTTTCCTGGAGACAGTGAGAATTTATTTTCTCCAAATGAGTACTCTGCTAAATTTACACAACAGGATCCATTTTCTTAAACCTGTCAATTTTCTCAATGGAAGAAGGTTGTATTTTAGCTTTTATTTCATTGAAAGGGTCGCTCTACTCACACCTCAAACTACAGCCCTCAGATGTTGCTGAACTAAAACTCCCATGATGCTCTTGCAATATTTTGCGTTCAAATGGGTTAATTCACAAACCACTGAAACTGCAAGCAATTTCAGTGCACTTTGGTGACTCTATTTAACCAAAAATGGGGGAAGTTTGCAAATTAGCTAGTGGTCTCCGTATTTTGCTGAAATTGGAGTCGTCGAATTGGTGAATTCCACCAAACGGAGAAAATCTTTTATTTTCCTAACAGGAGTTTAAATGTGTCAAAATAATAAAACGGTCCCTTGAGACAACATTTTGTTGTATTCTTTAAAAGAAAAGAAAAAATGTCTTCTTACAAAATCAATGGGTTTTGTAAGCAATAAAAACTGTCTAAAATGGAATATCTTTTTACATTAATTTTTTTCTTATTACATTCAAACTTGTGGGAAACGCCTGTTTAAACCTGTAGAATTGTAACACCGACAATCGGGGCATTTTGGTACAATTTGGCATTTTGTGAATAGAAGACATGATGGTCTATGCAACAATTTTGGTGTTGCCCAATTGCACCATCTTTCACTGTCTATTCACCTGTATTTGACTAATTGAGAACTTTGTGAATGGAAGAATTGTCACAAAGTTGCCCCGAACAGTGAAATTCACAATTCGGGGCCAATTTGGAGGTTAGTGAATAACCCATAAAGTGTTGTGGGAATTGTAGCCCATCAACCTTTGGGGACACAGAATTTGACAGCCCTGCTCTACACCGTGTGACCTCTCAATCTCGTTGGGGTAGTCACTGCTCGAAGCTCCCTCTTCCACCGGGGGGGGCCCTCAGATTCCAGAGTGCAGGGCATAGGCGTGCGCAGCCTATTACATTAGGGTGTGCACCCAAAAGTGTGTGTGTGTGTGTGTGTGTGTATATATATATGTGTGTGTTTCTGCTCCGGCACGAACCTGTATCAACTTTGATAAAGGCTCTCGCTGGAGTCGAAACGTTCTTTTTAAATGTTGGGGCAATAAAGGAAACTATTAATGAAGTCCTCGAGTGCATCCTCTCTTCGTTATGGTACGTATGCTCACACGGATAAACAGCACCGATAAACCGCACATACAGTAATGTGTGGTGTGTATGATCGTATCACAAAGCTTCACAGCCATAAAACTCACAATAATGTGCGGTGTGTATTACTGTATCACAGAGCTGCACAGCAATAAAACTCAGTAGGTGCAGGGTGTATGAGCGTATCACAGAGCTGCACAGCAATGAAGCTTGTCTTTCAAATGTAGCGTTAGTCCAATAAAAAAGTGATCACTACCTACTGAGATATAGATGTATGTATCTATATATCCCCAAATTTCAGCACTCACGCCTCCAAGTATCCTCTGACTCTTTTTGCCTCGGTGCTGTTTATCCGTGTGAGCATACGTACCATAAACAGCACCGAGGCAAAAAGAGTCAGAGGATACTTGTGGGAGGCGTGAGTGCTGAAATTTGGGGATATATAGATACATACATCGATATATATCCGTAGGTAGTGATCGCTTTTTTTATTGGACTAACGGTACATTTGAAAGACAAGCTTTATTGCTGTGCAGCTCTGTGATACAGTAATACACACCGCACATTATTTTGAGTTTTATTGCTGTGAAGCTTTGTGATACGATCATACACACCGCACATTACTGTATCACAGAGCTCCACAGCAATAAAACTCACAGTAATGTGCTATGTGAGCGTATCAGAGCTCCACAGCAATATAACTCATACACACTGCACATTACTGGGAGTTATATTGCTGTGGAGCTCTGCGATACGCTCATACACACCGCACATTACTGTATCACAGAGCTCCACAGCAATAAAACCCACAGTAATGTTCACTGCAGCTGGAACCTGGTTTGGACTCTCTGCAGTCAGTAGGGACAGGACAAGTGGGAGATTTTTCAGTTAGCAGACAGATAGCTATTGATGGAGTAAGGGTAGGTAGGTGTAAATACATAGAAAAAATACAAATAGTTGCAATAAACAAAGGAAATTGAGGGAAATATAGGATAGAATAATAAGGATCCCTTCCCTTCTCCATACTCACTGGCCTTCATGGTCACTGCCGACTCCCCCAGGCCGCTTTCTCCTTGTCCTAGCGGTAGGCTTTCTTCACTATTGTTTATTTGTCTGCCTTCTTTCTTTCTCTGCTTTTCTTTGTATTTTCTTTCGCCCTGTAATCTTTCTGCATTCTTTCTTTCTCTGTATTGTTTCTTTTTTGTTCAGTATTTTATGTCACTGAAATCTTTTCTTTCTCTCCATATTTATTTCTTTCTGCACCCATTCTTTTACTGTATTCTTTCTCTCTGCATTCTTTCATTCTGTTTTCTTTCTGTCTCCTTTCTTTCTTTTTGTATGCTTTCTTTCATTTGCATTTCTTGCTCTATGTATTCTGTCAGGGTTATTCAGAGAAAGGTGAAAAACAGGGGAAATGGCAAGAGAAGAGAACAATCTAGAACAAATAGCCGATTTGGAAAGTGAAATACATGGGAGAATTTTTCTGGCTTGGCTATTTTGATCTCATATTTTCACTTCTCCAGTCATTCTCCTGAGGTTCACTTTTCTTTGAATAGACCTGTAAATCTCTGCATTCTTTCTTTCTGTACTTATTCATTCTCTGTATTTCTCCCTCCTTGCTTTTAGTTCTGTATTTATGCATTCATTCTCTGTATTCATTCATTCTCTGCATTTCTTCCGCCTTGCTTTCTTTCTGTATTCATTCATTCTCTGTATTTCTACCGCCTTACTTTCTTTCTTTCTCTCTGCATGCTTTCTTTCTGTATTCATTCATTCTCTGCATTTCTCCCTCCTTGCTTTCTTTCTCTCTGGTATTCATTCATTCTCTGTATTTCCCCCTTGCTTTCTTTCTCTGTAGTCATTCAGTCACTAATTTTCCCTCCTTACTTTCTTTCTCTCTGCATTCTTATTGTATTTTTCTCTCTGAAGTCTTTATCTCTGCATCTCTTCTTTCTACATGGTTTTACTCTGTGTGACCTTTTTGCTGTGTGTGTTCTCTTTCCCCCTGTTGCCAGTGATCTGAGGGTCTGATGTGTCGGTGCTGGGGAGCAGCCAGAATGCCACTGCCTGGTGCATCTGAGCTCCCTGGAGCAGCCAGGCTTAACTATTTTACTGGCAGTGGCATAATTTTAAAAAAGTGCATCCTTACCCTCAGTGACACAGGGCCAACTGCTGCTTCTCCTGTGGACCCTCTGATGTTTATTCTGCTCCTTCTCCCTCCTCGCTGTACTATTTCCCCCCAGCATCGCAGGAGGGTGCAGGAAGATGGGAAATAGCAAGCAGGCCAGGAGGTACCCGCCGGCCTCTACTGCCTGTCACTGGGCATTCAAAAGCCCCTGAGTTCTACCCAGAGCAGCTGCCAAGCCTGCCCCTGCATCTCACCGGGGATTTCAAGACACACGGGCAGGGGCGTGTCTGCTGCTGACCCAGCAGCGTTACGGAGTCCTCCAGAGCAGCTGTCAGCGATGAGCGCTGGAGCTGCAGGTTCTAATCCAGAGGCTGCCATGAAAAAAAAAAGCTGCCTGATTAGGGTGTGCCCAGGCACACCCGGCACACCCCGTGCACACGCCTATGGTGCAGGGCTTAGTCCTGCCAAGAAACCGAGCACTGAACTCAGGTTTTGGGGCTTCAGGAAACTTCCACCAGTGACTTTCAATGATTTCCGGGCATTACAAGCCAATGGTATGACTTTAGCATTCAGCCCTCCTGCGGTCACATGACATTCTGCTTCTGGCGGCATGTCCTGTCCAGCGGTACTTGATGATGGGAGACCGTGTGAGGTTTTTAAGGGGAAGATGGCAGGGGTTATGCACAGGAGGAGATAATGTTCCACTCCTTCTATTGTAACCCTATAATTTTCCCTGCCTCCTTTTTAACCTTGTAGTATCCCTGCTCCCTTTTTGAACCCTTTAATACCCCTTTCACATTTTAACCCTGTAGTATCCCTTTAATAAACTTTCTTAATGCTGTGTTTCCCATTTTGTGTTCTATTGTATGAGAAGTGCTATTGTGCTGATGTTTATGGATCTTTTTTTCCTTCATACAGGGTATGGATGATTTGCAAGTGAGGGCAGCTGCTACAGATATATTTTCTTATCTGGTAGAATTCAGTCCATCCATGGTTCGAGAGTTTGTAATGCAAGAAGCCCAGCAGAGTGATGATGTAAGAAAACTTCAATCTTCTAAATTGATTACTGCGTAGTTATGTCATATATTCATATAACAAGGTTTTGTTCTGAGATACTGCCGCATCATGATTAACTCTCAGATAACCGCTCTGTATAACAAAATGTTATAAAGGAAAATCTGAAGTACATATTTTTGAATCGGTATTAGGAGGCTTTGTTTTGAAGCAGATCATGTGTTACGGTTTACTTCTGTGTCACAATGACTGACATGATCTGATCATATAGTGTGGACTGTCCCAGATATATGTAGCATGAACTGCACATACATGCAGAGTTACATATTACACAGCATGAAGCATAACGGACAGCGACGACTAGTGGTGCTGCCAGTAGCTCTTATCGTTTCCTTTCTATTTCTGGTTGATTAGCTAATAGATCTGGTGACATAGAGCCACTAAAGTTTAGTACAGGGGTCAGCAACTTTTGACATCCAGGGGCTCTATTCCATAGTGAACACTAACTGTATTGTTCGGATATGTAACGGTTAATGCTAGGATACGTGACTTTAATGCACACACCCCCCCCCCCCCCGCCCCAATATTATCTCCTAACGCTAAACATTACAAATCTGTTAGTGCATCGGTGATTGTGCTAGCACCCCCCTCCCCCCAATAAATCCGATGCTCACCTCTCATACTGCGCTGAGAACAGTGGCCCTGGTCGCAAGCAAATAGTCCAATCGCAGCACTACCGCGAGTATCACAGAGGGTAGTGCTTTGTTCCGGAGCAGGGAGCCGTGGTAGTGCCTGCCCCGGGATCTAAAGCAAAAATGGGGATGCCACATGTTTTCCCCGATAGCATCCCCATTTTAACATAAGGAATGTAATCTAGTTCCAGATGTTTTGTAGCTAGGTTTCCCTCAAGGGAGATGTAGTTCAAAAACCTCTGGCAGCTCAAAATTGCTGACCCCTTGTTTAGTGGCCTGTACTGCATTTTCTCATCAGCAGCTTGCTATTACGGTTTCATCCAGTATAGTTTATTCAGATTATATTGCCACAGACAGGCTTTTATGTGGGTCCCAGTAACCTCCTTTATACACCTAGAACCTGCATCAATTCTAATTTTGCATTGCGAACAAATAGTAGACTATTAGCAACAGAGTTTGCATATATTTTTCTAGCTTGGTAGTTTTGCTTCTGAACACATTTCCTATTTGACAATGTGACCTGCTACTTAATATACGTATATATGACCCAGGACATACTTGAAAACGAGAGAAATCTCAATGTATCCTTCCTGGTAAAATACTTTATAAATAAATATATTCCTCAATTTGTAGGGACTAATAGATTCTATGAAAGAAATCCAGGCAGATAATACAAAGATCTGCCTTCATCCAGGACATTCTTAGACCAGTTTCTGACTTCGTTTTTGTTTCTGCAGGACATTCTTCTGATTAATGTTGTAATCGAGCAAATGATTTGTGATACTGACCCAGAGCTTGGAGGAGCCGTTCAGTTGATGGGACTTCTGAGAACCCTGATTGACCCAGAGAACATGTTAGCAACAGCTAATGTAAGAACCTGCACATGGGTAAAAGCAGCTTTACTTTTTTGGAACACACATTTTCTTTGTTTAAATTTTAGAATTTAAAACTAGTAGTAAACCTTAAACTGTGTTTAATCCTTTTTTTTGATTGGAGAGTAATAAAAATATATTATTTTTATTTTATCACAGAAAGCAGAAAAGAGTGAATTCTTGAATTTCTTCTACAACCATTGTATGCATGTTCTTACTGCACCTCTCCTAGCGAACACGTCAGAAGACAAAATGGAGAAAGGTATGGGAACATCAGTCTACCTGAAGTCAATTCTGCTGATGTGCATGTAGGAAAATGTCCTGTTCAGTAATATTCTTCTTCTTACGAAGACCGATAACTTTGGAACAAAAGATACAAGTGTTTATAAAGCGTTAACACGTTCCGTAGCGCTGTACAATGGGTGAGACAGAATAATAAATATACATACAAGTTACACATACAGAACAATAGGAGAGGGCACCCTGCTCGAGCGCTTACAATCTAAGAGGAGAGAAATGGGGACATACAATTAACTGCAGTCGAGTTTACTTAATCTGTAAAAGCTCGTGCAGGAGCCCTGGCTTAATTAAACTCAATCCAGACTTCTTCTAGAGCAATGCAAAGGAATTTCAGGTTATTGCAACTGAAATTCACTTGCAATTGGACTCCTGAACATGCCCCTAACATTTCAACGCATCATACATGGTGATACAAAGAAATTGTTTGAAAAGCTTTTGAGTCCATTTTTTTTCCTCCATGGAACCAAGTTGTAATAAACATATATAATAGTGCTTATTTTCCAGCGGACCTAGCCCTCTGAATAGGGCTTACTGAAGTAAAGTTGTACAGAAGAAACACGTATAGTTTCACTGAAGTGATTTCCAATAAAATCACTGGGTCCTGCAAGTGGTTTTACGGATAATCCCATGGTAGTGATGTGGTTAGCAGACTTTCTAAAATGTTCTATTCTGGGTTACTTGGGGTGTTTATTGCATTTGTGTGATTTAATGCGCTGTGATGGTGTCTTCCTTTTTGTTTTTTTTGTTCTGGTAAATCATAAATATATATTGTGATATAGCCACTGGACACCGGGATCTGTGTTTCCTGCCTTTTTTTTTTTATTGGGCAGCCACGGTACATGCAGAGTACACCATAAATATAAATCAAAAGCCTACTCCTTATGCGGAGTCTAACTAAACATTTGTCTCCCCTCACTACAACATTGGGTGGCTAAACTGCTTACCAATAAGCAAAACAAGATAACATGTACTTTACTTAGTAACCTCAGGGTTTTGTCTCCTCTGCTGCACAAAGACTGCCCTCTCGGAGGGAATCACTGCTCCTATAAAGGCAGGGCATTCTTAATCAGGCATCAGTTGATAATTATCCCTATAGGGGTAAAGGGCCGTCTCCATCCGTCTGCTAATACAACTGCTCTATTACCCTGCCCCTACTCACATTGTCGTATTATATATTCAATGAGAACTCCTTCCGTATTTCAGTTTAGTGCCCAGTGCTTGCAATGCAAAGATATAGGAAAAATCGCTCTCTTTGGACGACTTTAAATGCTTATTATAATCATAAAAGGGAGATGTTTCAGTCCACTAGCCGTGGACTTTCATCAGGAAAATTACAACAGCATACATATCCTATTTTTAATCCTACATATATATATCACAGATTGCAAAAAACGTAATGTGACACTATCAAGCTTTGTACTGGTGTGTGACACCATAGCAGGTTGGGCTTTCCCATTCCTAAACTACTATTGCAAAATCCCCGCCCCTCTGTGTCTAAAGCTGTTATCTTTTTAGTTGGAGACTTTTTGTTTCGCCTAATTCTCGTAAAAACACAAAGCCTATTTATAGGAAGGATAAAACATGTGCAGTGAAGAACCGTAGGAAAAACAACTCCTCTGCCCTTTCAGGAGACTTCCCAAATGTTTGTACACATATGTTTACATCATACCCTAATCCAGGGCTGCCGTCAAATAATGTGGCCCTTGTTCCACAGCATCCCATTTTAGTAAACCTATTAATAGTAAGCATTTGCCTCCCCTTCTGGTTAGAGTGATCTTACAGGCCCCACATGCCGCGGCCCACTGGGATATTTGTTGGTATCTTGGTGTGCTAGTCCTGGGTGGCAGGAGAGACCCTTAAATCTGTTTTACTTAGACATGCTGAACAGGGTTTGACCAGGGCCCTCTGGAGCCACTAGGCCCCTGAATATGTCATGGGCTGTCACTCCCTGATGACTGCCCTGCTCTGATCTATTCCGCTTCAGTGCACACAAATCCTACCGATACCTTTTTGGGAAAGCCATAATTGGTAACACAACACTTTTATGTTCTTCAGAGAAGACGTTTGCCTTGTTGGATTTAAGTTATATTTTGTGTGAAGAGCAAGCTGTAAATTTTAAAGCTGGGATTGCTAATTTTTGTGTCTTGTGCTGGTTTCAGATGCAGTTGAATCCACCGACAGTAGCACAATCTGCCCTGGTAAGTTTTTAAGTTTCATAAG
The DNA here is from genome assembly GCA_009667805.1 of Leptobrachium leishanense. Taxonomy (NCBI): domain Eukaryota; kingdom Metazoa; phylum Chordata; class Amphibia; order Anura; family Megophryidae; genus Leptobrachium; species Leptobrachium leishanense. The sequence goes on along the minus strand of CM019066.1, from coordinate 316,535,920 downwards.
CGTTGCTGCAGCAGTTTAATAAATCATGGGTGACCCAATTCCACTCAAGCCGTTTAATAGCAACTCACAAATGCATAACTTGCGCTCGAGCCGTTATTCTTTTGTGGTGTGCTGCAAATTGCTTCTTACGATGGAACCGCTATATTTTGAAGTTGCTGATCGATACCATTGCAAGCTCTGCCCTTAGGACTCCATAGAGCCAATGTGGGCTGCTCATGCATGCTGGGTCATGCAGAGAAAGCAGGGAACTATTTGTTCAGTGTTTTGCTATCTGCACAGAGGAAGCGGCACGTTGCACCATCCTCTGCATCACGCTGTCTGGGGTACAGTTAGAATTTTTTTATATCCTTTTTTTAAATTGAAGCGTTAAAGGAACACTCTAATAAAAAGAATCACCCCCCCCCCCCGTTTTTTAATCCTAACCTATCCCTATTCCCTTAATAAATCGTTATTTTTTGTTTTTGTAACTGTAATACTTACCTAAAATCCTCTTGTTTCCAGCGGGGGGGGGGGGGGTGTGGTGTGTGTGTGTGTGTTTTTTTTATATACTCACCTCCCTCCTCTTCCGCTCCCGTCCTGCTTCTTGGCTTCTGGTTTACGTGGGAAGCGCGCATGCGCGCCTCACGTAAGCCAGCCAATCGGCAGGCTTCCTCCCGGCTCCCTCTGAGGATTAGTGTTGCGCGCAAGAGGATGCGCGCAACACTAACCCTCAGAGGGAGCCGCCAGCTTCTGCGGTGAGTTGGAGACGTCATCGCGCTGAAAGCGCGATGACGTCTCCTACTCGGCAAAAGTCGGCAGAAGCGGGAAATATGATTCCCACTCTGCTGACTGACAGCTGGGAGGGCGGAGTAAACTCCTCCACCTCTCTTCTGTTTTCAGCATTTTCTGCTGAGCGGAGGGAGGGGGGACAGAGGGCAGGATACTCCGGGCATCGTGACCATCTAAAATAGCTTAGGTGGTCATGTTGCTTAGAGTATCCCTTTTTAAGGGTGTTTCCAGAGTTAAAAATCACTTAACACCAGGCTCTGAGAGTCTGTATTCTTTCAGGAATACCCGCTGATGCCGAGAACAGTGAGGCACCATGGAATAGCTCACCGTTTTTGCTTGGAGTCATTAGAAATGGATCCTATACCTTTATAAAGGTGGCAATAATATACAATAAGGAGACCATTGAAAAAGCTAATGACTGGAGCCTTAAGTTTAAGGGCTGCCGGAACAGGGCCCGTAGTTTGCACAGCCTTGCTAGGGAAAGCAGTATGTTTAAAAAAATATTCTAACGGGGGGGGAGACATATCTGCATAGTGTCTAAATCTGAACAAACCTTCAATTACCTTTCCCCCCCCCCCCCCGCTTTATTTGAGTTTGAGCTTTACTGGTGTTTTTGTCTTTCTCAGATAATTATCAAACTGCTCAACTGCTTGCCTTAATTTTGGAATTGCTCACATTTTGTGTGGAGCACCACACATACCACATTAAAAACTACATCATGAACAAGGATCTGCTCAGGAGAGTGCTAATCCTAATGAACTCAAAGCATACATTTTTGGCCCTATGTAAGTCTGCACAATGTTGTGTTTATACTGGTAAACTATACCCCATGCATTTTGATATATAAGGAGTTATCCGCTGACCATCGTTCTATAATTATTATACTTTATAGCGCCAGAATATTCTGCAGCGCTGAATGAGTGATGGCTTAACTTTGGCAAATTATGAAGTATGACAACGCTACAGTGAATTCACTATTTAGGGACCCGAAATGCACATTGCTTTAATTTTTACGATCTCAAATGTAGTTTGTGATGTACTTGTCTAGCATAGTTCATATTGTAGTCTCTATTATTCAGTGTCCTCTTCAATGTCGTTTTAATCAGTGTTTCTGTCAGAGTTCTCTAGCATTATTTTTTCTTCCCACCCCCCCTTTCCATCCTTCTCCCCCCCCCTTTCCATCCTTCCCCCCCCCTTTCCATCCTCCCCCCCCCCTTTCCATCCTCCCCCCCTTTCCATCCTCCCCCCCCCTTTCCATCCTCCCCCCCCCTTTCCATCCTCCCCCCCCCTTTCCATCCTTCCCCCCCCCCCTTTCCATCCTTTTCCCCCCCTTCCCCCCCCCCCCTGGAAATCAAAGTGTGTTTACTAAATCTACAATTCTATTAACCTGCTTTTTTCTTTATAAAAAAGGTGCATTACGTTTCATGAGGAGGATAATTGGCTTAAAAGATGAATTCTACAACAGATATATTATAAAGGGTAACCTTTTTGAGCCAGTTATTAATGCGCTTGTGGATAATGGAACCAGATACAATCTGTTGAACTCTGCAATAATTGAACTATTTGAATTCATTAGAGTGGTGAGTACTGTATTTTAACACCATAAATATTAGTTTTGTCTATATTATTATTTATACTCCAATTTGTAATATGAGAAGTCATATACGTCAATTTCTCTTTCATAAAATTTTGGACCCAGGGATTTCTGTGCTATGGACTCAGACTAGAAGTTATGAATTACTGTGTGAAATTCTTAGTCTTAATGTTTTCAGTTTGCTACCACAGTTTTATTCTGTTATGCAGCTGTTCTGATTTTCTTGTGGAGGTTTTGTGAATACCGGTAATTATTATTAAATGGTACAATTGGCTTTTCTTGAATTTTTACAGGAGGACATCAAATCTCTGACATCACACATAGTAGATAACTTTTATAAGGCACTTGAGCCCATTGAGTATGTTCAGACCTTTAAGGGATTAAAGACAAAGTATGAACAGGAGAAAGATCGCCAAAACCAGAAATTGAGCAGGTATTGATTATTTAACTTACGGGTTGTTATCCATATGTGGTTAGTTTGTTTGACACAACTACTACACAAGCCTCTTTGCATTTTAACAGTGTTACTGGGCATAGATGAGTCAGAAGTCAATCTCTTTCAGAAATCTTATTTATGACTATCATCCACCTCCTCTACAATCTATTTGATTTTTCAATGCAATATCAAAATTACACGTGTAACAGATCTGTACCCCGACTGGGTCGCATCAGTTTCTGCCACTTTGCTGGACCCCTGCTCTCCCACCAGCAGTCTTTTGCGCCTTTCGCTTAAGGACGGGTACACGCAAAGAGCGTTAATCGCATTCCCCAGATATGGGGCCACACACAAATCTGGAGGTTTAGATAGAACAGACAGCAACAACCGGGACTGAGCCTTTAATGAAATATATGCCAGGAGGAGCCTGGCGTCCAGTGAAAAATGACACTGTCGTCTTCTGCACTTCATCATAATCCCTTCCCTAGAATATTACTGTTAAGGTTCTGTGTTCTGCTTTCCATATCAGAGTATGGGACATAATTAGACCAGGGACAGATATTGGGATTAGTATTGCTCAACATTTGACAAACAAGATAGACCAATATCCATTCAAACCTTTTAATATACACATTCCAGATAGGGGGAGTTGGAAAAGACGAATGTGACCTACACAGTAATCCTAACGGATACATATAGACAATAACAGTATTCCTATATAGATTAAGCAAATGCCCTGCAGGTGCAATGTGACTGCAACATTGGAGGGGCAGGGAAATAATCTAGACCATCAGGCCTGCACCTCCCAGATACATCTCTAGGCCTATGTACCCAAAGTTCAAAGTGACACACGTCACAGCCAGTAACTAGTGTTAGTTCATCTTTCGTTCACTCGTTTCCATGGTTCTCTAAAGCCAAAAACAAGATGTCAGTTTCAATTTTGAATGAAGCTGTGCAATAATTGTTTATAGTTTATAATCTAAGATGCCTGCATGTGCAGAACTGATCCATCGGCTTCCTTTCTCAAGACGCCAGCTATCCCCAGAGGTCTGACAGAGGGTCACACCAGCAGACATCACTAGTGACCAATCTGGTAATCGACTGCCAGGAAAATCAAAATCTCCGCTGCCTGTTGAAGGGTGTGTGGGCAGAGGAAACTCCTGTGCTTCACACAGTGCTTTCTCGAAATCTGCACCTGATTTTGGGGGGGGGGGGACTCCACACAGGCTGACTAGCGTTTTAAAGTAAAGTGTTCAGGATGTATTGAGTGTCTTTTTTAAAACGTAAACCTAAGTGTATTGAACACGCTCTCTGCTTAATAAAGATTCTAACTCAAAACCCCTAATGTTAGCTTTTGTTGATGAAGCAAGAATTGAATTTACAACTTCTTGGTTTTATTGTCCTTTTACAGCGTTCCATCCATATTACGCACAAACAGGTACCGTAGGGATGCGAGAGCCCTAGAAGAAGATGAAGAGTTGTGGTTCAATGAAGATGAGGAGGAAGAAGGAGAAGCTGTTGTACCTCCTGTTGAAAAATCAAAAGCAGAAGATGATTTTCCTGACAGTTACGAAAAATTCATGGAAACAAAAAAAGGTATGTTTTACTTTAGTATCTCACCAACACCTACTGCACCTCCAAGCAGTGCTGCTCTTTATAAAAGGACTCCAGTATCCATTGCAAAGATTTTGCAGGAAGGAAATATTCAAACTTGAGTCTGTGTAGTGACTGCTTATAATTTTATTAATATACTGTACTGAAATTTGCCTTCAGAAACTGCTTACGCTTTGTATATTTTTTCCACTAAGGTAACCGTGTAATTGGAATAGAGGTAGTAGCTTTTTTCTGGAATGCTCAGGACTCAGAGCATTCTGGATTTCAGATTCTTCCAGATTTCAGAATTCACAATGTTTTAGAGGAAGAACAATGCAAGGAGCGTCCGTGATCTCCTTACTGCTGCAGCTCCCAGCATGTGCTCTGCGGCCCTTCTTCATGGAGATGATGCACAGTCATCATGTATATGCTGGGGCTGCCCAGTGGCTCTCGTCGTGTGTCCCGGTCCGCTGCAGCACTCGAGCCTGATTCCCAATCAGCAGCATGTGTCCAGAGCGCCAGATTCAGAAGTGGTGACATTTTGACAACTCTGCAGATTCTGATTTTTGGAGTCTTCTAGATTTTAAAATTCCAGATAAGGGGTGCTCGAATATATGCGCACAGGTTTGTCTTGCATTAATATCTTTGTCATATTGCAAATAATTTACTATTTATTGACAAAGGCTGGATATCACAATCCTGGAGCCACCCAAGTCACACAGATTATATAAATTGAAGACGCCTGTCCTTCTATAGTCTGGTCACGGTTTCTGTGAGGCACATGGTAATCTAAAGATCTATGTAACCGTTACTCCATTGGAATTATTCTACTTATTATTCCAAAGGTAATTCCTATTTTTTATTTTTTTTGTCTCGTTTGCTGGTAAATAGCTAAAGAGAGTGAAGATAAGGAGAATCTTCCGAAGAGGACGGCTGTAGGAGGATTTAAGTTCACCTTCTCTCACTCTGCAAGTGCAGCTAATGGTGCAAATAGTGCTAACAGCAAGTCCGTGGCAGCTCAAACACCACCAGCGGGGTCTAATGGCTCTTCTTCAAAAAATACGAACTTGGCCACCACAGTGACATCTGCTAAGGTGAGATCCATTGCCTGTATTTGAAGATCAGGACAATTTCCTGAGACCAAATCCAACCACAATTACAATGATTGGCTCATCGGAATGCTTTGCCTCCAGCTGGAACACTCTGTCGAAGTTTGCGCTTTATTATCAACACCTCGCAACATAAAGCTGGTTAACATGTCTGCGCACCTAGGGTTTTTTCTGTTTTTGTTTTTTTTGTTCTTTCCTTGTAGTAATCCAGTCCTTAACTTAAGCATTTATGATTTCTTTTTTTTTATTAAACTTTGCGATGCAAGAAAATCAAATGAATCCTCAGTTTGTTATGAGGTCACTTTTTAAAAATCCCCTGTGTTCCCAAAGTGGGAAATAAAATGAGTGCATTTTGGCGATAGGGTTTTTTTTTCTTCTATCATTAACATTTAGAACGTTTTCCATAAAGCCTTGCTTTGCATGCATGTTACAGGCATTTAAAGACCAAGGGCTGTTATGTAAACAGCCACACCTAAAGGTAAACCTGATTGCTCAACTTCCAAAACCCTTAAAATCAATTGAGCCGAGCTCTGCTTAAGTATACACTAGGCTTGTAATATAGTGGCAAGTTAGTGGTTTCTTGTCAGTCTTGTGTAACTTATTTGTTTTGTCTCTTAAAATCTCCTGATCTTAAAAATAATTTTTTTGTTGTTTGTTAGCAGGGGAGTCTAATTGGTTTAGTGGATTACCCTGATGATGAAGAGGAGGAGGAGGAAGAAGATTCATCCCCAAGAAAAAGACCACGTCTTGGATCGTAAAAAGATACTGACACAAATTAAGTTGTGCATTTCAGTAATAATGCAAACAACTGATGTTGGAGCGTAGTGATCTGAAAGCTTTCTCCCTTGAATACATATGGAAGTAGCCAAACGCCACTAAAAGGGTGTAAATGCCAAGCTTTCATGAAGCCCTTCTAGTGTTCAAGAAGCCTTGTAGGCATTCAAACTGATGGATTAGCTATGAAAACCTAGGTGACTGCTTCAAAGCAATCGGCATCTTTTTAGGTTTTTAGAAGGGGGCACTGAAAGGTGGAATTTAACAAGACCGTATATATATAAATATATAAATATATTTTTTTTCTTTTATGTTGAAGGGATGCCCCAGGATGTATATCAACCAGAACAATAAAAAGATGCTTTAAGTTGCACACCCAGTAATCTTAATTTTGTAATGGTGCTGGCCATAGTGTTTTATCAATTGCCTATTTTATAAAATCAACTGAAGGGAAACTAAATCTGTTATTAAAGAAAAATGAAAATAAAACCTCGGGACCATTCTTTGTAAATTTCATTACTGTCTACAGCAGTAGGGATTGGGGGGGGGAGGGGGTACACCGCATTGTAGTGCATGTTACATTTTAAACCATAAGAGATAACTTTGTGTTTTTTTAATTTAAAATACATAAAAGAAACAACTGAATAACGTCTGGACAGATGTAATTTGCAGGCCGTCCTCTGCACTGCACTCCCAGAAATACTGATGCCAAGGATCAGTAGCTTCCATAATCTCTCTGGAAACTGCCCGGTGACCTCAAAACCAGTGCCTCAATCTCTTGCAGTGTTACACTTTGTGTTATGTATGTGAACCTTTTTTTTTTCCCTTCCTTGTTCTAACAACGGTCTCTTTTTGGCAGTGCCATCCATGCTGTGGTTTGAAAGTCGTTCGGATTTTACAAAATAGCTTCAAATTCTAGACGGTAGCTAAAAAAAAATTTACTATACCAAAGGGTTAAACCATCCAGCAACAAACGCTAATACATTTACTGACATTGAGCAGGAATTTCTGACTAACGGAACCTAAAATGTGAGGAAGGCTGACGCATCACATCATTAGATATGTGACGCGAAGGCTGTTTTTATGACCTCTTTTTTTAGAAAGTTATTCACTTTACATTCCATGGATGTAAACAGGAAAAAAAAACAAATATACAAATGGAAAACGGAGTTGGGGGGGAAAACATTGGCTTTACTCTGAAAAAGCAGCCCATGTACTGTAAATATTTAAAAATTCACCCATATGTGATCTGAGATCATGCTGGTGAAACGCTCACCTAATAACCATTCTAGGAATAATAATCGTAATAAACCCCTACCAGCTCTACACCGATTTGCCCTGTAATGCTTTTATGGGTCCATTTCTTCTTAGAAATAGATTAAAGTGGTTTCCTGCTTTTCGAAGAATAAAATATTTTTTTTGTAGTTCATTTTAAATTTAGCTTCTTTTTTTTTTCCTGAAAGATGGGCTCTCTGTAGATATGAAATCTAGATTTTTGTTTTTCCTTCCTCCATAAAACAGAAGTTTATTTTGTATTAAATACCACTGTACTTGTTTTACACCATTTGTATACACGTGGTGATATTAATGCTGAACTGTAAATTCAGGAATTAAAATGTGACCCTGTAATTCCATAAATGTTTGGTTCTGTTTGGTTTGTTGTATTGAGATGTTAAGATTAATGTAAGGTTTTGTAGATGACCCCCTTTTTAGTGCCAGAGATAAAAGGGAATGCACAACTGAGCAAACTAGAATAATATGTCTGCGCTTGGAATTTCCTGTTCTGACTGCCCTGGCTTAAAGCAGTAATGCTTCACTTTATGGAGTTTTCTGAACTTTTCCAAGTATTACTGAAGCACGATCAATATCTTTGTGCAATATATTATATCCTGCACTTGTATGGTTCATTCTCCTTTACACCGTCCTTAATCGGGTTTTGAGTTCCCGTGCTTTTCAGCTTGGCTGAGAGCAGGAGGCTGTTTGGGGGAAAATTGATAGGGATCTGGGTGCAACAAATATTTTTGCCCAAACTGTAGATTTTTAATCAGTTAAAGGATTTTTCTATAGAGCAAATCCTGCACTTTTTTTATTTGCTCCCTTTCTATTCATTATATTCGTTTATAAACCGTATACAGCATTTTCAACTATGCATTTAATATGTTCTATATTCAGGTAGCGATTTCACTCGGTTGTAACTTCTATTCTGAAGAAGGTTGCCAGTTTATTAACAATTTCTTGACTTACATCTATGCCATATCCCTGCTTTAAAAAAAATAAAAATAAAAAAAATCATATTGACCTCAGATGAGGGTTGCAAGAGGAAACCTTACATCCATAAATCACAATCCTGTTTTAAAATAGTACAACCAACTCAGCCAGTGGGTATTAGATCAGTGACGGCATTAGTTAATAAAAAGATGCCAATTTTACTTGTGGTATATTTTTTTTGTAAAAATGTTTAACACGCTGTTTTTTTTTTTTTTTTTTTTAAATACCGTTTACAGCTGTGTTCTTAAATGGTTCCTAGAGTGTTTCTTTAATTTGTGATTATGGAGGGGGTGCTGATTCTACTCCCTTTTCTGCTGACCCAACGGAGTGTGATAGGCTTCCAAGAAGGAGGGCTTCATCCACCTGTAATGCTAGCACTAACAGGGATATTCAAAGATAATCGAAACGTCACCGCATGTTCAGTGACTTCGTTCTCTTCAATTCAGTGCGATTTGGTGATCCCATTTCAGTGATGCTGCAGTATATTCAGCGAGCACGACAGGGCTGTCGTAGTGCAGGGAAAAGTCGCCGCAAACCCGACGAACACTCAGCGTGAAACCCGCAAAAACATCTGGATTAACTCCGCTGGAGAAACCAGAGCAGCCGCCCTGGAAAAACCCGACACCGCAGACGAATGGAGTGAAAAACAAACAAACGTATGTTTGAAAAGTGAAACGCTGTTTGCAAAGAAACTACAGAATGAAAATGTCTGGAATTTACATATAAAGATCCAATGAATGATAATAAAAATGGCTGTTACAGAAAAAAAAAAAAATTTAAAAAGAAAAAAAATAGACATTTTTCTGCAAAAATATATAAAAAGATCCTAAAAAGAAATTCAATCTATACACTAAGACCCTTTTTACTGCAGAATATTAACAGTTTATTAGATATTGAAACCGGAATATTTTTAACATTGAAGCTATGGGAATCGCCTGAATAAACCTGTCGCATGAAACCACCAAACAGCAGGACAATTCGGCAACTTTTCACTGCTGGTTTTTATTCTCTGAATAGACAAAGCATTGCTTCTCTATGGTGGTTTCACTGCCCTCGAACAGGCACCGTATCTGCAGGCAATTCGCCAACATTTGGCGAACTGCTTGCTCTCTGAATAGCTGAATGGCCAGGAAAGGTAACCGAATGCTGAATTTCACGGTTCGGTTACCTTTCGGCCACAATTCTGATTTTTTTTTTTTTTTTTTTTAAATAACCCTGTTAGCATGGTGCGGAGCAGATCTTTCCATGTAGAATTTAAGGCATCTGTGCATGTGGGATGGGAGGGGTTCAGGAGGCATTAAAGGGACACTCAACCCAATTTTATGTGGGTGGTCACACTGCTGTAAACTCTTCCTCCACTGAGGGGGGGGGGGCGCACAGCACGGGATTCAAGGTAGTGTATATAATTAATAAAGGGTTAAAATGATTGAGAGGTGTTAATGTTCAATAGTTTTTGAGCGTTGACAATAACCTTAAACTACAAACAAAACATTGCAGCACGAATATTTTAGTTGGATGAATGATTGATTTCCTGTCCTCCACCATAACAGCAAGGTATACATATCGTGACCAACCAAGCGCAGGCAGACGTATTGCATGTAAGCACTTCACTTTAATGGAAACTAGTGGGAAAACAATGTTTAGTAACCTCTTCACTACCATTATCAAGGATACCCATTCTTTGACCGGACGTGATCGAGTATACCTGATCTGGTCTGATTCTGGAGCAATGTAAAGGAATTTTGTTTATTTCAAACAATCCCTTTTCAACTGGGGTCTGGAACATGCTCCTAAAATGTAAACACTTCTGACATTACATGAAGGAAGAACAGATCTCACTTTCTCAACTCTGAGCCCAAGCTACAGTGTATACATATTATCAATTTTTGGCCAGCAGGGAGATCCCTCTGCCTGTCAAATAGGGCTTACCCACAGTGAACATTTACAGTTGCAAGCATTTATATAGTGCCAACAAGTTCTGTAGCACTGTACAATGGGAGAGACAGAATAACAAATATACATACACAGAACAGTAGGAGGACCCTGCTCAAGACCGTACAATCTAAGATCTACAGATCGATGCCTCTGTATATTCTGTGTGGGTAATGGTTTAATAGGTTATTAAACCTAAAACCGCTGGGTCCTGCTAGTGGTTTATGAAAAAAAATTGCTTGGTAATTAAAGGGTTAAGCTATAATTTATTCATGTAGGTTAACATCACTGGTCTAGTCCAAGAAACAAAAAAAAAAAACGGGAACTCTCCAAGATGAATTCTGCTCGATTAACCACTGACCTGTCGCACTTAACCTACCACTCCACATGGTAAGTTGATATCAATATTTAAACATTAATATGAGTTTTAGGAAATCCTTAACCTCCCTGGTGTTAAGATTCTGATATATTTTATATGTCAGGTTGTTAAAAAAAATTCAATCCCCCTAGCAGTAATCGAGTGTGGCTCGGGGTTAATTTAATTGCTAAAAGCGGTAACCCCGAGTCACAATTGGGCTGGATACTTACCTGTCCCTGCGCTGCCTCGCTGTCCTCCCTCTCCGGACGATTGCAACGTCATGCTTCCTGGTTCCCTTCTCGTGAGAAGGGAAGCGGGATGCAACGATCGCAAGGAGGAGAATGTGATTGCGGACGTCAGCGACGGAGCGCAGGTAAAGGTATGTATCCAGTCTGCGTGTGGCTCGGGGTTACCGTTTTCAGCAGTGAAATTTAACCCCAAGCCACACTCGGGGAAAACCGCCAGGGAGGTTAAATGATAATTGTAATAAATACATATTTCTCTTAATAAGGAAACCTGATTGGAACAAAAAATCTCTCGGTCTGTGGGCCGCCGAAAGGGCCATTGATAAAATAGTACAGGAACTGCATTTCCAGGTGTTCCTGTTCCACTTTATACCTGGGTAACAGGTCTTAATTGAAACTTGTTTACCAAGTGACTAACACACAATAAATGTATCCGACTAATATCTGCCAAAAAATATACAACTACAAAACAACTCGCGTTCCAATTTCCCACAAACTAGTTCATATTCCTTATAGTTACAAAACGACCTGTACAATTAAGTATTTATTTATTTGCAAAGTATTAGGGCAGTGTTTCCCAACCCTGGTCCTCAAGTACCCCTTTCCAGGTCATCCACAACACAGGTGATATGATTTGCTGCTCAGTGATTGCAGGATTCAGTCTGTATTTCCCCAAGGTGATCCTTAAAACATTGTTATGATAAAAAATTGCTATGCAATGTATTAAAATACGGTCACGTTGTACATATTATATACTTCCTTAAACTGGAGGTTTTTTAATCATCCTTGGCGTATATTAACACCAAAGCATATAATGCACTTGCAATACAAATTGCTGTGGGTCGTCTTCTGCACCATAAACCATGATACAGCTGTACAAATAACAAGTACAGGATGCAGTAAAGACCCCATATCAACACTTAGTGAACACAGAGAACGGCACAGCTGTGCAGTGGAATCTTTACAGGGCCTTGGAATGCGTGAATGAGGACAAACTGTAAAAGGTACTCTGAAAATCTGAGCATCACATTCTTAAAAGCGCAGGCTGGTAAACCACAAGGTGGCAACCAAGTAGCATGGCAAAAAATAATACATTCATAGAAAATGAAATCTGGTAAGATAACTGGATGCTTTGACAGTCAAATAAGGAGGGATTCGTCATAAAATTCCTAAATTTAAAAGGGACGCTCAAGGCACCATAATAATTATTGTTTTCAAAACCATTCTGTTTTTGTGAAAAAAGGGCCGCAAAGCGATAATCCCACATGTCTCTATAAAACCATTTTTACCACACGGACAATTAATGAGAATCACAAAAATATCATACATACACATGAGATTGATTGCTTACCTGTACCAATTTAGTGTGTGATCCACTACAGGTAATTGTGTGACAGGCTTCCGGATGGAATCTTAATATTGTGTTGGAAGTCTGTGCACTATAACCATTCTAATGAACTACATTTGTTATGGTGCCTGCAGTGACCCTTTAATGACATCTAGTGGTTGTAGAAGAGAAGTACTGCATCAGTTCACAATTATTATTCTTTATATAGCGCCAGCATATTCCACAGCGCTGTATAATGGGCACAATATAGACAGGGTTACAATACATTGAACCACATTTGACAAACCAGTACAGGAGGAAACAAGGGTCCTATTCCCATGGGAATTTACAATCTAGAAGGGTTGGGGTGGAAACAGGAGGAGAGGACTGCGAGGTGAGAGTGATGGACTGGTTGCGTCAGTGAGTTGGGTGGTAGGCTTCCCTAAATAGGAATGTCTTAAGGGTGCGTTTGAAGGAAGGGAAACTAGGAGAGAGTCTGACAGAACGAAGTAGAGCGTTCCAGAGGATGGGGGTTGTATGTGAGAAATCCTGCAGTCTATCGGGGGAAGAGGTGATTCGGGGAGAAGCTAGGCACTGGTCACTGTTTGATCTTAGGCAGTGGGCTGGGGTGTATTTGGTGTTTAGTGAGGACAGGTAGTGGGGAGCTGAGTTAGTGAGAGCTTTGAAGGTTATGGTAAGGATTTTGAATTTAATTCTGCAGTGGAGAGCCAGTGAAGGGACTAGCAGAGACAGAGCAGCAGGTGGGGTAGATGAGACTGGCAGAGGCATTTAGAATGGATTGTAGGGGGGCGAGGTGGGAGAGAGGGAGGCAAGCTACGAAATTATTACAATAGTCAAGTCGGGAGATTACAAGGGCGTGGATGAGTTGCTTTGTGGTGTCGACAGTAATAAATGGCCGAATTCTGGAAATATTACTTAGCTGGTAGCGGCAGGAGGAGGAAAGAGACTGAATGTGAGGGTTGAAGGAAAGAGCTGAGTCAAGTGTAACTTCGAGGCAGAGAACCTGGTTTGATGGGGAGATAGTAAAACCATCGACCATGATGGAGAAGTCAGGAGGTGGGGAGGCATTAGAGGGAGGAATTAGTAGGAGCTCAGTCTTGGAAATGTTAATCTTTAGGTGGTGAGAGGCCATCCAGGAAGAGATGCCAAATAAACAGTCACTGACTTTGGAAAGGACAGGAGGAAAGAGACCAGGGGTGGAGAGGTAGATCTGAGTATCATCAGCATAGGGGTTGTAATTAAAGCCAAAGTTGTTAATGATTTTCCCAGGGAGGAGGTGTAGATAGAGAAGAGCAGAGAACCTAGGACAGAGCCTTGGGGTACACCAACTGATAAAGCCATTGAAGGGGAGGCGTTACCAGCAAATGACACAGAGAAAGACCTGTTAGGCAGATAGGCGTCAATCCAGGAGAGTGCAGTGTCACAGAGACCAAGAGAGCTTAGAGTCTGTAGAAGGGGTGATTGACAATGTCAAAAGCAGCTGAGATGTCAACCAGGATGAGAACAGAATAGTGGCCGTGGTTTTTAGTAGTTTGGAGGTCGTTGGTGACTTTGGTGCGGGCAATTTCAGTTGAGTGAAGGTGACGGAAGCCAGATTGCAGTGGGTCGAGTAGGGAATTAGAGGACAGGAAGAGGGAGAGGCAGTTGAAAACTAGTTTTTCCAAGAGCTTAGAGGTAAACGGAAGCAGGGATACAATATCACCAAAAACGGAAATGTTTTTAACTTGTTTATGTTATGTTGCCAATGTCTTACATGTGCTTTGTTTTTCTCATGTATGTTTAGTTAAGAACATATTTTTCTCCATATGTGTCACTGAGCGCATCCATTTTGTGATGTTTAGTAAATGCCCCCTCCCCCCAGTATTCATATGGCACTTGCTCCTCACTGTGGGGCATTGTGCATAGAATGGAGTCTATAGGTCAGATTTTCAAGAGATCGACTCAAAGGATTGTATGTGTGTGGGATGTATGCAAATTACATCACCAGGTGTTAGATTACAATGTTGGAAGCACACTATCATATCTCATTCAGCTGTCATCTCTCATCTCGGGTAGCCTAGACCAGTGGTTTTCAACCCTGTCCTCAAGTACCCCGTACCAGATAGCTGAAGCACAGGTGCTGATGTTCTGCTCGGTGATTGAAGGATTCAGGCTGCATTTCCCCAAGGCAATCCTTAAAACCTGGCCTGTTAGAAGAACTTGAAGACAGAGTTGAGAACCACTGGCCTAGGCAACACAATAGATGCCCTGCAGCCTTGTCTAAACATTCACTTCTCCAACTCATTGCCTCTTCACTACTGTTTATCCTACAACACGATACCACAGCAGGAAAGTGAGACTTGCTCTAATGAGGTTTTTTTAATGTAGAAGTAATCTAGTTATGGCTTATGTGAGTGGTAATGTTTCATTAACCTCCCTGGCGGTCCAATTTTGACAAATTTTATGTGTCAAAATCGGTGCATTTATTCAGCCCCCTGGAGGTATTCCCTAGTGTGGCTCTGGGTTAAATTTCAATGCTGAAAACATTAACCCCGAGCCACACTTGGGCTGATACATACCTGTCCCTGCGCTCCCTCGATGTCCTCCCGCAGTCACCTCCGTCCAATCGCGTCGTCCTGCTTCCTAGTTCCCTTCTATTCACTAAACTGTGATTTGAAGGAACTGACTCTGGGCCTGGGGAAAAGAAACTGACAGGAGATTTCCAGTTTGTCTTTCTTCTTTTCTTTCTCTCTACATCTCACTATACAGGGCCCGATGGACAGCACTCTGTGTCTTCTTACAGCAGTTAGCAGTGATTTGATTGATTTGGGGAGTTTCAATCCGCTATCCACAGGACAAACCTAATGTAAGTCTGCAGATAGTGGACTGAAACTCAAATCAAAGCTAGGTTTATCAGAAGAGGCAGAGTGTCATCCCTCCTTGCCTGATATTACTGGCCACATGTAGCACCAGGCCACTGGATTAATGTGTTCTGTGGGCAGGATTCACTGGAAAACGATATACTGTATATATTACATTATATATTACTAAAAAATAAACAGTGGAATAAAATATTATAAGAAAATGAGATGAAACTCCAATTAGAGCAGTTTGAAATGTGCCCAACTGTTTGAGCATAGAAAATACAAAAATGCAAGAACGTATTCACAAAGCACTGAAATTTATCAAAATGTGTGTAAAAATAAAACAACTAAAAATTAAAATAATATTTCATTTTTTTATAATGCAGCACTATTGTTCACTTTTCACTTATAAAGTGAACAATGATGCTGCACTAACTCACCTTCTCATTTCCACGATGCCAGCAAGTTCGGAGGTGATGGCACGATGCGTTACTACGCATTGGGTCATCAAAAACCTAAACAGTCGTACTGCTGCGATGACTGCCATGGGTACTTGAGAATCCTGCATCTCTGATTTTTACACTGCACAAGGTCAAGTTAGGTTTCATTGGAAAGGTCAGAGTCTGACCTTTCCAACGATACCATATGTGACCATGTAATGTGTAAATCTGTAAAAAGAATTAAAAATTAAATACAAAAAGTTACTTTTCAGTTTCTTTTCTCTTTTCTAAGGCGTTTACTGTTATTACACAGCACACATTGCATATAGTGCATATTACTGTGTGTAGCACTGCCAATGTTTGTTTATTTTTATTGACCTGTGTGACGTGTTATATGGGATACACACACTGTACATAATAATTATATTTATATTGTGTTTATATTTTACAATGAAGATTAAGGGCTCTCTTATGGTTACTTTATAAATATACAGCAATGTATGGCATTGGAGGATTTCTCTGGGTATCAGATAAGCTCAATATATCCCGCAGTGTTTCAAGTTTTAATTACTCGCTTCTATCTAGTTTTCTGTATTTATGATGTTTTTTTTCATTCCCGGCAGACACAATCCCATCGTGAACTGCTGGTTCTGCAATGAAAACACACAGGTTCCAAAACACCATAAGAACTGCTGGGACTGCCCCAACCGGCTGGGTGGAGTAGAGGTAACATCACTGCTCTACGTGGAGAGAGCCTGCGGAGACATGGGTTCAATCCCAGCAAGAGCACCTCTCCAGTAAGTGTCCTTGGGCAAGACGCCTAACGGTACATACTCGCCACCCAGGACATACTTGAAAACGAGAGAAATCTCAATGTATCCTTATTGGTAAAATCCTTTCTCATAAAAAACACAAACTGTGCCCGTACAACGGCTTCCAGGAGGTGAGCGCAATACAAAGATTCTGGATTCAGAGACACCATTTTTACTGTTATTGTTGAGTTATACCATATTTATCTGATGTTGAATTAAGCCTAATTCAGTTTTTCTGTCAAATAAACAATCTAAAGGATAAAATCAATTATCCTTTAGGGAAAATAAATGATATTCACAGTAAATGCGTGATATGTACTGACATGATAAGCCTCAACTGTACACATGTACGCAGACGACACTGTAATCTATACCAGCAAACCAGATCTCCAACAGCTGGAGACTGTGCTGCAAGAACAATTCACAGAGGTAGAAAAGTGGATCAAAGATAACAAACTTTTTCTAAATGCTGACAAAACTGTTACAATGCTCTTTGGAACAGCACCTAAATTACACGAATTGCAAACACCCCATCTATGTGTCAGGACAAAATCAAATGGCGCGCTGACCAGTCACTTCTCTCAAATATCTAGGTATGTGGTTAGACCCAAATCTATCCTTTGGCCCCCACATCGAAAAACCTTCATCTAAAATTTACCCCAAACTAGGTGCCCTGTACAGAAACAAATCCTGCCTGAGCCCCGCGGTAAGAAAGTAGATTGTACAACAAATGCTTATGCCAGCTATTGAATACGGAGATGTAGTGTATGCAGCTGCCCCGCAAATGCACCTACAGAAACTTACTACGTTGTATAACTCATTCTGTCGCTTTGTGCTACAATGTAACTACATGACCCACCATTGTGAGATGTTAAAAGAACTAAACTGGCCGTTGCTGGAATCTAGACGCACCCTTCACCTTTCCAACCTGGTGTTTAAGAGCTTTTCTGGGAAGCTACCACCCTACCTGAATAGGCTGCTTCCCTCAGCAGTTCCCTCAACCTCCGATCCAGGACCGGCACCTTACTTGCAATACCACAATACAAAAAGCAGTGGCTCTATCCTCATTTTCCTACAGAGTACCACAATTATGGAATAACCTCCCAGACGCCATCAAATCTTCCCCCTGTCTAAAGTCCCTTAAGAGCTCCATATTAACATACCTTTGGCAAACTTTTTTCCGTTTTTTTTAGATCATTTTCTTTTTTCTGTAACAGACCTTTTTTTTATCATTCATTGTATCTTATATGTAAATTTCAGACCTTTTCGTTCTGTAGTTTCTTTGCAAACAGCGTTTCACTTTTCAAACATTCAAGCGTATGCCACTGTGCCACTGGATCCGCTCCCTGCTTGTTGAATCTCCGCAACTGGAACAACGATCCACCGCCTGCACTCCCAATCGGTCAGTGGGGTCTCCTAACTCGGGGTCCAGCCGGAAACCAGATTATCATCCAGACCTCTCAGCGCTGCGTAGGTAGGTCTCAGCCCGGTCACTGTCCCGATCTCCAGCACCAGTGAGGCAGCACCTGTACTCTGGCCTGGTCGCCATCCTTGACAGTCTTCACGTGTGTCCTCCACCTTTCACCACTCAGCTCACTCTGAACATGCCTTCCACGAGGCTGCTGATCTCCTTCCTCTTTCTCCTCCACCCCCTTCCTGTCCTCACGCAAAGCATGATGGAAAATGTAGTTCAGTGTTTGTCCAGCATAGTTCATTATGTCTCTATCTCCCTCTGATGGCCATAATAATTAATTGCAGCAGAACACAGTCTTTAAAGCAGCGCTACACTCTCCCCCCCTTAAACTCTTGGGTCCCTCCAAGAGAGTGTAACAGATACATAACATTGCAGTATTTACATTAAGCAATACATTCAGGCTCAGTAGCAAACATATACTGGGTCAGATATACATCCTCGAGTTTACTCATGTCTCTAGCTACCTCAGCCAGCATAGCAGACACTTCGGGCAGCCTTCGCACAGTTGTAATCGCTTCTTCTGTGCTATGTCCCGGTGAATCATATGTAAATCTCTGAGGAGGCAGTATTGAACGTTTAGGCTCAGATTTATCAATTTCCTCTTCAGGTGGAAGGGCTACATTCACAGGCTCAATTCTCTCTTCTACAACCGGAGCAGACACCTCTTCAGAGTGCGAGCCTTTCAGTGAAGGCATAGAACTATAGTCTATTGATACATCTTCTAGGATTTCAGGAACTTCCAAGGTTTCAGGTACTTCAGGTCTGAATTCTGGAGCATCAGGCCTCAGGTTACTTTCACACTGAGCAGAGGCCGGAATAACTTCTTCATGCTCAGGTGGGCACACCCAGCTCAAACACCAGTCCTCTTCCTCACTGTCTTCTTCACTTTCTCTGACAGAACGTAACTGCTGAGACCGAGTAACAGGAGCCGAACAAGGAACAGGCGGATTTGGCAAGGAAAGTTCGTCTCCAACTGGTATCCGTACCGCCTCTCTCAAAGGTAACAGATGATTTCTGTGCCAGTTCTTTAGAGGCCCGGCCTTTCCATCCGGATGGATTTGGTATACCGGCAGACCAGGCAGTTGCTTGCAGACAATGTAAATTTGAGAACTCCATCTATCGGGCAGTTTGTGTCTTGCAGAAACACCCAAGTTCTTTAGCAAAACCCTATCGCCAGGCTGTAGGTCCTGTACCCGAACTCTCAAATCGTAATTTCGCTTGTTTCTCTGCTCTCTACCTTCTGAGGTCAAACGGGCCTGTTCAAATGCAGCAGCTAGGTTTCCCCGGAGTCTGTCCACATAATTTTTGTAGTAACTGACAGACAGCTGGTCAAGAGATAGGCCAAAAGCTAAATCAACTGGCAGTCGAGCCTCTCTTCCAAACATGAGACGATAAGGCGAGTACCCAGTTGCATCACTCTCAGTGCTATTGTACGCATTCACCAGCGTAGCTATGTGACGGCTCCAACTCTGTTTCTCTTTAGCTGACAGTGTCCCCAACATATTCAGTAGAGTGCGATTAAACCTTTCTGGTTGAGCATCACTTTGGGGGTGATATGGAGAAGTTCGAGTCTTCTGAATTCCTAGTACTTCTAACAATTGCCTGACAAGTCGGCTCTCAAATTCTCTGCCTTGATCTGAGTGGATTCTTTGTGGTAGGCCGTAATGAACGAAAAACGTTTCCATTAAAACTTTTGCTACTGTAGGAGCACGTTGGTCTTTTGTAGAAAAAGCTTGGGCATAACGAGTGAAGTGATCAGTCACTACTAAAATATTTCCCTGCCCACTAGCATCAGGCTCTAAGCACAGGAAATCAATGCACACCAAGTCCATGGGTCCTTGACTTTGCAGGTGGCTCATTGGAGCAGTTCGGGTTGGTAGGGTCTTTCTCTGAATACACCTCAAACACGAATGGCAGTAACTTTCAACTTCAGATCTCATACAGGGCCAATAGAATCTGTCTCGCACCAGTTTAAAAGTTCTCTCTGCAGCCAAATGTCCATGATCATCATGCAACGCTCTCAACACACTTTATCTGTGCTTCTCTGGGAGGAACAATTGTTGCGTTTCTTTAGCATTGTTCGAGGGGCCCCTTCGGTAGACCACCCCATCTAACACCTTCAGCCGCTCCCACTCTTTATAGACCAACCGAGCTCCTTCGGGGGAATTAGTCAGCAGAAGCCCCCTTGACCCGCGTTCATTGCTTTTATTGTCAATCCGATCAGGGGATCTCCGGCCTGATCTGCTCTCAGGTCCTGTTTTGAGAAAGTAGGTAAGCTTTCACTCCTCAGTTGTGTAGGATTACAATAAAGTTCTGGAACGCCCGCAGCCATAACTCCTATAGCTTCTGCCCCAATCACTCCTTTGACCCGGCGCTCGGCCCCTTGACATAAGGCATATTATAAGACCTTCTTGACAAAGCATCTGCATCTCAATTATTTACTCCATTATTTACT
Organism: Leptobrachium leishanense; assembly: GCA_009667805.1. Classification (NCBI taxonomy): domain Eukaryota; kingdom Metazoa; phylum Chordata; class Amphibia; order Anura; family Megophryidae; genus Leptobrachium; species Leptobrachium leishanense. The sequence goes on along the minus strand of CM019066.1, from coordinate 316,515,471 downwards.
ACAGGGTGATACTTGAGGCTGAACTGGAACCCTGACAAAGCGGCTAACCACCGATGTCCTGCCGCATCCAGTTTCGCAGTAGTAAGGACGTACGTAAGAGGATTGTTGTCTGTCTTTATCACAAATTCGGCCCCATAGAGATAATCTTTTAGCTTGTCCACGACCGCCCACTTCAAGGCCAAGAATTCCAATTTGTGAGTAGGATAATTCTTCTCTGAAGGCGAAAGACTTCGGCTCACATAAGCTACAGGCCTCAGCAGACCATCGTATTCTTGATACAAGACTCCCCCTAGACCTTCTCTTCTGGCATCCACATGCAATTTGTATGGCTTATGAGGATCAGCGTAAGCCAGGACGGGAGCTTGAGTCAGACTCTCTTTCAGCTTCACAAAGGCACTTTCACACTGATTAGTCCACTCTTCTTGGATGGATTCTCGAGCCTTCCTAGGCCCTTGAGCCAACGAACTTCGATCAGAGGCCTTGAAGTCTTCTCCCACTTCTTCTTTTCGTAGGAGCTTTTTCAAAGGTTGAGCTATCTTAGCAAATCCCCTACGAATCTTCGGTAGTATGAGCAGAACCCCAAGAAGGACCTAAATTCGGTAACATTCCGGGGTCTAAGCCAGGAAGCTACGGCTTCCAACTTCCGAGGATCTGTCGAAACAACATGTCCCAGGTACGTAACTGAAGGTAGACAAAATTGACACTTCTCCAGGGACAGTTTCAACCCCTCTTCATGGAGCCACTTCAAGACCTTCTCCAACCGCTGCTCATGTTCTTCCAAAGTCTTCCCGAACACAATAATATCATCTAGATACACCAACACCTCTATCCAGTTCATATCTCCGACTGTCTTCTCCATTAACCGTTGGAACGTGGCGGGGGCCCCCGTGAGGCCTTGAGGCATTCTGTTGAACTCAAAGAACCCCAGTGGGCAGATGAACGCAGTCTTCTCTTTGTCTTCAGGATGCATTGGTATCTGATGGTACCCACTTCGCAGGTCTAGTACACTAAACCATTTTGCTCCAGACAAACACTGTAGGGCATCTTCTATCCGAGGAGTAACATATTAATCAGGAATGGTCCTCTGATTTAACGTGCGATAGTCTGTACATAAACGGATAGAACCGTTCTTCTTTCGAACCATCACTATGGGAGAGGCATAAGGACTCCTGGACTCTTGAATCACCTTAGTCCTCTGTAGTTCATTTAGCTGTTCTCGAAGATCATCCAAGTCTCCCAACGGAACTCGTCTTGACCTTTCTCGAAACGGCTTATCCTCTTGTAGTCGAATGCGATGTTCAGTACTCTTAGCGCATCCCACGTCAAACTCATTCTTTGAGAACAAGTCCTTCCATTTTAGAATCTGGGACTGAAGTTGTTTCTTCCATTCATGCGAGATGGGAGCGTCTTTAGGATAGAACCGTTCAGCTGGAATCTCTTTGTTCACTCGCGCTCCTAAATCAGTAGGGGAGAGAGGCGTAACAGAAGCCACTTGCCCTAGGGGCATTCGTGGTTTTAGGACCACTGGAGAATCAGATACATTACATACACTGACGGAAATTCTTCCTCTTGCCCGTTGTAAGGCTCTTGTGGAGATTATCTCAGGGATTACTTCCACTCCGGCCTCACTCTCGCGACTGGGATCAGTTTCCAGTACCACATAAGGACCCGGTTGTGATCCGTTCAACTTGACTCAAGCCCGGAAACTTGCCACTTCTCCTGATTGCAGAACCTTCTCTGTTCCTCCCAATCTCCACAGACGCCCTACTTCAGCCGGTGCCCTCTGTTCTTCGACCATTTGTTGATAGACTGGATGTAACATCGGATGCACTCCTCTTGTAGAACCTTCTTCCATTACTATGGGACTCAGAAAATGCCTCACCAGATCAGTGTTCGTCCCCACTATCACAGAACTTCTGTTGGCTCCTGAAGGGCGAGGACACACAATGGCTAATGCATCACAACCTACAGACTGTCCGATGACTTCGGATCCGATTTCTAACTTCACCTGTAGATATCCATCATAGGGAAGTTTCTCAGTTCCGATGCCCCAGATCTCAAGGTCCTTTAATTCCTTTAAAGGTATGTGCTTCAAGTGCTTCTCGTAGAAGTCTCGATAGATCAACGTCACTTGAGCACCTGAGTCTAACAGAGCTTTAGTGTAGACTCCCTCTACTTGGATTGGAACGATGGGAGAAAGACCTATCAGCTGGTCAGGAAACTTGTTCGTAGCCGCAGTAGGTATAGGCCCAGTTCGTTGCACTCTAACCTTCTTCCTGACCCGTTGAGGTCTTGGGTGTGCATTGCTTTCCCGCGACATAGGACCGGATACTAAGGGAGTAACTCTTTCAGTCCTGGCAGACACCGCATTTGGCACGGATCTGGGCCCTCTCGCCCTTTCATTTCGGACTTGAAAATTGGAGCGTTTTTTGACAGTCGGGCGCCTAGTTTGCTCCCACCAGGGCCCTCTGGAGTTTCCGCCAATGGTGACAACAGTTTCTCCACGGCCTTCAGGAGTTCTTCAACCGGTTTCTTTTCGGCCCTCCCTTTTGGGCACTGAGCCCTGAAATGGCCAATTTCCCCGCAGCCAAAACATTTCTTTCTCGAGTGTGTGGGCATGTTCTCTTCTTGCGGCTCACTTGGAGACCGCCTGTTGGAGGCTACAGCAACCCCCTCAGTTCTGGTGTCCTTAGCCGACAGCAATGTCATCAACTCTATCATTTGCGACATCTGAGTTTTCAAAGCCAGCACTTCGGTCTGTATGTCCGCTACGCAGAGAGTTCCTACTTCTGCGGTGAAAACTGTGTGTGAAGCTAGCAACCCTTTTTGCCTTAATTAAAGCCTCTTCTTCTCAGATAGCTTTGACCAATTTGGAATAGGTCAGTCTCTTGCTCTGGTATCTAGTCTGAAACTTCAACATTATGGGATCCAGTGGGAGTGCTCCTTTGAAAACTTGATCCATCAAAGCTTTGCTTGCATGACTTCTCCTTCCTTTTGATAGGTGTGAGAGAACCTGAGGATAAGCTCGGCACAATCCTCCACTCCTCCGAAAATTTCCTGTAAAGCTTCTAGATACTCAGCAGCAGTGCAGCCTGGCTTATCTCTTTTCAGATTTCAGACAACATCTGAAGCAGGAGCTCTTACGCTCTCGATCAACCTTTGTCTCTTCACGGTGTCAGCAACTTCCCATTCTTCCACAGCTTGCACTGCCTGATCTATCTAAGTGTCAAAGTCCTCTTCTCCAGCTGGCACAGGGACCTTACTGGAACAGAACCCCAACTTGCGATATCCATAATTGGCAGACGCGGCTGAGTTTTGGGCCAATGTTTCCACCAGCTTTCCCATAGTGGTAAAGAATGTAGCAGGAGGGAACCCTGTAGTTAGGGTAGAAGTAGTATCCGGTACCCTGTGACTTGACACTGTCAGACTAGCCGCGGGAATGTTCGCGGGATCACCACGTGGCGCGCTGGGTTGGACCAGTCGAACTTCCACATCGTCGGCCAGCTTCACACTTACGCCCTGAAAACACACTGGAACATCCTTTCTCCACTCAAAAAGAACATATGTGTGAGAAGTCTCTGGGTTCGCCTTAATGTCTAGTATCGCCCTCCTATGATCTGGTGTCAGCGCGGCCACGGCCTGGCAAATTTTGTCTTCGGCCCAAGTGTCTGCGGGAATGTCTATAACTACACTTAACCCTATCTGGCTATTTTGCTCCTCACACCATTTGGCAGCAGTGTCTGGATCCATAATTAACCCTTTAATTGCGGTATCTACAGAGACTGGAATCCCGGAACGAGCCCCCACGTGTAGCGCTCACTCCCGGAGGAGCCGCTGAATAAACCTCGGGTTAGTCTCACCGCACTAGGAAATAACTATACACCAGCACTGTTGTGGATTTTCTTATATTATATACTTTACTGATCCCAATAAAGCAGCAAATATTACGTATATACGGTATTTAAATGACAAGGATTTGTAACGCGGGAAAAACACGCGGCGGCAAAAGTAACGGTTAACCCCCTCAGTTCTGAAGTGTAAGTCCTGTGAATAATAGCTCAAAAAGGTGTATGTGTATTGTCTCGGGTACCCGGGTACTGTATTCAACTGGCCAGTGAATAAAACAAAACAATCTTTGACTAGTCACGTTGGGCCCCTGTGGATTTAAACAATACTGCAGCGGGCATTTCTTATTTTGGAACTGCGACCTGGGAGGCCTCTCACCCATCCGATATGTAAGCTGTCCAGCACCCGATCAAGGATCTTCTCCGCTGCGTACTGGGACTCTGTGCCACTGGATCCGCTCCCTGCTTGTCGAATCTCTGCAACTGGAACAACGATCCACCGCCTGCACTCCCAATCGGTCAGCGCGGTCTCCTAACTCGGGGTCCAGCCAGAACCAGATTATCATCCAGACCTCTCAGCGCTGCGTAGGTAGGTCTCAGCCCGGTCACTGTCCCGATCTCCAGCACCAGTGAGGCAGCACCTGTACTCCGGCCTGGTCGCCATCCTTGACAATCTTCACGTGCGTCCTCCACCTTTCACCGCTCAGCTCACTCTGAACATGCCTTCCACGAGGCTGCTGATCTCCTTCCTCTTTCTCCTCCACCCCCTTCCTGTCCTCACGCAAAGCATGATGGAAAATGTAGTTCAGTGTTTGTCCAGCATAGTCCATTATGTCTCTATCTCCCTCTGGTGGCCATAATAATTAATTGCAGCAGAACACAGTCTTTAAAGCAGTGCTACACTTGTTTATGATTTCCCTGAGAATTTATACATATATACATACACTTGTGTTGGATTTGATAAGCCATACAGGGTTATTCATAAATCCACAGAAGCATGCAACACAGATATCTCCCACGGAAAGTTTATTGAAAAACGAATAATACAAAAGGTAAAAAGGTGACGTTTTGGTCCTACAAGACCTTAATCATGCATCAATTCTTTCAGCGTCCTCTCGGGAGTAAGAGAAGACGCCTTCTGCTGCATTCCATCTGAGATTTCTCTCTCCATCTCTACTGCTTCTTTGCAGTTCCGTCATCATTGCTAGCCGAGCTTCAATCCCCGTACTCACGCAGAGCGGTATGCACTAGAGATCAAAACATAGAAAGTGTGATGTACCATCCCAGGAGAGCTCCGTCAGGCTAGTGGAGAAGTCCTGGTGCAAACGTCAGCGAGGTCCGCCCAAACCTCAAAGAACATCCATAAATCCACAGAAGCGTGCAACACAGATACAGTTGTGTTCAAAATTATTCAACCACCACTAAAATTGAGTGTTTTGGCCAGTTTGACATTGATTTTGATCATTCAGTCATCTTGCTTACAATTAAATCAAAGAGGCACGTGTAGGTCTGACAAATATAACATAACATTTATAATGAAATAACCACAAATGTCTTTTCTGTGCTCACATCATTATCAGTTTTATTCAACCCCCAAGTGACATTCAATCTTAGTACTTAGTACAACATCCTTTTACAGTTATAACAGCTTTTAAACGTGAAGCATAGCTTGACACAAGTGTCTTGCAGCGATCTACTTTATCTTCGCCCATTTGTCATGGGCAAAAGCCTCCAGTTCAGTCACATTCTTAGGCTTGCGCACTGCAACTGCTTTTTTTAAGTCCCACCAGAGGTTCTCAATTGGATTTAAGTCAGGTGACTGCGATGGCCACTCCAAAATGTTCCAGCCTTTAATCTGCAACCATGCTCTAGTGGACTTGGAGGTATGCTTGGGATCATTGTCTTGTTGAAAGGTCCAACGTCTCTCAAGCCTCAGGATTGTGACGGACTGCATCACATTGTCATCCAATATCTCCTGGTACTGAAGAGAATTCATGGTACCTTGCACACGCTGAAGCTTCCCTGTACCTGCAGAAGCAAAACAGCCCCAAAGCATGAGTGACCCCCCGCCATGCTTCACAGTAGGCAAGGTGTTCTTTTCTTCATAGGCCTTGTTCTTCCTCCTCCAAACATAGCGTTGATCCATGGGCCCAAACAGTTCTAATTTTGTTTCATCAGTCCACAGAACACTATCCCAAAACTTCTGTGGTTTGTCCACATGACTTTTGGCATACTGCAGTCGACTCTTCTTATTCTTTGGAGACAGCAAGGGGGTGCACCTGGGAGTTCTGGCATAGAGGCCTTCATTACGCAGTGTGCGCCGTATTGTCTGAGCTGAAACTTCAGTACCCACATCTGACAAATCTTTTCTCAGTTCCTCAGCAGTCACACAGGGACTTTTCTCCACTCTACGCTTCAGGTAGCGCACAGCAGTCGAAGTCAGCATCTTCTTTCTGCCACGACCAGGTAGCGTTTCAACAGTGCCCTTTGCCTTGAATTTGCGAATGATGCTTCCTATGGTCTCTCTTGGTATGTTTAACATCTTTGCAATCTTCTTATAGCCATTGCCCTTCCTGTGAAGAGTAATCACCTCTTCTCTTGTCTTCCTGGACCATTCTCTTGACTTCACCATGTTTGTAACCACACCAGTAAATGTCTAGAAGGAGCTGAGTATCACAGTCATTTTAAAGCTGCCTAATTGGTGCTTATTATGCTTTATTGCTGCTCTGTGACATCCACAGGTGTTTTCAATACCTGATTGAAAACACTTGAATGAACCTCTGTTCTTCAGAGTGGTAGTCTTTAAGAGTGGTAGTCTTTATTCCAACCATCACCTTCGAGATCCAGGAAGCTTGTGATTCCGGTATCCACTGAGAATCATGAAGGGTGAGACCTACCCAATATGGTCTGAGGCTTTTTCTACGGAGCCACTTCATTAGGAGGCTCTACACCACGTGAGTGTGTTATATACTATCTAATATATATTACCAGCATAACAATATTGCGCTATACACTCTCTATTTGTCCGTGGTTCCATTTGTTTCATTCCATCTTTCTGGACAAGAGAGAGCGAATACAAGAAAATAAAGGAAGGATGGAATCATCACACATTGTGGGTGAAGCCCCCCTCCTGAAGTGGCTCACAGGCGCTGACAGAGAGCCCATAGGCTCCACCCTTGTGAGTGTGTAATTGTTATTCCTTCCTCATGTTCACAATTTACTCTTTGGTATTGCGCAATTTTTTCTTTTTTACTCTATAGGTCTATGCCTTCCCCAACTGGTTTATACCTAAGATGAGTATACACTTCGCACTCTATTTTTGTCACCTGGTGTGAGTGCTTTAAGTATCTGCACATTTGCGCTCCCTTTTTTGCCATTTGGCAAATCCTTCTTTCTCTACTGTATTTGTGGGTGAAGGATACACCCATTGGTGAGCTGCAACTATCCACCGTTACATCCAGATCCATTTTCTAGCACCGTATAAACATCTTTCACCCATTTACCTGGGTTACCTTGTTTAGTTGAATAATTGTGTCAATGAAGAATTCACAAAAGAAACATTTACTACTGTATTACAAAACCAATTGATGTCATTTTAGTTGCATATGGTTCTTTAAAAAGTCCTGGTAGGATTTCATTCTGAATACAATTACAAATGTACACTAAATTCCCTAAAACCCTTTACAGCATTGGGGGTTGAATAATTTTGAACACAACTGTATCTCCAACGGAAAGTTTATTGAAAAACGAATAATACAGCAGGTAAAAATGCGACGTTTCGGTCCTACAAGACCTTAATCATGCGAAACGCCACATTTTTACCTGCTGTATTATTCATTTTTCAATATTCAGATTTGAAAATGTGCACTTATATACCTGCCAAAAAATAATGTATTGAACACAGGGAAGCCCTTAATGCCACGATTTCACTTGAGGAGGTCCCCACTTTATATATAGATATTTTGAAGAATAATAAGACCCCAGGTCTGTATGGATTTCCAAGCTTTTACTATAAATCTTTTTGGAATATCTTTGTCCCTCACCTAGCTTCTGCTTTTATTGATGGTTTAGACAGGAAGAATGTACTTCATGATATGCAAATGGCGAATATAGTGGTAATGCCCAAACCTGACAAGGACCAGTCCTATTGCTCTAATTATCACCAGAACTCCCTAATTAATAACCATCTAGAATTATTCCCAATGATTTTGGCTCTTTGTCCCAACGTTGTATTTCCCTGGCTAAACCATACTGATTGGGTGGGATTTATTCTTTTTGGGGATATTCCTGATAATATTATATCTATACTATAATTGAGTAAGGCTTGGCGTGTCCGTCGCCAAGCCTTACTCTGCGCGCATGCAACCGCCGCGGCACGAGCCGGCTGTGCGCTTGCCGCGGCGGTTACAAGATGCACACAGCAGCCGGGTAGAGGCTGCGCTCGCAGCCTCTACCCGGCTGCCGCGCGCATCCAACCCCCGAGCGGCGGAGGGAAAGTTCCCTCGCTTCCGCTCTTTGAAGGACCCAAGCCCCGGTCACGTGGGAGTCCCACGTGACCGTGACTTGGGTCCTTCAACGACCGGAAGCGGGGAAACTTTCACTTCCCCGGCGCCGCTCTGAAAGGTAAGTATGGCGCGGAGCTCATGGGGCGGCTGTTCAAATGCCGATAGAGCATTCGAACAGCCGCCCCATGTCTGGTCTGGGGTCTGATCTGGGGCATATATCCATGAGAGCTTGGGGGGGCAATATCCATGAGCTGGGGACAATATCCAGGAGCTGGGGGGCAATATCCATGAGCTGGGGACAATATCCAGGAGCTGGGGGGCAATATCCATGAGCTGGGGACAATATCCAGGAGCTGGGGGGCAATATCCATGAGCTGGGGACAATATCCAGGAGCTGGGGGGCAGTATCCATGAGCTGGGAACAATATCCATGAGCTGGGGACAATATCCAGGAGCTGGGGGGCAATATCCAGGAGCTGGGGACAATATCCAGGAGCTGGGGGGCAATATCCATGAGCTGGGGCGCAGTATCCATGAGCTGGGGACAATATCCAGGAGCTGGGGGGCAATATCCAGGAGCTGGGGGGCAGTATCCATGAGCTGGGGGGCAGTATCCATGAGCTGGGGGCAATATCCAGGAGCTGGGGGGCAGTATCCATGAGCTGCGGGGCAGTATCCATGAGCTGGGGGCAGTATTCAGGAGCTGGGGGGCAATATCCAGGAGCTGGGGGGCAATATCCATGAGCTGGGGGCAATATCCATGAGCTGGGGCAATATCCACGTGCTGGGGCAATATCCACGAGCTGGGGCAGTATCCACGTGCTGGGGCAGTATCCACGTGCTGGGGCAGTATCCACGTGCTGGGGCAATATCCATGAGCTGGGGCATATATCCATGAGCAGGGGCAGTATATCCACAATAGACTGCCCTCTGGGCAGGCTTTCCACCTTGTACAGTATATAATATTAATCACTTTATTAATATTAATCACATATTGTTCATAAAGATGATCGAATGGTCCTTCCACTGATCTCCTGTCGCTAGATGCAAAAAAAGGCTTTGACAGAACAGGCTGGAATTATATGGGTCGGGTTCTTGGTGGTTTGTATTTTCGGGGACCTTTCATATCTGTGACAGTTTCCCCGTATGATTCCCCCACTGCAGATATTCACACATGTGGCTATCACTTGGTTCTATAATTTTGTAAAGAAGAATGGCATCCGACAGGGATGTCTAGTGTCCCCTACTTTTCTCCCTCTGTATTGAACCAAATCAGGGAGGAGCAGTCAAGGGAGTGGAGATAGGGGGCATGAGTCTATGATTTTGCTGTTTTTTTTAGAAAATATTTTACCAGGAAGGATACATTAAGATTTCTCTTGTTTTCAAGTATGTCCTGGGTGATGAGTATGTACCGTTAGGTGTCTTGCCCAAGGACACTTACTGGAGACTGGAGAGGTGCTCTTGCCGGGATTGTCCTGTGTCTCCACGGTTATAGAGCAGTGATGTTACCTCTACTACACCCAGCCGGTTTTCTGACGATATTTCTCTCATGCTAACTTAACCTGATGTCTCAATCCCAGCCCTAATAAATATAAATAAGGACTTTGAGATGTCTCAGAATATAAATTAAATTAAACTAAATGTGTTGGCTCTGTCCATTTCCCTACAGCATAGCAATTTAAACACCCGGCTTTCCGCTACCCCGTTTGTCTGGCCTTCAGCCACCCTGTAAATTATAGGCATTCGCATAAACCGCTCATTGCAGGATTGTACAAAGCAAATCACACCCCACTCATTCCCTCCCTTCTCATCAGGAACTCAGTAACCTCATATTCCTTGGGTAGGTCGAGTAGCTGCTGTAAGGAAAACCCTCCTTCCTAATCTCTTGTATATATTGCGCTCTATACCTTTAAGGATTCATAAGGCAGACATTGTACCTTTAAAACAGGCTATTAAATGCTATATTTAGGGTCCCTAGAGATCAGGCCTGAATATCTCTAGAAATAAGGGGCGGTTGGGTGCCTCTAACTTATATCAATATAATTTGGCAGCCTCACTCTCGCAAACTTCAATGTGGCATAACTCTTTAGACCAGTCCTGACGGAGGGCTTAACAACAGGAGGATCCTCAGTTTGATTTAAGCTCTTAAAGGGCCACTACCACCAAAAAAAATGAAATGTCCTATTGTGATTATTTTATGTTGCTGATATCTTACATGTGCTTTGTTTTTCTCTTGTATGTTTAGTTATGAAAATATTTTACTCTCTTTGTGTCACTGGATGCATCCATTGTGTGATATTTTATGTTGTAAGCTACCCCCCTACATAGTATCTTTACATCACTTGCTCCTCATTGTGTGGAATTGAGCACTTTATGGAGTCTATGGGCCAGGGAACAGACTCACTTCACTGTATTGTGTGGGATGTATTCTAAATACATCACCAGGGATTAGATTAGAAGTATTTTAAACTCTTTGTCTCATCGTATTCTTCTGCCATCTCTTATCTTGGGTAGCCTGAATATCACAATAGACCTCCTGCAGTCTCATCTAAAAATTCACTCCTCCGCTCCACTGACTGTGAAATACTGTAGAAGCTAAACCACAACAGTAAAGTATAACATTTGTACAGATATAGGTAAATGTTGCATCATGAGAAAAATTCACAAGATGGAAACAGGAGATAAAAACCTACTTTTATGTTTCCTGTTTACATGCAATTACTTTAAACGAAGAAACAAACAGCAGCATGTTTTTATAAGGGGCTTTTGTTTTTATTGCACAAGTAATCTATTTACAGCTTATTTAAGTGGTAGTGACCCTTTCGCTTTGAGCCGGGTCCTCTTATCCCATAGTTTTCAGTGTGTCTAACTTGTATGTGTATTTGGTTGTTTTGTTTCCCACCCATTGTACTGCGCTAAGGAATTTGTTTTGCGCTTCATAAATACTTGTAATTGTAGAGTTTTATAGCTAAATCCTGCTTAGATTCTTGCACTATGCTCAATTGACCCAAGCTTTTTACACAAATTGGTACTGTTACTTAGACCTACCCGTTGCTATCACATACTGCACACATATTCTCCGCTCACTCCTCTGTTGGCACCACTGACACAAAGGCCGCTCCAACCTCTGGCTGACTTGTATAATAAAGCGCTCTACCACATAGCAGATGTTACAGGAAAGATTCCTTCCATTTAGCGCCCTTGTAGAGAGGGTTGGAAGGCAGACTTTATCTCAGTTGACATACTATCAGGTCGAGATTATAACTGATTTCAACCTCCTTACTGATGGTTTTTCCCATGGAGAGACTATACTTCGCGTCTAAAATACCCAACCGGCATGATATGTTCTATTATTTATTTATTTATTTGCAAAGTATTTTACCAGGAAGGATACATTGATATTTCTCTCGTTTTCAAGTATGTCCTGGGTGGCGAGTATGTACCGTTAGGTGTCTTGCCCAAGGACACTTACTGGAGAGGTTGCTGGCTGGGATCGAACCCATGACTCCACAGGCTCTCTCCATGCAGAGCAGTGATGTTACCTCTACTCCACCCAGCCGGTATCAATTAATTAATTGTGATGTTGCTCCAGATAAGGATGCCCATATGGTCGCATGGGTGAAAGATTTGAATATAATAGTACTTGCATCCAAGATATGGAAACTATTATGAGAACATTGCATAAGATATCACTGTATATCTCCCTTCAGGAGAATTCTCAATGTTTTTACTAGATGGCACTTGCCCCAGCACGATTGGCAAGGATCTTCTCACAAGTGTCCCACCTCTGTTTTGATGCTTGTTATAAGCCTGGCTCCCTCTTACATATAGTGTGATCCTGTCTCCATATGACACCACTTTGGGTACTGTGATAGGAAGCAGGGCTTGGTATTGAATGGGAGATACCTGAGACCAGGCCTGGTACACTGCGTTTAAAAGAACCCCAGGGAGACTGTTGGTTTTGTGAGTGTGTGGAGCAACGGGGCTCCCAGGAAAGTGTGTTATGGGTCCCTGGGGTTGGGGTAGTGGAATGAAGGGCGGGCCGCTATCCCAACAACCTGGATCACTTCCAGACCAGGTATTAGCAGGGTCAGCTAGGACTGTAGGTGTGGTCCACCAGGAAGGGTTTCAAAAGAAACAAGAGGAAGCTGATCCTGCAGAGTGTAAAAAAGGGGGGTGGGTGAGGACCCACCAGAGTGAACTGCCGTATCACTGTATCTGCTGAACTTGCTAAATTACAGAATTGCTGTGTTGCTGTGGAGCACGAGTTGCCACTGTTTGCTGTGCACCTTTCTGAAGGTAAAGAAAAAAAAATAAACTTCACTGGTTTTTACAAAAGACCTGCTGTCTCGCTACAATTACTGCCCTAGAAGACGTGGTTGAAGGAGGACCCTTGTCACACATGGTGCCCTGTGTGAGGAATAACCACACTAGTCTGAGGGCAGTATAAACCACAAACAGCATGGAGGACGTTGTGAAAGCTCTGGTCCAATCTACTGTTGCTCAGCAGGAAGCGAATAGGAGGACTACCGAGACCCGGGAAACCCTGCAGCAGCTGATATTAGCCCAGGCAGAGAATGCTATGGCTATGGCTAAAGCTCAGAAGGAGACTACAGAGACTCTGGTACAACAAATTTTGACGGCTCAAATGGAGGCCATTGGCAAGGTCCGTGAGGAACAGTTATCTGCCACACATGTTCTGCGCAAAGAGATTTGCGCCGTGTCAGACAAGCTGGAGTCTGATCCTGCAGGCGGCCACCAAGGCCCTAAAATAATCCGGGCCAGCCATTATCTACAAAAAATGTCTACAGTGGATGATGTGGAGGCGTACCTGTTGGCCTTTGAGCGTACTGCAACGAGAGAAGGGTGGCCGGCGGCTGAGTGGGCGAGTATACTTGCCCCTTTTCTGAGTGGAGAACCTCAAAAGGCCTACTATGACTTGGAGCCAGCACAGGCCAGTGACTATGTGGAGCTTAAAGCTGAGATCATGGCGCGCCTGGGGGTGACCACAGCAGTACGGGCACAAAGATTTCATTCCTGGGCGTACTCTCCTAACCAAGCTGCACGGTCCCAGATGTTTGACCTAATACATCTTGTCAGGAAGTGGCTACAACCGGAGGTCAACTCTGCTACGAAGATAGTAGAAAACCTGGTCATGGATCGCTTTCAGCGTGGATTGCCAACCCCTCTGCGACGCTGGGTAAACCAAGGCGACCCCCAAACCGCCGACCAGTTGATTGCATTGGTAGAAAGGTTTATAGCTTCTGGAGAAGTTCTGCATCCGCCTTCAGCGACCCAAGCCCGCAACCCTAAAACCCAGAATGCCACACGCACTGGTAAGACTGTACCAAGGGTGCGGGGGGTGGAGGAACCTGGATACGTAGAAAACACCAGAGACATTTCTCCCAGGGTGCAGAAAGCACCTCAGTATAACCAGATGAGTAGGTGCTTTAAATGCAATAGAGTGGGCCATATAGCCAGAGACTGCGTGAACGATGAGCCTATGGATTGTAATGATGCACATTCCTTGTTGTCTGGCTATGACCACGCTGGTAATGACTATGATCACCACTTTTGTACTGTGAAGGTTAATGGCAGACTGCGTAGAGCCTTGCTAGACTCCGGTAGCATGGTCACCCTGGTGACTAAATCCATAGTACCTGGGGTGGTGTTCAATCATATGGAGAAATTGGGGATTGTCTGTGTGCATGGTGATAAACGGGAGTACCCCACAGGTGAAGTGGATATTGAAACCCAGTGTGGGAATGTGAAGTATCGTGTGGGGGTGGTACCTAACCTGGCCCATGAAGTTGTCATAGGGAGAGATTTTCCATATTTTCTGGAACTATGGAAAGCCCCTGAACTGAGGCCAGTAGAGGACGCTTATGTTTTTCCTTTCTCTGATGCTGATTTGGAAGATGGAGTCACTGGAAAGCACATGACATCTGGTCCTATCCCGGTGTTAGTAAGCAATCAAACATCTCAGAGTAATGATTCAGGAACCAATGTTGGTCAGGCGGAAGAGTTATTAGAACTGGCGGGTGGCCCTGGTAACTTTAAAAGAGCCCAATGGGAGGACCCAACCCTGTTGGAAGCCAGGAATAATGTTCAAGATATGGATGGGATTGTGACCCAGGCCGGGAAGGTATTGCCTTATCCCCATTTTGAAGTGACTAGCAAACTGCTCTATAGTGTAGAAAAGAGAGGTACTGGCGTTATTAAGCAATTATTGGTACCACAGAATTTTAGGAACACTGTCTTAAGCCTTGCACATAACCATGTACTGGGGGGACACTTGGGAGTGGATAAAACAAAGGAGAGGGTCCTCAGGAGATTCTATTGGCCAGGAGTACTTGCTGCCATAAAGAATTTTTGTACCTCCTGCCCTAAATGCCAACTTACTGCTCCGACTCCAGGTTTCCGGAGTCCATTGGTACCCTTGCCTATCCTTGACATCCCGTTTGAGCGAATTGCTATGGACTTGGTAGGTCCACTGGTTAAATCTGCTAGGGGACACCAGTATATACTGGTCGTTCTTGATTACGCGACACGATACCCGGAAGCGATGCCCCTGCGTAATAGCTCTGCCAAATCTATAGCCAAAGAGCTCATGCTAATGTTTAGCAGGGTGGGGATACCAAAAGAGATACTAACGGACCAGGGGACCCCATTTATGTCCAGAGTTATGAGGGAATTATGTAAGTTAATGGGCATTAAACAACTAAGGACCTCGGTATATCACCCGCAAACTGATGGGTTAGTGGAGCGGTTTAACAAGACCCTTAAGAGTATGCTGAGAAAGGTCATTGATAAAGATGGCAGGAATTGGGACCTTTTACTACCCTATTTAATATTCTCTATCCGGGAGGTTCCCCATGCCTCTACGGGCTTCTCCCCATTCGAGTTATTATATGGCCGACATCCCAGAGGTCTGCTGGATGTTGTTAAAGAGACCTGGGAACAGGAGACGACACCCTACCGCAGTGTCGTGGAACATATATCTCAGATGCAGGAGCGCATGGAACCGGTCATACCCCTGGTTAGAGAACATATGAGAAAGGCCCAAGAAGCCCAAAGGTACAGTTACAATAAGAATGCCCGGCTCAGAGTGTTTCAACCTGGGGATAGGGTATTGGTCCTGGTCCCCACTGTAGAAAATAAATTTTTGGCTACCTGGCAGGGCCCCTATGTAATAATCGACAAAGTGGGTGATGTTAATTATAAAGTGAGCCAACCTGGAAGGAGAAAACCTGAGCAGATTTACCATTTAAACCTGTTAAAACCGTGGAAGGATAGAGAGGTCTTAGTGGTCATGAGGCCTTCAGACCTCCCTCTCACTGAGCCTGAGGTAAGCCTTTCTGACACCCTCTCTGTACATCAGAAGGCTGAGGTTAACGAGTTTCTCAGAAGGAACCGGGAGGTGTTCTCGGCGATACCAGGGAGGACCAAAATAATGACACACGATATTATAACCGAGCCAGGGAAGAAAGCCTGTCTGAAACCTTATAGGGTTCCGGAGGCCCGTAGACAAGCTATAGAGATAGAGGTGAAGAAAATGCTAAAACTAGGGGTGATAGAGGAGTCTCATAGTGAGTGGAACAGTCCCATTGTGCTTGTCCCCAAACCGGATGGGTCAATAAGGCTTTGTAATGATTTCCGTAAGTTAAACAGTATGTCTAAATTTGACAGCTATCCGATGCCTAGGGTTGATGAGCTGATTGAGAGGCTGGGGAAAGCGCGTTTTTTCACAACCATTGACTTGACGAAGGGATATTGGCAAGTGCCACTCACTGAGCAAGCAAAGGAAAAAAACCAACTTTTCAACCCCCCAGGGCTTGTTTCAATATACGGTGTTGCCATTCGGTTTGCACGGGGCCCCAGCCACGTTTCAGAGGCTGATGGATAGGGTTTTGAGACCCCATGCCCACTACACTGCTGCATACTTAGATGATGTGGTAGTTTTTAGTACGGATTGGGAAAACCACCTTCCGAAAGTTCAGAGGGTGCTTGATGCTGTGCGGGCTGCTGGCCTAGTGGCCAACCCTGCAAAAAGTACCATTGGTCTGGAGGAAGCGAAGTACTTGGGCTATACCATCGGTAAGGGATTGGTCAAGCCTCAAACTACTAAGGTTGAGGCTATACAAAACTGGCCGCAGCCATTGATGAAAAAACAGATGAGGGCGTTTCTTGGGTTGACCGGCTACTACAGGAGGTTCATACCGAATTTTGCTACGATAGCTGTGCCCCTGACAGATCTCACGAAAGCGAGAGCCCCCATAATGGTGAAATGGTCTCCTGAGATGGAAAACGCTTTTGCTGGTTTGAAGGAGGCCCTATGTGCCTATCCCGTTTTGGTGTCCCCTGATTTTACTAAGGATTTCGTGGTGCAGACTGATGCCTCTGAGGCTGGCTTGGGGGTGGTCCTCTCCCAGGACTATCAGGGTGAAGAGCACCCTGTTCTTTTCCTCAGCAGAAAGCTGTTGCCGAGGGAGAAGAACTATTCTGTCGTGGAGAAGGAGTGCCTTGCCATTAAGTGGGCTTTGGAGACCCTGAGGTACTACCTGTTGGGGAGGAGGTTCAGGCTGGTCACTGACCATGCTCCCCTCGCGTGGATGAGTCAGAACAAGGAGACGAATGCGAGAGTCACCAGGTGGTTCCTCAGCCTGCAGCCTTTCAACTTTACTGTGGAGCACCGGGCTGGCCTGCTACAGGGTAATGTTGATGGGCTGTCTCGAGTACATGCGTTGCTGTCTGTGGTCGCTCCTCCCGATGGCTCTGAGCTGAGGGGGAGGGTGTGTGATAGGAAGCAGGTATTGCTTGGGAGATACCTGAGACCAGGCCTGGTACACTGCGTTTAAAAGAACTCCAGGGAGACTGTTGGTTTTGTGAGTGTGTGGAGCAACGGGGCTCCCAGGAAAGTGTGTTATGGGTCCGTGGGGTTGGGGTAGTGGAGTGAAGGGCGGGCCGCTATCCCAACAACCTGGATCACTTCCAGACCAGGTATTAGCAGGGTCAGCTAGGACTGTAGGTGTGGTCCACCAGGAAGGGTTTCAAAAGAAACAAGAGGAAGCTGATCCTGCAGAGTGTAAAAAAGGGGGGTGGGTGAGGACCCACCAGAGTGAACTGCCGTATCACTGTATCTGCTGAACTTGCTAAATTACAGAATTGCTGTGTTGCTGTGGAGCACGAGTTGCCACTGTTTGCTGTGCACCTTTCTGAAGGTAAAGAAAAAAAAATAAACTTCACTGGTTTTTACAAAAGACCTGCTGTCTCGCTACAATTACTGCCCTAGAAGACGTGGTTGAAGGAGGACCCTTGTCACAGTACATATATTTTGACTCAGTACAAGGGTCTTAGATTGGGATACACCACCCTGAAACAACAAATAACCCTTTTGGGCTGTAGAGTCAAGAAACTAACCAAATTGGCTAATACTTTGCTCCAAAATATCATGCTGGCCACCAGATGCTGCATTGCACAAATGTGAGAGTTGGGAATCCCTACCTTTTACCCAGGTGATGGTAACAATAGAATACATCCATTCAATGTGAGATATGACAACAATGCTGACAGACACACATAGCCAGCTCAGAACTCTTTGGACCCCATGGTATTTATGTACAAAAAAAACTCCCTAACCCAAGGGAGGACTGAAAGAGTATCCCTAAGGGGAAAGGCTTGGGTATATCCGCACCAATATTACTTGTAGGGTTAGTTATGCCCCTCCCTATCATGAAACATGTCAGCTCTCCCAACCACTACTTAACCCCTTCACTACCGAGCGATTTGTGATGAAAAAATTAAATTATCACATTTATTTGAAACATGCGATGTGAAGTTAACGATTAAATAGATGGTAAAATAAAAGTTTTGTACAGAAATTGTTATTCTGAGATAGTTGAAAAATTTTAATAATATTAATTTGCTCATTTTTAAGTTTTTCATGAATTCATTTCTCCTTTACAGAGATCTACCTACATGCCATCTTCCACCCATTGAAGAGGATCCCAACCCTATTTCTATATTCAGCCTACTCCTACCTCTGTGTTAAACGCTTCTTACTTTCTGCAGTCCTTGTTAAGATCCTTCACTCTTAAAAATCATGATTTCAACCTGCATCTCTTCCCCTGTGGGCTGCGGTGGAACCTCTGGAGCAAAGCGTAATTTATAAAAAAAATAAAGACATCAGGGACCATCATCTGAAGGGGATTTGTTTTTGTTATTAGAGAGCCTCCATAACATCATGGGATATGTACTGTATATTTAGATATGGATACATGTGCATGTTTGCCCAAAATCATAGAATGCTGCAGTGATTAATATAGCACAGGAATGAACCAACATGGCAAAGGCCACCACTGCTTCAATGCAGAACCGTCAACCTATATTTTGTGCTCACACAATTACAGAAATTAATGAAAAATATGGTACAGAATGAGAATCCCTTATAGGAAATGCTGTATTTCAAAATGTTCCAAAATCTGAACACTGTTTTAGCGCGGACAAAAGGACTGCAGGTGGAAATTCCAATCCTCATCACATGTGACAGGGCACCAAATTCTGAAAGATATTCTATAGAATTAACTTCAAGCTATGCATATAAGATGTCTACAAGACATACATACATTTAAAGAACAAAATAGGAAGAAAATCTCCTCCCTATAGCAGAGGTAAATTCTTAACCGGTACAGGTTAAAATGTATCAAACTAATATGTTGAAGGTAACACTTGTGTTGGTTTTATCCTCCAAGATACATTGTATATGTTACGGGTAAAGCCTGAAGTGCGGTTAATCCTAGGATTACTCGGGTAATACTGACATTACCCAAAACCGCTGGGTAAAGCTGCAAAAAAATGAAAATTTCGGACTTTACCCGGGTAATCTTAGGACTAACCAACTGCCCTTGGGTAACAGTCTGGAAGAGCTGAAAAATTCGCACTTTACCTGGATAATGTGCAAGTCTGAAGCTTCACTCGGGTAATCTGAGGACTATCCACAGCTTCATCCAATCTCGCTTGGGTAACAGTGAATTTTGCTATTCTCAAGGGATATTATAAACGAAAATGTCTAAAGACAAACATTAAAATTTATTAAGGATATAATGAATATACAGAGTAACAGGATATGTTTCTTATATGAATGTGAAAGAGTTACATGATCTTTATTATGTGTCATATGTGCTTATATATCATTTATAAAACATAATAACCACCAGGTTACTCTTTATGTAATATCTTTATCTTCATAAATTAATTTTCATACAATTAATGCACAGAGTTACATGACGGTTATTTAGTGCAGTTTGTGACTGTGGATACAATTTCATTAAAAATAACAAAAAAAAACAATTTTGTTATCAGTCAGATAACAGTTTGCAGCTTTATTCGGGTAATCCTCGGAATTCAGTCAACTGTAACCGGCTGAAAACCCAAGAAAAGCGGAGTACCCAGAGGCGTTTAGATACTTTGCAGATTACCCGGGTAAAGTCTGATGTTTCATTGCACATGACACTTTATCCAGCAACACTAGGATAATGTGCGAATTACCCGGTTAAAATAGTGCAAAAAACCGGAGTACCCAGAGGCCTCTGGATACTTTGCAGATTACCCGGGTAAAGTCCGAAATTTCATTTCGCTTCGGACTTTTGCTAATGACGCTTCGGTAATGTCAGGATTCCCCGGGTAATCCCAGGAATAACCGCACTTCGGGCTTTAACCGTAACATATACACAAAATAAACCACCTAAACCATATTATGGTAAATGGCTCCAGACCAATAAAATTAAAAATTTACTTTTATTCTGATATTAAAATGAAATCAGAATAAAAAAAAACTGTATAGTGACCCAAAAATTGAAAAAAAAGAAAATCCAAACATAAATATAGTGAACAAAAAGCTATATATTTTTTAAATACTCATTTTAGTCATTTTTTAAAAGTATCGTTTTTTTTATTCATTATATTTACGTTTAGATTTTCTTGTTTTGGATTTTTCGGTTTCTATACACTCGGAGTTTGTGTTGATCTTGATTTCATTTAAATATCACAATAAAAGTTACGTTTTAATACATATATTTAATGTTGAGACTCGGATCCTATTCCCAAAATTATTATATGCAATTATTCCAAAATCCACCTAAGACCCATATGTTGAGTCTCAAACATTTTGGAAAAGGGATACTGGAACTGTATAGCATAGAATACCACCAGAAGTTATTCTTCAAAAGGATATACTGACAAAATCAATTGTATTTAGTTTATGAATATCTAAATAATAATTTACAAATAAATATTTTGAGGTTTATAGATATCTTGGAGTGTTTGCTATTTTATTGTTTCATAACCCATAGTTACATTACAGAACAATATTTATATTTCAATTATTTTGCATGAAAATCTGTCGTTGAACATTGTTCGCGAGAAGGCTTACAATTTACCATTAAAATAACAAATCGTTTTAGAATGGACAAATATCATTTGTTAAGAAAATCAGCGATATTTAGCTACCAAACAACACTCATCACATGGTCTTTGATAATAATGTAGTTGGTGAGTTGAGTCAATATGTTGTGACACTAAGCAACCAACTGAAAGCTCCCAGTTGTCATCAACAAAACATTGAAGCTACCCTGCAATCAAATTAGTAGTCAAATGACCAACGACGTTTTAAATTTCGGTTAACATTAATTCATCTAAAGATTATTCCCAAATAATACGTTAAAGCAAATGTAAATGTTTCCATTCAGTAGAATAGGAGCTTAACGTGAATTTTGACAGCATTCAGTGAATAGGAAAATAGGCATTGATGTTGGCCACCCATATGCTAGAACATTGATAATTACACGCTAAACTTGTGAATTACACTTTACAAGAGTCTAGTCAAAGCTGTTCATGATTGATAACATGGAAGAAAAGTTGCCTTAAAGGCCTAATTATGCGGAAAGACAACAATGCAGGTAATAGTAAGTACGTGTTTATAACTACTTGAAAGGTTTGAATTTTCAATCAAATCCTGCAAATTACTATGAAAATAAAATGCATTCCCCATCATTGTTATTGAAGCAGTTTCTTTTTCTACTTACGTTTTGCATTTGCTCATGCATAGCTGGTTATTTTATAAATAATAATTGAGACAGATAGCGACAACATGTCAAATTATACAAGTTGACAATCACCATGTATTCATTATTTTATTAAAGAGACTTTCTATTTTATAAAGGGAAATTATTATTATTATTATTATCATCATCTGAATTTGTGCAATTATTCTGTTTTAATTCAATTATTACATACCTTAAAAAAATATAACACAGGTAATAATACATTGTTATTGTATTTAGAGTAGCTTGCCTAAAATTCTTTATTTATGTATAGCTGTTAAACCGTGTAACTTTTTGTTCTTAGTGTGACTTTTGATACACCCTTTCCAGGTTAGAATTTAAAACTTTGAAACAACTTTGTCACTCAGTCGCATTAATAGAAATTGGATGTGAAAATGTCTCTAAAGTCTGTACCATTATTTTACATGCAGTGTCTCCGAAGGGGAAAACACACAGGGTGCAAATTACCTTTGCAGAAAGTAAATGTAGGTTAATATACTTATTTAAAGCATTTAACAAAAAAATTTTGTATTAAAGAGGTACTTCTGCAGTTTGCCTTCTTAATAGAAAATATGTGCATTCTACCCCCCACATTAAAAATATATATTTTTTTAGTGACGTAATAAATATATATAATAATAATAATCCAGAACTCTACATCACTGGTAAATCTGCCCCTTGCAAAAGATTTCAAAAATTGTATATGCTTAATATAGAAGATGCACTCTGGGACTTGTTGTAAATAAAACAAAAACGTTTATTGTCACATATAAAAATACATGTAGCCCGACGTTTTGTTTCTATCTGAGCCCTTTTCAAGGTAACATTACCATGAAAGAGGCTCAGATAGAAACAAAATGTCGGGCTATATGTATTTTCATATGTGACAATAAACTTTTTTGTTTAATTTACAACAAGTCCCAGAGTGCATCTTCTATAGTAAGCATATACAGTATATATATAAAGGTTCTGTGTAAAAACAGACTCAAGATGCAATAAAAGTGAGACAGATGTTATTTGCATATCCTACCCAGAATTCCTTGCTGCATATAGGGAATGTAGCACAGGAGCTCTGGAATGCAGTTCTTTGAATTGCTGTGATGTGCAGATGGCTTCTGCAATAAAAAAAATATATATACTGTATATACAGGGTGTCCATAAAGTCTCTTTACAATTTCAAAAATATATTACAAAAGGCAAATGAAAAGACAGATAAGTGAAAACTATTACAAAATGAGACGTATATATTTAAGGTTTTTTTTTGCCTCATTTAATACACCTCTATATGGGCACCATTAGTTGCACGAAGCACATCAAGACGGTACTCGATTTTTCCCATGTTCGCTGTAGCATACCCTCATCAATGGTGGCAATGGCATCAGTGATCCTCTGCTTTAGATTAGTGATGTCCTGTACCTTTGTTCCATACACCATATCTTTAACATAACCCCATAGAAAGAAGTCGAGTGGAGTGATATCTGGTGAACGAGGCGGCCAGGGAATTGGGCCACCCCTTCCAATCCACCGCTCTGGAAATGTTTTATTTAGGAACCCACGAACATGCAGTCCCCAATGTGGTGGTGCACCATCTTGCTGGAAAATGATGGTTGGTTGAAGGTCATGTAGTTGTGGTGCTACGTATTCAGTCAAAAGATCAAGGTAAACATTTGCAGTAATTGATGTCTCGCCAAAGAAAAACGGACCAATGATTCGATTGCACATGATCCCACACCACACATTCATCTAAAGCAGAGGATCACTGATGCCATTGCCACCATTGATGAGGGTATGCTACAGCGAACATGGCAAGAAATCGAGTACCGTCTTGATGTGCTTCATGCAACTAATGGTGCCCATATAGAGGTGCATTAAATGAGGTAAAAAAACTTAAAATATATACGTCTCATTTTGTAATCATTTTCACTTATCTGTCTTTTCATTTGCTTTTGTAATACATTTATATTGATTAGAATTCCACAATTGAAGCTATATGTGAGCATTCATGTAGAGGGAAGGGCAATAAAATATGAAATTAGCCCATAAACATACATTCTGTTAACTGCTAAAAACAGGTTGAAATAATATCAACTTGACGTGACAAAACCTAAATCATCATCTACCCACGTCCCATGGGTTTTGCGTTTAAACACTAATGAGCTATTCTTAAGCAGAGCCCTTCAATTAATTCGGCCCAGATGGTGTTACATTCAGCATCATACATGCATGTCTATTGCTACACATTTTCCTTTTTTTTTGTAAATCACATCCTTATTGTGTCTGTTTGGTGAATAAATCTTAACACGCTCCATTAATGGCTGAGCTTCCCATCTAAAGTGCGTCTTACACATGGGATATATTGCCTTTGAAACAGTCTAGGATCTGGATTTGTTTCGCAGGATTGCTTTTGCTTAAAAGATATTAGCTTGAAGGAAAATTTAGTATTTAACAGATATTGTTTCATTCGTGTATGCTGGAAAAATAAATATCACATTGTGCTTCAGGTTATCAGGCTAAAGGCATTGTATGGTGGATAAATGTACGAGTTAAGAGTCAAGGAGCGCAGTGTAGTGTTATTCAGAGTCTTCATTAGAGATGTGCAATTAATTTTGTTCCGAATTGAAATTCGGAAGAAATTCACCATTTTTCGTGGTTCGGGAGCATTTCCGAAAAGGAAATATCGACCACCCGAAATTTCAGATCAATTCAATTTGATGATTCGGATCATTTGGCGATTCAAATCATTTTGGCGATTCGGATCATTTCGCCGATCCGGCTCATTTTGCCGATCCGGCTCATTTCGGGTGATTCAAATCAGTTGGTTTTTTCACTTTTTTATGAGTTATTTTGTTTTTTATTGCCTATTTAAGAATGGCAAGTAGATTACTACCAATAGAATGAAAGTTTCTTTACTTATTTATTCTTTTAGGATTTTTTAGGCATTTTTTGAGTGAAATTTTAGGTTTCCTAACTTTTTTTTTTTTTTTTTTTTTTTTTTAAATAAAGTTTTTTATTATATTTCTTCAAACAAAAAGTATACATGTACATTGTATCTTACTGGTAGAGCCGAAATAGCAGGCATAGAAAAAAGACCAAATCACAGACACACAAAAATACAACAACCTAAAATCAAAATTCTAAAACATAAACAAAAAGAAAGAAAGAAAAAAAAAAAAAACCTCAAAGAAACTACATACCTTATAAAAGACTTAGAACTTAAAACATAAAACAGCACCATACTACACATCAAATACCCGTAAATCTTATCTCTATATCGCCAGACTATTGTCAGGTGTATATATATTACTCTATATAGACATATAAAATTTTCACCGTATACGTATCCCAGATCAGTCCCATCAATGCTCTAGCCATCGCATCCAAGGATCTCAACTCTCCCAGTCTGGTTTTAATAGCACCCACTGCGGGAATGGTATTCGATTTCCATTTAGCAGCAATGAGAGTAGTAGTGACTGACAAAATATGAGCCAATAATTGCTTTTGAAATTTAGTAAGAGAGTCAGGGAACATTTGCAGGAGGAACACCTCCGGTGTTGGGACAAGCTCAGCGTCTAAAATCTCCGAGCTCAGGGCGGCAACTTGATCCCATAGTGGAGTAAGCCTGGGGCAAGTCCACCATGTATGAAAAAAGGTGCCCTCCTCCTCCTCACATCTCCAGCAGGTTCTAGGAACCTGTGAATTATAATGATGTTCCCTGTCCGGTGTGATATACCAGCGATATAAAATCTTTTTCCTAGCCTCCACTAATGAAATGCAACGGAATTTCTTACAGTCCAAGAGAAAACAGTCCCTCCATTGGTCTGCTGAGAGTGTATGTTGCAGGTCTCTTTCCCAATTCAATTGGAATCTCCATGCTGAGATAGGAGCCCTAGTTAATAATGTCTGATATGTCAAAGACAGGAGTCGGGAGTCAGGAGATGGAGTTAAGCAGTACTGCTCAAACCGAGTTAGTATGTCCGCGTGAGGAGGAAGATGTAACAAACCATATTGCGCCAAACAGGACCTCAGCCTCATAAAGTGAAACCCTAGATTACGATGAAGAGAGTGTCTCTCCTGTAGCTGGAGAAAGGGCAGGATATCATGGGATGCATAAAAGGACGATAAGTTGTTGAGTGAGTTACGACACCATGGGCGAGGATCAAAATCTGGGATTAAATGAGTGAACATCGAGATGGGGGAGGCCAGAGACAGGGGGTGGACCGCAGTCAAGAGAGAGCGAGTCCCGTCCCAAACCCGCATGAGTAACGCGGGCAAGGCCGGGAGGTCGTCCCTCAACAATCTACATGACCTAGGTGTCCATAACAATCCCCCAAAATCATGTGGCAGCGAGCAGGGCAGGATCAATGAGGTCCATTGTGGGAGGTTGATCCCCGCAAATATGCGGCCCAAATTTGACATCAGGGCTGCTCTATAATATAGTAATATATTAGGTAAGCCTAAGCCTCCCCTATCCACAGGCTGGTGCAAGATCGCAATTTTAATTCGTGGTCGTTTACCTCGCCATATGAAGTTGGAAAGGTGTGAGAGGATCGTTTTAAAGAACGACATAGGAGCTGGTAACGGTAGAGCTCTAAAAACATACAGTATTTTAGGTAAAAGCATCATCTTAATTGCATTAATCCTACCCGCCCAAGACACTTCCACTTTTGACCATTGTTGGCAGAGAGTCGAGACCATATGAATTAGTGGTGCATAGTTAAGCTTATACATTTGGGTTTTGTTAAAAGACATTTTAACACCTAAATACGTCAATGATCTATTTCGCCATTCATAAGGATATTGGGACTTAAGAGTAGTTAGTTCAGCGTCAGGGATACCATAAGTCAAAGCCTGGGTTTTGTGTACATTAATTTTGTGGTACGACAAGTTCCCATATTCCGTCAGTATTGAATGAAGGGCCGGCAAAGAGATGAGAGGATTAGTCAGAGTCAGTAAAATATCGTCGGCAAATAGGCTCAATTTACACACAGTAGGTCCTACCATTAGTCCTTCTATCTCGTCAGATTGTCTAATAGCTTGGGCCAATGGTTCCAGCGCTAACGCATATAACAATGGGGAGAGAGGACATCCTTGTCGCGTGCCGTTTGTTATGGGGATCACTGTAGATTGGAAACCTGCATGTAATACCCTTGCATTGGGGCATGAGTAAAGCGCCATAATGGCTTTAATAAATTCTCTGGGGAAGTTAAATTTTAAGAGAGTGTGTTCTAAAAATACCCAGTGTAGGCGATCAAACGCCTTCTCGGCATCTAGAGATAGAATTAATGATGGCGTGGCTGAGTCGATAGCATGGTCCATCAAGGCCATGGCCTTGATGGTATTATCCGGGCCTTGTCTGGATTTGATAAACCCTACCTGGTCGTCAGCAATCAATAAGGGCATAATATCCGCCAATCTTTTAGCCAAAATTTTAGCGTATAGCTTGGCATCGACATTTAGAAGGGAGATGGGCCTATATTTAGAACAATTATCCCCAGGTGGTATCGTTTTGGGAATTGTAACTATGGTCGCGGATAGCCAGTCGCTGGAAGCACCCCCTGAAAGGAATATGTGACTCAATGTAGAAAGAAGATGTGTATTTAATTGGGGGAAAAAGGTTTTGTAATATAAATCTGTATATCCATCTGGACCAGGTGCCTTATTGGCCTTAAGGGAGGAAAGGGCTGCTTGGAGTTCTCCTAGGGTCGGGGTGAACGTCAGTCGATGAGAAATGTCTTCTGTTAAAGTCGGGAGATTAAGTCTCCGTAAAAAAGGAAAAATCTCCTGGATAGTGGGTTGAGGCAAATTCGTATCTTGACTTAAATTATATAGTTCTCTGTAATATTGAGCAAAACCTTCTGCTATTTGTTGGGGATGCTGACAAATTGTCCCATCCGCCGCTACCAGACGCTCAATTCTAGCCTTTGCCACTTTCTTGCGCAATCTATTGGCCATCATTTTACTCGATTTATTATTATATAAATACATTTTAGTACGAAGCCTACGTGCTGCCCATACATAATCTCTTTTATCCATCTCTGTTAACTGCATTTGGAGTCCAACTAGAGTAGACCTGTCTGCGGGATTAAGCTGTTTCTTATGTAAGGTAGTGACGTGATGAATTTGACGTAACAGGGTCAATCTGTGTGCTGCATTTAGTTTCTTAAAATGAGAGCCCCATTTAATTAAGACTCCTCTCACCACCGCTTTATGAGCTTGCCATACAGTCAGGGGACTAACATCTGGGGTCAAATTCTCTTTAAAATAATTTTCTAAGGCCGCTTTAACGTCTTCCGCTACCTCTGGTCTGGATAGAAGGGATTCATTTAAACGCCACGGTGAGTGTCCCAATGGTGGTCGCGAATCAGGGAGTATTAGGGTAATGGGGGCATGATCAGACCAGGACATAGATCCAATTGTGGTGTCAGATATCAGGGTCAGTAAGTCAGCAGTAACAAAAAAGAAATCTATCCTAGAGTACGTTTTGTGCGCTCCAGAGTAAAATGAGTAATCACTATCACTAGGGTGGAGAATACGCCATATGTCAAACAAGTGAAACTCCGCTAGCAGAGCAGCAAAATTACGCACTGAGGAGCGCTGAGACTTAGTAGGCCGGCTGGGCAGGTCAAGAGATTGGTTAAAGTCCCCACAGACTATAAGTCTCCCCATTGAGATCTCAAGTAATTTAACCATGGCTTTGCGGAGGAACGAAAGTTGGCCTTCATTGGGACAATAAAAATTAGCTATAGTGTATTTTGTTTGATTGATATCACATAAAAGAAAAAGATAGCGTCCGTTGAGGTCAGTGATCACTCTATGAAGTTTGAAGCTCACATTCTGATGAATCAGAATGGACACCCCTCTCGCCTTGACTGCGGCTGTAGCGTGGAAGTGATGGGGATAGCTTGGTAGGTACAATTTAGGGTGGGCAGCCGTTTTGAAGTGTGTCTCCTGGAGACACACTACATCAGGAGACTGATGACGTAAGTCTGCATATAAGGAGTGTCTCTTATGCGGAATGTTCAACCCTTTTACATTCAACGAAACAATTTTAACAGTCATTGTACATTACTCATATCAACTATACACAGAGCAGAGAAAGCCATAAACTGAGGCATGAGGTCACCCCAACCCCAGGTATCAAATCAGACAGGAGCCATACGATTACAGTCAGAGATTCCTTAGTCTGGCAATAAGTCACTAGTTTACGGTGTATCTGGCAACAGGAATGAAGTGTACATAGTAATATGGTGCAAACAGAAACAAAAAGAAAAGAAAAAAAGAAAAAACAGAAAAAAAAACAGTGAAAAAAAACCCTGTCTAAAAGGACGGGGATCAGTGCAAACGGCACCAAAAATTATGTACATCAAAACTCCCAGGCCACACTATGAGTGGGCCAACCCTGGGAGTACCAGGGGGAGAAACGGGGGCGAAGCTCAATCGGCGGAGTTCCCAAACATCGAGGGGAGAGAAACAGACAACGAGCCTCCTCCAGGCAGACCCCCCGCTCACATACTCCTAAAAGAGCGGTGCACCAATCAAGGTCGGCATCGGAAAATCCCTCCGGTAAGAACTCCAGAAAACGAATAAGGACGATAAAGTCCAGCAGTGTCAGAGCAGTGTGACAAGACTCATTTTGCGGTGTTTACACGATGCCATTCCGGCGACACTTTCTGCGGAGATGGCGGGGTCTGATGCGGTGGCGTATATTCCCCTATCAGGTTCCACGACTTCAGGGTAGCAAGACCTTCCTGGACATCACGCAGCGTGGTCACCACTCCATTATGAGTTACCAGCAGTTTCACGGGGAACCCCCAGCGATATTGGATTTGGTGATTACGTAGAATCTTAGTCACTGGCAGGAACTCCCTACGGTTGGCCATGGTGGCGGCAGATAGATCAGGAAAGAATAAGAGGTCAGCATATGGTGCAGGCAATCCAGCTGAATTTCGCATAGCGGACAGAAGGGCTTCTTTAATCCGAAAAAAGTGGACTCTCATTAAGACATCTCTTGATAATGCTTGCTCCAAATGTCTCGGTTTCGGGATACGATGTGCTCTATCCAGTTGTAAATCCATCTCTGAGGCTTCTGGTAACAAAACGCGAAACAGGTTGTGGAGGTATACGTTTAACTCCGCTGGTTTAACCGTTTCAGGGATGCCACGCACTCTGATATTGTTCCTGCGGGATCGATCCTCCAGATCCGTCACTTTGAGAAGAAGGGTCTCATTCACCGATTTTAATTCTTTATATGCGTCAACCAATTCATTGTGGGCCAGGCACAATTCATCAGATTTAGACTCCAGGGCGTCAGTGCGCTCACCCAGTTCTCGAACTTCTTGGTGAAGAGATGCAGTGATGGATCTAAAATCTTCTTGTATGGTGTTCCTGAGATCTTGCAGCATGGTCTGAAGTTGAAGGCCCGAAGCAGGAGCTGATGCAGAAAGGGTCTGGACTTGAAATTCCTCCTCCTCTGATTGCGTCGATTTCGGGGATCCAGACGCACGGGTAGCTTGAGCGCCATCCTGGGTCCTCTCACGGGCCTTCCCAGTGCGCGATAGTTCGGCCGCCTTTGGGGTCTTGCTGGGTGCCATTCCGTGACAGTAAGGGGTTCCGAAGCCAGTAGGGGTTCTTTGCAGTTTACAGTTTACACCTCCGCCGTTGTGAGCCGCTGGAGCGGGAAATCAGTCCGGAGAAGCGGAGCTCAGGCTACATGTCTCTTTTCAAGGTGGCCGCCGTCCATCTCCCCCCTCCACCTCTTATATTTTCATGATTTTTATGTTGAATATTATGCTGTTTATGTTGCAGAGGGTAGTCAGATAAGTCTAGCGCCAGAGACCCTTCGTTAAAGATAGTAGTGTTTGTCTATTTTAAATCCTTTGCCCACTTTCTTGTTTGTTTGGTCTCTTGTCGTCCTCTTTCCCCTCCTTCCCCCTCTCCTTCTCTGTTCCTGTCTTTTCCCCCCTTCGTGATTTCCGGCAGAGTGTCCTGACGGGTGTCGCCGTTATAGGCCGCTACCCGGAATGATCTTATGTCCAGGTGACATGGGAAGATTACTGTGCGGAGCAGGGGGGTAAATGTCAGTCCACCGTTCCGAGACTTGCCCCGAGGTTATGCGGTGCTGTTCGGGTGGGTCTGCTGCCGTGTCCCCGGAAGCTGTGATCAGCAAGATGGCGGTAACTCCCGGCCCAGGATCCACTCGTGCAGTGGGCCCACGAGACTCCGGCGGCTCCCCCTCCGCACCCGAGGGCTCGGACGGATCTCCGCGGCGCCGGGCTTCCCCGTCACTCGAGTCCTCCAGGGGCGTCCGCCGTGCACGAGGGCCCGTCCCCTTTCCACTCCACAAAGGACCCAATAGGGCGCTGCAGCCGGGGACCGCCGCACAAGGCCTCCGTATGCCCGGACGTCAGGGGGAGAGCGCCGTGCGGAGCGGAGGGACCAGCGAAAGTCCGTTGCTCCGGGTCTTACCCCGCTATCTTATCCCCGGAAGTGTCGAGTGGCGTCGGCTGCGGCACTATCCGGCCCAGGCTCCCCTCACGCCGTAGGCCCACGAACCTGCAGCGGTACCTCCACAGCAGCCGAGGGTCTCAATCCATCCGCAGTAACTCTCCTGCGTTCCTGGCTGGTAGGTGTAGACTGACGTCTCCGTCGGTGTAGGGAAAGTTCTATAAAAGTCCGCTTTTAGAAGAAGCTTTGTGGGAGCTCTTCCCGGGCACGTCCTCTCAGTTCGGCGCCAAACCACGCCCCTTCTCCAGTCTTCCTAACTTTTTTTAAAGAAACAAGGCTTTTTAACCAATAGGTTTCAATGCAGCATACGAATCTGCACACTGCCGGGCAGCGCCTCTCTGCAGTATAAATGCAGCATATGAATCCGCACACTGCTTGGAAGCGCCTCTCTGAAGAATAATTTGAGTCCGCACACTGCCGGGCAGCGCCTTTCTGCAGTATATTTCAGCATATGAATCCGCACACTGCCGGGCAGCGCCTCTCTGCAGTATAATTAATGCAGCATATGAATCCGCACATTGCCAGGCAGTGCCACTCTGCAGTATAATTAATGCAGCATATGAATCCGCACACTGCCGGGAACTTCCAGTTCGTCATTTTGCTGCTGTTCCTCTTTCCATGTTTTTGTTTTTAATCCCAAATGGGAAGTGTTTGGTGCGTATATAAATAAAACCAACCATTTCTCTGCCTCTCCTTAGCTGAAAAGCAGCAGGAGGGGCTTGGAGCTGCTCAGTAGAGCGGCTTTTGGTTACATTGGTTAGGTACTCACTCTATAAAGAGGTGCCTTGAAGTGGCGAGTGAGTTTACGTTGCAATGGCCATTGAAACAAACAAAAACCTCAGTGTTTTGTTGTACATGGAATACATAGAAACGAGCGCAGATGACACTTTTTTCCCTTGTTATGTTTTATACATTAACTGGGTTGTTACTCCTGGCTGTTGCAGCCGCTCCGGTGAGTAGGGGCGCGACGCCATTTTTTCTGTATGTATGCATTAATTATAACTCATAAAAAACAAAAAACTAACTGATCAAAAAATGAATCGATCCGAATCAATGAATCGATCTCCAGAGAGGTGCTGCCCGACAGTGTGCAGATTCATATGCTGAATTATACTACAGAGAGGCGCAGCCCTGCAGTGTGCGGATTCATATGCTGAATTATTCTGCAGAGAGGCACTGCCCGGCAGTGTGCGGATTCATATGTTGCATTAATTAAACTGCAGAGAGGCGCTGCCTGGCAGTGTGCGGATTCATACAGTATGCTGAATTATTCTGCAGAGAGGCACTGCCCGGCAGTGTGCGGATTCATATGTTGCATTAATTAAACTGCAGAGAGGCCCTGCCCGGCAGTGTGCGGATTCATATTCTGCATTAATTATACTGTAGAGGTGCTGCCCAGCGGTGTGCAGATTCATATGCTGCATTAATTATACTGCAGAGAGGCGCCGCCCGGCAGTGTGCGGATTCGTATACTGAATTATTCTGTATTGAGGTGCTGCACGGCAGTGTGCGGATTCTTATGCTGAATTATTCTGCAAAGAGGCGCTGCCCGTCAGTGTGCGGAGTCATATGTTGAATTGAAACCTATGGGTTAAAAAGCCTTGTTTCTTTAAAAAAGTTAAGAAATCTAAAATTTCACCCAAAAAATGCCTAAAAAATCCTAAAACATTAATTAAGTAAAGAAACTTTCATTCTATTGGTAGTAATCTACTTGCCATTCTTAAACAAGCAATAAAAAACGAAATAACTCATAAAAAAGCGAACAACAAACTGATTTGAATCACCCGAAATGATCCAAATTGCCGAAATGATCTGATTCGCAGAAATGATCAGAATCGCCGAAATGAGCCGAATCGATCCGAAATGAAAAAAAATACCCGAAACGAAAAAAAAAAGTCATGCACAACCCTAGTGTTCATTCTAAATAGATGTGCCTTGACATCGCTGTAAAGCATCCTAACTAAGTCATCCAGCATTCGGGTTGGACATTCTGGCCTTGAAAGGGCAGGATCCATAATACTGCAGCAAATTAAATGGCTGTGATGTTATGCGACCCTGTCGAACCTATATTCCAACCCAAGTTGGTGAGCTATAGGTTAATAGGCCGCAGTACACCCCACCCACTCATCATCAAAAAACGTCTGGGCCCTGCTATGTCCATTTACCCCCACAAAAATTAAACGTTAAGAAATTATACACACCCCCCATTAAGTCAGTAAAATATTAATGATGTATCCCCCTCCTCCCCTTAACTTAAATCTACAAGTGAAACCTCTAAATTTAAATATGTACCCCTCTCCCCATTAACTCTATAGTAAACAAGTGCCTAAACCCTCCCACCACACACCAGCATTATACTAATATAAGCCCAAAAGAATAATGGTGTAATGCTTGGTGTGAGCCGAGGGATGCAGTGCAAAGAGGCAAACAACTGGATGAGGTTCCAATACGCTGGTTTCATGCAAAGGTAACAAAATGGTAAGGGTTGATCAATGGCAAAGAGGGTACTGGAGTAGGAGGAGAGGGGTGTGACAGAAAAAGGGCTGACTGAGGGAAGAGGCAGGGATGAGAAACAAAGGGCCAGGGTAAACTAAATCCAGGAGCACAGACACTGAGGGAAACACTACTGGACTTACCAGGAGACACTAGACAACAGACACAGGTATGACAGGATGGGCTTTGACTTCATGAGATGTAGGGCAAAAATGGCACAGGGAGCTAGGAGCAGGCTAGGCTGAGTGATTCTAAGGTGTATAGTATAGTGAGAGTCTTTGGAGCAATAGCGGATGGACCGAGGGGCTCTGTAAGGGGAGCGAGGGAATCTGTAGTATGAGAGAGGGTCTCTGTAGGGGGAGCGAGGGAATCTGTAGTATGAGCGAGGGTCTCTGTAGGGGGAGCGAGGGAATCTAAAGTATGAGAGAGGTCTCTGTAAGGGGAGCGAGGGAATCTGTAGTATGAGCGAGGGTCTCTGTAGGGGAGCGAGGGAATCTGTAGTATGAGTGAGGGTCTCTGTAGGGGAAGCGAGGGAATCTGTAGTATGAGCGAGGGTCTCTATAGGGGGAGCGAGGGAATCTGAAGTATGAGAGAGGGTCTCTGTAAGGGGAGCGAGGGAATCTGTAGTATGAGCGAGGGTCTCTGTAGGGGAAGCGAGGGAATCTGTAGTATTAGAGAGGGTCTCTGTAGGGGAGCGAGGGAATCTGAAGTATGAGAGAGGGTCACATTCTGGTGCTGCCCCATCTTGATTTCCATGGTGGCACCGAGGGTCTATGTAGGGGAGTGAGGGAATCTGTAGTATGAGAGAGGGTCTCTGTAAAGGGAGCGAGGGAATCTGTAGTATGAGCGAGGGTCTCTGTAAGGGGAGCGAGGGAATCTGTAGTATGAGCGAGGGTCTCTGTAGGGGAGTGAGGGATTCTGTAGTATGAGCGAGGGTCTCTGTAGGGGGAGCGAGGGAATCTGTATTATGAGCGAGGGTCTCTGTAGGGGGAGCAAGGGAATCTATAGTATGAGCTAGGGTCTCTGTAGGGGAGCGAGGGAATCTGTAGTATGAGCGAGGGTCTCTGTAAGGGGAGTGAGGGAATCTGTAGTATGAGAGAGGGTCTCTGTAGGGGGAGTGAGGGAATCTGTAGTATGAGCGAGGGTCTCAGTAGAGGAGGTGGGCAGATCAGTATAGATCTCGGGCTTCTTACTTCCTTGCACACAGGTAACACTGAGCAATGAAAGATACAGAAGCACCATGGGAAGGATGTGTCGTCATTAACTAAGTCCAGAGCTAATGAAGGGAATCACCTGAGGTGCCTGTAAGAAGGCTAAGGTGGTGGCTAGCCATGTATAAAAAGGTGCCACCATGGAAATCAAGATGGGGCAGCACCAGAATGTGACTTTTTGCACCGGCGGTGGTGTGTACTGTGACAAATGGTTCAAGTATTCAGCGTCTCAGACAGGCAGAGTGTGAGTACACGAACAGGGCCATATGCACACAAAAAGTATGCAAGAGCCCTGAAGAATTGGGGCAACACACATAAATAAAGCGTTCTTTCTCTGGGAGTGCATCCCCACCAATGGAGATGTAGGGCAAAAGGGGAGCGAGGGAATCTGTAGTATGAGCGAGGGTCTCTGTAAAGGGAGCGAGGGAATCTGTAGTATGAGCGAGGGTCTCTGTAGGGGGAGCGAGGGAATCTGTAGTATGAGCGAGGGTCTCTGTAAGGGGAACGAGGGAATCTGTAGTATGAGCGAGGGTCTCTGTAAGGGGAGCGAGGGAATCTGTAGTATGAGCGAGGGTCTCTGTAGGGGGAGTGAGGAAATCAGTAGTATGAGCGAGGGTCTCTGTAAGGGGAACGAGGGAATCTGTAGTATGAGCGAGGGTCTCTGTAGGGGGAGCGAGGGAATCTGTAGTATTAGCGAGGGTCTCTGTAGGGAAGTGAGGGAATCTGTAGTATGAGAGAGGGTCTCTGTAAGGGGAGCGAGGGTCTCTGTAAGGGGAGCGAGGGAATCTGTAGTATGAGCGAGGGTCTCTGTAGGGGAGTGAGGGAGTCTGTAGTATGAGCGAGGGTCTCTGTAGGGGGAGCGAGGGAATCTGTAGTATGAGCGAGGGTCTCTGTAGGGGGAGCGAGGGAATCTATAGTATGAGCGAGGGTCTCTGTAGGGGGAGCGAGGGAATCTGTAGTATGAGCGAGGGTCTCTGTAGGGGGAGTGAGGGAATCTGTAATATGAGCGAGGGTCTCTGTAGGGGGAGCGAGGGAATCTGTAGTATGAACGAGGGTCTCTGTAAGGGGAGTGAGGGAATCTGTAGTATGAGAGAGGGTCTCTGTAGGGGGAGTGAGGGAATCTATAGTATGAACGAGGGTCTCTGTAGGGGGAGCGAGGGAATCTGTAGTATGAGCGAGGGTCTCTGTAGGGGGAGTGAGGGAATCTGTAATATGAGCGAGGGTCTCTATAGGGGGAGCGAGGGAATCTGTAGTATGAGCGAGGGTCTCTGTAAGGGGAGTGAGGGAATCTGTAGTATGAGAGAGGGTCTCTGTAGGGGGAGTGAGGGAATCTGTAGTATGAGCGAGGGTCTCAGTAGAGGAGCTGGGCAGATCAGTATAGATCTCGGGCTTCTTACTTCCTTTCACACAGGTAACACTGAGCAATGAAAGATACAGAAGCACCATGGGAAGGATGTGTCATCATTAAGTAAGTCCAGAGCTAATGAAGGGAATCACCTGAGGTGCCTGTAAGAAGGCTAAGGTGGTGGCTAGCCATGTATTAAAGGTGCCACCATGGAAATCAAGATGGGGCAGCACCAGAATGTGACTTTTTGCACCGGCGGTGGTGTGTACTGTGACAAATGGTTCAAGTATTCAGCGTCTCAGACAGGCAGAGTGTGAGTACACGAACAGGGCCATATGCACACAAAAAGTATGCAAGAGCCCTGAAGAATTGGGGCAACACACATAAATAAAGCATTCTTTCTCTGGGAGTGCATCCCCACCAATCAGGAGGCAACACCTGCTGACTTCTACAGGTGTTTCATGAAAACAAGTCAGGCACAGAATAATGTATGGAAATCTGGGGTTCAAGTGCTAGCCCGAGTATGAGACCTCCTGTCTCTCTTTTGTAACTTGAGCTTGGTTCCTGAAGATAAATTGATTGAAAATGGATAAACAGGCCATAATTAAAATCCATCATTCTGTTTGATGCACTGAATTAGTTCCACTTTGTGTATGAAACAAATATTGTATTTGTAGAGGGCTTGTAAATAACTGTTGGTGTTTGCCACTGCTGCAACTCCGATAAACTTCGACATTTCAAAAAGAGAAATTCAAAGAGTGGCAGGAGGTGCATCTCTCATACTGGTGCTACTGACTGTGACTGATGCACTCAACTCAACCATACATCTAAAAGGTTAAAGACACCTAACTTAGTGCTTGATTTTATTCAGCCCGACGGCCAAAATCAGGAACTTTTTTAGCCATTTTTCAGTTTGGGATGTTTTGCTTGCCAGGATTTGAACCTGTGTCTCCACAGCAGCGATGTTACCTCTACTCCACCCAGTTGGGACCTAAACTAGTGTTTGCCTTTAAGGGGTCAACTAATTATTGGGAAAAAATTCCTCTGGAGCTCCCTGCAGGTCAAGTAAGTTTAAAAGGAACCTGTGAAGAAGCATCTGAGACAGGGAGGGCTGCATACTAAAAAAGTGTTTTCAGTCCTCAACATGTAAAATACAACAGTGGAAGAGGCTGTGCTCAACCTAAACAGGCATTGCAGGCAGGTGCTTCTAAGACAAATAAATACAACACAGAGAGAAAAGAGCACTCAGCTTCAAAGATTAGTTAGGTGGCAAAAATCTTTAAAATGGAGCTACATTGCTAATGATCTCATTATGATCACTTTAAATACTCATAAACAGGATATTGTTACTATTAATTAATTATCAAATTTAGTTTATTTTCCATTTCTACCTATATGCTGATAATACTGACCCTGTTTGAAAATGTTCAAGATAAAAGACACCATCTAAAGTTTAGCACCTTTCATCCCAACAGTATAATTAGAAAAGGATAAGCCGACACATGAAACAAATAAACGTGAGCATATTTGATTTATTTTAGTACTTTAACCAGCCCAGCATAAAAATTTCTATGCAAAATTGGAATTTGCCCCCTCACTTTCGTGTTAGCTACACATCCCATGTTTCAAATAATTGTCATGATCACACAGAGCTCGCAGTAGAGTTGCGCTTGACTCTATGGAGTCCTGTGAACTCCAAGAGCAATATCAGCGGAGGCGGGCAGTGCCGCTGCCGTTATCTTCAAGTGTCTCCCTGTTATTATGGCTTGGGCATAATAAAGTCGGTAAGAGGTAACTGCTAAGGGTTGTTGGCTTTCACTGATTTTTCCTTTTTGCATCTACCTGTTACCCTATGATGAAATAATTCTCCACACGAGCCATTAGTATTAATGTGCGGAGTCATTATACTTAACAGCTCACTCATTAATGCTAATGGGACAGGGGGAATAGTGTTTCATGAAAGGGTATAAACATGAAGAGCTTTCCTCTTATTATATGGCGTATCACAGCAAACATATAACTAATCTATGAAGAATAGATACAATTAGGTAGTACTGACCCAAAAGTATGAATAAAAAGATGTGGTTAGATGTCCGTAGATTTAGGCATCTAGGACACTTTTCCAGTACAGGAGCTTTGGGCTGATAGTGTTCTAATGAGGACCGTGAAGAACACAGCTGGTCTCTGACTGTGAAACATAAGGAAACAAAGGTTTCTTTTTGGACTAACAGCTTTACCTCTATTCAACCTAAACAATATTGTAGACAATAATTGTAAAATGTATAAATGGATCATTATTTCACAGCTGTTCTAAAATAACAAATAAAGAAAACATACCCAGTATACTTATCCTTTGAGTCATGGAATCTATCCAGGGTACTGCTAGAATGTCTAAGGTATTTTGGTTGCCGGCCAAACACCTGCACTTTTTACTGTAGGTGTAAATGATAATAGAATATACAAATACTTCTGAATAGATTAGGATTGGTTCTGGCAATCTGAAACACTCAGAAAGTAAAAGCAGTTAGAGTTTATTACCACTGAAGCTTGAACACAGAATATGATTCACTCAAATGTTTTTTGGACATAATTCACCTTCATGGATCAGTGCATTAGAAATTAAAATTAAAATTGAGAGATTTGTGGCAAATTGAAACCTAATATATAAAAAAAAGCATACATAAGAAAAAGGAAAATATTATATATCTGATTCAGGAAGCAAGTCCTAAAAGGAATGTGGGATCTCAATAAGATATCTGCCCCTGTCATCTTGTACATTTGGTATAAAGTAGGAAAAGTGCCTGAAAGGGGAGGGTCCTTTGGACCCCTCTCCCTCCCGATCGGGAGGAAATATTAGTAAAATAGAGGCAGCGCTGGAAAGGTCATAGTGTGACCTTTCCAGCACTGACTGTCTTTAACCCCTGAGGTGGCGGTCCATGATCCAGTGTCATTCAGTGCCAGATCGCGGACCTCTCCCAGAGGTGGCTGACATCTTGGATGTCAGCCAAGCCTCCAGGGCCTCTCCTCGCCCACCGGCATCATTGCGCATGGCCCAATGGTGGAAATGGGCGGGTCATTTGGACCACCGTATCTCCTGATGGCTGGCATCTAGAGGGTCATGTCTGGAAACAGGGCCTTTCCAATGATAACAAAGATGACCAGGTTACAAGTACAAAATCAAAAGTAAAAAAAATAAAAACATTGGTTTTTTTGTTTTTTTTAATGCAGCACTATTGTTCATATATCTATTATAACATGAACAATGATGCTACACTAACAATTTTTTTTCAGTTTTAGCTAAAATCACGTAATTTCTCAGAATAATATTACAGGTTCCCAGTTCAATTTAAATACGCACCCCACAGAATATATAACGGCAAAAGCTTGGATGATAAAATGTGAAACAAAATTTTTACACGCTGTAGATGATTGGAAATTCACATTTGTTCACATTTATTGTTACAGCATTCTGGCAGGACATGATGTATACCTATAGTAATGATATATTATGAATCTGCTGAGTCTGCCGAAAAAAAGAATATATAATTTGTCTGGGTCATATAAAAAACGTGACTTTAAATTGCGTTTAAACATGATAAGCAAAACTGGTAAAAATGAGCTCAGCACACAGTGGTGAGATTTCTCTTGTTTTCAATTATGTCCTGGGTAAAGACAAGGGGGAGACATATAAAATGGTTTAACATGCAGTATGGCTAAAAAAAATTATTTGCCCCACCTGTAGCAATTTATATATTACAATCCAAACGCTAACAGGTTAAGTAACCCGTTTGCGTTGGGTACCTTGCACTTTTCAGCACAAGGTTACTTTACTTTGAGCTCCCTATACTTAACATGGGGAACGCAAAGTGTTAATCAGGATTAGAATCTACTAGCGCTGATTAACGTCCGGCTGTGGTTAGCAAAAAGTTAACTTGAACCAGGACTTGGTGATAACGGATTTTGCCTCTGCAGAATCCGTTAACACCATCCAAAAAAATTAAAAAAGTGATCGTATACTCACCTACTATCCTGCGGCGAGGACCGCTGCCCCGTCCGCCTCCTCCATCTGGCGGGAGCAGGGAGAGACTGGGGGAAAAGTTCCTCAGTCTCCCCCTGCGTATCACTACGCCGGCCGGTCAGATCTCGCGAGGCGAGATCTGGCAGGTCATGTGATCACCGACGTCTGGTTCGATGGAGTCCATAGGACTCCTCGAGTGGATGCTCGCGGCGCTGCTGTGAGCATCCCAGGGCTTTGCACCCGGTAACAATGCAGGCAGCTTTTTTAGCGCCTGCATTGTAATTCCACGCTAAAACGGGAGTGCTACGGGGAAAACTGCGGGTGCAGTTTTTCCTCCCTACCACCCCCGTTTTAGCACGGAGAATATAATTTAGCCCTTATTCTTTTAATCTGCAGCAAAAAGTTTATTTATTTATTTTTTAGGCATTTTTCGGGATTTGTTAGGATTTGTTTCCGATTTTTTCAAAATTATCATGTTTTTGTATCATTTAATTTGTAACAGACCTTTTTATTATTATTCATATGACCTGATATATTATTTCCAGGCATTTTCGTGCAGTAGTTTTTTAGCAAATACGTTTTAAAAGTTGCGTTGTTTTTTTGGGGGTTTTTTTATACCGATCGTCGACTTGTCAGGTTTTACCCACGGCAGATCGGGGCTCTGTTCGACAGACCATCGGCTTTTTTCGGATGCGTTCAGCAGTTTTGGGGTGGCTTGTCGGGTGTGTTCAGTGTTTTTTCAGCAGCTTATCAAATCGATCGATCAACCGATGGATGGAATTTCAGTGCTCTTTGGATAACCCTGTATGTTTCAAACTTCCTTACATATCTGTGAATAATAGGCAACAAATATCCCTGTTGAGAAAAATGACTTGGCATGGATTGCACTGCATGTTTTGGTAGTGCATTGAAATCAAAGACAAAGGGATTAGAACACTAGAGGAGCACCACAACGGTATCCAAATTGGATTAAATCTTCTATCCTGTTTATTGGCACTAGTAGTGACCGTACTATTACATCATACAGTGGGGCAAAAAAGTATTTAGTCAGCCACCAATTGTGCAGGTTCTCCCACTTAAAAAGATGAGAGAGGCCTGTAATTGTCATCATAGGTACACTTCAACTATGAGAGACAAAATGAGAAAAAAAAATCCAGAAAATCACATTGTCTGATTTTTAAAGAATTTATTTGCAAATTATGGTGGAAAATAAGTATTTGGTCACCTACAGTACAGTACAAACAAGCAAGATTTCTGGCTCTCACAGACCTGTAACATCTTCTTTAAGAGGCTCCTCTGTCCTCCACTCGTTACCTGTATGAATGGCACCTGTTTGAACTTGTTATTAGTATAAAAGACACCTGTCCACAACCTCAAACAGACACATTCCAAACTCCACTATGGTCAAGACCAAAGAGCTGTCGAAGGACACCAGAAACAAAATTGTAGACCTGCACCAGGCTGGGAAGACTGAATTTGCAATAGGCAAGCAGCTTGGTGTGAAGAAATCAATTGTGGGGAGCAATCATTAGAAAATGGAAGACCTACAAGACCACTGATAATCTCCATCGATCTGGGGCTCCACGCAAGATCTCACCCCGTGGGGTCAAAATGATCACAAGAACGGTGAGC
Organism: Leptobrachium leishanense; assembly: GCA_009667805.1. Taxonomy (NCBI): domain Eukaryota; kingdom Metazoa; phylum Chordata; class Amphibia; order Anura; family Megophryidae; genus Leptobrachium; species Leptobrachium leishanense. Next base: position 316,473,818 of record CM019066.1, on the reverse strand, counting down.
AAATATCCCAGAACCACACTGGGGGACCTAGTGAATGACCTGCAGAGAGCTGGGACCAAAGTAACAATGGCTACCATCAGTAACACACTACGCCGCCAGGGACTCAAATCCTGCAATGCCAGACGTGTCCCCCTGCTTAAGCCAGTACATGTCCGGGCCCGTCTGAAGTTTGCTAGAGAGCATTTGGATGATCCAGAAGAGGATTGGGAGAATGTCATATGGTCAGATGAAACCAAAGTAGAACTTTTTGGTAAAAACTCAACTCGTCGTGTTTGGAGGAGAGAGAATGCTGAGTTGCATCCAAAGAACACCATACCTACTGTGACACATGGTGGCGGAAACATCATGCTTTGGGGCTGTTTTTCTGCAAAGGGACCAGGACGACTGATCCGTGTAAAGGGAAGAATGAATGGGGCCATGTATTGTGAGATTTTGAGTGAAAACCCCCTTCCATCAGCAGGGGCATTGAAGATGAAATGTGGCTGGGTCTTTCAGGAGGACAATGATCCCAAGCACACCGCCCGGGCAACGAAGGAGTGGCTTCGTAAGAAGCATATCAAAGTCCTGGAGTGGCCTAGCCAGTCTCCAGATCTCAACCCCATAGAAAACCTTTTGAGGGAGTTGAAGGTCCGTGTTGCCCAGCGACAGCCCCAAAACATCACTGCTCTAGAGGAGATCTGCATGGAGGAATGGGCAAAAGTACCAGCAACAGTGTGTTAAAACCTTGTGAAGACTTACAGAAAACGTTTGACCTCTGTCATTGCCAACAAAGGATACATAACAAAGTATTGAGATGGACTTTTGATATTGACCAAATACTTTTTTTTCCATCATAATTTGCAAATAAATTCTTTAAAAATCAGTGTGATTTTCTGGATTTTTTTTTCTCATTTTGTCTCTCATAGTTGAAGTGTACCTATGATGACAATTACAGGCCTCTCTCATCTTTTTAAGTGGGAGAACCTGCACAATTGGTGGCTGACTAAATACTTTTTTTGCCCCACTGTATGTGTTGATGAATTCTCACCAGCTCAGTTTACAGGTATATGATGCTATTTATGTATGAGTAGTGGTAATGTCACTGTTCTACAGCTGTGGATATACATGGTCTCTGCAGCACGTGTCCTTCAGAAAGACACCTAACGATGCATGCTCAACTAGCTCACAATGTTTCCTGGACAGTGACATCCCTTCTCTGCAACAGGTTCAAATCCTGGTCAGATATCTCACCATCACCAGTACAGCTCTACTCCACAACTGTGGAGAAGCTGAACACCTCACATCATGTGTCCTGCTGGCAAGACACCTTAAGCTATGTACTTGCCTACCACACAATTGCAGAGCTATTGCTGTAGACCTGAAAAGCAGGGATGGGCTGCCGGTTCGATGCGAACATGAGTTCGCATCAAACATTGGCAGTTGGCGATTGGCGAATTGCGAACATTTCCGCATGTTCGCCGCGTGTTCGCCCACAATGCACCACAATGGGCCACAATGCACTGTGCCCTGGCCTGAAGCTTGTAATTGGCTACAGCCTTGCACCTGACCACAGGTCAGGTGCAAGACAGGTGCAAGACTATGCCAATCAGGGCTCAGAGTACTGATTGGGCAAATTTTGCCCAATCATGGGCTCACAGAGCTAAGTCCCGCAGCACACTGTATAAGGCTTCCCTGCAGCCCTAGCGTGTGTGTTGCAGGAGTGAATCAGAGAGGACAGGAGATTGTTGGATTTGCAAGGACAAGCTGGCAATGGCAAACTGCAGCCTGGCTGTGAAATATCATACCACAGTTGAATCAGAGTTCATCTGTATCTTTAATCTGTATCTTTATCTATGCAGAGTTGAATCTGGGTGTTGCCAGCTATCAGGGTGTTGCAGCCTGCAGGAGAGGAAGTGAATCAGAGAGAGAGTAGAGGACATGGGCAGCCTTGCAGGGAAAATATCAGTGAAATCGCTGACTTATAGCAGAGTTCTGAATATATTTAATCTAGATAACACAGTTGAAACAGAGTTCTGCATATCTCCAATCTATATGCCATAGTTGAATCAAAGTTCTGCATATCTCCAATCTATATACCAGAGTTGAATCAGAGTTCTGCATATCTCCAATCTATATAGCAGAGTTGAATCAGAGTTCTGCATATCTCCAATCTATATACCAGAGTTTAATCAGAGTTCTGCATATCTCCAATCTATATACCAGAGTTTAATCAGAGTTCTGCATATCTCCAATCTTTATAACAGCGTTGAATCAGAATTATGTATATCTCCAATCTATATACCAGAGTTAAATCAGAGTTCTACATATCTCCATCCAATCTATATACCAGAGTTGAATCAGAGTTCTGTATATCTTTAATCTATATATCACTCATCATGTCAGAAAGACCAAAAAGGACAGGCAGATGCTCCCAGAAACAGATAAGAGGGCAAGCAGCCTCTGTGTCGGAAGGCTGTGCCCCTGGTCGTCGTGGACGTGGTACATCCTCTGCAGGGGCACACTTGTCCTTTCTAACGGTGCTGGCCGTCTTATGCAGCAGCAACATACATAGTATTTGGTGGATTGGCTAACCAGGCCATCCTCATCCTCTGAGTCCTCTGTCAGCCAGGCTTGTAGTGCTTTACAGTCCACCTCAGCTGCCAAAGCATCTAATTCAGCCTCCATGTCCACAGCTACTCCTGCCGTAGCCTCACCATCATACATGGAGGAGTCAGCTGAATTGTTTGACTACAATGACAGTGACATGCTGCTTGAGGATGCACAGCAACTCCAGTGCTCTGATGTTGACTCTGAGGTTGAGGAAGGGAGTAAAATCAGCCTAGAGGGAGGGGGTGCCGGTGACACACAAAGAACTGGCACTCAAGTTCCCCCAGCAGCTGCAGCATACTGCCAGGTTGGCTCCAGTGACGAGGAGTTAGGGGGTGATGACGATGATAAGGTCACTGACTCCTCCTGGGTGCCTGATCGAACAGAGGAGTCAAGGGAGGAGGAGGAGGCACAACAAAAACGAGGCATAACGTCCTCTATGAGCAACCATAGCCAGTCCAAGGCATCAGAAGTCAGAGCTGCTCAGGTGCAGAGCGCTGTTGTCTCAAAGCACACATCCAGGAACTCTGCTTTCTGGGAGTTCTTCACATGTGCAACAGACTGCAGAGTTGCTATTTGTAAGCTATGTCTGAAGAGGATCAAGCGTGGGAAAAACATCAGACGCTTGGGTACCACATGCTTGATGCGACATATGACCACCTGCCACGCATCGCGTTTGGCACAACACTTTGCATAGGTCCTCCTCCTCATCTGTATCTACCCCACTATATGTCTTGCCATGTCATGGTCTACAACCTCCACTGACCGGGATGATGCTTCAGTAATGGGTGTACCAGGTCCTTCCTCAGAATGTGACAGCATCCCATCAGCTGCAGATTTACGCAGTCAGATTTCATTGCCCGAGCTGCTGCAGCGTAAGAAAAAATATAGTCCCAACCATCCCCTTGCACAGCGTCTAAATGCCAGCTTGGCTAAATTACTCGCATTACAGCTGCTGCCTTTCCAGCTGGTGAACTCTGCCTCCTTTTGTGAATTTGCCGAATGTGCTGTACCACAGTGGCAGGTTCCAAAACGCCAGTTCTTTTCATGGAAGACCATTCCAGCACTATACCAGCACGTGGAAGACAATGTTATGGAGTCATTGGGAAAGGCAGTCTGCAGCAAGGTGCACATTACTTTAGACATGTGGTCCAGCAAGCATGGACAGGGCCGTTACATTTCCTTCACGGCACACTGGGTAACTCTGCTTGCAGCTGGGAGGGATCCAGGACGGGGCTCTGTGCTGGAGCTTGCTCATCCACCACGCCTCCAGAAAGCTGCTTATATTAGGTCTGTCTGCTCCACCACCTCTTCCTCTTCCTCCACCTCCTCCTTCTCTGTCTCTGGCGAAGTGCCAGTTAAATTGACGAGTGTCAGGGGCTACGCAATGGCTCAAGCAAAAAGATGCCATACTGTGCTTGAGCTGGTTTGTTTAAGGAAAGGAGCCACACTGGGCCAGAAATTCTGTCAGCTCTGCAGGGGCAGGCGCAGAGATGGTTAACACCACGCCAGCTTGAGCTGGGAATGGTCGTCTGTGATAATGGCAGCAACCTTCTCTCCACCCTACGCCTGGGTAAGTTGACGCATGTACCATGCCTAGCACACGTCCTAAATCAGGTGGTACAGCGTTTCCTAACCAGGTACCCAGGGCTGGCAGATCTTCTCAGCCAGACCAGAAAAGTCTGCAGCCACTTTCGACGGTCATTCCCAGCAAGTGTTCGCCTGGCAGAAATTCAAAGAGAATTCCACCTTCCCGCAAACCGTCTGATCTGTGACATGCCCACCAAGTGGAACTCGACATTAGCAATGCTGCAGTGTCTGCACAAGCAGCAGAGGGCCATCAATGAGTACCTGTGTGAGTATGGCACAAGGACAGATCCAGGTCAACTTGTTTCCCCCCCACAGTGGCTGATGATAAAGGATGCATGCACTGTACTGTCACCATTTGAGGAGGCAACGAGGATGGTGAGCAGGGACAGTGCATGCATCAGTGACACAATTCCTTTAGTGTTCCTGCTGGAGCGCACTCTGCGGGGAATTATAGATGTGGCACTAGAGGCAGAGCAGCGGGAGGAAGAGGACTTCACTGGCTCTCAAGCCCCAGTCTTTACGCAGACAGCATTCCTGCGAGTCCTCAGATCAGACAGGAGGAGAATGAGGAGGATGAGGAGGAGAAGGAATATTTAAGTCGTGGGGGCATTGAAGGTTGGGATTCCTCAAGGGAGGGTTTTGTGTCCCCAGAAATCCAAGGACTAGTACGTGGCTGGGAGGAGGTAGTGCATGATAGAGTCATCCTCAGTGACCAGGAAGACTCGGAAGCTAATGCCACCTCCAACCTACGCTGCATGGGCTCCCTTATCCTGCAATGCCTGCTAAAGGACCCCAGGATTCGTGCTATCAAGGTGAGGGATCATTACTGGTTGGCAAGCCACGATACAAGGGTAAGGTTGCAGAGCTCATCCTGCCCTCACAGAGGGAGGACAGGATGAAACAACTTGAGGACGCTCTAAAGCGACACTTGTGTAACACCTTTCCAGGCACTGGTAGGTTACCAAGTGATGACACAGGTGCCTCTGAGGCTGCGGTTGATCAGAGGAAGAGCGTTGAAGGGGGCGACTGATGCCTTTTGCAATTTTTTTAGTCCACGACGCCCAGGGACGTCAAATGTAGGCACCCATTGCCAGCATCTTCACCATATGGTGCAGGACTACCTAGGGGCAAGGGCAGACCTGGATACCTTTACAGCAGTTGATCCACTGGCTTACTGGGTGTTGAGAATGGATCACTGGCCAGAACCTAGCCAATATGCTATGGAGCTACTAGGTTGCCCTTCATCCAGCATGCTTTCTGAAAGGACGTTCAGTGCCGCTGAAGGTTTTGTCACAGACAAAAGAGTGCATCTGTCCACCGACTCTGTAGACCAGCTGACATTTATAAAAATGAATCAGTCCTGGATCAGCAGCTATCACTCCCCTGATGCTGATGTAACTAAATAGATCGGGATCTCTTCTGCATTCCCAAAACCTCCACCACTGCACTCTTCCACAATACCTCAGAGGGGTTACGGACGGTGTGAAGGCACTGTTGCCGACACTAAAGGCCCAATTTTAAAGCACCTATTGTTACTTTCATCCAAAGCCTGCATAAGAGGCACCTTAATTTAGCCAAAAAATCACTAAAACTTGTTCTGTGTGTCCTAAAACGTCTCCTCTTTTCATACAAAATCTCTGTATTTTATGTTCAATATCTTTGTATTTATGTGTGATCTAACGTTAAGACCACTTGATCTTACCTGATCTAACAAATATCTATAAGCCTGAATGTTTTTTGACCAGAAAATTTAATGGGGGGGGCTAACCCATCTTTATTAATGACTTTATAACTCAGTAATTATGGGTGATCTAACGTTAAAACCACTTGATCTTGCCTGATCTGACGTAAAGCTTCTAAAATAGCTTAGTGTTTGGTTCATTTTTTTATAAGGCTGGGCTGATGACGGGTTAGCCCCCTTACAATAATTGTTAATATCTCTTTTTCTATGTGTGATCTAACGCTAACAACTATTGATCTAACCTGATCTAACAAAGCTCTAACCAACTGCATGAGTTTTGTTCAAAAATTTTGATAAGGGGGGGCTAACCCGGCTGAGGTTATATGATCTGAGGTCTGTGGGTGGGTGTATATATATATCTGCGTGTTGATATGTACGTATATATAGGTCTGCGTGTTGATATATGTCTGTGTGTGGTATCAATGCATCCCTACTCTATACACAGCGGTCCGTGTCCCTATAATATAAATGATCAGGGGTTACCTTTTTTTTATATTTTTATACTATTCCTATTAAATTAACAGAAATTTTTTATGTATTTTATTGAGTAGAAACTTTTTTTGCTTTGTGAAAATAAAACGTTTTTGTGTGTACATTTTAATTTAGTTAGTGGATTCCTGTCCAGTGCGGTGAGAAGCAAACGTAATGCAGTGTAGACACGCTGCGAGGCGGAGTGAAGTCAAGCCTGCAAAATAATTGCTTCTCTTCGCTACGCTATGCATCGCTACATGCTCAGTGTGTCTCAGCCTTTATTCCCGCATCGCTAGCTTACCGAATCAGTTTGTATACTTGTTACTGACCCTGCTTGTTCTGTTGACCCGATCTGTTGCCGATTTTGCCTGCCATTTGACTATTCTCTGTGTTTTCCCTGCCTGTTCTGTTTGCTTCATGATTCTACTGGTGTGCGCCGATTCTCACCATATACAGTAGCGCAGTACAAGTGCCTAAACATTGCTGACCCGGTTTTGTTATAGCTGCTGATGTAACTGAATAGCTCGGGGATCTCTTCTGCATTACCAAAACCTCCACCACTGCACTCTTCCACAATACCTCAGAGGGGTTACGGTGTGAAGGTGTCACGGGATGGCGAGGGTGCGAGCCCAGGATGCGGTTATATATTGGAGGAAGCCAGAATATAGTGCATAAACAGTTGGTTTATTGTAGGAATATACACAGCAGGGAAAATGAGCAGGCAATGCAGGAAAACAGGACTGGCTGAATACTGTGGCGGAGTACAAAAGACAAGGGAAATACTGGACACTGATACAAGAGGGAAACACTTACACAAGACACGAGACAGATGGGACAGGAAGGTAGGTCTCTAAGCACTGCTGAGGTCTTGGCACGTCTGAGGTCTTGGCACAGCTGGAGATCTGGCACCACAGGAGATCTGGCACCGCAGGGGTCTTGGCACCACAGGAGATCTGGCACCGCAGGGGATCTGGTACCGCAGGGATCTTGGCACCACAGGAGATCTGGCACCGCAGGGGATCTGGTACCGCAGGGGATCTTGGCACCACAGGAGTCCTGGCACTGTAGTAAGGCAAGAGAAACCAGGGGAGGATCCAGAAGCGTAGTCTTTGGCAAGCCGTGGTCAATGGAGCAGGAGAGATCAAGCAGGTCAATGGTATGCTGAGGGTCTGGTACACAGGAGACAAATCTGGTAAGCTTCAGGCAGGTCAGAGGCAAAAGATACAAAACACACACACACAATGAACCAGCACTGGAGGAAGGGGTGTACCCTGCTTATATAGGGAAAGGTCCTGGAGTAAATGAGGAGCACCTGGTCACTTCCAACCGCAGAGGCCTGAGCCATTGGGATGCTGCTGATTATGGCAGAGCAGTGCCATTTCTGCCCCTCCTCTTGCGCCGGCGGCGTGAACCGTTACAGAAGGCACTTGCTGCCACCAAAGGCAAAATATTTGGGAGCACTGACGCCTGTACCAGATTCATTTCATTTTAATATTGGACCGCAGGGTCCAACCCTGCACTCTTCCACAATACCACAGAGGGGTTACGGTGTGAAGGCACTGTTGCCGACACTAAAGGCCCAATTTTAAAGCACCTATTGTTACTTTCATCCAAAGCCTGCATAAGATTCACCACAATTTAGCCAAAAAAATCACTAAACTTGTTCTGCGTGTCCTAAAATGTCTCCTCTTTTCATACAGGCTGCCGCCCCAAGCAGTTGTTTATGAATAGATTAAAGGAAAACCATTTACCGTCATTTGAAATGTCATTTTTTTGTTTTTAAATGTTTCTATACATCCTACAAATCCGCCACTTCACGGGCAGGTTATGGGGACCTCCTAGGCACGATATTTGAAGGAATTTTTTGTTTTTATTCTTAACCTTTAATTCATGGAAAACTCACTGTTCCTTTAAAAACTTTTTTTTTTTTACTTTTTGTCCTTGTTTCCTGTCCCCCAGGGCACTACCCGGACTCCCATATACCTTTTATGGTAAATATCTTGCATATATGCCCTCTTGGAGGGCACTTTAAAATTCGAACGTTCGAGTCCCATTGACTTGCGTTCGAACGCGAACTTTTGAAAATGTTTGAGTTCGCATGCAAGCCGAACATGGGGGTGTTCGGCTCATCACTTGACACTACCACTTACATAAGCTGTAACTAGATTACTTGTGCATTACAAATAAAACCACATTATAAAAACACATTACAAAACACATGCTATTTTTTTCTTTGTCTAAAGTAATTACATGTGAAAAGGAAAAATAAAATTAGTTTTTTTTATCTCCGGATTCCATTTTGTGTATTTTTCCCATGAGGCAACATTTACCAAAATCATATGGTGAATTTTACTTTGTGGCTGTGCTTTAGCCTATACAGTATTTAACAGTTAATGAGGTGGAGGAGTAATTACTTATATAAGGCTGCAGAGGGCTATTGTCCTGCCTCAGCTACCTAGGATAAGAGATGACAGCTGAATGAAATTTGACAGGGACCTTGTTTGACTGCAAATCTATGCCCTGGTGATGTCCATTGAATACATCCCACACAATACAATGATTTGAGTTGATCCATTCTATGGCCATTGCCACCAAGTGAGGAGAAAATGATGGAAAGATACTGGGGGGAGGGGCAGTTTACAACAAGAAAGTTCAGAAAATGAATGCACCCAGTGACATATATAGAGTAAAATATTTTCTAACTAAATATGCAAAAACAAAGTCAGGTCTAATCACTAAAGGGTGAAGTCAGGAGAATTGGCTGGAGAAGTTAAAAATCCAGGTCAAAATAGCCAAACCAGAAAAATTCTCCAATTTATCTCACTTTCCATATCAGCTACTTGGTCTAGATTGTTCTCTTCTCCTGCCAATTCTCTAGAGTTTCACCTTTTAGTGAATAGACCTGACTATGTTCCTTACATATGCCCAAAACCAGTAAAAATAATATCAGATGGGACATGCTCAGTGAGCAACTGACTACTTTCCAGGTTCATGATGTCGTAAATGTACATTGACAGCATATTTTAAAAACTATTTGTAACACAGGTGGTCTTGAAATAGAATCACTACAATTGTAGCCTGTTGTTTTAGCAAACAATTGATGAACTTGCAAACGACATGTTATTTTTGTCCTCAATCATCCATCTTTCATGAACAGTACCTATGTGTATACTCAGTCGACACTATATAGCGCAGTTATCTGACACATGAATGCACCATTCTATGTACAGTATATCATTGCTATATTAGTAAATTTACTGCCAGCAACAGACATGAAGTATACTCATTGTTAACCCCTTAAGGACAAGGGCAATTTTACAAGTTTAGAACAATTCTAAAAGTAGAAGGGCTATATTACAAAGCTGGTGTTAACTTATCCAGAGCTGTTGTAAACTTCCCAGAGCCAATATAGCCTATGGAGATTTTCAGTTTACAACAGCTCTGGTTAAGTTAGCACCAACATTGTAATACTGCCCGAAGTGTGTTGAGCTAATTTCGACCGTTTTTGCTAATCATGCTTAAATGCAATTTGAAGACACGTTTTATTCTACGACACTGACAAATTATATATCCTTCTTTTCAGCAGACTCGGCTGACTCATAATATATCATTATTATATGTATACGTCATGCCCTGCCAGAATGATATAAAAAAAATGGGGAAAAAAGTGTGAATTTCCATTAAAATGTTAATCATCTACAGAGTATAAAGTCATGTTTTCACGTTTTATCGTCCAAGCCTTTACAGCTATATGTTCTATGGGGTACACTTTTTAAAACAAATTGAACTGGAAACTCGTTACTGTATTTCTCTGAGTAAATATGTGATTTTAGCTAAAAAAAACACAAAATGTTTTGTTCATGCAACACTATTGTTTACATTCTTTCCAATGATACCAAACATGACCCTCTAGCTGCCACTGATCAGGAGATACAGGGTTTCAAAGAGCGTCATCACACCATGCCAGTCAGTAACAAGGGGGGACCCGGAGGTGGGGCTGACATCTAAAATGGCAATACAGGAGGGGCGGAGTCGCGCCTATTCCCCGATGGGGCGGCTGCAACCACGAAATGTATCCAGCCCAGCAGCATGTATAAAACATAAGAAAAAAGATGTAATCTGCGCTTATTCCCATTATACCTTGTGAAAAAAGCCACAATTAGAGGCTTTGGTTTCTATTAATGGCCATTAAGAAGAGTAAGCTCACCCGCCAAAAGTCAAGGCACCTCTAGTGAGGGTGAGTCCTATCCAAAAATGAAGTCACAGGCTGCTGTGTAGCGAACCATAACTGCTCATGCTGCTTTTCAGTCATGAGGTAGACTGGTGGGCAGCACCCACCGTAAATATGCCGCAATACAGCTCCGATTGGTGCCGGATCACAACCTGGCGCCTAAGGGGTTAAAGAAAGGCATCGCTGGAAAGGTCATAGTCTTACTCTCTACCCCCCCTAGCGATGGGGAGATAGAGAGGTCCAAAGAGGTTACAGTGAAATTGTCCCATAGAGAAATAATGGTTAGTTTACTCAGAGAACGCCAAACTGCACTGATGTGTTGACGAGATGCCCTGATTTCATTGATTCAGTTCGACAGATTTAAACAGGCGAATCCCATAGCATTAAATGTAAAAAAGTAGTATAATTTATTATTATTTTTTTTAAAAAAACATTTATTCTTTTCATTTTCAGTAAAAATCCTTTTTATTTTTTCATTTTTCAGAACGCCTTTTTGTATTTTTTTGTAGTTTTTAACTTTTGTTTCCCAATTTTTTTTAAAGGGTTTTTTTTTATTCTGTAACAGACCTTTTTATTATTTTTTAAAGGACCTGTTTTATTATTTAGACACATTTAAAATTTTTTTTATTGGTTTCAACATCTCTTAGGAGAATAGGAGAGTACCGTTGTTTTTTTTTTTTTTGCAGTTCTGTGGAATTTGCCAAGACCAGTTCGCCGCTCTTCGGCGACATTCGCCAAATTTTTTATGAGTCTTCTGCAACAAATTTTCGGTGCTTTGTGAATAACCCCTTAAGTATGTTTGTTTTGCTACTTCAGCCAAATCTTCTAGAACATAATGTATCCTTCAATCTACCTATTTGTAAAATGATATACAGCAATGTTGGCAAGCAAGACGAGCACCTGTGTTTCCTACATCTTTTTTTAAACAAATATTAGAAATAAGACTGTCTCTATGATAATAGGATTTCTTAAAAAAGGCGGGAAGTATTATCAAGTATATATATCAAGTGTGACTGCGCATCCAAAATACTTCATATCTCCACACCTGCATGTGAGACATTCTGGCACTGAAACACATTTTTCAACGTCTGTAGCAATTGTAAACCAGGACGTTGTGTTATCTATGCAAAAAACAACATTTAATATCTAGATAATTGATGTATAATTTATAATGATATGTTTCTGCTAAACACAATATTAAATTACAAATACCATTATGTTCAATTATCAAGTTCTGGGGGGTTGGGCTTTTTAAAACTCATAGCAGATTTTTGAAAGATGTGTGAATTTTTTTTGTACATTGTAGACACCAAAATACTAAGCCCGAGCATTGGGATTTCGAAGGGCTTATTAAGATCTGACACCTTTATAAGAATAATTGCCTTTATGAAGCACCGGTTCCTTGTGCCTTTGACCTTCCTATGACAAGTGTAGGGGCACTATTACATTCTTCGCACAAAATGTGCGCATGCGCAAAAACACATTAACGCGAGGGTAAAAACCCTTCGCGCTGAACGTCCTATTACGACGTTCAGCGCAAACGATGTGCGTTAACATCTAACGCGAGTGACCCTGTGCGAACCCTGCGCGAGCGCAAGTTCGTGCACGAGCGCATCCCATACTTAACATTGAAAGCGCAAATGCGTTCGTGCGCTGGTACGCGGATGGTATTACAATCGATGTGCAAATTTTTACGAACGACGTTTGCGCGCATAATTTTAACATCTTTTAAAAGCTCGTGGTAACTGCAAATCTGAACGTTCTGGCCGAAACCAAATACACCAGCACGAAAAAAAAAAATACAGCACAGTATAGTTACACATTCTATACATACCCAATCAATAAAATTGAGAGGTTATGCGTGTTTTCTTATTATTGCTGCAGCATATATACTCAGATTGATTTTGACTGGCGCAAAAACTGAATGGGAGTCAATTGTGGTTCTTAATTCTGATTGGCTGAATCGCGTGAAAAAACAGTCTGCACACCGATTTCTGCGCGCAACGTTAATTTGCTCGCGTGTTTGCACGTATTTTTTACGCGCGATATTTTTAGACGGATGAAACGATGCTCTCGGATCGTAATACCAGCATTAATTTCCACGCGTTAACGTTCAACGCGGCGCGCAAAAAAAATTGCGCTGCGTGTGCACTTTTGTGCAGAGAATGTAATAGAGCCCTGGTAGATGTACAGTAACCTGCCTGCCACCGGAGCTACAGCTCGGCTTCGAATAGCCGATAACATTTATGAATGTGCCTACTAGAGTTAATAAAGTAATGGATCCTTCCCCTTTGTGTTTAAATATAAACCTAATAGTATGAGCGCAAAAAACAATATAGAGCACAATTGGAAGCACAATGTGAGGAAAATAAGTGTCGCTCTACACCATAAAAGTATATTCTATACCAGGTACAGAATATTTTATTCACAATCTTCCACCGGTGGAGCGGTACTTCAAATTCTCCAATCTTATTTAGGTCGAATGGCCTCAAAGAAAGAGAAACATATATAGCGCAGGCCCGCTTTCATATACGGATATACATAAAAAGCTTCTGGTGAATCCCACTCGCGTGTCATAGAGCCCACATACGTCTGGCTCTGAGTTTTGAGCCAAACGTATGTGGACTCTATGACACGTGAGTGGGATTCACCAGAAGCCTTTTATGTATATCCATATAGGAAAGCAGTCCTGCACTATATACAGTCAGGTCCAGAAATATTGGGACATCAACACAATTCTAACATCTTTGGCTCTATACACCACCACAATGGAGTTGGAATGAAACAAATACAATGTGCTTTAACTGCAGACTGTCAGCTTTAATTTGAGGGTATGTACATCCAACTCAGGTGAACGGTGTAGGACTTACAGCAGTTTGCAGATGTGCCTCCCACTTCTTAAGGGACCAAAGGTAATGGGACAGAATAATAATCATAAATCAAACTTTCCCTTCTTAATACTTGGTTGCAAATCCTTTGCAGTCAATCACAGCCTGAAGTCTGGAATGCATAGACATCACCAGACGCTGCGTTTCATCCCTGGTGAAGCTCTGCCAGGCCTCTACTGCAACTGTCTTCAGTTCCTGCTTGTTCTTGGTCATTTTCCCTTCAGTTTGTCTTCAGCAAGTCAAATGCATGCTCAATGGGATTCAGGTCAGGTGATTGACTTGGCCATTGCATAACATTCCACTTCTGTCCCTTCAAAAACTCTTTGGTTGCTTTGCAGTATGCTTTGGGTCCCAATATTTCTGGACCTGACTGTATATTCCTCTTTCTTTGAGGCCATTCGACCTAAAGAAGATTGGAGAATTTGAAGTACCGCTCCACTGTTGGAAGATTGTGAATAAACTTAATAGTGTATAATATATAATTGTATCAGACAGTTGAATAGACATGGCTGTAGGGCAATAGATAGGCCCATTCGTTTTACAAATCAGATATATCCAGATATCTAAAAAATCAAATAGATAATTCATAGCTTAAAACTATATTTAATAATCATAAAAATTATTGTAAAACTGCCGTTCACAAAAACATAATCACAACAGAATTTGTGCTAATTGCATTATATAAATACTAGGTGGAAAGCTTGCCCAGAGGGCAGTCTATTGTTGTTGTTGCCAGGTCAGAATTCAAGTCCACATAGTTTCTTTCCAATGTCCTATCCAAGAGTATCTCTCTATATAAATACATTTGTAACGCGTCCATCGCCATCCCATCCGCAACAGGAGGGCCAAATGAGCAGCTGTGATGGGTGCGCACACAGCTGACAGCGCATTACAAAGGAATTTATATATTAGAGTAGGTTCCTCTTCCCTCTTAGATTGTAAGCTCACGGGAACCGGACCCTCAGATTGTAAACTCGTGGGACCCCTCAGATTGTAAACTCGTGGGACCCCTTAGATTGTAAAATCATGTGGCCCCTTAGATTGTAAGCTCATGTGGCCCCTTAGATTGTAAGCTCATGGGGCCCCTTAGATTGTGTTGGGTTTGGGCATATACATTATGCGTATATTTAATGGCACGTGGTATGCATGGCATGGCAGGCTGGTATATAGGCACACTGGTATTATGAGACACTGGTATTATGGCTGGCAGACTGGCATTATGGCTGGCAGACTGGCATTGTGCATGGCAGACTGGCATTGTGCATGGCAGACTGATAATATGGCTGGCAGACTGGTAATATGGCTGGCGAACTGGTAATATGGCTGGCGAACTGGTAATATGGCTGGCAGACTGGTAATATGTCTGGCAGACTGGTATTGTGCATGGCAGACTGGTAATATGGCTGGCGAACTGGTATTGTGCATGGCAGACTGGTAATATGGCTGCCGGACTGGTAATATGGCTGCCGAACTGGTAATATGGCTGGCAGACTGGTAATATGGCTGGCAGACTGGTTTTATGGCTGGCAGACTGGTTTTATGGCTGGCAGACTGGTTTTGTGCATGGCAGACTGGTAATATGGCTGGGAACTGGTATTGTGCATGACAGACTGGTAATGTGCATGGCAGACTGGTATTGTGCATGGCAGACTGGTAATGTGCATTGCGGACTGGTAATATGGCTGACAGACTGGTAATGTGGATGGCAGACTGGTAATATGGCTGGGAACTGGTATTCTGCATGGCAGACTGGTAATATGCATGGCAGACTGGTAATATATGAAAAACGAAAGAACAACTTTATTAAAGGTAATAATGAAAAAACAATCCACACATAATACGAAACATATATAAAAAACACAGTGGAGAACAATGATAATGCGTTCCGATATGTCACAGAGGACTAGACACCATGTCCTATTAGGACCAATTAGTAATGGTGCACCCTATAGAATTTGGGTTCCCAATTACGGGTGATTAATACAAGGTGTGTAGCTCTACTATAAGTATAGAATGATAATGACAGAATTGTGAGCCACGGAAATAGAAAAAATATATACTGCATCCAAACGTTCCGGCCAATAATTGGCGAAAATCAATTTTTATCGCAAAACCGCAATTTCATCATATGAATGCACTTGGAACCGACCAGCAATTATAAATTGGACACCGGAATGGTGTCAGGTAACCTCCCAGGCCAATATATTGAAATGCTTAATTGGCATACACAATCATATCAAGGATTCTATGGCTTAAGATAAACACATGATGTTAGAATATCAAATTACCAGAAAGGACTTAATTAAGTCACTTATCTATCTATTTGGCAGAATGGTCAGCTAGCCTGATAGGAACCTTCATTAAATAACATATTGCAATATCTGCATTGGGTCGTTCCATATAATTCGTCTATTACATTTGTATATAGCGCAGCCGATGGACACTTAATGAAATGGAATTTAAAAGAAACATTCAATTGTCTTATACATGGGCATATAGACAGGTGTGGTCCCACAAAGGGTTTACACTTAAATCGGTAATCAAGTGGACATAATTTCCATATAATTAGTTTATGATTACTGCAGCATATAACAAGATATTATTGGTTGTTAATAGATATAGAATCATATAAGTTGATATACACGTAGACATTTACATGGAATTGAATTAGAAAGAGCATTCAATTGCTTGGTAAATCAGGTAGCCACATAGAATAGTCCTATCAACCAACTTTCATATGGTGCTGTAATACTTGCTGTACAGCAATATAAGAGCATGAGACATACAGGTATACGTATGGATATATTTATCAAGCAGTGACACGAAGTGGCTTGTGAGATTTGCTGATTATATTGTATGTAGCCACATAAGGAAATTAGTCCAAAGTCAATTATCGCACACCAAAATTGGTGAAATAATCCAGCTGACAAGCTTAATTAAATTAGGTAGATATAGTATATCATGGGAGTCTGCATTCAGCCCAATATTCCAATATTAAGCACACGCTGGTTATTATAAGGTGTAAAATCGTTATTAGGTTAAATTTAACCGTATAACCACACACAGCTAAGGTTTGATCAAACAAATTCTAGACAATTTACCAAATGAATTCCATATCGTTGATTTGTAATTACTGCAGCATATAACAAAATGTAGCTAGTTATTTTAAATATAGAGTCATACAAGTAGTGGCCACGCCACAATTCAACCCAAGGGTTTTTTCAGAAGCATTGATTGAAAAAAAGTGACTGTTAAAAGAGTATCATACTCTGAGTAAAAAACTCAACGCGTTTCGCCGTTTTAGAGTCACGGCTTCATCAGGAGTGATGTTACTCATACCGGGGGCATCCATATATACCCTTCAAGTTGATAAGGCACGTCAGAAAAGTAATTACATATGTAAATTAGACATGTGATTAGGCATGTGACTTCAAACCAACACGTCATTTCGATTGGAGCTGAAATTTTAAGCACCAAAGGATCCCCTTCCAATATGGAGGAAAAGTCTCATTGCTGGGCAGCCAACGGCTATTAAAAGGATGCCCATACCAATATGGAGGAGGAATGATTAGATATGTAGATTAGACATGTGGTTAAGCATCGAGCCTGCACATCATTTCCCTTAGAGCTTTCCCCTTCCAATATGGAGAAAGAGTCTCATTGCTAGGCAACCATCGGCTGCCCAAAGAAGTTCCCATACCAATATAGAGAAGATGTCATATTGTTGACTGGTATTGTGCATGGCAGACTGGTAATATGCATGGCAGACTGGTATTGTGCATGGCAGTCTGATAATATGCATGGCAGACTGGTATTGTGCATGGCAGACTGGTAATATGCATGGCAGACTGTTAATATGCATGCCAGACTGGTGTTGTGCATGGCAGACTGGTATTGTGCATGGTAGATTGGTAATATGCATGGCAGACTGGTAATATGGCTGGGAACTGGTATTGTGCATGGCAGACTGGTATTGTGCATGGCAGACTGGTAATATGCATGGCAGACTGGTATTGTGCATGGCAGACTGGTAATATGGCTGGGAACTGGTATTGTGCATGGCAGACTGGTATTGTGCATGGCAGACTGGTAATATGCATGGCAGACTGGTATTGTGCATGGCAGACTGGTATTTTGCATGGCAGACTGGTATTGTGCATGGCAGACTGGTAATATGCATGGCAGAATGGTATTGTGCATGGCAGACTGGTATTTTGCATGGCAGACTGGTATTGTGCATGGCAGGCATGGCAGACTGGTAATATGGCAGGCCGGGCACGGAGGAGATGCAGGCCGGGCGCGGAGGAGATGGAGGCTGGCAAGGAGGAGATGGAGGCCGGCAAGGAGGAGATGGAGGCCGGCAAGGAGGAGATGCAGAAAACAAATCCGATCCATTGGAGAGGCGCTGTGCTGTGCGCCTCTCCAATGGATCGTATTTGTTTTGTCCCTCTCGCACGCCGGCTGTGCGCTTGCCACGGCCGTTGGATGCGCGCGCAGCCAACCGCTGCAGGTTGCGCGCGCATGCGCAGTAGAGTTTTGGCGACGGACACGCCAGCCCTTATTGTTTTATAGGATAGATAACCAGAGTATAGAGGTACATAGTGACATAATGATACCTTTTTTATTTGGACTAATATTACATTTAAAAGACAAGCTATCGAGAGTATAGCTCTCTTCTTCAGGTCTGGAAGCTAGACTGAGTAAAATCATAGAACTGAACAGTAAAGAGCCAAGCAGAAAGGTTGGGGGTTCGGATGGGTATTCTACCTCCTACCCATCTGCTCTGCTCTTTATTGTATAGAACTGAAATGCCAAGGAAAGTAAAAGATGAAACATTTGGACACATATATATATATGTCTGGTGATATCTATACATATCACTTAAAGAGTGTCACATTTCCAGCCCTGTCCCCTGTATGTGAGCTGATCCAGTTTGGGTCTTGGTTCCTGTTGCCATTCCTGGGTTCCAGCCCAGGTGTTTCTTGTTTGCAGTCAGATCAATCACCTGTCTCTCTGATGTTCTGATCCACTCCCTACAGTTGCATGAAAAAGTATGTGAACCCTTTGGGATTACGTGGAGTTTTGCATGAATTGGTCATGAAATGTGCTCTGATCTTCATCTAAGTCACAATAATTTGAAAAACACAGTCTGCTTAAAATAATACAACACAAACATTATCAGGGTTATCCAAAGAGATTCGAAAAGTCACCGCACGTTCGGTGACTTTTCGTTCTCTTCAATTCGGTTCCTTTTGCCGATTGCATTTCGGTGACCCTGCGGTGTATTCAGCAAACAGCACAGGGTCCCCGAATTGCAGGGAAAGACTGCCGCAAACCTGACGAAAACTAACCAAATGCACGCTGAAAACAAGCAAAAACATCTGGATTAACCTTCGAAGAAGCCGAACAGGAGCCGAATCACACAGAGCCGAAGCAGCTGTGACGTAGAGGAGGCAGTGAATAAATTAGAAAAACCATTTGTATGAATCTGGGAAAATGAAACGCTGTTTGCAAAGAAACTACTGAGCGAAAATGTCTGAAATTTTCACAGGAGGTCCAGGGAATGATAATAAAGAGGGCGGTTACAGAAAAAATTAGCAAACTGAAAAAAAAAATCAAAAAAAAATCGGACTTTTAATTTTTTTTTAACAAATTCAGAAAAATGCTTAAAGTATCCTAAAAAATCTATAAATAAAGAGACTTTTTGCTGCAGAATTTTATAATGAACGGTTTATTAGATATTGAATTAAAACAGGAATATTTTTAACATTGAAGTCTATGGGATTCTCCTGAATAAATTTGCCGAATTAAACCACCGAATGGCAGGGCATTAGGGGAACCTTTCACTGCTGGTTTGTGTTCTCTGAATAGCCGAAGCAGTGCTTTTTCATGGGTATTTCACTGCCCTCGAACAGGGACCGAACAGTCACCGTATGTGCAGGCAATTCGACAGGATTTGGCGAATTGCCTGCTCTCTGGATAGCCGAATGGCCAGGAAAGGTAACCGAACGCTGATTTTCAGCGTTCGGTTACCTTTCTCAAGCAATTCGAATCTCTTTGGATAACCCTGTATATGTTTTCATGTGTTTATTGAACATAACATGTAAACATTCACAGTGCAGGGTGGAAAAAGTATGTGAACCCCTAGCCTAATGACTTCTCCAAGAGCTAATTGGAGCCAGGAGTGAGCCAACCTAGAGTCCAATCAGTGTGATATTATTGGATGTGTTGCTGAAAGCTGTCCTGCCCTTTAAAAACACACACCAGTTTTGGGTTTACTGGTTTCAAGAAGCACTGCCTGATGTGAACCATGCCTCGCAGAAAAGAGCTCTCAGAAGACCTACGATCAAGAATTGTTGACTTGCATAAAGCTGGAAAGGGTTACAAAAGTATCTCCAAAAGCCTTGATGTTCATGTGTCCACGGTAAGACAGATTGTCTACAAATGGAGAAAGTTCAGCACTGTTGCTACTCTCCCTAGGCGTGATCTTCCTGTAAAGATGACTGCAAGAGCACAGCGCAGAATGCTTAATGAGGTAAAGAAGAATCCTAGAGTGTCAGCTAAAGACTTACAGAAATCTCTGGCACATGCTAACATTTTTGTTGACACATCTACAATAAGGAAAACATTAAGCAAGAATGGAGTACATGGGAGGACACCACGGAGGAAGCCATTGCTGTCCAAAAAGAATATTGCAGCACGTTTGAAGTTTGCAAAAGAGCACCTGGATGTTCCACAGCACTACTGGCAAAATATTCTGTGGACAGATGAAACCAAAATTGAGTTGTTTGGAAAAAACACACACACTATGTGTGGAGAAAAAAAGGCACAGCACACAAACATCAAAACCTCATCCCCACTGTAAAACATTGCGGAGGGAGCATCATGGTTTGGGGCTGCTTTGTTGCCTCAGGGCCTGGACGGATTGTTGTCATTGATGGAAAAATTAATTCCAGAGTTTATCAAGACATTTGCAGGAAAACATAAGACCATCTGTCCGCCAACTGAAGCTCCGCAGAGGATGGGTGATGCAACAGGACAATGTAATTCAACAAAAGAATGGCTTCAACAAAACAAAATACACCTTCTGGAGTGTCCCAGTCAAAGTCCTGACCTCAACCCGATTGAAATGCTGTGGCATGACCTTAAGAGAACGATTCACACCAGACATCCCAAGAATATTGCTACACTGAAACAGTTTTGTGAAGAGGAGTGGTCCAAAGTTACTCCAGATCGTTGTGCAGGTCTGATCTGCAACTACAGGAAACGTTTGGTTGAGGTTATTGCTGCCAAAGGAGGGTCAACCAGTTAATAAGTCCAAAGGTTCACAAACTTTTTCCACCCTGCACTGTGAATGTTTACATGTTCTGTTCAATAAAAACATGAAAACATATAATGTTTGTGTTGTATTATTTTAAGCAGACTGTGTTTTTCAAATTGTTGTGACTTAGATGAAGATCAGAGCACATTTTATGACCAATTCATGCAAAACTCCACATAATCCCAAAGGGTTCACATACTTTTTCTTGCCACTGTATTTAAGAGCACTGCTCCCATAATGCATTGCTCCATGATTTTTCATTCATTCTGAGTCTTGTCCTTTCAGTGTTGTGCTTTGTTTCCTCCTTCAAGCAAGTTCCTGATAGGTCTGTATATTTTGGTTCTCTGTTTCCCTCTGTCTCTTTTGTTACGCCAGTCGTCGTGTCCTTTGTTTATTTTGTTTTTTTCTTTTGTGTTAGTTCTTGTGTGGTTCAGTTTGTGTTTTTTCCTTGCAGTGCTTTTGTTTTCTGGTTTATTTATTTATTTCTCTGCTGATATTCTGTGTATAACCTTGGCTTGTTCTGATGTCCCTCTCTGGTATTCTGATCCCTGGCTTTTCTATGACCACAAGTTTGTCATTACCCATACTTTGCTGACTCCTTTCTGTACATACTGTATATATCCTGAGACTCTGCATGGCCCTGTAGTAATTTCTATTGGCTCATGTCCGGCTACTCTAAAGATTGGCCTGTCAGTATAAGGGTTCCTTGTGGTTGTGTCGTGCAGGAGTCTCTGCCTAGCCTTGTGCTCTCACCTTCTGTCCTATTATGTATTTTCTGAGTGGTATTCCTTACACTTAGGGCTTTTACCCCAGAACATGGCCCCCACCACGGCTTACGCCAGGTGCTGCCATGACAAAGGGCCACTACCACCAAGATGAAATGTTCTTATTTTGTCTATTTGATCTTACATGTGGTTTGTGTTTCTCTTGTATGTTTAGTTAAGAAAATATTTTACTCTATATGTGTCACTGGGTGCATCAAATTTGTGATCTTTTGTATTGTAAACTGCCCCCCCCACAGTATCTTTACATCACTTGCTCCTGTCTTGCAATGGCCATAGAATGGAGTCTATGGGTCGATCACTGACTCAAATCATTGTATTGTGTGGGATGTATTCTAAGGACATCACCAGGGGGTAGATTAGAAGGCTTTTAAACTCCCTGTCATATCACATTCAACTGCCATCTCTTCTCAGGTAGCCTAGAGAACAATGGCCCCCTGAAGCCTTATCTAAACATTCCCTTCTCCACATCATTAACTGGTAGATAGTGTAGATTAAATAAACAAAAGCCGCAAAACTTTTGGTAAATGTTGCAACGTGTGAAAAATCCAGAAATTGGAACCTGGAGATTAGATCCCTAATATTACTTCAAACAAAGAAAAAAAAAACAGCAGCATGTGTTTTATAAAGTGGTTTTATTTGTAATGCACAAGTAACCTATTTACAGTTTATGTAAGAGGTAGTGACCCTTTAACCTTCAGACTTATTCTTCATGATACCATCAGGAACTCAAGAGGCATTTTCCTGTAACATTTGATTCTGACGTACTTTCTCAGTCCATTTATATAAATGCACCTGCAGGGTATGGATCTCCTAGTAATGTGTCCATACATCTTTCATTAAGACGTTTTAGAACATCTGTTCTTCCTTTGACAATTTCGAAATATTTTTTTTTTCAATGTGGCGTTATTAAGAAAAAACTGAATTAAAGGGTCCATATACGAAGGTCTTTGAAGTCGTTCAGTAGCATTTGCACAGATTCCATCTTTGATCTACAATATTTCATAAGCCTGTGAAGTTTGCCTTGCTGTCCATACTGGCTTTTTTCTACTGAATTTAATGGATGGATATAGATATCAAGAGAACCGAGTTTATCAAATGAAAACATTGTTTTTTGCCATCATCAGCTCAGCCTTTTAGACTTTGACATTTTAAAGCTGAAGCTTTCAGCATGGATTATTTTATTTCTTTTAATCAATTGTTGTTAAGCCATTTTGGAATAGTGATAAAATGCTCACATAAACCTGAGGGCATACGATTAAATTATACAAAGAGAAAGTATGTACTTTGCAGTCAGCCATAAGTCAAAAGCCCTACCTATCTGTGGTCTGCGAGCCTGATGTTATTATACAGAAAAATACATGGTACGCCAGTAACATTATCTGTTTTGAAAGGTGCACATTAAAACGTGTCTCGGTAACTGTAATCCTCAAAGATTAAGTTTCTGTTTATAGGTGGAATCAATTCATCAGCATATAAAATACTTTGCTCATCTTGGAGATTTGTGCCAGGATTAACCAGACCAACTGGAAGCTTAATTGACTTAGATAACCGGGCCGGGCCAGCCACAAAAAAATAGAAAGAACATTTAAAGGACAGACTAACAGGTCTATTCAGTAAAGGAGAAACTCAGGAGAATTGTCAGGAGAAGAGAACAATCTAGACCAAATAGCCGATTTGGAAAGTGAGATAAATGGGAGAATTTTTCTGGTTTAGCTATTTGGTCTAGATTGTTCTCTTCTCTTGCCAGTTCTCCTGGTTTTCCCCTTTCTCTGAATAGACCTGTTAGTGTGGGTCAAAGTGCAGATGACAATTTTACTAAGGGCCTTATTCCATGCTAGGCACTAAAATAGGGATGATAACAGGGGAAACTTGCGTCTGCAGGTTTCCCTGTATCATCCACATTTTAGCACCATATTCCAGGGGAGACATTAATTCAGCAGCCCGCCCCGCAATGCATGGCAACCCTCCATGATACTCGCAGCAGTGCTTCTGTGCCACCGCGAATATCACCTCCTGGAGTCCATAGGACTCCATTGGAGGATTGTTCTGCCTGGCTGCAGAGTGATTCACGGAGAGAGACTGGGGACTTTTTGTCCACAGTTTCACTATGCTCCCAGCGGCCAGAAGCAATAGATTGAGCCATTGTTCTCACTGCGGGATGAGAGGTGAGTATCAGATTTATTGGGGGGGGATTTTAGCTTATACTAACTGATTCTGCAAAAGTGGAATCAGTAAGCACCAGCTTTTAGATGTCGCAAATTTTTAGGGTAATGCGGTAATTAGTGTAAGGATAACTAAGGTATTACAAAGTCCTAACGTTAATTACTGATTGTGCTCCCCATGTTATAAGTATAGGATGCGCAAAAAACAGTAATCACGGGTGTATCGTTAGGAAGGTAATATGGGGGGGTCATGTGTTAAAGTCACTTACATACAGAAAAAATGGCGTTGGGCCTGTACTCACCAAAGTGGCTGCAACAGCCAGGAGTAACAGCCCAGTTCGTGTATAAAACATAACAAGAAAAAAAAGATGTCATTTGCGCTCATTTCTGTACAATTCCATGTGAAGAGAAGCTTTTGGTACATTGGTTAGGACTCACTCTACAAAGAGGTGCCTTGATGGGGCGAGTGAGCGTACGTTTCAATGGCCATTAAAGCAAACTAAAACCTCTTAAAGTCACTTATCCTGGCGTTAACGCTCACTGAACGTTACAGTTAGCGTTCGCTAGGGAATAGTGCCCTAAGAGTGCGTTGCCATCCATGATTAGTTACAGTTACAAGTATTTATAAAGCGCCAACATATTCCAAAGCACTGTACAGATTAGGCCTGCATGTGGGAAGGAGTGAGGTAGGATTGAGTTTGTCAAGTGATGTGGAAAGGGCGGAGTTGTAGATATCAATGGCATTGTTAGTGCAGTTAGATGTTGAGATTGGATGAGAAAAGGATGGATAGGGGTGGAGAGTAGATTAGGATTCAGGGCACCAAGGTGCCTTCTAGGTGGAAGAGGAGTGGGGGGAAGAAGCAGGAGTCTGGGTTGGCAGCAGGAGAAGTGGAAAAAGAGCACAGGAGAATTCTTCTGGCTTGATTTTTTTGACTTACAATTTTCACTTCTCCTGCCAATTTTCCCGAGTTTTACCTTTAGCGAATAGACCTGAATGTCAATCAAACACATGCGAAAAACATCCAGAAATTACCAAAAAAATTATTGTTTGTATGTTTTTTTTTAATGTCACTGGTCACTGTGCTTCATGTCTTCACGGTGGATAAGATATATGTATATCTTTATGTATCTATATGGTTCAGCCAAACAATTGTATCACTTTGTAGTAAATCAACATACGGTAGTAATAGCAGGAGCCTTACTCTGTAACACTTAACTGTTCCTTCATCCGACGTCTCAAAGAAAAGGATAATTATATTTATGGTGGCTAACCAGGATTACTGTTATTCAAAACATATATACATAGAATTACAATGACATAAAAATATATTTTATTTCTCCAAACACTCTAATCCTACCACTTCTGGGTAATCGAATGATTGGGCTAAGATAACGTGCTGATAAACTTCATACATTCGAACAAAAAGAAGGAAATGCTTAAGTACACAACCTATTTTTTTTCTAAAGACTTTCTTGCAATACTTTTTACACATGTACAGAAAGCAAATCCTGGCTAAAAATCTACACCCAGCTGTATGCAATTCTTCCATTGTTGCATGAAAGGAGTTAGTGCCCAGCCCTAAAATACTTTGCAAAGTTACTGTTTGCCTTGATAAATTGAGATAACATTATTGTGAATTGCAACGCAAGCTTGAAAGCTAATCGGGTAACATTGGCTTGCCAGTTATACACCAGCTAGCTACCCTGACCTAGTTTGGTATTCTATAGTGAGCAATGTTTCGTTTATGATCACAATGATATTATACAATGTCATTTACTCTTTGATTTAAGTAAATGTTTGGTCATGATGGAGCCAGTGGAGTCTTTTAACCTGTTCTTTCGTGGAGCTCCTCTCAGAAGAATTTGTATTCTTTTCAAATAGATTTCTGTTACAGATTTTCCTGGTGGTCCTGTAGCCGCAGAGCCAAGTGTTCAGTCACAGCTGTTTCTCAATCCACCCCAGATGTTCTGAGTGATGGAACATTACTACATGCAACTTCATAGATCGATGACATTTTATTATCATTCAACACCAGGGGTCATAATCCAAGGATGACGATGAGATAATGTCTCAAGACGTTATTGTTACATTTTGCCTGTTTTTGGCCGCGCCCCCTGGTGGTGAAGGGCCTCCATGTCTGTTTTCCCCTGTGGTGTGTCTGGCTGTGCTGGCTAGGGCTGATCTGGGGTTCTGTTGTGATCACCTGGTCTGGGGTCACATGGCCCAATCACACAGACCCACTCCCTATATATATCCCAGCAGAACGGAGCCTGGTTGAAGATTTGTGGGGTTTGATGGTGGTTGTGTCCTGTTCCTGAGTTGCTGCAAAGCATTCTAGTCTTGATTATTTTGGTTTTGACCTCGGCTGTATTTCTGACGTTCCTTTCCTGCCTTCTCCTGGTACTCTGCATTCTGATATGTTGCCAACCTTTGCCTGCCTGACCATTCATATATGTTTCATGTTTCCTGTACCTTGTTTGTCTTAGTTTAGTATATTCTCTGAGGCCATTACAAGGGCCTCTTTAGTGCAGGATTTTTGTTTATTGTGTTAACCCTTGCTCTTCTTGTTTCCACTGCTCTGTATACTTTGTGAGGTATTCTCCCTAGTTAGAGGCCAACTAAAGGACCTACCCCAGCTTAGTACTCCTTTAGTTCTTCTGACCCTCCTGTCCCTTGTGTCTGTCTGGTTCCTGCATAGCCCTGATGTGGAATTCAAGTCTGTCAGTTTGTGGACTACCCTGCAGCCTGCACAATTCATCTACTGTCAAACATGGTTGCCAGATTACCATCCTTGTACTCCTATTCAAGTATTACAGACTTTGGTATTGTTTGGTGTTTCTGAAGGTGCACTAAGTCGTCTTTTGGTCTGGAACCATTTGAGCTTAGATGCAAATCAGTCCTGCTCTTATGCTCCTTGACATTGGAGAAAGAAGTCTGTATTATTGATCTGTCCTGTGTCAAGTCAGTAGCTCATCTGCCTAAAGGGCTACACTCCCTGTTCCTAGCCACCACAATGGCCCAAGCGGGTGCCAACCGTTACAGTTATACATAACACGTACATAAGTTATCTTATCGCTGGGAATCGTTATTCCACTCTTGGCACAAGCTGGGCTTGCGGCTCGAGTATACTGAGGCCCTCTGCCTCCGTACTGTAAATTATTGTCTCATATACCATGTACAGGAGGTGTTAATTTGCACCTCGGATTAGCAGAACAAGCTTTTTCAAGGTAGGTTGTTCTTCTATTCTGGAGATGGTATTTCTCACAGAAATACTGTCTCCTAAATGCTGGTGTTAAATGATTCTGAATTTGCAAAATCAATTAACAAAAAACCCTCCTCCAATCCCTTACTTACCTCTCCTCCCATAGTGGAGCTGCCAGTGCAATTTGCCAATTCTCCTCGCTAGGGGCAGAGCGAGTCAGTCTCCCTCTGCGATCTATCCATGGCTCCTACACGCTCCTATGGACACCAGGAGCAGACAACTGCAAAGGTGCGCAGTATCAGGTTTGCACTCACGCTTCCTTCCGCGGCCAGATACTAATTAAGCGCATACCTTGGAATAAGTACAGATTTTTTAGCATAAATTTCTTTTTTATGCCAATCTTGGAATAGAGCCCCAAGTATTTCTATCAGGGTTATTCTAAGAGAATCGAAAAGACACCGCACGTTCGGTGACTTTTCGTTCTCTTCAATTCGGTGCAATTTGGCAATCCCATTTCGGCGAGCCTGCAATGTATTCAGCAAGCACCACAGGGCCATCGTAGTGCAGGGAAAAGCCGCCGCAAACCCGATGAACACTCAAAGCAAAATCCGGTGAACGCACACTGAAACCCGCAAAAACATCTGGATTAACCCCGCCGGACACACCAGAGAAACCCAAGCAGCCGCCGATCACAGCGCAGAGCAGACACCGGAAAAAGCACCGCAGATGAATAGAGTGAAAAAAAAACAGTACGCTTGAATGTTTGAAAAGTGAAATGCTGTTTGCAAAGAAACTACAGAACGAAAATGTCTGAAATTTACATATAAGATCCAATGAATGATAATAAAAAGGGCCGTTACAGAAAAAAACAATTTAAAAACCCTAAAAAAATATTTTCGCGGAAAAATGCCTAACATATCCTAAAAAATCTATAAATAAAGAGACTTTTTACTGCATATTATTATAATCAACGGTTTATTAGATATTGAATTAAAACGGGAATATTTTTAACATTGATGCCTATGGGATTCGCCTGAATAAACCTGTCGAATTAAACCACCGAACAGCAGGGCAATTCGGCAAATTTTCACTACTGGTTTTTCTTCTCTGAATAGCCGAAGCATTGCTTCTCTATGGGGATTCACTGCCATTGAACAGGCAACGAACAGGCAGCATATGTGCAGGCAATTCGCCAGGATTTAGCGAACTGCCTGCTCTCTGGATAGCCGAATGGCCAGGAAAGGTAACTGTACGCTGAATTTCACTGTTCGGTTACCTTTCGGCCACAATTCAGATGTCTTTGAATAACCCTGTATGGCTTCTTTGGAATGGCGGAGCTGTAACTTTGTATACACTCCCACTGGAGGTTCTCCAGAGACCATGGTCTCCATTCTCTAAAACATTGTTATAACAGAGTGTTCTAATTACTGATGTGCATTTAGGAAGCACTGTATTGTTCAAAGGAATGTGATTCAGATGCAGTAACACTACCACTGACATCAGCTGTTACGCCTTGTCAAATTCCACTGAACTGGGAAAAAAACTCCTAATAGGCATTCAAACCAATAAAAATGTATTAAAATTTGTCTAAATAACTTTTAAAAGAATTGGGAAACAAAAAAATTCAAGGTGTTCTAAAACAATAAAAAGGCTTTTTGCTGAAAATGAAAAGAATAAACTTTTCTTAATTAAAAATTACCGTATTTTACGCTCCATAAGACGCACCTGACCATAAGACGCACCTAGTTTTTAGAGGAGGAAAACAGGGAAAAAAATATTCTGAATCAAATACTGTAATAATGGATAATGCCCTCATGGATATGCCCCAGGAGCTCTCATGGATATTGCCCCAGGAGCTCTCATGGACATTGCCCCAGGAGCTCTCATGGATATACTGCCCCAGGAGCTCTCATGGATATTGCCCCAGCTCCTCTCATGGATATACCCCAGGAGCTCTCATGGATATTGCCCCAGGAGCTATCATGGATATTGCCCCAGGAGCTATCATGGATATTGCCCCAGGAGCTCTCATGGATATTGCCCCAGCTCCTTTCATGAATATTGCCCCAGGAGCTCTCATGGATATATTGCCCCAGCTGCTCTCATGGATATGCCCCAGCTGCTCTCATGGATATGCCCCAGCTCCTCTCATGGATATTGCCCCAGCAGCTCTCATGGATATACTGCCCCAGCTCCTCTCATGGATATTGCCCCAGCTGCTCTCATGGATATTGCACCAGCTCCTCTCATGGATATGCCCCAGCAGTTCTCATGGATACTGTCCCCAGGCCCCAGCTCACCTCCTGCCGCCGCCGCGTGTTCGACTCCCTCTGAGCATCCAGCAGCATGGAGCTTGGGCGCTCGCCTGGGGGAACCACGTGATAAGTCGCGATCTCGCGAGAATTCGGCTGGTGACGTGGTTCCCCCAGGCGAGCACCGAAGCTCCATAGCTTCAGACGCTCGCAGGGAGCCGAACACTGCGTCGCAGGGTGAGACACCCGCCCTTAGGGTGACGGTGTCACCCTAAGGGCGGGTGTCACCTGGTGCGGGCTGCACCCCTCGCCCCCACCTTGCGACGCCACTGCCCCAACGTGCACTTATGCAGTATTCTCTCCATAAGACACACACTTCCCCCCCACTTTTTTGGGGGGAAAAAGTGCGTCTTATGGAGCGAAAAATACGGTACATTACTTTTTTACATTGAATCCTATGGGATTCATCTGTTTAAATCTGTCGAACTGAACCACCAAAAATCAGGGCATTTTCGTGACCACTTCGGTGCAGTTCGGCATTCTGTGAATAGATTAACCATTACATCTCTATGAGCCAATTTCGCTGCCGCCGAAGACCTCCGAACTGAGGTGAAACGCAACGTATTTCACAGTCAATTCGACTGTATTTGGCAAATTGAGATTTTAGTGAATAGAAGAATATCCCAAAAGTGCAACGTAGGATGAAATTCTCTGTTCAGTTTAATTTGGTGACCAATTCGGAGGTTAGTAATAAATCCCTACTCTTAACTGTTTGGCATGATACAATAAAAATAAATTGGACATCTATTTTGATGAAGAAATTTATTTTGAAATGATGAAGTAGTTAACTATTAAAGTAGTAAATAGATGTAATTCTTTATGATTACATTAATATGAAATATAGAAACAAATAGCGAGTACACGTTTATGCAGCTAGAAGCCCTACTAAAAACATTAACCAAAACATGTAACTCAGGAGTAAATGTCACAGCAGTTAGAATATTGAACTATGTTTTCAAAGGCTCGTTCCCACCCCTCAGACAAAAGTTACACAAATACACATTGGGATTACCATGTGTGAGGGTGAAACTTTATGTCAATCTGCCTCACAATAACATATTGACTTCTCGGCAAACATTTGTCATCTGCTCATAAAACTACACACAAAGCAAAAGTTAATAGGTTTGAATACTTCTTATTAAAGACAACCACAAAGGAGAAAAAAAAATATTTTACGTTGGCTTATTTACTTGCTTGTTCACAATATTTGCCAATTCAAAGTATTTACTGATGGACACACTTTGGGACTTAATGGATTTACTGAGAATTTAGCCTAGTTCACACATGTGGTATAGAACGGTAACTGTGATTGGCTTGGTTGTGATCGATTTTCATTAACCCCATCTCTGCTAAGTGGGTTTTTCAATAATCGTCTTCTTTTGTCAAAGACACTGTGAGACTTCTGCTTCCGCTGTTTGGATTTACTTTTCTATAATGTTCTAATGTGCCCTGTAACAGATCTCCGAATCCTGTCTTGGTCACATCTGTTAATGCCGCTTCCTTGCCGGGCACCTCGGTCCTTCACCAGCCTTCTTTCATGCCTTTTTCCAGCCCTTAGCTGAAACTTAAGGACAGGTACACGCAAAGATCCTTGGTAGCATCCCCCAGAAATGAGGCACCATGCAGATCTTGAGGTTTAACAGACAGGCGTTGAATGCTTTTATTGAGCTGAATATATGCAGTGCCAGGCAGAGCATGGAAGCCATGCTCCAGACATGAAACAATAGGGTGCCATGTAATCACAGCCTGAGAATCAGACTCTTTGACTATATTAGGTAACAGATGAGAAGTTACATAAGTAGACAATAGCCTAATACAAAAGTCTGTCACAGATGTAAACATATTCCAGATAGGGGGAGTAGGAAAAAGCTACACTGACCACACAGTAATACTATTAGCAGATAATGACAGATAAACATAGACAATAATGATATTAACAATAACAGTATTCATATGTAGCGCTGTCTAAAGATTGTGTTTGCCGCATTTAAATATTATGGCCACCAGAGGGAGACTGAGACATAATGGACTATGCTGGACATAAACTGAACTACAATTTCCATCATGCTTTGTGGGAGTACAGGAAGTGGGTGGGGTAGGAAGAGGAAGACATCAGCAGCCTCGTGCAGGGGAGAGGCAGAGTGAGCCGAGCGGTGAAAGGTGGAGGACGCACGTGAAACTGCCAGGGATCGTGACCAGGCCAGAGTACAGGCGCTGCCTCACTGGTGCTGGAGATCGGGACGGTGACCCTGCAGAGACCTACCTACGCACCGCTGAGAGGTCTAAATGATAATCGGGTTCCGGCTGGACCCCGAGTTAGGAGACTGCGATGATCCATTGGGAGTGCAGGCGGTAGATCGTTGTATGCAGTGTGGAGATGGGACAAGCAGGGAGCGGATCTGGTGGCACAGAGTCCCAATACACAGCGGAGAGAAATCCTTGATCAGGTGCTGAACAGATTGTCTATCGGATGGATGAGAGGCCTCACAGGCCGCAGTTCCAAAAATAAGAAACACACGCTGCAGTATTATTTAAATCCACAGGGCCCCAACGTGACTAGTCGAAGATTTGCTTGGCCAGTTGAATACAGTACCCGGGTACCCGAGACAATACACATACACATTGTTGAGCTATTATTCATGGGACTTACACTCCAGAACTGAGGGGGTTAATCTTTTTCTTTTGCCGCCGCGTGTTTTTCCCGCGTTACGAAATCCTGTCATTTTAAATACCGTATCTACATTATATAAGCTGCTTTATTGGGATCAGTAAAGAATATAAACTATAAAAATCCACAACAGTGCTGGTGTATATTTATTCGCTAGGGCGGTGAGACTAACCCGAGGTTAATTCAGCAGCTCCTCCGGGAGTGAGCACTACACGTGGGGGCTCGTTCCAGGATTCCAGTCTCTGTAGAAACCGCAATTAAATGGTTAATTATGGATCCAGACACTGCTGCCAAATGGTGTGAGGAGCAAAATAGCCAGATAGAGTTAAGCATAGTCATGGACATCCCTGCAGACACTTGGGCCGAAGATCAGATTCGCCGGGCCGTGGCCGCGCTGACACCAGATCATCGGGGGTTAATTCTGGACATTAAAGCGAACCCAGATACTTCTCACACATATGTTATTTTTGAGTGGAGAAAGGGTGTTCCATTGTGTTTTCAGGGCGCGAGCGTGAAGCTGACCGACGAGGTGGAAGTTCAACTGATTCAGCCAAGTGCGCCACGTGGCGATCCCGCGAATGTTCCCGCACCCAGTCCGCTGGCTATGATCGGGCCTGAATTTATAGTGGCTATCGGAGATTTGCTGGCTAAATGTCAAAGAACAAGCCCTCCACAAACTAACTTTGGTTATCGACGGTTGAGGAATTTTACAGGAAACGTACCAACTCCGGGGGGAGAAGAAACCTTCGAAGAATGGATAGAACAGGCGATGCAGGCTCTGAATGAGTGGGACGTCCCTGAAGCGCAGAAGAAGCAAAGAATTACTGCAAGCTTAAAGGGACCTGCGTCAGAGGCTGTCAGAAACCTGAAGTTGAGTAAGCAAGACTGCACTGCTTTAAATTACCTAAACATATTACAGGAAGTCTTTGGGTGAACAGAAAAGGCTGCTGAGCTCATGTACCAGTACGAACACACCTACCAGCGAAAAGGTGAGAAAATGACTGAATATATGAGGCGCCTAGATAAGATTCTGCACCAGATACTTCTTAAGAAAGGGGCAGAACCGGCCACAATAGACAAAATCCGAATGCAGCAGATATTGAGGGGCGCTCAACCCCTAGATCCTGTGATGTTACAGCTGAAAACCAGAGAAGGTAACCGAGAATTGAAATACCTGGAACTGATTCGAGCTGTTAGAGAGGAAGAGGCTCTGCTGGAAGAAAAATCCTTAAGGAGAGGAGAAAACCCGTGAGCCATAACGAATATTTGCAGACTGAAGATGATTCGTTGGATGCCTATGGATCTGAAGTTGACAGACAAGAACATCTGGTTGTTCCTATATCCACAGAGAGTGCTGCAAAAGAGTCAACCATTCCTGCATATAGTGAGATACACAAGACCGTTAAGAAGGTGCAAGAAGCTCAAGCTGAACTGAAACCGCCAAAATCTGCATTAACCAAAAATGAAATTATAGATAGAACCTTTGTAGCGCATCAAAAATAGATTTAAAGGTAGACTTCAAAAAAGAGATATATCAAACATAAAGTGCTTCAGTCTTAAAGTGCTTCAATC
The DNA here is from genome assembly GCA_009667805.1 of Leptobrachium leishanense. Classification (NCBI taxonomy): domain Eukaryota; kingdom Metazoa; phylum Chordata; class Amphibia; order Anura; family Megophryidae; genus Leptobrachium; species Leptobrachium leishanense. The sequence goes on along the minus strand of CM019066.1, from coordinate 316,440,288 downwards.
TTAAGGTGACAAATATTCAATCAATGTACACATATAAAAGTGCAATGTGCCATAGAACACAGTAAAGTGCAAAAATATATAAAATTGCAGCAGTGCGATGGGTATAAGAGACTCTATAAAGTGCGACAGTGTCCAAATGTGCAAAATGTGCAAATTCAATGATATCCAATACAACAGTATGAATACCAGTGGGAAAAAATCCTTAAAATGTATTTCTCTTTATGTTCAAGCGATGCACAAATATAGTCCTCCTTTCTTGGTCTGTTTATCTCTTGCCGTCTCTCAATAATGGAGAGGATAGCCAGAAAGGAGAAAGAAGAGAAAAAAAAAAAAAGGATTCGAGGGGAGAGAAAAAATGAAGAAATAATCGTGCAGAAAATCCCAATTAAATATGGCAAATAAATCACTCGTAGGAATATGGAAACTCACATTTATAAGAGCCCAAAAAAATCCCTGGCTCTAGGTTTAGGAGCTTCCAGCCATATAGATGGTGGCGTATCCCTTCTTAAATCTTCAACTCTGGTTGCGATGGCTACAATAAGATAATAGACAGCGCTCCCATAGTATATTACCGTATTATGATAAAAAGAAGTAATAATGCATTGAACTCACCAGATATGGAGCCTGTTTGGAGATTTTTTGGACAATAGTGCACCTAAATATACCGACTGAGGGGGGCGTGGCCAGCTGCAGAAGGGAGAGGTCGCATGCTGCCGGAGCTCCGCAGCGATCTCTTCTCCCCAGGCATATTTCTGTTTATTTTTAACCGCTGAGTGCCCTCACCTGAGGATCCTGGGCGGCTGGCCAACGGGAGTGCATTGACCGGAGCCGTTTCCCCCCCCCTCCGGTCCGGAGACCTACCTGCTGGACGCCTTCTCCGGCTGGAGAGTGCAGACGGCGGCCATTTTGCGGCCTACTTCTCGGCCCCCTCTGACTCCCAGCTTCATTACCTCACCAGCCCTGACTCTGTTGGGGACTATGTCGACAGCCGTGGGGACGGAGGGCCCACGACTCCCGGCTGTACTAGATGCCATAATACTGCTGCTGGGGGACGATGAGGGTCCGCTGACGCAGGGCGATATGCGCCGCATCATGGCCGTGCTGCGCTCCGGCCGGGACGCTGATGACTCAGGCGGCGGCGTTTCCGGGGATGGAGAGCCTGAAGTGGTGCAACACAGCGATGAGCTGTCTGGGAGTGTGGAGACCGAGGAGCTGCGGCAACTGGACGCGATGGTGGTACCGGCTCGCAAGATCCTGCAGCCCGTTTCCCAGATGGGTGAGCTGTCCCCGCGTTGTGCTTTTGTGGCAGGTGCGTCCCGAGGCTCATCTGCTCGGACGGAGATGGCGGGTACGCTGGAGGCACCCACTAGCTTCAACTGGGGTCTGAAGTCTGGGAGGATGACGCCGCCTGGTCCCTTTCTGCTGAACCTCGCTCTGGTGGCGCCTGCGGCCTTACCCTGCGACATTGGAGTTCACTATGGAGAGGCAGGTACTGGCCTCCTAGACCTGTCTGCCTCGGATTTCACTGACGGACCTCGCCTGCTCTGCCTCACCCTGACTGCCCCACGCCTGCTGTCGTTCCGGGACACTGACCGACCAGTTGTGTTTTATTTTGCCGTGCCTCTGTCTGCTACTGGGACGGGCCTGTTCGGCTTCTTCCCACCTGCGATGTCAGTGCCACCTTTTCGAGACACTGGCTGAAAGTATACCTGCGGACTCCCCCGTATGATCTCTACACTGGTTGATGACCCCCTCGCTTACGTTCTGGACGTTTTTCTGCGACAATTATTGAAGACGTTTTATTAGACAGTTTTTCTGAGTTGTTCTCTCCCCCCCCCCCACTTAATTCAGAGACACTTCAGACTTTATTTTCTTTCTTTTTTCCCGATGACATTCCCCGGCTGGGGACATATATGAGACTTTCTGGTTTTATTATCTGAAGTATTTTTGAGGTCTTTAGTTATAACCCTCTCCCATTTTTGTTTTACTCTTTGCGGATTTTTCATCTCTACCTATTACTGAGTACTCGCTGCTTATCTTTTTCTTCTATTTTCGAACAGCTTTAAGATGATCTCTGTGATTTTTTTCTCTTATTTACTTTATTCACAACTTTGAAGTCTCTCTATACTATTCCAAGATGACAAAGTACGGCCCTGCGAGGCCATTTTCTTTATGATTGTTTTGATGACTCTGTTTCAAAATAAAAAACTTTAAATACAAAAAAAAAATAATATACCGACTGAGGAAGGCTGTTAATGCCGAAACGCGTCTCGGTAACGCATCTGTCCATTCTTTAATATGCAGTTGATTTTTTAATTAATTAATTTTTTAATACATAATAAATTTTATATGGTTTATATTCTATTGACTACTCTCCTTGGATATATACTTGCCACCGCTTGAAAGCTCCTGATATCTGGCCCTCAGACGGTTGGGAAGAGGTTCTGGGTATCCATCATAGTGTACCTGATGCTGTATTGAGTGAGCCTGTGTGGAAGAGGCTCCATATCTGGTGAGTTCAATACATGTTGTTTTTTCTGTATATTACGCTTATCCCTTTGGGCAGCATCTCACTACTTATCTATATAATAAAAGAGTAAGGCTTTGGCTGTCCGTCGCCAAAGCCTTACTGCGCATGCGCGCGCAACCAGCGGCGGTTGGTTGCGCGCGCATGCAACCGCCGCGGCACGAGCCGGCTGCCGGCTCGCCGCGGCGGTTACACATGCACACAGCAGCCGGGTAGAGGCTGCGCTCGCAGCCTCTACCCGGCTGCCGCGCGCATCCAACCCCAGAGAGGCGAAGGGAAAGTTTCCTCCGCCGCTCGGGGGTTGGATGCGCACGGCAGCCGGGTAGAGGCTGCGAGCGCAGCCTCTACCCGGCTGCTGTGTGCATCTAACGGGTCCCCCGAGCGGCGAAGGGAAAGTTCCCTCGCTTCCGCTTTGAAGGACCCAAGCCCCGGTCACGTGACCGCGCTTGGGTCCTTCAAAGACCGGAAGCGGGGAAATCTTCACTTCCCTGGCGGCGCTCGACAGGTAAGTATGAGCGCTGGGGGGGGGTCAATATCCACGAGCTGGGGGGGTCAATATCCACGAGCTGGGGGGGTCCATATCCACGAGCTGGGGGACCATATCCACGACCTGGGGGCAAATCCACGACCTGGGGGCAAATCCACGAGCTGGGCAAATCCACGAGCTGGGGCAAATCCATGTGCTGGGCAAATCCATGAGCTGGGCAACTCCATGAGCTGGGGCAAATCCATGTGCTGGGCAAATCCATGAGCTGGGCAACTCCATGAGCTGGGCAAATCCATGAGCTGGGGGCAAATCCATGAGCTGGGGCAAATCCATGTGCTGGGCAAATCCATGAGCTGGGCAACTCCATGAGCTGGGGCAAATCCATGTGCTGGGCAAATCCATGAGCTGGGCAACTCCATGAGCTGGGGGCAAATCCATGTGCTGGGCAAATCCATGAGCTGGGGCAAATCCATGTGCTGGGCAAATCCATGAGCTGGGCAACTCCATGAGCTGGGCAACTCCATGAGCTGGGGCAAATCCATGAGCTGGGGGCAAATCCATGTGCTGGGCAAATCCATGTGCTGGGCAAATCCATGAGCTGGGGCAAATCCATGTGCTGGGCAAATCCATGAGCTGGGGCAAATCCATGAGCTGGGCAACTCCATGAGCTGGGGCAAATCCATGAGCTGGGGGCAAATCATTGTGCTGGGCAAATCCATGAGCTGGGGCAAATCCATGAGCTGGGCAAATCCATGAGCTGGGCAACTCCATGAGCTGGGGGCAAATCCATGTGCTGGGGCAAATCCATGTGCTGGGGCAAATCCATGTGCTGGGCAAATCCATGAGCTGGGGCAAATCCATGAGCTGGGGGCAAATCCATGTGCTGGGGGCAAATATCCATGTGCTGGGGCAGTATCCACATGCTGGGGCAGTATCCACATGCTGGGGCAATATCCACGTGCTGGGGCAGTATCCACGAGCTGGGGCAGTATACCCACAATAGACTGCCCTCTGGGCAGGCTGGGGCAGTATCCACGTGCGGGGGCAGTATCCACGTGCTGGGGCAGTATCCACGTGCTGGGGCAGTATATCCATGAGCAGGGGCAGTATATCCACAATAGACTGCCCTCTGGGCAGGCTTTACAACTAGTTAGTTATAATTTAACTACCTCATAACACTATAGTAATCTGGTTTATAAATAGGCGCCTATGCTGTATGAGATATATATATATATCTTTCTTCTTTCGGAACTGAAACAGGCGCACACGGACCTGTGCCGAGCACTTTTGAAGGTAGCAGAGACACAGACCGATTTGCAGAAGTTCCTCACTGACATGCGGACAACGGGAGTTGCTGTGGCGTCTGGCCAGGGTCCTTCAACCGAGTCACCACGAGCAAGTGCGCCTCCGTCTTCAAAGAAGAAATGTTTCAGTTGTGGGGAAATGGGTCATTTCCGAGCACAGTGCAAAAACCAAAGGCCTGAAGGCAATAGAGTGGAAGAGTTCCTAAAGGCCTTGGAGGGGCTGCTATCTACCTCACAGATGGGAAACGCCAGAGGGCCCAAGTGAAGGAGCGAACTAGGTGCCCAATGGTTGAAAACCGCTCCAGAATTCAAGCCAGAATCGAAAGGCCGAGAGGGCCCAGAGTCTTGCCAACTGCTGAGCCTACCAGGACTGAAAGAGTTACTCCCTCAGTATCCGGTCGTATGTCATGGGAAAGCAATGCACACCCAAAACCTCCACGAGTCAAGAAGAAGGCTAGGGTACAGCGAACTGGGTCTTTACCTCCTGTGGCTATGAACAAGTTTCCTGACCAGCTGATAGGTCCTTCTCCCATCATTCCAATCCAAGTGGAGGGAGTCTACACTAAAGCTCTGTTATACTCAGGGGCTCAAGTGACGTTGATCTATTGAGACTTCTACAAGAAGCACTTGAAACATATACCTCTACAGAAATTAAAGGACCTTGAGATCTGGGGTATCGGAACTGAGAAGCTTCCCTATGATGGATATCTACAGGTGAAGTTAGAAATTGGATCCGAAGTCATCGGACAGTCTGGAGGTTGTGATGCATTGGCCAGTGTGTGTCCTCGGCCTTCAGGGACCAACAGAAGTTCTATGATAGTGGAGACGAATACTGATCTTGTGAGACGTCTTCTGACTCCTATAGTGATGGAAGAAGGTTCTACCAGAGGAGTACACCCGATGTTATGTCCGGTCTATCAACGAATGGTCGAAGAACAGAGGGCACCTGCCGAAGTGGGGCGTCTGTGGAGATTGGGAGGAACAGAGAAGGTTCTGCAATCAGGAGAAGTGGCGAGTTTACGGGCTTCAGTCAAGTTGAACGGATCACAACCGGGTCCTTATGTGGTACTGGAAACTGATCTCAGTCATGGGAGTGAGGCCGGAGTAGAAGTAATCCCTGAGATAATCTCCACGAGAGCTTTGAAACGGACAAGAGGAAGAGTCTCAGTTAGTGTGTGTAATGTGTCTGATTCTCCAGTGATCCTGAAAGCACGAATGCCCATCGCGCAAGTAGCGTCTGTTACACCTCTCTCCCCTACTGATTTAGGGGGAGTGAATAAAGAGATTCCAGCCGAACGGTTCTATCCTAAAGACGCTCCTATCTCGCCTGAGTGGAAGAAATTACTTCAGTCCCAGATCCTAAAATGGAGGGACTTGTTCTCGAAGGATGAGTTCGACGTGGGTCTAGATTAGAGCACTGAACATCGCATTCGACTACAAGAAGATAAGCCGTTTCGAGAAAGGTCAAGACGAGTTCCGCTGCGGGACTTGGATGATCTACGAGAACAGCTAAATGAACTACAGAGGACTAAGGTGATTCAAGAGTCCAGGAGTCCGTATGCTTCTCCAATAGTGATGGTTCGAAAGAAGAATGGTTCTATCCGTTTATGTATAGACTATCGCACGCTAAATCAGAGAACCATTCCGGATCAATATACCACTCCTCGGATAGAAGATGCCCTACAGTGTTTGTCTGGAGCAAAATGGTTTAGTGTACTAGACCTGCGAAGTGGGTATCATCAGATACCAATGCATCCTGAGGACAAAGAGAAGACTGCATTCATCTGCCCACTGGGGTTCTTTGAGTTCAACAGAATGCCTCAAGGCCTTACGGGGGCTCCCGCCACGTTCCAACAGTTAATGGAGAAGACAGTCGGGGACATGAACCTGATCGAAGTGTTGGTGTATCTAGATGATAGTATTGTGTTCGGAAAGAATCTGGAAGAACATGAGCAGCGGTTGGAAAAGGTCTTGAAGCGGCTCCACGAAGAGGGGTTGAAACTCTCTCTGGAGAAGTGTCAATTTTGTCAACCTTCCGTCATGTACCTGGGACATGTTGTTTCGGCAGAAGGTGTTTCGACGGATCCTCGAAAGTTGGAAGCCGTAGCTTCCTGGCCTAGACCCCGAAATGTTACTGAACTTCGATCTTTCCTGGGGTTCTGCTCATATTACCGAAGATTCGTAGGAGGATTTGCCAAGATAGCTCAACCCTTGAATAAGCTCCTACAGAAGGAAGACGTGGAAGAAGGCTCCAAGGCCTCTGATCGAAGTTCGTCGGCTCAAGGGCCAAGGAAGGCCAGAGAATCCATCCTAGAAGAATGGACTAATCAATGTGAAAGTGCCTTCATGAAGTTGAAAGAGAGTCTGACTTGAGCTCCCGTCCTGGCTTACGCTGATCCTCATAAGCCGTACGAATTGCATGTGGATGCCAGCAGAGAAGGTCTAGGGGGAGTCCTATACCAAGAATAAGATGGATTGTTGAGACCTGTAGCGTATGTGAGCCGAAGCCTTACGCCTTCAGAGAAGAACTATCCTACCCACAAATTAGAGTTCCTAGCCTTGAAGTGGGCAGTAGTAGACAAGCTGAAAGATTATCTGTATGGGGCTGAATTTGTGATAAAGACTGACAACAATCCTCTTACGTACATCCTTACTACTGCGAAACTAGATGCAACGGGACATCGGTGGTTGGCTGCTCTGTCAGGGTTTCGGTTCAGCCTTAAGTATCGCCCTGGAGTGAATAATCGAGATGCAGAAGCTTTGTCAAGAAGACCCTACACTACAGAATGGACTCAGCTGACTCCAGATGGGGTGCAAGCCTTATGTCAAGGGGCAGAGCGCCGGGTCAAGGGAGTAGTTGAAGCAGAAGCTATAGGAGTTATGGCTGCGGCTGTTCCAGAGTTCTATTGTAATCCTACACAGCTGAGGGATGAAAGTCTGCCTACTTTTTTGAAACAGGACCTGAGAGCCGATCAGGCTGGAGATCCTCTGATTGCATTAACAGTGAAGGCTATAAACTCGGATCAAAGGGAAATTCTACTGACAAATTCCCCAGAAGGAGCCCGATTGGTATACAAAGAATGGGAACGGCTGAAGATGTTGGATGGGGTGGTCTACCCAGTGGTGTATTTAGGTTTTGTGCTGCCCTAGGCCTGACTAAACTCATGCACCCCCTAATTTCAATTTGACGCACCCCTTCCTGTCAAGGGCACACCTCTTCCTGGTTAATCCCCACCCTTCCTCTTTAAGCTCCGCCTTTTCCTCTCTTTATATTAAAAGTGGATACCAAGTGCCTACTTGTATATTTTGTATACCATTTCAAATGTATCTATTGAGATAAATAAAATTATGAAATGTTAAAATTCAAGCATTTTTACAAAGAACAGCCACGCATGTCAAGTAAACGGGATCACAGCCGCTCTAATTGGTTGAACAATAAAATCCACAGAAACGTGCACTGCATAAGAGCGTATCACAGAGCTGCACAGCAATAAAACCCACAGAAATGGGCACTGTGTATGAGCATATCAGAGCTGCACAGCAATAAAACCCACAGAAATGTGCAGTGTGTATGAGGATATCACAGAACTGCACAGCAATAAAACTCACAGTAATGTGCAGTGTGTATGAGCGTATCCCAGAGCTCCAGGGCAATAAAACTCCCAGTAATATGCAGTGTGTATCACAGAATCCACAGCAATAAAACTCCCAGCAATGCAATGTTTGGTGTGTGTCAGCGTATCAGAATCCACAGCAATAAAACTCCCAGCAATGCAATGTGCGGTGTGTATGAGTGCATCAGAATTCACAGCAATAAAACTCACAGCAATGCAATGTGTGGTGTGTGTCAGCGTATCAGAATCCACTGCAGTAAAACTCCCAGCAAACTGAGTGTATATGAGCACACAGCAATTATGCTGTGGAGCCATCTTGTCAGCAGTGGGGTGACACTGCCAGAGGGTGCACTGTAGCTTTGATTCCCTTCCCGGTGGGTGTTCAGTCCAGAATAGAGTCTGTGTTAACGAAAGGGCGGGCAGCTGCGCGCGTGCGTTTCACGTGGTTCAGCCAGTCATGTGGTACTGAGACTCAGAAAAATGGCAGTGAAATGCCATGATGTTCGGTGGTTTCAATCAGCAGGTTTATTCAGGCGAACCCCATAGGTTTCAATGTTAAAAATATTCCCGTTTTTATGCAATATCTAATAAATCATTTATTATTTTAATCTGCAGTAAAAAGTCTTTACTTATCGATTTTTGTTTAGTACCTTTTAGTCATTTTTTTGATTTTTTTTTGGGCAAAATCCCCCCCCCTTTTTTTTATAGCAGTTTTTCTTTTTTCTGTAACAGAACTTTTTATTATCAATCATAGGATCTTATATGTAATTTCCAGACATTTTCGTTCAGTAGTTCTTTTGAAAACAGCAGGCCACGGGTTTGCGGTGGCAGCATTCAGCGGCCGACTCCATGCACTTTGGGGACCCTGCGGTGAATGGTGAATTCACTGCAGGGTGGGGAAATTTTATTCTCCTAAGGCTGGGGTCAGACCAGCGCACTTTTAACGTGCGTTCTGGCGCACATAATTAAGGCCGCACTAGCAGCAGATGACGGGCAATGACGGCCAATATACGATGTATGGCCGCACAAACGTCCGGCCGTGCAACGCAAGTGGAATTTGAACGCATTTTTCTGAGAACGCTGAACCGCTAGTACTGACGTACTGAGTGCGCAGCTGCGGCATAGCGGCGTGTGTGCGAGATTAGGAGATGTCAGACACTGCTAATGTCCAGCCTACATAACGTCCAGACGCAAAAAGAGTTTTATTGACGATCCGTACAAAATCACGCCCGAAAATGCGCGTCGTCTGACCGTTTTTGCACATTCCGTGAAAAAATATGTCAATGCGTTCGGACGCACTTTTTCACGTTCGCGGGGAAAAATGCTTTCGTCTGACCCTAGCCTTAGTGCAGGGAACTACAGAACACCAAAAAGTTGGCGTCATTTCGGTGCTCTGCGAGTAACCCATTTAGTGGTGAGGTTTTTTGCTGCCCCCTGGAAAGTGAAATTGAAAGTGTAAATTAGTGAAATCTCAATGTATCCTTCCTGGTAAAATACTTTGCAAAATACTTTTTTTTTAGGGGTGGAGCCACCCAGTGCGGGCCGCCGCCCCCTGGAAAGTCCCGCCCTAGGCCTGGGCCTAGTCGGCCTAGGCCAAAATACACCAGTGCTCAAGGTGATGCCCAACCAGAAAGATTTAATCGCACGCTCTTAAATATGTTGGGGACACTGTCAAATAGAGAGAAGTAGAATTGGAGTCGTCACATAGCTACGTTGGTGCATGCGTACAACAGTACGGAGAGTGACGCTACTTCTCATGTTCGGAAGAGAAGCTCGACTGCCTGTTGACTTGGCATTTGGGCTATCTCTTGATCAGACGTCCGTGGCCTCTCATAAGAATTATTTGGATAGACTTCGGAAAAATTTGGCTTCTGCGTTTGAACAGGCCCGTTTGACTTCAGGGAGCAGAGAACAGAGGAATAAGCAAAACTATGACTTGAGAGTTCGTATACAGGATCTACAACCCGGTGATAGGGTTTTGTTGAAGAACTTGGGTGTTTCTGCAAGGCATAAGCTGGCGGATAGATGGAGTTCTCAAGTTTACATTGTCTACAAGCAACTACCGGGTCTGCTCTGCCAGTTTACCAAATCCGACCGGATGGAAAGGCTGGGCCTCTAAAGAACTGGCACCGAAATCATCTGTTGCCTTTGAGAGAAGCTGTAAGGATACAAGTTGGAGACGAACGTTCTTTGCCGAACCCGCCTGTTCCAGTATCGACTCCCGTTACTCAGTCTCAGCAGACACGGGTTGTTGAAGAAAGTGAAGGGAACAGTGAGGAAGAAAGTTTTTGTCTGGACTGGGTGCATTCGCCTGAGCCTGAAGAAGTCATTCCAGTTTCTGAACGGTGGGAAAGTAACCTGAGGCCTGAGGCTCCTGAATTCAGATTTGATGTTCCTGAGACTTCGGAGGTTCCTGTAGTTCCAGAAGATGTGTCCATATATTATAGTTCTATGCCTTCACTGGAAGGCTCATATTCAGAGGAGGTGTCTGCTCCAGTTGTGGACGAAAGAATTGAGCCCGTAAATGTGGCACTTCCACCCGAAGAGGAGATGATTGAACGAGAGTCTAAACATTCTATCCGACCCCCTCAGAGACTCACCTATGATTCACCGGGACATAGCACTGAAAAGGCTGTTACCACTGTGCGAAGGTTGCCTGAAGTGTCTGCTATGCTAGCTGAGGTAGTCAGGAGCATGAGTCAACTTGAGAATTATGTCTGACCCATTATATGTTTGCTACTGAGCCTGAATATATTGCTTAATGTAAATGCTGAAACGTCATGTATCTGTTACACTTCCTTGGAGAGACCCAAGAGTTCAAGGGGGGGGGAGTGTAGCGCTGTTTAAAGATTGTGTTTGCTGCATTTAAATATTATGGCCACCAGAGGGAGACAGAGACATAATGGACTATGCTGGACATAAACTGAACTACAATTTCCATCATGCTTTGCGGGAGTTCAGGAAGTGGGTGGGGTAGGAAGAGGAAGACATCAGCCGCCTGGTGCAGGGGAGAGGCAGAGTGAGCCGAGCGGTGAAAGGTGGAGGACGTACGTGAAACTGCCAGGGATCATGACCAGGCCAGAGTACAGGCGCTACCTCACTGGTGCTGGAGATCGGGACGGTGACCCTGCAGAGACCTACCTACGCACCGCTGAGAGGTCTGAATGATAATCTGGATCCGGCTGGACCCCGAGTTAGGAGACCGCGATGATCCATTGGGAGTGCAGGCGGTAGATCGTTGTACGCAGTGTGGAGATCGGACAAGCAGGGAGCGGATCCAGTGGCACAGAGTCCCAATACACAGCGGAGAGAAATCCTTGATTGGGTGCTGAACAGATTGTCTATCGGATGGGTGAGAGGCCTCACAGGCCGCAGTTCCAAAAATAAGAAACGCACGCTGCAGTATTATTTAAATCCACAGGGCCCCAACGTGACTAGTCGAAGATTTGCTTGTTTCATTCACTGGCCAGTTGAATACAGTACCCGGGTACCCGAGACAATACACATACACATTGTTGAGCTATTATTCACGGGACTTACACTCCAGAACTGAGGGGTTAATCTTTTTCTTTTGCCGCCGCGTGTTTTTCCCGCGTTACGAAATCCTGTCATTTTAAATACCGTATCTACATTATATATGCTGCTTTATTGGGATCAGTAAAGAATATAATCTGTAAAAATCCACAACAGTGCTGGTGTATATTTATTCCCTAGTGCGGTGAGACTAAACCGAGGTTAATTCAGCGGCTCCTTCGGGAGTGAGCGCTACACATACATAACACAATTTACCCAAACACCGTGTACCTTACAGGTACAAGGTGACTACAACATAGGAGAGGGCAGGGTAATAATATAGAACATCAGACCTACACCTCCAAAATACATCTCCATTCTCTAGGCCCAAGTACCCAAAGTTCAAAGTGATACACGGTACAGCAATGGAGATTTTAACCTTGGTTTGCAGTGATGGCAAAGACCGGTTCTTATTGAATAACCCCCTTAGTACCAAATAAGATAAATAAAAAGAAATAACTTGTACATAGCATTAACTAACATGTGCTTTGTCAGTTATCCCGGTGAACTAATACTGGGTAATGAATGGTGCATGGTGATTGGCTTGAACGGCTCACTGGGTTGCTATCAGGGGTTCTTAGTGAACTGTTGGTTGGGGACTTCTTCTATCAGGTGCCCATTTCAGTAAACTAATTAAGGATAAAACATGTTGCCTTCTTTTCTGCTTATATTTTACAGTGAGTGGGCTAAATCCCCAGTGGTCCAGCAATGGGATAAAAAGTGTTTTGCGTGGTGCAACAGCATTGACTCCAGTTCCTACAGACCATACTAACTCCTCCCTCAATGATGAGTCAGAGTGTTCTTATCAGCCCCAGAAGCCACTGCCCACTGGGACATTTGTCGTTTTTGGGCCTCAGAAAATTTCATGGGCATTTACCCCTCAAATGCTGGCCTTGACAACCAGACAAATTAAATTGTGTCATTATCAGATATCACACAAAACAAATCATTAGCTGCATCACTGGACAATTATTTTTTGGCATAAATATTTAATTATTTTAGGTTTGCACTGGATTCTGGGACTAGTTCTTTAGGCTACTGAATGAAGGCAGAACAATGATGTACACCACAGGAAGAGTTAGGGAAGACAAAAGCCCTTAGTCCATACACAGACCTGCCAGTCACACAGACCAGGCTTTTAACAAACGATTTACCCTCAGATCTCCTGATCAGCCAGCAGGCCTAGGCTGTCATCCGATTTTCTGGAGGCCTGAGAAAAATCACATTGCACTTGTTTAATTGCACTCTGGATGCTTAAATGGTTAAAATAATGGCTTTTTGCATGCATGCTCTTGTATGAACTGCCTTGATTGGCTGAAGGTAGGGTAGCTGGCCAACATGCCATGTGGGCACCAACATGACATTCCCCTTTTGGGGGCATGGCCTTGTCACCCGTGATGCAAATCGAATTGAGATCATGCCCCTTGTCAGACAGGGCCCCTCCCTCCCAATCTGAGACTTTTAATTGATTTTGTGGCAGGAGGAATGGAAGCCCTTCTTCTTACTTTGTATAATGATATGGATGCATCTGCTGCAAGGGACAGCATCTCTTTGCTCTTTATGTTGTGACGGAATAATACAGTTGTTTTTAATGCCATAGGAACATGTGTGTTATTGTTCGTGCTCTTTTAATTTTTGTGTTGTTTATATTTAAGTAAATAATAAAATGTAACATTGTTTCTTTACTGAAGACCATGGTCTGTTTACTTTTTAAAATACACTTTAGTTACTTGTATACAATTACAATGAATGATGTCTCCCAAAGATATTTTGTTGAACTCTTGGAATCCACAGCAGCCGGCCTCTTACATACAGCTCTGCCTGGAAAATCCTTAAATATCTGCCTGGAGATATCTTTAACAGGGGATGAATGCAAGAACAGTAGGTTAAACAGTCAGTGATGTAATCAAAGGCAGAAGAAATCTGTGCTTCAGCAAAAAGAAGAAATTGGTGAAGCATATGTTTTCTGAGAAATATTATTTTGGATGAAAGTAAATGACGGGCGCAAGTGAAGGAGGAAGATAGGAAAACAGGATTTAAAAATTATTTTATGTGAAATTGAGTTGCTATGTATACTGAAGAATTATAATATGTGTATTTAATCACTTCAGGCTTTACATGAGCGTAAAACATGAGAGTAAAACCAATTGGGACAGCATTTTGCGTAGAGATATTGGCACCCGGGGCCATTTTTCCCCCTTTGGCATCACTGCTCCCTTAACCTGACACCATATTCTTGGCATGCATTTACACACACATCGGGCCCTATCACCTCCTTAACACTAGCGCTCACATTCGTGTGCGTAAGCACTAGGTTAAAAGAGGTTATAGTGGGACGCCCAGATCAGATCCCAATCGCTAACTGGTTAAAAAAATCCATTTGTGCATTGGTAATGCCACTTTCTAGTGCAAACTTACTGTACTTTGCTCTCCTTATGCTTAACAGTCTTTTAACCTCCCTGGCGGTGTTCCCGAGTGTGGCTCGGGGTTAAATTTCACTCCTAAAAGCGGTAACCCCTGAGCTACACTCGGGCTGGATCCATTAATTTTACCTGCGCTCCCTTGCTGACCTCCGCATCCGCGATCGCATTCTCATCCATGCGATCGCGGCGTCATGCTTCCTGGTTCCCTTCTCGCGAGAAGGGAACCAGGAAGTATGACACCGGGATCACACGGAGGTGACAGCGGGAGGGCAGCGAGGGAACGCAGGGCCAGGTAATGTATCCAGCCCCAATGTGGCTCGGAGTTACCGCTTTTAGCAGTGAAATTTAACCCCGAGTCACACTCTAATACCACCAGGGGGCCGAATAAATGGTACCGATTCTGGCATATAAAATATGTCAGAATCGTACCGCCAGGGAGGTTAAAATGTCTGCTTGTCACTAGTCATGGTGGCTTCCTAGGGGGGAAAATAGGTGCTATGCAGCTATAAATGCTTATGTAGCACCCCAATAAGTTAGTGAAGGAAGGCAGGGAGAAAATAGGTTAAAAAGTAACATAAGAGGAAAAAGTGGGGCACTATCGGATGCCCTGAGCTGAAACTGGGACGCAAATTAGCATTCGCTAGCTTCCCCTTAGCGTTCCATTTCCCCAGCTGATCGCGGGGCATGCACCGAGTCCAGCAGTCTGTCCCTTAGCGATCGCAAAGCTCGCGGATGCTGGGGCAGCACTACAGTGCTGTCCGCAACATCCCCTCCTTGCCCTCCATAGGACTCAATGGAGGATCGTGCTGCAGGATCACATAAGTCTTGCGAGATCCTGCTGGTCTGCGGAGTGATCTGAGTGACTTTCTTCCCCCAGACTCCCTCTGCTCCCAGTGGCCAGAGGCAGCGGATCGGACTGTCGCTCTCAATGCAGGATAAGAGGTGAGTATTTGTTTTTTGGAGGGGTTTTTGAGCTGCAGGTAATGGGTTTTGCAGCAGCGCAATCTGTTACCTACACCTCTGAGCGCTTGGTAACTATTTTCATTAGTGCCAGCTTTTATTAGCTAGTGCTAGGACCAAGTGATCCAAACACTAGTTAATCTGTGCTTGCATTTTGCGCTCCCCATGTTAAGTATAGGGAGCGCAAAGTACAATGAATTCGAGCTGCGAATCGCTAATTAACGAGCGCTAACGGGTTTTTTAATTATTTTATTTATTTATATAGGATTTTACCAGGAAGGATACATTGAGATTTCTCTCGTTTTCAAGTACAGTGGCAAGAAAAAGTATGTGAACCCTTTGGGATTACGTGGAGTTTTGCATGAATTGGTCATAAAATGTGCTCTGATCTTCATCTAAGTCACAACAATTTGAAAAACACAGTCTGCTTAAAATAATACAACACAAACATTTTATGTTTTCATGTGTTTATTGAACAGAACATGTAAACATTCACAGTGCAGGGTGGAAAAAGTATGTGAACCTTTGGACTTAATAACTGGTTGACCCTCCTTTGGCAGCAATAACCTTAACCAAACGTTTCCTGTAGTTGCAGATCAGACCTGCACAACGATCTGGAGTAATTTTGGACCACTCCTCTTCACAAAACTGTTTCAGTGTAGCAATATTCTTGGGATGTCTGGTGTGAATCGCTCTCTTAAGGTCATGCCACAGCATTTCAATCAGGTTGAGGTCAGGACTCTGACTGGGCCACTCCAGAAGGCGTATTTTGTTTTGTTGAAGCCATTCTTTTGTTGAATTACTTGTATGCTTTGGGTCATTGTCCTGTTGCATCACCCATCCTCTGCGGAACTTCAGTTGGCGGACAGATGGTCTTACGTTTTCCTGCAAAATGTCTTGATAAACTCTGGAATTCATTTTTCCATCAATGACAACAATCCGTCCAGACCCTGAGGCAACAAAGCAGCCCCAAACCACGATGCTCCCTAAGCCATGTTTTACAGTGGGGATGAGGTTTTGATGTTGGTGTGTTGTGCCTTTTTTTCTCCACACATAGTGTTGTGTGTTTTTTCCAAACCACTCAATTTTGGTTTCATCTGTCCACAGAATATTTTGCCAGTAGTGCTGTGGAACATCCAGGTGCTCTTTTGCAAACTTCAAACGTGCTGCAATATTCTTTTTGGACAGCAATGGCTTCCTCCGTGGTGTCCTCCCATGTACTCCATTCTTGTTTTATGTTCTCCTTATTGTAGATGTGTCAACAAAAATGTTAGCATGTGCCAGAGATTTCTGTAAGTCTTTAGCTGACACTCTAGGATTCTTCTTTACCTCATTAAGCATTCTGCGCTGTGCTCTTGCAGTCATCTTTACAGGATGACCACGCCTAGGGAGAGTAGCAACAGTGCTGAACTTTCTCCATTTGTAGACAATCTGTCTTACCGTGGACACATGAACATCAAGGCTTTTGGAGATACTTTTGTAACCCTTTCCAGCTTTATGCAAGTCAACAATTCTTGATCGTAGGTCTTCTGAGAGCTCTTTTCTGCGAGGCATGGTTCACATCAGGCAGTGCTTCTTGAAACCAGTAAACCCAAAACTGGTGTGTGTTTTTAAAGGGCAGGACAGCTTTCAGCAACACATCCAATAATATCACACTGATTGGACTCAAGGTTGGCTCACTCCTGGCTCCAATTAGCTCTTGGATAAATCTTTAGGCAAGGGGTTCACATACTTTTTCCACCCTGCACTGTGAATGTGTACATGTTATGTTCAATAAACACATGAAAACATATAATGTTTGTGTTGTATTATTTTAAGCAGACTGTGTTTTTCAAATTGTTGTGACTTAGATGAAGATCAGAGCACATTTTATGACCAATTCATACAAAACTCCACGTAATCCCAAAGGGTTCACATACTTTTTCTTGCCACTGTATGTCCTGGATTTTTTAACCCGTTAGTGATTCGAAGGCAATGTGGGTGCAACGCTATGACCTCCTTTAAGCTAATGCTGACGCTAGTGTTAGCTTGAAGGAGGCGATAGAGCCCGTAGTGAGGTAAAAACATGGGGCAGTATTACATACTGCCCGCTAAAACGAGGACACTAAGGAGGAAAACCAGCATCTGCAGGTTTCTCCTTAGCGTACCTGTTTTAGCTCCATATTACAGGGGAGGCGCTAAATCAGTAGCCTGCCCCATAATGCAGCGCTAAGCCTCAGGACTCGAGGAAGAGCTAAGCGCCGCCACGAGCCTCCCCTCCATGTATTCCATAGGACTCCATTGAGGCTTCGATTGCAGGTCACATGACTCTCCCGAGATCCTGCAGGTCGGCAGAGTGATCGCAGAAGGAGACTGGGGACTTTTTTCCCCCATTCTCCCTCTGCTCCGGCGGCCAGAAGAAGCGGATCGAGCTGCTGTTCTCGACGCAAGATGAGAAGTGAGTATGTAATTTTTGGGGGATTTGAAGCTGGTGGGATGTAATTAGCGTCAGGACTTTTTAATCCTAACACTAATTAATTCTTTGCGCTCCCCATGTTAAGCATAGGAAGTGCAAAGTAGAATAAACCCGCACAATCTCCAAATCACTAAGGGGATTTTTAACCTGTTAGTGTTTGGAATGTAATATGGTCGGCCTGCGCTAGGGCCACTTAAGCTAACGTTAACGGTCACACAGCTGAGCACTAACGTTAGCGTTAAGTATGTAATAGGGCCCATGGTATGAAGAAAGGAAGTCAAAAGCATATGAAAAGAAATATCTTACAGGTTAAGAAACATAGGGTGAAGATATATAAAGATGAGGGGAAGAAGTAACTTAAAGGTTGAAGGGGAGATAAATTAGTTAAAAATTATGGATGAGATAAAAAAGGGAAAAAATCATAAGGGGATGAGTTAAAGGGACGTTACCACTAACATAAGCAGAAACTAGATTACTTGTGCATTACAAACAAAAACACACTTTAAAACACATGCTGCTTTATTTCTTTGTTTGAAGTAATTGCAAGTAAAAAGGAGAAATAAAGTTAGCTGTTTATCTCCTGTTTGCATTTTGTGGATTTTTCCCATTAAGCAACATGTATCAAAATCTTATTTTAAGATTTACGTTACAGCTGTGGTACTGCTGTAAAGTGGTTAAAAGGCAATGGGATGGAGTTGTAAGGGCTCTATTAACTTCTTCGCGCAAACGTTAACGCGTGCACAAAAATGCATTAACGCGAGGGGAAAAACCCTTTGCACAGAACGTCGTATTACATTGTCCGCGCAAAAAATGCGCGTTAACGTCTACCGCTGGTGAACCTGCGCGAAACCTTTGCAATTGTAATGTACATTGCGTTTCCTATATTTAACATTGTGAGCGCAAATGCGTTTGTGCGCTGGTATGCGGATGGTATTACAATCTGTGCGCAAATTTTAACGGACAACGTTTGCGCGCATAATTTTAACGTCTTTTAAAAGCTGGTGTTAATGGCAAATCTGAACGTCCTGGCTGAAACCAAATACACCAGCGCGAACAAAAAAAATACTGCAAAGTATAGTTACACATTCTACACATACCCAAACAATAAAATAGAGAACTTGTGAGTGGTTTTATTATTACTGCAGCATATATACTCAGATTGATTTTGACAGGCGCAAAAACTGAACTGGAGACAATTGTGGGTCTTAATTCAGATTGGCTGAATCGCGTGAAAAAACAGTCCGCCCACCGATTTCTGCACACAGCGTTAATGAGCGTGCGTTTTTGCGCGTCTTTTTTACATTCGTTATTTTTTGACAGATGAAAAAATGCGCTCGGATTGTAATACCAGCGTTAATTTACACGCGTTAACGTTTATCGCTGCGCACAAAAAAAATAGCATTGCACGTGCGCTTTTGCGCGAAGAAGTTAATAGAGCCCTATATGTTTAAATAAGGCTGCGGGGATTTATGGTGCTGTCTGTATTACCTGAGATAAGAGATGGCAGCTGAATGAGATAAAACAGAGAGTTTAAAAGACTTCTAATCCATTCCCTGGTGGCATACATCCCACACATTGTAATCCTTATGATTCGGCTAAGGCTATGGTCAGACGAACGCATTTTTCAGGTCTACCGTCAAAAAGTGCGTCGATAGCGGTCATACGATGCGCAATTCAGCAGTGATTTTTACGGATCCAAACCAGGAAACTTTGGGTGTCTGGACGTTATGTTGGCCGGACATGAGCAGCATCTGACGTCTACTAATCACGCACACACGCCGCTATGCGGACGCAGTAGACGCAGTGCACTCTGTTTGTCAGTACTAGCGGTTCGACGTTCTTGCGAAAAATGCATTTGTTTGCCACTTGCGTTGCGCAGCCGAACTTTTGTGCGGCCGTACTTCGTGTGTGGGCCTCCGTTGGACGTCATTTGCTGCTACCACGGCCGTAATAAAATGCGCCTAAATGCACGTTCGCACTGCGTTCATCTGACCCCAGCCTAAAGGAAAATGTAGTATCATTGGAAAGGGCAGAGCATGGCCTTTCCAATGTTTCCAAATATGGTACCTAACACACTATTGATCTCTTTACAATTATAAAGTGAACAGTGATACTGCACCTTCTCATTTCCCACACTGCCACTAAGTGTTGAGGTGATGGCAACAACCCAGAGCACTGCAGTGAGGAGAAACAGAGGGACTTTGGACCCTGCAATGGAGCATAATCTTCCATATCTAGGGTTAGAAATTAGGGTTAGGTTTAATAACCTAACATTACCTTAATTTCTGTTTGTGCTTGTTTTAAAGTTAACCAAAAACCTAACATTCTGCTTCATTTTTGTTTCATTTTAAGGCAACAGATTCTGCCGCCTCTTTAGATATGAGCACAGAGACACTATTTTTTTCAGTTTTTTAAAATCTTTTTTTTGTTTGTCCCTTTCACAAATTAAAATAGTAATTTGGCACTTCTTTGGGGGTGGGCGCTCCACAGCCAACAGGTTCCTGAGATGTAAATCCGGCCCTGTGTTTATGCAGATCATCTGAATGATTTATTTTTGGTTATTCCTTGATATGTTTTGACCACAATGTTTTCCATTTGGATTTACTCACAGAAGCTCATGTTGTGTATGCATACAATAAGCTGTTTACATTTCTGTATTCTGTGTTTTTACAATAAACAGAAAACCTCTGAGGTTTTCTAAGGAGATAATTACAGACATTTTTGTTAATAATATGTTGATTTGATGTCGAATCTTCAGCTGTTTAAGAGCGGATCATGATTTTTGGTTGTAAAGGTAAATACAAATTGTAAAAGTCTGAGAAGGATACAAAGATTAAAATAGGATATTTCATGAAAGTCAGCTTTATTTCATTACAAGGCTTTTAAATCGGTAAAAAAAACACGCTGAAAATCATATTAAACATAATTCTCACATAATACTACAATGAAAGTGAACGTTAGAATTATGTAAATTTAAACTGTATGCACTTATTTATCTTTTATGTTAATTGTTTGAACTTTTTCCTAATGTAAACTACTGTAATTTTAAATAAATATAATAGGAAACTTTCACTGGTGTCAAAAATCCAGTGTAAATTTACTTTGCAAATAGGCATGGCTTGTGCTTCAAATCTTGAAACGTCCATTTTAATATGTCTTGAATAACTTACCGCACTGTCACAATGTATTAAATAATTATTTTCAATATTTCTTATTGCTTCTGAAATGAAAGCTCCTGCTAAATGTATTGTTAAAGCAAATGTTGCAAATTAAACAAGTGATTTTAGTGGCAAAACACAGTTACCTTTATTGCTAATTTAGTATATAAACTATTTCTAGTTTAGTAGTTACATACAAACATCATGCTTTATGAAGGCAAAAGGAATCTTTAATGTTCT
Organism: Leptobrachium leishanense; assembly: GCA_009667805.1. Taxonomy (NCBI): domain Eukaryota; kingdom Metazoa; phylum Chordata; class Amphibia; order Anura; family Megophryidae; genus Leptobrachium; species Leptobrachium leishanense. Next base: position 316,419,547 of record CM019066.1, on the reverse strand, counting down.
TAAAATTCCCGGGCTGTAAGCTGTAGTCAGGCAACCTAGAAAAACACAATGAAAAACAATAATTTATAGTTCTCACGATGCCAGAAGCAGCAAGCAGCAAGTAAATCATTATAATCACTTTCATTTCTTAACCAACACAATGTTAACCGGCAGAAATGTTTTGAAAGCATTTTACAGTTGTAAGATTGTTAAAAAAAAGTCAGTTGATGCTATTCATTAATTTTCTAGATGATAAAGGTACACCAACAGTCTGCTTAACCTCCCTGGCGGTCTAATTTTTTCAAAATTTCGTGTCTAAAAGCGTCTAAATTTTTTTTTTAAAGGAAACATGTTTTTGTACATAGTTAGCTTGTAATAATTAGGAATCACGCACTGAAATCTGTGCAATCAAGAGTCCTTACTGGTAAAATCCTTTATAAATAAATAAATAATAATAAAAAAAAATAGTAAATACACTGAGTCCGATAAAGTTTAAAACACGACATAATAATTTATTATCCCAAAAATAATTATCCAAAATAATGCAAATAAATGATATTCAATAAAATACAACAAAAAACACTGAAATCTGTCTGCAAACAAGGGTGAGACGATGTATGGTCTATTTCTTATCCTGTAGTGCCACCTAGTGGCCGTTCAAAAACATTACACTGTATAATCCAAAATGTAAACTGTAAAATTTGTTTTTTTCTAAGTGTTCTGCTGATCCCGCCCACCCTGCATCGTGTGACTCACAGGGAGCCTTCCAGGAAGCAGCTCGCCGCGATCACACTGCAGGGGACAGCGAGGGAGCCAGGAGGAGGTAAGTAAACATCCAGCCCGAGTGTGGCTCGGGGTTACAGTTCGCGGTAGCGAAATTTAACCCAGAGTCACACTCGGGAATACCGCCAGGGAGGTTAACCCAAGCTGATGCCTTTGCCAACCATAAATCCCATGAGTTTGGCTCCTACGATATCTTTTACGTATTGTCCTCTTCCTTCAACCATATCATTAAATGTAAAGGGTCTGAATGCATTAGGTTTAAATAAATGAAACTTTAAAAATCGAGGGCACTATTCCTCAGTTAACATTAATGTTAGTATTCGGATGTGTAAGCATTACCGCCAGGTTAAGCGACTTTAATGTATGCCCCCATATTACATTCGTGACTCTATCAGGGTTATTCAAAGAGAATCGAAAAGTCACCGCACTTTCGGTGACTTTTCGTTCTCTTCAATTCGGTGCGATTTGGCGATCCCATTTCGGCCACCCTGCGGTGTATTCAGCAAGCACCACAGGGCCGTCGTAGTGCAGGGAAAAGCTGCCGCAAACCTGCCGAAAACTCACCGTAAAACCAGGGCGAACGCATACCGGAACCGGCAAAAACATCTGGATTAACACCGCCTGACACGCCGGAGAAACCCAAGCAGCCGCCGATCGCAGCTCAGCGCAGAGCAGCCGCCGGAAAAACCCGACAACGCGGATGAATGGAGTGGGAAAAAAAACAGTACGCTTGAATGTTTGAAAAGTGAAACACTGTTTGCAAAGAAACTACAGAACGAAAATGTCTGGAATTTACATATAAGATCCAATGAATGATAATAAAAAGGGCTGTTACAGAAAAAAGAAAAACGATTTAAAATTAAAAACAGAAAAAATGTTTGCAAAAAAATCCCAAAAGATCCTAAACAATCGAAAAATACAGAGACTTTTTACTGCAGAATTTTATAATCAACGGCTTATTAGATATTGCATTAAAACGGGAATATTTTTAACATTGAAGCCTATGGGATTCTCCTGAATAAACCTGTCGAATGAAACCACCGAACAGCAGGGCATTTCGGCAACTTTTCACTGCTGTTTTGTGTTCTCTGAATAGACGAAGCATTGCTTCTCTATGGGGATTTCACTGCCCTCGAACAGGCACCGAACAGGCACCGTATGTGCAGGCAATTCGCCAACATTTGGCGAACTGCCTGCTCTCTGGATAGTCGAATGGCCAGGAAAGGTAACCCTTTCGGCAGCCATTCGGATCTCTTTGAATAACCCTGTAACTATTTTGGAATAACAAGCTTTATGCAAAAATTTTAATTTTACCCTATAGTTCATTAACCCCATAAGGACCACTGACGTACATACCCATAAGAAATCACTTTGCGCATCGGTTTTTGCGTAAGCTTCTGCAAGCTTACTGTACTTTGCGCATACTTTCCTTAACATGGGGAGTGCAATCTTTAATTAGCATTTCGATGAGTAAGGTATTACAAAGTGCTAGCGCTAATTACCATCGGGATGCGCAAGGCAAAATTTTAGATTGTCCTAAAAGCTGGTGCTAAATGATTCCGCATTTGCAAAATCGTTTAGCACCCCTAACCTCCCCCCCAATAAATCCAACACTTACCTCTCATCTCGCGGCAAGAACAGTGGCCTGATCCGCCACTTCTTGTCGTAGGGAGCAGTGAGACCAGGAACAAATAGTTCCCAGTCTCCCATCGCGATCATTCCATAGCGCTGTGCAATCTCGCGAGAGCTAGATCGCACAGGACTCGTGGAGCGGTAGCGTGGAAGCACTACCGTGAGTCTCCCATTGCTTTGCGCTGCGTTCCCAGGGTGAGGTGCTGTGCTAATGCCTGCCCCGGAATATCACGCTAAAATGGGGATGCTATAGGGAAACCTGCAGGCACATTTATTCCCTGTTAGCGCCCCCATTTTAGCACGCACTAAGGAATAATGCCCAGTTTTTAAAGTGAATCGTGTGGAGGCAGAGACATACAAAACATAAGAACCCCTTACAAATGTCACACATGACTCCAAGTTATTTATTTATTTATTTATAATAAATAAGTTGAGTGAAACTGTACGTGAAAAAGGACTTCTTTACCCAACAATAGGGTGTGCCTGGGCACACCGGGCACACCCCCTGCACACGCCTATGACTGTATATGTTAGCAGCCATTGAATAAGAGTATTATTTCACAGAATAAGCTATAAAAGACCAAAAAAAGTTCCTTTTAGACAATTTTAGGCATTTGTTTTGCATGACGTGGTTTCGATACTGACAGTTCACACTTTTGCCCAAGTGCAATGAGGATACATCATGGACTGAGTTTAATGTTTATCATTATTATTATTATAAGTAAATTCAACTTCGAAAATAAGGTTTTTAAAGTTATACTGAAAAGTCGTTCACACTGAAAAAAAGGACATTTCGGTGCTCTCTCGATCCCCGCACTTCCCTGCACTTCGGGGAACCAAAGTTCCCCACCCTGCGGTGAGTTCAGCATTCACCACAGGGTCCCCGGAGTGCAGGGAAAACTGGACACATCCCCAACGCAATCCCGCCGAATACCCGCCGTAGCCGCTGCAAAAGCAATGTAGAACACGCCGGGAAAAACCGAAGAGCCGCCGATCACAGCGCAGAGCAGCCGCTGGAAAAAGTCGACAAGCTGACATATGGGGTAAAAAAAAATTCAAAAACAATACACTTGAAAGTGTCAAAATTTAAACGTTGTTTGCAAAACAAATACTCAATGAAAATGCCTGGAATTTACATATAAGATCCAATGAATGATAATAAAACATTCTGTTACAGAAAAATGAAAAAATGATTATAAAAAGAAGAAAACGGGAAAAAACAATTACCGAAAAATCCTAAGAAATGCCTAAAAGATCCTAAAAAATCAATAATTAAAGAGACTTTTAACTGCAAATTAAAATAATAAACGGTTTATTAGATATTGAGTAAAAACAGGAATATTGTTAACATTGAAACCTATGGGATTCGCCCGAATAAACCTGCCGAATGAAAACACCGAACAGCAGGGCATTTCAGCAACTTTTCACAGCTGTTCGGTGTTCTCTGAATAGATTAACCATTGCTTCTCTATGGGGATTTCACTGCCCTTGAACAGGCACAGTACGTGCAGACAATTCGCCAAAATTTGGCCAACTGTCTGTTCTCTGAATAGTCTAATGGCCCCGAAATGTCACCGTACAGGGAAAATTCCTGTTTGGTGACATTTCAGGATCCAGATCGGCGCTCTCTGAATAACTCCTTATGTGTTAGCAACCACTTAATTAGAGCTTTGTTTCACAGAATAAACTATAGAAGAGTATACCAAAAATAGATATTTTTTAACAAATTTTCAGTATGTTTATGCATGAAGTGAGCTTCAATACTGACCTTCACACTGTTGCCCATGTAAGAATAGGTAGCAGGGCTGACTTTTATGTGTTTTCAACAATAGAGGAATAAACTCAGCAATGCAATGTCATTGTTATCTAACTGACATTACCGTACCCCAATAACATACAATATGAGATTTGTTATGTATTGAGAATATCCATAGCATTTCATATGATCTCATAGGTTCCAGAGAACCTTGGTGACTGCGTGGTGTTATTGGCCACTGGAGGTCACTGCGGCCCTAAAAAGGAAACCAAGAAAGCAATACACATAACCAAAAAAATATAAAAATCACCAGAGTATAGCAGTACGTAGTGATAGCTGTTTTATTAGACTAATGTTACATTTAAAACACAAGCGTTCGAGAGTACACCTCTCTTCTTCAGGTATCAAAACTTTACCTGAAGAAGGGAGATACACTCTCCAAATCTTGTCTTTTAAAAGTAACGTTAGCCTAATTAAAAGGGATCACTATGTACTGCTATATGCTGGTGATTTTGGCATCTGGACTAACACGGCTTATCCTATCTACACTGAAAAAATATACATAAATTTTGCCATTTTAATGCAATAAGATAGATTGTATCACAGTGAAATTAAAAATTTTAAAATCTCTTGAAATATGTTCCCAGCAGATATAACATGCAATGGGCATAGTATTTTCTAACAGTAAGATTTTAATGGCTTAACCAAGAGTTGTGGTTTGTTTACTGAAGGCTATATATGTCAATGTGATGGGAAAATGTGTCGTTTCAGGAGAATTGTCAGAAATGTTTCTCAGATTTCCCAGGTCAGTTTTCACATCAACTTGATAGTTTGCCCTTATGTATATCAAATAAAGCCTGAAACGTAGGACTGCAAAATTTAAGATACATAGAAACATAGAAAATGTCGGCAGATAAGAACCTTTCGGCCCATCTAGTCTACCCAATTACATGGATACTTTACCTGGATTTATCTTTTGTTTAGGATAGCCTTATGCCTATCCCATGCCTGCTTAAATTCAATTACTGTTTTGGCCTCTACCACTTCAACTGGAAGACTGTTCCATGTATCCACCACCCTCTCAGTAAAATAATGCTTTCTGATGTTACTTTTAAACCTTTGCCCCTCTAATCTAAGACTATGTCCTCTTGTTTTGCTATTTTGTTTCCTTTTAAATATACTCCCTTCCTCTGCCTTGTGGATTCCTTTTACATATTTAAATGTCATATCTCCTCTGTCTCGTCTTTCTTCTAAGCTATACAAAAGAGTATGAAAAAAACTTTTTTAAAACTTAGAATTGGAAAAGAATAACATAATTTTAACAGGTCCTACAGTACATAAATGTGCAAAACATAAGCAGTGATGGTTAATATGTATAATAAGCTATTTTTCTCTAAAAAGAGATACTCTACACAAAACATTTGTTCTTTCTTATTCTGTATCTTGTTTTTTTTTCACCCAGTACCGATATAATATTACAAACCGTACAGCATTTAAATCTTATAATTACGTGTTCCATCCGACTGATCCACCCATAGTTTTTGTTACCAAACATTCCTGAGTCTTGATGATTATTGCCCAATGGAATGCCCAATATTTAGAAATATTGAGGAAATAAAGCACAAAATAACACCAGAATAAAGAGGTAAATGACTTTCCTTTCCCTCCGAGAGGGGCTTGTAATGAACCTTCAATACCGTTGAAATGTGACTTTATTGTACAGAAAACACAGTGTATCATCAAACAAAAACCTGAGTTGCAAACCCCAAAGCTTGACTGCGAGGTATGATTGCCATGTTTCACTGCTACACGTACCAGGGGTATAATGATATTTCCATTTTTATTCCCTGAGTTATGAGATGGAGAGTTACATATATATATAAAGCTACCACAGGAACACGAGTAACAAATCCTCTCCTTGAAGTCTTTCATCAGAGGCAAATGTAGTATTATTGATAGAAGGAAGCAAATCTATGGTTTCGTCCTGTGAGCAGTGGTTATGTCCTGTTACTTGCTGAAAGTATATACTACACCATGGGATGTTTCATGGGAAACATAAGATTGTGTATGAAATAGCACACATATCCATGCACTCTGCAGCAGAAAGACTCCAGCTCTGTCGTAGCCTACTGTCATGGCAGCACTGGGGTAGTGAGGAATAGAGCGAAGAGAGCAGCACTAAGGAATAACAAGGAGTATTGGTGAATTTCTGTCTCGTTATTTCATATACAAGACAATGGGTATCACAGAAGAACTGGATTGATGGGGATGACAGGAGCACGGCAGACAGAATACTGGCTGAATACTTGAGCATAATAGGAGCATGGACAAGCTTGGCTCTTGGACACTGGATGGTACATGAAGGCTGCTGGACACTGGACAGCACAGGAAGGCTGCTGGGCAGCACAGGAAGGCTGCAGGACACTGGGCAAGACAGGAATGCTGGTGGACACTGGACAGCACAGGAAGGCTGCAGGACAGCACAGGCAGGCTGCTGGACACTGGACAGCACAGGAAGGCTGCAGGACACTGGGCAAGACAGGAATGCTGGTGGACACTGGACGGCACAGGAAGACTGCTGGACACTGGATAGAGGTAGCCTCTGAATGCACAGCAAATATGGATCTACTGTAGGATGTGGACCCACTCATCAGACAGTGTAAGAGCACTGGTCTTTCAGTGGATCAACCTAAAATAGGGAGTGGGCTAAGATCAGCAGCCACACCTGTGGTCTCCCATGTGAGCTGTATGTGTATCCAGAAATTGATTCTAGCAGAAAAAGCAGTCAGGAACTCGGATCTCAACTGAGCCAAGCCAAGCATGGGATCACCAGTTTTTCATACACGCCTTCAAGTTAGATTTATGACACCTACTTAGCTGTAACCCAGCTGGAAAAAATATACAGTAAACTGGCTAGTAGTAACTTTGCAGTTAGATGGCAATATACGTTATTCCTACTGATACTGATTTTATGTCTTGACAAAGGCAGGGTATGGACAAAACATTGTGATGCTCCATTAAAGCCTAACGAAACCAAAACCAGAGTGCCTGGATTTTTTGTTACGGATTTTATGGGGAAATGTAAGCCACTTCCATACAAACCAAAAAGTGATGAACTGAGGGTAAAATTACAGATTGAAAATACACAAAGAATATTTTTCTAATGGGTTCTAAGAGGGCATTCCTTTTAAAGCATTGGGAGGCGTGATGGTAGACCTCGTGTACAATGATATAGCATCTAGCAGGAGATTCCATATCTGATCCCTGCCTATTGATGAAACCAATTCCCATTCCAAAACTGACTCCATACTGTGGAGTCAAATCATGTGACAAAAAGTTATGAAGCTGCTTTAATCTATAAAGCAAGTATTAAAGAGATGTGTATTATTCGGGTGTACCTAAACTTGTAGCACTTCCTTCCAGCTGCTTCCACTTTTCTTTCTAATTACCCTTTTCAGGCCCAAGCTTCTACATAGTCCTTCCCTTGCAATCACTGTTATTTTCTTTCTGGCCACCAGCTCTACACTCCCCCTGATCCCTCTTATTTCACTTACCTCTGTTCCTTAGATTGTAAGCCCAAAGGACGTCTGGTTGAGCACTAGTATAAAGTGCTGTATTAGCAGGACAATTTATCCTACGTGCAGGGTCGTCTGTTCTTCATGTCTCACATTTATCATGTCTCACATTTGTGCTTCCCCATTGTAAAGTGCTAAGGAATTTGTTGGTGCTATATAAGTAAATGTGACTGTACTTTTGTTATTTCAGCCATTAATATTTTTTTTGTTATAATTATTTATATATTTAGATATAGATTGAACGAATATACCAAAAAATTCAGTTAACTCAAGAACACCCTCCCAAATCTTGTCAAGTCTGACCAATCAACCTGAAAATGTCCGTTCTCTTGGTATTGTAGACAGACTCTCTGTCTTATTAAACCCCATCAGACTTAGCATCCATTGAAAACAATAGCTCGACATTCACTTTCTCTGAGAACAATGACAAACATTCAGTGTCATGGTAGACAATAGCAGACTTTTTTCACTTAATGAGTTTTGCCATTGAATCCACGTCTTTTTACAATTGGTTGTACGTTGTTTGTGTTTTGCTGCTAACGAATTACTGGTCTATAAGTAAATTTACATGTAAATGAAACGTCACATTTTTCGTCTTTTCAAGACATTAAAACAGTCAATGAAACCGAAGACATGAAACTACATGTACGGCACAAGCGGTATTGTGAATGCAGTCAATGTTTTTGCTTCGGAAGCGCAGTGAGGCTGGATAAATGTTTTTCTGAATTTCTTTTCTTATGTCTTCAAAATCTATTGTTATTATTATTATTGTTATTATTGTTTTTGAGAGATTATAGGCTTATTATTTTTTAGGGATGTGGATGACATGAATTTCTTTCATGATGCCATTCGGTTCCGCCATGAAATTCATTGTGAATGAACTATTTATTTAGTATGCCTTAGCATCACGGTAGGCGTAGTTCTAATACATCTGGAGGGACACGGTTGGCATTCGGAGTCATAATGATCCCAATAACACCCTATGCCTCGGTCCGACATGGTGCAGGTGGGGACATATCTCCTACCTACAATCTCTCCCCACACTGCTGGTGTGAAAATATAACATAACTGCGCAAGTATTGTCAGTGCCGCTGCTAGTATCGTCTCTTGGAGTCCGTAGTATTCCATGGAGACAAGTGTGACCCTCTTCGAGCTCTGTGCAAAAAAATAAATAATACCAGGGTCTTTGAAGGTGGTATACATTTTTGAATACCCACTTAACCCCTTCACTACCAGAAAGATTTGGAAATATTTCCAATGTATTCATTACTGTAATAACCTTCTTTGCAGACAAATGGCGCCTTCTACTGGCCGAAAGTAGTAAGTGCAGTTAGAACTGCAGCCCATGGTTCCGTGCATCGACTCTTGAAAGTCCAATATATCAGGGCATTCGGTAGCCAATTTGTTGATTTTAAACAGTTTTAGCACCTTGGACACCATTCCCACAGAGCTAAAACTTTGGGGGGACCTTCTGCAGCCCGACTGCAAATGAAATTAATTTGTAACAAACGAATCTCATTTGCAATCACACAGTATAGCCACAGATATTGTTAATACTCTTTCAGGCTCTTGTGTCTGCTACTTCTGATTGTTTATACACGATCACGATAGCGAAGGGGTAAAGATGAGAATAACAAACTACCATGCAATAGCTCGTAATTGTTTTTGCTGCTATTAATGCTTCCACTGCATAGTATAGGAAGTTTTAACGTTGGGTAAAAAGAAGCCATAAAGGACAGCATAGTAGTAGCTCGATATATTAATTTAATGATTGTGGCCTTCAGGTATTGTCAAGCACAGGTGGCCCAAGGGTGCAGTGACGCACAGGAGATGCTTTATGTGGTCCAACAGGGGTGTATTAAGTAAAGACAGGTAAACAGCAGACGTTAAGTATAGAGCAAGGGAAAGGAGCAGGGCAGGAATGGGGCTGACCCGAGAGGGAGCAGAGGGCAGGGTAGTCTGAGGGAAGGCTAAGGGGAGAAGGTATGAATACAAACACAAAGGGCAACATACTAGGAGACTCACAGGAGACACAAGACTGCAGACAGGCAGGACAGGTAAATGGTTGGCTGGGAGCGGAGCAGGAAATTGTGGGTAGTGGAACAAGAACACAGCTAGAGGCTCAGGGAACACGGCTGGAGGCAGTGGCATAGCGAGGAGGGGCGTGTGTCCCTGGATGCCTCTCTGGGGGTGCCACAAGCAGGGATGGGGCTTCCCTGCAGCATGCTGAGGACGTCCCCCACACGTCATGGGTTCCCTGCAACATTGAGGAAGACCTACGTGGGTCTGGGGGGGAATCCTGGGCTGGTCTGGCTTCCTGGAAGTCAGACCATGCCTTGGGACCTGTCCCGTCCCCTTACATCATCACGAATTGCCGTGATGATGTCACAAAGGGACCTCCCCAACCGGGCTGGAATTTCCCAATACAGGAGATAGGGGGGTCATTTGGACCCCCGTATCTCCTGAACCGTACCTACTGCCTGCAGGAGATCATGAACAGGCCGGGCAAAGCAGGAAAGATGCTGCCTTGAATATTTCACGGCAGAGCAGCACCAGCACCTTCCTGCCTCGGCGGTGGCGCGAGCCCTGACAGGTAAAGACGACCCCACTCATCATCAACGTGGTTGAAGTAGGGTCCACAGAGTTCTGCCATGCGCCATTATTCTATTATTGCATTCAGGGGTCAAGTCGAGGGGGAACGCGTGGGAACGGAGTTCCTGCACTAATTTTGCAGAGGGAACGGAGTTCCCTTTGGTCCCATACTCTATAAAGCTTGTAGTCAGGTGTTCAATCACATATTTCTCTATTAAGTCACAATAAATATAGGATTTATCATATATTTTTGCTATATTTCACATATTTATTTATTTATAAAGGATTTTACCAGGAAGGATACATTGCGATTTCTTTTGTTTTCAAGTACGTCCTGGGTTCAAGAACATTGAATTGTTACAGTAGGTACAGAGATACAAAGTAATAAAATGCAAGATATTAAAAACAAAACACAAATATACAGAGTAACAGAAAATAAATATGCCACTATGTTACATGTTTACAGGTGCATTCTGTATTGAGGTATGTTAATAGAGATCTCTTAAGGGACTTTAGACTGGGGGAAGATTTGTTGGTGTCTGGGAGGTTATTCCATAATTGTGGTGCTCTGTAGGAAAATGAGGATTGAGCCATTTTCTTTTTGTATTGTGGTATTGCCAGTAAGGTGCTGGTCCTGGATCGGAGGTTATAGGATGAGGGAACTGCTGAGGGAAGCAGCATATTCAGGTAGGGTGGCAGCTTCCCAGAAAAGCTCTTAAACACCAGGTTTGAAAGGTGAAAGATGCGTCTAGATTCCAGCGACGGCCAGTTTAGCTCTTTTAACATGTCACAAAGGTGGGTCATGTAATTACATTGTAGCACAAAGCGGCAGAATGAGTTATACAATGTAGTAAGTTTATGAAGGTGTGTTTGAGGGGCAGCTGCATATACTACATCTCCGTATTCAATAGCCAGCATAAGCATTTGTTGTACAATCTGCTTTCTTATTGACATATATACATAAATTTATCAGAGCTGAGTGTGTGTTTGTGTTACGTGCGACGTGATAATTGCTTATTGGGAGACAGAAATCCTGGTGAGTTCCCACACTTCTTTTATTAGGACTCGATCCCTGATTGCATTGCTTTTCTCTATTATTAAAGAGCAAACTATTTCAGTAACAATAGTAAATATTTACGGTCAGGCCCAGAAATGTTGGGACATCAACACAATTCTAACATCTTTGGCTCTATACCACCACAATGGAGTTGGAATGAAACAAACACAATGTGCTTTAACTGCAGACTGTCAGCTTTAATTTGAGGGTATGTACACCCAACTCAGGTGAACGGTGTAGGACTTACAGAAGTTTGCAGATGTGCCTCCCACTTGGTAAGGGACCAAATGTAATGGGACAATTGGCTTCTCAGCTGTTCCATGGCCAGGTGTGTGATATTCCCTCATTACCCCAATTACAATGTGCAGATAAAAGGCCCAGAGTTCATTTCAAGTGTGCTATTTGCATTTGGAATCTGTTGCTGTCAACTCTTAAGATGAAATCCAAAGAGTTGTCACTATCAGTGAAGCAAGCCATCATTAGGCTGAAGAAACAAAACAAACCCATCAGAGAGATAGCAAGAACATTAGGATGGCCAAAACAACTGTTTGGAACATTCTCAAAAAGAAGGAATGCACCGGTGAGCTCAGCAACACCAAAAGACCCTGGAGACCACGGAAAACAACTGTGGTGGATGACCGAAGAATTCTTTCCCTGGTGAAGAAAACACCCTTCACAACAGTTGGCCAGATCAAGAACACTCTCCAGGAGGTATGTGTATGTGTGTCAAAGTCAACAATCAAGAGAAGACTTCACCAGAGTGAATACAGAGGGTTCACCACAAGATGTAAACCATTGGTGAGCCTCAAAAACAGGAAGGCCAGATTAGAGTTTGCCAAACAACACCTAACAAAGCCTTCACAGTTCTGGAACAAGATCCTATGACAGATGAGACCAAGATAAACTTGTACCAGAGTGGTGGGAAGAGAAGAGTATGGAGAAGGAAAGGAACTGCTCATGATCCTAAGCATACCACCTCATCAGTGAGGCATGGTGGTTGTAGTGTCATGGCGTGGGCATGTATGGCTGCCAATGGAACTGGTTGTCTTGTATTTATTGATGATGTGACTGCTGACAAAAGCAGCAGGATGAATTCTGAAGTGTTTTTGGGCAATATTATATGCTCACATTCAGCCAAATGCTGCAGAACTCATTGGACGGCGCTTCACAGTGCAGATGGACAATGACCCAAAGCATACTGCAAAAGCAACCAAAGAGTTTTTGAAGGGACAGAAGTGGAATGTTATGCAATGGCCAAGTCAATCACCTGACCTGAATCTCATTGAACATGCATTTCACTTGCTGGAGACAAAACTGAAGGGAAAATGTGCCAAGAACAAGCAGGAACTGAAGACAGTTGCAGTAGAGGCCTGGCAGAGCATCACCAGGGATGAAACCCAGCGTCTGGTGATGTCTATGCATTCCAGACTTCAGGCTATGATTGACTGCAAAGGATTTGCAACCAAGTATTAAGAAGGGAAAGTTTGATTTATGATTATTATTCTGTCTAATTACCTTTGGTCCCTTAACAAGTGGGAGGCACATCTGCAAACTGCTGTAAGTCCTACACCGTTCACCTGAGTTGGATGTACATACCCTCAAATTAAAGCTGACAGTCTGCAGTTAAAGCACATTGTATTTGTTTCATTCCAACTCCATTGTGGTGGTGTATAGAGCCAAAGATGTTAGAATTGTGTCAATGTCCCAATATTTCTGGACCTGACTGTATAACTGGTGGTTTGTACCAAAGAACTCCTAAGTGAAAATCTGAATGCTTTCAAGAAAGTGACTAGAGAATACATAATACTCAAATTAATCATTGTAGAGCATATGACACATAATTACTGAAGCATGAAACTGCCAACAACTCCTACTCAAGTGCAACATTCCATGGTTCAAGGCATCAGTGACTGACAGGGACAAATTATCACTGGAAATAAAAATGCTGGTTTAGATTCAAAATTAAAAATGTGAACCTTTTTGTATTGAAATGTCAATTAAATTATTTGTACCTTATATTTGGATAGGAATTGGTTAAAGCTAACAGGAGCTGGTAATTAAGGGGTGTCTTAATATTTGCAGCATGCTGTCTGATAAAATAAGCATTTTCCCATAAAAGGAGTTAATCCTATGTATTCCCCGACCTTTATAAACCCTCGGACTTCATTTAAGTACTGAAACCTTATCTTCCTTGTTCACATCAGTGGATGAAAATTTCTTACACTGTTCAGTTTTGAGAAGGAGAGGGGAGGAGGATATCCATTACAGAGGCTGAGAGGAAGCAAGATGACAGCATGAAGCAAACATCAAATGCAGGTAATAAACTAAAAAAGATTTAACAAATTATTTAGCAAGCCTTTTCAAAGATGCAGAAGAGAATCACGAGTCAGATTGACAGCATATATAGAGAATATGTTGGGTATAAATAAACACTAAAAGAACGCACCATTAAATTTCTTATATATTAAATTGTTAACTATGAAATGAACGCAATTTACTGTTGAGATAATCGGCCTTCACTATTAGATTAAGAGGAAATTTTTATCTTATCCCTTTACCATGGTTCATTCAATTTTCAATTTTTACTTTACCCCACTTCTCTCCCCGCGCCCCAATCTTGCAAATAATGCTGGATGAAGTGGAGGAGTTTCCTCCACCGCATCCAGCATCACCAGCTGACAGTATTTTTTAAATTTATCTCTAACATACTATCAAGCAATATTTTCTTTCAATCAGTAGGGGCTACAGAAATAAGAAAGGCATTGCTGGAAAGGTCAGAGTCTGACCTTTACAGCAATACCCCTCTTAATCCCTTACCTGCCAGTACCGCAATCTGGCACCAATTGGTGCTGGATCGTGGTATTCTTCCAGTGGGGGCTGACATCTTGGATGTCAGCCCCACCTTCGGGGCCTCCACTCATCCACTGATGTCATTGTACTTGGGTGCGCAATGATGTCAGAAAGAGAATCCCGGGATTCCCTATGTTAGAGATAAGGGGGTCCTTTGGATCCCTGTATCTCGCATGATCAGTTAAAGGTAGAGAGCCATCTTTAGTATTATTGGAAAGGCCAAAGCATGGCCTTTCCACTGATACCAAATATGACCAGGTTATTTGGAAAAACAAAAATAAATAAATGAAAATTAAAAAATAATTAAAATAAAAGTTTCAGTTTTTTGGGGTTATCTTGATAATGCAGCAATATTGTTCACTTTTCAATTATAATGTGAACAATAATGCTGCACAAACTCACTTTCTCATTTCAATGAAAAATGTCGCCTTTCCAGTTTTAGATAAAATTGGGTATTTTCCTCAGAAAAATACAATAACGGGGTTCCGTTTCTAATTTTTTTAACAAGTGTACCCCCATAGAACAAATAGCTACAAAGGCTCGGATGATATAAGGTGAAAAAAATAATTTTACATGCCGTAAATGATTGAAATCTGAATGGAAATTAACATTTTCTTTTTACATTTTTGTTATAGCATTATGGCAGGACATGACGTATACATATAATAATGATATATATTATGAATCTGCCGTGTCTGCCGTAAAAAACGATATATAATTTGTCTGGATCGTTTAATAAAACATGACTTCAAATCGCGTTTAAAAACGATGAGCACAAAACGGTAAAAATGAGCTCAGCACATAGAGGTGAAATGGCTCACAAGTGAAGGGGTTAAATAATTTCTTAGTTTTTTTTAAATATATTCTCACACTCAGACATCTCATTTCCTATTTCTCCACATTAAGAATTACATGTATTTTTGGCATTCTGTGTATAATGAATTACAAGCCAACCATATATATTTTTACTAATAGGTGAAATAATAAGTGAAGTTTTCTGTATTATTTAAATATATGAATATACTATGTCATCCTGCAACATGATTAGTCGTTTTTGTGTAATATTTCAGATTTCAACGTGGTCCCAATAAGCAACTATTTTTATTGTGCTTTTTTTTTTTTTAATCCGTCCACTACCTGTGCTTTTTTCTGAGAAGTCCTACTTGAATAAATTGCTTTTAGACCACAGCATATCTCATTCATGCCTCTACAATGACTAGGCCAAGGTCAGTTTTATATTCCGCTCAAATCATAAAAGTGACACTTGAGATAAACAGAATGTTTACTCTTTCCGTGTGAGCTGAAGCTGATATGTAAATTTATCCTTATTCTTTCATCAAATTTGCATTTCCCCTCTAAGTCAAACACTACACGCTTCCAAATCAAACAGCTTTAATGATGGTCAACCCTTTATGACCGATTGCCATATCGGAGGAGAAGAAACAGCAATTTAGATTAAAATGAAAAGTAGCAAAACATCACTATCGTCATCCGGTTTTACAATAATTGGATAAACTTTTCATAGAAGTGAATGTGGTTTGATGCTTGACTGGTTGAGAAGCAAAAGCTTGATTCTTCTATTTTTATTATGACCCTTTTATCTCCGCTGAACAGACAATACTCACCTGTCATTATTTGATGCTGTTCAAGCATACTAAGCAGCATAAAAGTATTCTATGGAGGGAAACGAGAAAATGAATCTCTATACTATGTGCTCTTGTTTAAAAAATAAGAAAAAGGCTTATTCTTCAGTTTATGTCAAAGTGCTTTTTTCATTCAGTTCAGAATTCAGATTTTTTAGAATATATATATATATATATATATGTCCAAAATATTGGCGGCACTCTGGGTCTTTTCCGAAAATAGCAAAACTTTATTGTTTAAAAAGTCAACGTTTCAGTCCACTCATTGGGAGCTTTCTTCAGGACAAAGGAAGCTCGCGATGAGCCTCCTAGATTGTGAGTTCCTACGGGAATAGGGCCCTCATCTCCTCCTGTATTGTTTGTCAAATGTTGTTCAATGTATTGTAACCCTGTCTATACTGTTCTTATTGTACAGCGCTGCGGAATATGCTGGCGCTTTATAAATAAAGAATAATAATAAATAATAATGAGCGGGCTGAAACGTTGACTTTTTAAACAATGAAGTTTTGCTATTTTTGGAAAAGACTCAGAGTGCCGCCAGTATTTTGGACTTTACATAAAGCTTGGCGTTGCACCGGGCATGAAACCGAGAACCCGTGAGTGCTGGATTACTACCTGGTATATATATATGTTTATTATTGCAGAAGCCACGTCCACATCACAGCAATTCAAAGAATTGCATCCCAGAGCTCCTGTGCCACATTCCCCATATGCAGCAAGGAATTCTGGTTAGGATATGCAAATGACATCTGTCTCACTTTTATGCATCCTGGGTCTGTTATTACACAGAACCCTAAAATCAATGTTGCGCCGTACTATGGCTTTTTAGCAGAGATAAGGTTTATGCAACTATATATATATTTATATATTCAACAGAAGTTCCTTTTTGTTACTTCATGTACAGTTTTATGCATTGGGAAGATCATATCCCTGCACACAACTCAAGAAAAACATTGCCTGCGTCTATGAAAAGGGGGTTTTACTTTGTTATTAGTAACGCATTCTCTGTTTTCAAAGGGAAATCTTAATAGGTACAGAACTGTATGTATTCAATGCCCCTAAGGCAGCATAAAACACAGGTATAGACAGATCCTTAGATTTCTTTTCTAATTCAAGGTAATAATAGAGAATATGTACAAAAGTGAGAGGATAATTAGTATCTGTGTTTGTTCTCTGTTTGTCCTGAGCGATGAGCTCTATTTTGACTAAGGCTACGATAAAACGTATAAAGAGGAAGGGATTTCATTGAGACCACACAACAATTCTCCAAAAGGGGTTTGTTTACTAAACAGCAACTGCTGCTGTGAGTTCAACCCAGCCTCAACCCATATCGAATAGATCCCATGCCCAAGGTGGAGCAAAAAGTTGAGTTGTCAGAGTATCCGAATGACTATGCACAGGGAGTTTTATGTCAATCTCAGCTATTTTTCTTTATAAAAATGTTACAAGTCCATTATAAAATGACCCCCAACTGACTGCTCGCTAATTTGTTTCAACAGGAACGTCCCTCCAGCTTTTTGTGTTTATTTGAATTAACTAGTTTGCCATGATCTGCTTGGCTTGTTTACTTACTCACTGTACAACACCAAAGAATATATCGGTTCTCTATATTTACAAAACATAATCGTGGTAGTTCCCAAGTTAAACAAACCCATTTAACTTGGCTTCCATTTTTTCTATTTGTTTTTTTTTTCTCTTATTATGTTTATATCTTTGTAATTTATACTGAGGCAGGATACTGTTCTCTTTCAAAATGTTACTTTAAGCATTTTATTCTTAGCTTTAGTCTCAGAATTAGCACAACTATACAAGTTCAATGCCAATGGAATGGGGGCAACATATAAACAATGGAGTAAAGTGGCTCTGGTTGGCGTCTTCCTTTCACTTTTTTGTTTTTTTGCAGAATAAGAGAAATGGAGGCTGTTGTGCGGTTGTCTTGAGTTTTCACTTGGTAACTGAATGTTCATAAATCGGAATGTCAGACACATTATTGGTTTGCTCCATCCAGCAACACAAGTAACATAATTCAGGTTCACTGATACAAAACGCTAATGTCTATTCAGGACATTAGTGCTTGTCTTGTAAGGGGGATAAAAAAAAAGGGAGAGAAAAGAAAGAATAAAGGGGAGAAGGGAGAAGAAAGAGAAAAAGGAGCAAAACTGCTTTTCAGTAAGGCTGTCAAATGACTATCTAATAGTGGCAGGGCTGGAGGAGAACAGATATCTGCCTTTCTGTGGAGCCTGCAAGTATTTCTGCCATTCACTAAACCAAAGGATGCCACACACATTCTGTTTGTTCAACATAAGCAAACAGATTGTAAACTGGCTGATAATTTTTGTACTGACAATGTCATTTACAGCTGTCAGCCTTTTGTCTGTCATGTTTGCTTTATTCAAATATGAACCAAGTGGACCTCCCTTCCACGGCTTTCTTCTGCATTAAAATCACATCAATTCCCTTCCATTCTGTCTTATCTAAAATTCATTGGAGGCCAATCACTTGGATGAATGCTTTGTCGTTTCCATGGAGGCAAGAAGTCTAGTGTGGACTTTAGGGGATTAGGAAGTTTCAGATTTAAAGTCTTGAAGTGCAGATTTCTTCTCCCTCTTTATTTCTCCTATGACGGTAAAAAGACGGCATCAAATTTATCTTACTACGCTGTGAATAAGACACATCAAAGCGTCGCTTGTGTTTATTCAGATACAAACGGATTTCATAGAGTAAGAATTTAAAGCGAACGAGAATAAAATTATACAAAAGAACTTGGAAATCTCCTCCGAAAACTGACGCAGGACTACAATGACCAGTATTCATCCTGTAGCATCTTTAATATCGACTATAGACCTGTATAATAAATTATAACCACTCTCAATTAGTTTGTTTTTATCCAGCTGCTTCCCATGGTGCTGGGCAAAGATCTTAAAGCATCTCTCATTGTTGAAGAAGGTCATGGCACTTTCTGTTAAATAATTCACATCAAACTGTCTTTCTCTGAAAGCAGCTGCAGATGTTGCCAGTTTTTCTTCTTTTTCTTCCACAAAGCTCAGTCCTTTTTTTACCCTTTACGTTCTCTGGGATGCATGCCGATTGATTCGGTACACAAACAGTTAAAAATAGCGCACTTTCCTAGGATAGAAGGTGACAGTTCTTTATTTTAAATTAAACATATGCTTGTAATAACAGGTTTGGGTATGATTTTTACCTTTCTAGGTATTCTATTTGCTTAATAATATGAGTATATAATCATCCATCTCATCTTCTATTATAGTTTTGTAGACTCTGCTGGTGTGTTTACTTGGAATTTATTAGGGAATAAAATATTTATGTTTAATCTGCAAGCTTCAGGTTAAAGCCAAATGTATGTGAGACGTAAGGTGGATATTTGAAAAGACAATGCAGAGTTGCTGGTTCCTTGTCTTATTGCTTAAAATATAGCTCCACATATACGTGTTTAATAATAAATAAATATGTTTCAAGCATTAATATTCTCAAATACCACTTAATGCATATTGTTCTCCGTTTTCAGTGTGAGATGGCATCAGATAATTACTGTGGTACAGAAATGTTGACAACAGATCCGTATGCTATGCATTCTTTTGGATATATCCCTTCAGATCAGTCTATTGTGTGACTAATATTTACAGGGTTATTCAGAGAGAGAGGTGAAAAGCAGGAGAATGACTGGATAATGGCAAATTCTAGGTCAAAATAGCCAAACCAGAAAAATTCTCCCATTCATCTCACTTTCCAAATCGGCTATTTTGACCTAGAATTTTCCATTCTCCAGTCATTCTCCTGCTTTTCACCTCTCTCTGAATAACCCTGATACTTTCTAACACGTGCTTAAAAAGAGAATGCAATAAAGTCTACAAAGTCATTGGAATAGATTTACTAAAAATACTTTTTTTTGCTACAAAGTACATCCATAGTGATGGCGAAGGGATGTTCATCTCAAATCCATTGTAAAGGGACATATGTTACTTTTAAAAAATCCTTGATAATGCAAGTTTAATAATAGCAATAGTAATAGATATGGATAATAGAAGAGATAATAAATAGCTGAGCGCCTTTAAGCTTTCGCAAACTAAAAAACATATCTTAGATTTCAAAATGGCATAGACTTACAGTTAGCATCTCATGGGCAAGAGCAATTCTAGAGTAACTTAGTCCCACTGTCATGATTTTTGCTCATTTGACAGGTCATGGTTTTCTTTATATAGATCAGACTTTTTCTCCAGACCTATATAATGTAAAAAAAAACTATATTCCGTTCAGATCAGAGACATTTAGTTTTTAAGTTTGCCACTATCCCCATGTGATTGCGGCATGCCACAGTGAGGAGGACGGCTGTGAGCAGAGAGCCATCCAACAGCACCGCCCCCAGCTTCCTGTATATGCTGCTGTGTGTGGCTGTCATGACCTGAGTAAGAATTAAACATTTTTGTCACAGGTGCTCAAAATCCACCAAAGACTACAAAATATGATTCCTACAGGGTTATTCAGATAAAGGTGAAACTCTGGAGAACGTTTGGAGACGTGAAAATTCTAGGTCAAAATAGCCAAACCAGGAAAATTCTCCCATTTATCTCACTTACCAAATCAGCTATTTTGACCTAGAATTTTCACTGCTCCAAAAGTTCTCCAGAGTTTCACCTTTCTCTGAATAACCCTGCTAGTTTACAGCAATGGCCATTATATGTTTAAGATCACTGACCACGACAAGGCAAATCTCTTGAGTGAGAAAAAAAATAATAATTGTGGAAAAAAGAGAAAACAAAAGTACAAGTGACAAAATACGTGTATATCTCAAGACGATACAAAAGAAGTGCAAAATAAGTTGAATAACTCTCAGATAAATTCTACTTAATACAGATAAATGCCAGTGACTACTTCCTGTGTCTAAGATGTGCAACTAAAAGTGCAACAATTAAATAAATATTATTTTCAGAACTAAGACATACTGTGAGAGAGTTTGCAATAATTTGTCAAACCAAATGAACACTGTAAGCTTTCTGGTCTATTGCAACTCAGAAACAACCTGCTGGGATTTATACACTCTCCTCCCAGGAACTCCCAATTATGGCCCAAAATAAAACTTGTTTTGCCCATGACAGGTGCACTATAATTTAACACCAACAATATTGATAATATTTAAACTAATTGTAAAGATCATGTTTAAAGCATTAATTAATTCCATAATAATCTTTAATTGAACAATAAGATCTTGCAATTCATCATTGGACTTAAAAGGGAATGGATTTGTGCATTTGCAGATGTCAGCTGTGCACGTTGATTGTGAATCTATTAAAAAGACTTTCAGGGTTATTCAGATAAAGGTGAAACTCTGTAGAACTTTTGGAGAAGTGAAAATTCTAGGTCAAAATAGCCAAACCAGAAAAATTCTCCCATTTATCTCACTTTCAAAATCGGCTATTTTGATCTAGAATTTTCACTTCTCCAAAAGTTCTCCAGAGTTTCACCTTTCTCTGAATAACCCTGTTTGCAAATTGCTCTTTAGGAGATGTGGCTTTCATTTGAGTCTTTGCAGCGATTTCACTAAAGGGTCTATTCACAAAGCACCAAAATTGCGTGCAATTTTGGTGCTTTGTGTTTTGACCCTTTTCGCAGCATTCGGGGATTCCATTTTGCCAAAAATACAGTGAATTCACTATTTAGCGAATGGTCACCATATTTTGCTGAAATGGAGTCGCCAAAACAGTTATTGGACATCGGCGAAAACCACCGATAACCGCTGATTCGACATTGGTGAATTCCACCAACCTGAAAAAACAACAGAAGTCTCCTATTATCTTAATAGGTGTTTAAACCCATAACATTTATTAAAATGTGTCTAAATAATAAAAAAAGGTCTTTCAGAAAAACAACAAAAAGGTCTGTTACAGAATTTCAAAAAAACCTTTTAAAATAATTGAAAAAAATGTAATTAAAAAATACAAAAAAGTCTTCTAAGAAATAAAGAATAAGCGAAATTTAAAACAAAATACTAAATAGATATTACATTTTTACATTGAATCCTATGGGATTTGACGTTTCAACCTGTCGAACTGAATATTGTTTCTATGGAATTATCCTACACACCCTATTTGAAATGGTTACATTTCTTATCATGTTACCTTACTCATATTCTGAATATAGCCAACATAATAGATGCAAATTTAGGCTCGTGTCAGACGAGCGCACTGATCACGTCCGTGTTGCCGCACATTTGTACGTCCGCTATAGCATATAATTATGACCAATGGAGCCACCCACACAAAGTACGTCCACACCGAACTGCGGACGCACAGCGGACGTTGCAAACGGACACAGGTTAGGCAAGAACGTAAATCCACTAGAACGGACGCACAGAGTGCGCTGCGTCTGCAACGTCCGCATAGCTTTGCGTGTGAGTGATGGAACGAAGTCAGATGGACTGCATTTTTGACGTCCAGCATTTTTGACGGTCAAAATGTTTTACATATTAATTTATTTTCCCATCTACATCAGTCAAAAAAAACATCAGTCACAAAAACGGACTGTGTGGCCACTACCTTGTTGTCAGTCAGAAAGTATGTCCGTTGTGCATGGACGCACAGTCAGCACAGAATGCGCTCGTCTGACCCGAGCCTTAGTCATGCACCCCACCATTTTCACAAATAAGCACGTTACAGCAAAACTTTGTAAAGTGAAGTTTGAGTGACTTCAATGGAAAGATTGTTTTTAAATTCTTCCATTTGTACAGCAAACTGTATAGTTGTTAGAATTGAATTAAGTAATTCCAGGGTTACAATGTGGGGAAGGCTATACCTCAGTTTTGTGGCTGCTAATGTTCAGACTACATTCCCATGTTTGGAAGTTTCATTTATTGTAGTCTATTGTTATTTAAGATCAAACAAATAAGAGTTTGAGTTGAAGAAGATGAGGCTTTATTGTGTCATCATAAGAGACGCATTCAAGGGAACTAACATGGCTGGACGTCCACTGGAACCGTAATCGAATGACCGACTTGGTCAACCACCTACAGACAATGGCATCGGCCATCAGGCTCGTCCTCTGGAAGCGCCATGGACGACCCAGGTTGATCCAAGAGAAGGGAAAAAATAAAAACATGTTACGGAGGGGGGGGGGAGAACTGCTGCGGGGAAAAAAAAAACTGTCTTTGATGCTGAAAGGACAGCCCTGTCCAGCGCAGCTGAAGCAGGAAAAACAAAAACACATTGCCAAAGGCTGCAGGGGGGAATAAATCCCCTGTCCCTGGTGCTGAAATAGTTTTCAGCACCAATGACTGTAATGCTGGATGCAGCCAGCCTGAGGAAAAAAAAGACGCATTCGGCAAGAGAAAAAATGCCTCGTCTTTTTAAAATAATATTGGAAAACCAAAATTTCATCTAAAAAATCCAGAAAAATACCTAAGTCTAAAAATCAATAACTAAAAAAGCTTTTTGCTGCGGATTAAAATAATAAACGGTTGATTAACCCTTTTGCTGCTGAGGTATTTCACACCTCTGTGCTGAGGTCATTTTTACTGGTTTCGCTCATCATGTTTAACCGCGTTTTGAAGCCTTATTTTAATAAATGAGCCAGACATATTATATATCGTTCTTTTTGGCAGATTCATAATATGTCATTATTATATGTATACATCATGTCCTGTCTATATATCATAACAAAAAATGCAATACAATTTGAATTTTCAATAATTTACAAAGTGTAAAGTGGTTTTTTTTCACATTTTAATATGCGCGCATTTGTGGTTATATTTTCTATGGGGCGCGCTTGTTAAAAAAAATAGAAATGGGGACTCGTGTCATTTCTTTTGGGGAAAATTTCGATATTTTTTTAACAAACGCACCACATACAAAAATTGTTAGTGCAGCATCATTGTTCACATTATAATTGAAATGGGAACAATATTGCTGCATTAACAAAACAAAAAAAAACTTGTTCATTTTTTTTTTCTTATTATTTTTTTAATATTTTCTTATTTTTATTTTTAATTTTTTTTGTTTAATTGTTACATGGTCATGTTTGGTATCGTTGGAAAGGCCATGCTCTGGCCGATCCAGTAATATCAAACATTTACCCCTAGCTGCCAGGGATCGGGGGATAGTGGGTTCATTGGAACACTTGGCAGGACGCGCTCAGCGGTTAGTGGTTAAAAATGGGATAAAAGCAAAAATATTTTTTTTATTGTAACAAAGGTTTTATTAAGAGGAAAAATAAAAATATTTTTAAAAAGTTAGAAAGTAAGAAAACCCATAAGTCCATAGGAGGTAAAAAAAGTCTTTAAAAGTGGGCATAGGGGTCTCCAAGACGCGTTTCGCCGGCTCCCTGGCCAGCTTCATCAATTGGATCCAATGCGGACGTTGCAGACGCAGCGCACTCTGTCCTTTCAGCACCAAAGACAGTTTTTTTTCTCCCCGCAGCAGTTCTCCCCCTCCCCCTCCGTAACATGTTTTTCTTTTTTCCCTTCGGCGGCCTGTCTCTTGGTCAACCTGGGTCGTCCATGGCGCTTCCAGTGGACGAGCCTGATGGCCAATGCCATTGTCTGTAGGTGGTTGACCAAGTCGGTCATTCGATTACGGTTCCAGTGGACGTCCAGCCATGTTAGTGCCCTTGAATGCGTCTCTTATGATGACACAATAAAGCCTCATCTTCTTCAACTCAAACTCTTATTTGTTTGATCTTAAATAACAATAGACTACAATAAATGAAACTTCCAAACATGGGAATGTAGTCTGAACATTAGCAGCCACAAAACTGAGGTATAGCCTTCCCCACATTGTAACCCTGGAATTACTTAATTCAATTCTAACAACTATACAGTTTGCTGTACAAATGGAAGAATTTAAAAACAATCTTTCCATTGAAGTCACTCAAACTTCACTTTACAAAGTTTTGCTGTAACGTGCTTATTTGTGAAAATGGTGGGGTGCATGACTAAGGCTCGGGTCAGACGAGCGCATTCTGTGCTGACTGTGCGTCCATGCACAACGGACATACTTTCTGACTGACAACAAGGTAGTGGCCCCACAGTCCGTTTTTGTGACTGATGTTTTTTTTGACTGATGTAGATGGGAAAATAAATTAATATGTAAAACATTTTGACCGTCAAAAATGCTGGATGTCAAAAATGCAGTCTGTCTGACTTCGTTCCATCACTCACATGCAAAGCTATGCGGACGTTGCAGACGCAGCGCACTCTGTGCGTCCTTTCTAGTGGATTTACGTTCTTGCCTAACCTGTGTCCGTTTGCAACGTCCGCTGTGCGTCCGCAGTTCGGTGTGGACGTACTTTGTGTGTGGAGCTCCATCGGTCATAATTATATGCTATAGCGGACGTACAAATGTGCTGCAACACGGACGTGATCAGTGCGCTCGTCTGACACGAGCCTAAATTTGCATCTATTATGTTGGCTATATTCAGAATATGTGTAAGGTAACATGATAAGAAATGTAATTGGATCCAATTGATGAAGCTGGCCAGGGAGCCGGCGAAACGCGTCTTGGAGACCCCTATGCCCACTTTTAAAGACTTTTTTACCTCCTATGGACTTATGGGTTTTTTTACTTTCTAACTTTTTAAAAATATTTTTATTTTTATTTTATCTTTGATTGCGTTATTATTTGATGTGAGCTGTCTTAATAAATTTTTGCACAAGCCAACCTCCTGCTGCATCCAGTTGCCATCTTTTAACATCGCCAGCAACCAGTAGGCACCGTATAAAGGGAAGCCTTCTGCAGTATCCTGGACGAGAAAATTCAAAAGACAAGGCACGAAGGAGCAGATACAAAGAGGATTTCTGGGCAGAGTGCAACAGACAGAGCAGCATCCATCACCGCACTAGCAGACTGATTTATTGTTCTTTTTAGAGACTGAGATTCATCACCCCCGAAGCCAGGGGGCGTATGTTTGTATCAATATAAAAGACTGATTTATTGTGATTTTTAAAGACTGTGATTCATCACCCCCGAAGCCAGAGGGTGTATGTTCTTAATATGAATATTTACACTTTTTTCTATACTCGATTTTAATTTTTTATGGTACACAAAGCTGTTAAATTAGCATTGCTATACCTCATTATATTGTTGAAATTCCTTAAGAGCGATTACACCGCTACTTTAACAGACACGACTAGCGAGTAGCGCCTGACTAAGGAGTACCCCACACTTTCCTCCCAATCAACCTGTAGCAGCAACAAAGCTCTGCAACCACCCCTAAGGCTAGGGTCAGACGAAAGCATTTTTCCCTGCGAACGTGAAAAAGTGCGTCCGAACGCATTGACGTATTTTTTCACGGAATGCGCAAAAACGGTCAGACGACGCGCATTTTCGGGCGTGATTTTGTACGGATCGTCAATAAAACTCTTTTTGCATCTGGACGTTATGTTGGCTGGACATTAGCAGCGTCTGACATCTCCTAATCACGCAAACACGCCGCTATGCCGCAGCTGCGCATTCAGTACGTCAGTACTAGCGGTTCAGCGTTCTCAGAAAAATGCGTTCAAATTCCACTTGCGTTGCACGGCCGGACTTTTGTGCGGCCGTACATCGTATATTGGCAGTCATTGCCCGTCATCTGCTGCTAGTGCGGCCGTAATTATGTGCGCCAGAACGCACGTTAAAAGTGCGCTGGTCTGACCCCAGCCTTAATCGGCAGCACACCCGCACCATTAAAACACCATAATCTCAACACCGCACAGCGCCTTAGGATACCATTTCCTTCCTACCATTACCAAAGGTTTTATTAAGTTTGAATTTCTAGAATACAAAAGAAGCGACACAATGCATTGTAAATAAAACATTCGGCAAAGTACATAGTCAGCACAAAAGTCAGAATCATTACACACAGCACGTTCTGGAGGAGCAAAGTAAGTATTGGAGTAGCGGTCACGGCGGCCGGCAGATAGCTGACAGAGTAACGAATGTACTGCATAGTGCGCAGAAGTGCAATACAGCGGGAAGACTAAGCAGTAAAATATCAAAAAAGGGGGAGGGTAGGTGAGGGGGACCAGTATAGGGGGGGTGAGACCACTCGCGCAGTACGTAAGAGTAAGTAGGGTGTTATAGGGGTTAGTAGTAAGTGAGAGGCCAGCAGTAGACCAGTAATACCAGCATCTCATGTGTTTGGCACTGGCGACAGAGGATTTGTGGATCAGATCCTCCATGTCTCGGGTGCGTTAGACCTCGTTCAACCATTCACAAAACATAGGGGCAGAGGGGGATTTCCAGTGTCTCGTATGTCTCGTACCACCTTGGCGGCGTTTATTAGGCATACACCAAGGGAGTATTTGTATACAGCTGCAGACAGGAGTGTATGGTGGAGAAGCATAGCTGCAGGCGTGAAGGTCGGGGGGGGTGACGAGAACGTGCAAATAACATTGTGAACCTGGATATTTTTTACATTGAATCCTATGGACTTTCTAACTGAATCACTTTGACGGGGCAATTTCCCTGCTGCCGCACGGTGGTTTAACTATACAATTCATCTTTTTTATGCAAATTGAACCAGATCATCCGATTTCTCTGAACAAATCCCCTCAAAATTGAATGTATAGCTAATCTGCTGTAGTCGCAAAAAAACGTCCGAAGTTGTTCAATGGTGGTCCAATGCAGTGGAAGAGGGCTGATTCACCTGCATGTTGTGGGATCAGTTGGACGACTTCAGGCGATATCGGATGATAGCACCATCGCACAAATCTGGACCCAACGGCCAGCCTATTCCTCACATTATCTCATTAATTTCTTTTGTCAGCTACATTGTGGAATGTTGACATTTGAAAGAGGATAGTAGATTCACTGGTTTAGCTGGATTACCAAAATATTTATAAAGAGAACGCCTTTCCGGAGTTCAGATTGACTTAAACACCTCTAAAGAGGAAAAGGAAACCTCCCCCCTTAAGTATTTCATTATTTCTTTATAAAAGGTTTGAATCAAAATAAGCGCAGAACCTTATAGTAGTAGGCACCAGGGAGGTCATCTGAACCAGGTGCTGTGTGGGGCCTGATAAAGGATATGGCACATAAAACTCTTCCCAAGTGGCCAGTGCCCAAGTGGTCAGTGTTTACAAATAAAATAACCCGCTCTGTTGTTCTCATATTAAGACAGTAAAGAATAGGACAATGATTGGCTAGCTGAAAGTGTGCTGACTTTGCGATTCAGATCATTCGGAGGAAAGCAGCTCAACTTGAGCATTTGAGGGCACGAATAAGAGTCAACTTCATGAGGTGGTGTTATGAACTTTAACATTTAGGGAAAATATTTTAAATCCAAGTTACTGGATTATTAGAATGGAGCTAAGAGTAGGTCTAAGTCTATATTTTCCGTATTTCCACAAGAGAGCCTGAGAGAATGCATGGAAATGGAATGGTTTGCTGACGTCCAGGGGAATATAGTGGAAAAAATGAAATAAATACTAAACTGAAAAGCTCTGCTGGCTTTAAGCTATGGAACTAGATTCCAATCGAGTCATTAAGCTTATGACTCAACTCTTTACACATAATGGCTCCAGCAGTTAGCTTAACGGCTCTAGCAGGTATCCACCACTGCCTCCATTTGGACGAGGTAATGTGTAGTGTGTTCACTAGGTCATTATGGTGTGAAGGTGTGAGGAATGTTGATAATCCAGGAAATAAGTACCACCTAGGAATAACTAGCGCTAACTAGTAGAGACAAGCAAGACTCTTGGAAAAACGGCCATGGGAGGCACTCACAGACTAATCGCAGAAAACAGACCTATGAGCGCTAAGTAAAGCACTGCCAATATTGCTTCTCACCACTCCCCAGGTTCACTGAAATCTCATGTGCTTTGACAAGTGTGTTCAGAAACAGGGACAAGGACTTCAACAGGTCAGGCGAGTATATCCAGTATCTAATTTGTAAATCAGAACTTTTTTAAATCAATTTAGTCTTACTACATCTCTAAAAATGTATAGTTTCATAATCACTGGCGTATACATTTCAAGTAATAAAAAAGAACAATTAAATATGCAGACATTCTAATCTTCCGCCCAGATAAATAAATCTCTATTATAAAACAATATCCCTAGAAACTTGACCCAAACTCTAAATTAATAATATAAAAATATTTCACTAATCGTTAGACATGTGCATTTGTTTACAAGCAAATTGAGATTTTTTGGAATTTTGAGTGATTTGTCGATTCGTATGAAAGACTAATCAACGAAAGCCCACCAGTTCCCTACCCCCACAACCCCTAACCATGGCGGTAGCAGGCAAAGGCTTAAATCAGAGCAGGAGGACTGTTTGACCTTCTCTAATAAAACCTCTCAACCATTGGCCATGAATGGGGATTTTAGCCTGGTGTCTTCTTTTCTTTGAGAGTCATGATGTTTGTAAGTCAGTGGATTTCTCAGAAGTTCACCAACTCTTCCAATTACTCCTCCCCACGCAGTCATCAAGTGAGAGTCAAGGTTTAATTAAAAAATGAATTATTGTTTATATGTAATTAAATTTAGCACTTTCCGGGTTTGACATACTGGACCATTTACTTTCAATGATTTGAATTCCATCTGCTAATTCACTACATTTTGAGTATTTTTATTTGTGGATTTTAGTTCTAGGCTGTAAAGTACTCGTGTCGCAGTAATTGGGGTCTTTGCCATAAACTTCTTCACAGGGAACATGAATGATCTGTTTACTTAGGACAAAGTGCAGTCTGTGACATGCCGCTGTCAAAATGCTTGTCCGTGCAGCTTTTCAGTTTTGTTGGGATGGAACATCTTAAAAACCAATTTTGTAGAGCTAGTCAGCATATTGGTAGTTCTACCTAAAAATAAGCTATTAGCACTTTTTTTTTGAGAAAGGATTTTACCATTAAGGATACATTGAGATTTCTCTCCTTTTCAAGTATGTCCTGGGTGGCGAGTATGTACCGTTAGGCGTCTTGTCCAAGGACACTTACTGGAGAGGTGCTCTACCCGGGATCGAATTTAACTTGTTTATTACATTATATTGCCTTAGGGCACAGACTAAATTTTAAAGATACAAAAATAATTCTGCACAAGATAGCTTGTTTTGCACAGGTCAACTTAAGATTGATATTTAATGAAAAATGATGATTATATAGCCAAATAAAAAAAAAGGAAATAATTATTTTTTGTGTTTTGACTCACTATATGGTACTGTTTATTGCAGGTTTTCAACCTACTCGTCTCACGGTGCATGCGTGCTCCATCATTCCGCACTGGCACTATGAAACTTGTGTACTAGAAGCACACAAGTCCCATAGTGGCGTGCAATTTGCGGTTCCTATGCTACGCAAGTTGTGTATGACCATAAATTGCTTTACCAGCAAATTGCTTTACAAGCTTTAGGGACTTCCGGGTTCAGAAGTCCCTGAGTAGAAGAGGAGGAGCAGTGTGGGCAGGGAGAAAAGGTGAGCAAAATCAACCAAAATAAATAAAGATTTGAAATATAACTGGACAGAGGCTGTCAACAGTATCTAATCAATTATTTATTTAAGGGCAGAAAAACAAACTCTGTTTTCATTAGAGTATCCTTTTAATAGCAATGCTTTAATAGCAACAAGCAAAATATTTTAAAGATCACTGGACAATAGAATACAATGACTGTTAAAAAAACCCACGTTTGTTCTAAACGTGATATTATCTGTGTTTTTAAAGCCTAAATACAAAATCTCACAACGTTGCATTTGAAAAAAAATATCTGATATTTATGGTTGTAATTTATGGCACAATAATCTCTAGATATTGGAAGACAACTGAGATACCACCATTCACGATTATAGAGACATAAAAACCGACTTAAAGAAAAAGGAAATTAGACATACTTCATCAGGGCCGCTAGACCCTAGGCAGACATGGAGAAGATTTGAGGGAAGGGTGAGGAACTTGACATCAAGATATGTTTCAGGGAATTCATGGAATGTATTCTACCCAAGGTCGAATCCCAAAGATTGTGTGGCTGTTTGGATTGAATGATGGAACTCTTTGTGTGGAATGAGATTTTAGCAACCTGTATCCAAGGGAACAGACAGCAGAGAAGACAGGCAGGCCAAATGTCAAAGAAAACAGAAATAAACATATAAGCAAGCCATGCTTGAGGCTAAAAAGTCAGTCTTTGAATACACTTGGGAAGACTGCACAGAACAAGGGTATGAACTAAATATGATTGCCATTGAAAGTACTATGTTAGCACAAACAACCAGAATGACTGGGGGGAAAACATCATTACAATAAATTTTCAGATAGGAAATTTAGTAAAAAGTGGGAAATTAACCAAAGAGAATTTCAAACAAACTGTAAAAAACAGAAACATGACGAGGGAGGAAGACATCCATTGTTTTTTCAGTATAACTTATTACCATCAGTTTAATAATAATCTTGTTTTAATAATAGGGCTAGGGTTAGGGATAGGGTTAGAATTAGGACTATAGTTAGCATTTGGATTAAGGTTAGGGATAGTTTAGGTTAGGGATAGTATTATGGTTTGTAAATGGTTTCGGTTAGAATTTATCACGATTCCACTTTTTCCAGCCCTGCCCCCTGGTGGTGAGAACAATCCAGGCCAGCTCTTCCCTATGTGGGTTAATCCATTTCTTCCTCTCCGCCCCTGTATTTCATTGTAGCTGGTCTGGCCGGAGGTGACATGGTCTACCGTGACCCCTATATATATGCAAGCAGTGCATTTGCTCCTGGCTCTTGCATGGGTCTTGTTCCTGAGGGTCAGTGCTTCCTGTATTCCTGGTACTAACATCTTGTCTTTGTATTTCTTTGTGTGGTCTTGGCCTGGTATTGACAACTCTATTGACAATTCTATTGGAATATCCCAGTACTCTGTGTATTGCTATTCTGGCCGATTCCTGGCCTGTCTGACTTCCCTCTCTGGTTCCTGATTCCTTGGTGTTATGACTCCCTGCTCTGGTATATGATTATTATTATTATTTATTAAGCGCCAACACATTCCGCAGTGCTGTACGAGGTGTAATGGGTAAAGACAGGACAATTCTACAATACATACGGGAGACAGGTCAGTATTCCTGCAAGCAGATACATGAGGATATGAGGACCATATTCCCGTGGGAACTTACAATCTAGATGGTGAGGGTATTAGAAACAGGAGGGGGGAGGCAGTGATGAGTTAATGCAGGGAGAGGTGAGGACTGTTTTTGGGTCAGTCGGACGATCTTGGCTTTCTTTCTGACTACTCTCTTGGTAATCTCTGTTGTTATTCTGTGTTATTTATTCCTTGTGTCCAGTATCCTGTTTAGTGTATCACCCAGCAGCATTATATTCATTAGTTTAGAAGGCCATTCAAGGACCTTATCCCAGTTCAGGGATTCCCTGTGTGTGCTGCTGGGTGTGAGTATATTGTGTTGCAGTATCCTGTTTAACCCTCGCCCTTCCTGTTTTCTTGTTCTGTGTACTCTTGTGAGGTTCCCATCCCTAGATAGAAGGCCATTGCAAGGACCTTATTATAGAGATAGGGTTCCCTTTAGTGTTCTGTGTTCTGCTTGTTCTCCTGCACTTCCTGTTGTTTCAGTTGTTCTGTTATTTCTCTTGACCAGTATTTGTGCTGTGGTCTGTGCCTATGCAGCCAGCAGCAAACCTGCCTCAAGCGCTGAATATCCAGTAGAAAGGGTCCACCTTGGCTCACAACAGGTGCCCCTATGACAGTATTAGGGTAATGGTTAGTACTTGTGCTTGTTTTAGGGTTAGGGTTGTGGAGACTTTTAGGATTAGGGTAACTCCAACCAATAGATTCAATTCTATCTTCCTTTAAGGCGATCGTAGTTATGTTTAACCCTAATCCAACGTTACCCAAACCCTATTTATAAAACATTGGCATAAGTATAGTGTGAGAATTCACTGAAAAAATAATGTGCATTATATTATTGAGTCAAAAAATACTTTATTAGCTAAATGAAAAGTACTTTTTTTAAGTCTATGGCATTTTGATGTAGCATTACTATCAGAGGCCACAAAATACGTACTTGCTGGTACTAAACCCTACTCTGAAAGTATGTATTATTCCTGCTAAACTATATTTTGTTTATCACCTGGACTCATGGTTCCCAACCTGGTCCCCAAGAACCCCTAACAGGCCAGGTTTGCTGGATATCTGAAGCACAGCACAGATGATATGATTTGCTGCTCAGTAGGCTTGTGCACCGATTTTTTTTTCGGTTCGATTCGGTTCGATTTTTCAGATTTTTAA
Source organism: Leptobrachium leishanense (assembly GCA_009667805.1). Taxonomy (NCBI): domain Eukaryota; kingdom Metazoa; phylum Chordata; class Amphibia; order Anura; family Megophryidae; genus Leptobrachium; species Leptobrachium leishanense. The sequence continues at coordinate 316,386,481 of CM019066.1, read as the reverse complement.
ACTTTTCGATTCGGCTCGTTTCGAATGATTTCTGTTTCGATTCGGTTCGACTCGATTCGTTTTTCGTGTCCTTTTTTTCGGAATATCGACCATTTTTCGTATTTTCGTGTCACTTAGCTCGTTTTTGTATCGACTTTTCGTGATTTCGGAAATTTTCGTTTTTCGGAATTGTACATGTTTTCGGAATTTCGACCATTTTTCGTATTTTCGTGTCACTTTGCTCGTTTTTGTATCGACTTTTCGTAAGTTCGGAAATTTTCGTTTTTTCGGAACTTCTGTTCTCCTCGTTTCAAAGCAATAAATTTCGATTTGACACATTTCAAGTCCATTCGAAAATTCCGAAAATATTTCGTTTCGGCTCGGAAAACTTTTCGGATCTGCCATTTTCGGATCTAAAAATTTTCGGAAATTCGGCCGCATCCGAAAACACGAATCGGGAAATTTCGTGAAAATTCCGAAATTCCGAAACCCGAAACGCACATCCCTACTGCTCAGTGATTGCAGGATTCAGTCTGCATTTCCCCATCATAATCCTTAAAACCTGGCCTGTTAGGGGTACTTGAGGACCACTGACCTAGACATTAAATTAAAGCAATAGTGAATTATGCATATGGATAAATAAAGCTATAGAGTATATGCAGTGTCTGGTAGAAGAGTCTTCCATGTAACAAGATACCATAGCACTGTAACACATACAGTATGTTGATTTACATTTTAGTTGAATTAGAAGGAACATGTGGAGAAGCAACTCTCGACTTTACGAGACGTGGGGTCAACCTAGCCACCAGCTCTCTAATCTACAATCATGGAAAGCCGACGCGATCCCACTCAGATGCCACCAGCGAGTGTCCTTGGGCAAGATGCCTAACAATATGGATGCGGCTACCTCACAAAATGCTTGTACATCTCATAGATTGTAAATTCCCTTGGGTACAGGGTCCCTCTGAATCAGGTCATAATCCATGAGTCGTGTTCTAATGTTTCAACCCCTTGTGCACTGATCTTGTAAAGCTCTGCGAAATTTGTGGCGCTATATAAATAAAAAAAATAATAGTAATAATATAAAAACAATGTTGAAAGCACTAAACCTTGTATGGGAGAAATGAAGAAGAGAAATTTCGAAAACAGGAAAACAAAAGTGTTTGAGAGGAAAGCATAGGAAATATCAGAAAACATTAAAAAAAGATGTTTCAATGGTAAATTAAATGGAAGGCAGTGGCGTAACCAGAGTAATGGGAGCAGAAATCCCCCCCTCATTATATAAACGTCCACTCTGGTTATAAGCAGGCCCGGACCGGAACAAAATATTGGACCCCCAGAATTATATGCAGGCACTGGACCCCGAGAAATTTATACACAGTCACTGGACCCCCAGAATTATAGATACAGGCTCCCAGCACATACCCCTTGCAGCTATGCAGTGTAGGGTAACCCAGGTGTGGGCTGCCCAATGCACCCTTTCCATGCTGCCAGAAACACGTGGCACCCCATTTGCACAGCCCTGCAAACCCTTTCCATACCATGGGCCCAGGGTACCCCCTCCAGCTCACACATGGAAATATTGCCCCCCCAGCTCACACATGGAAGTATTGCCCCCCCAGCTCACATGGATATATAATGCCCCCAGCTCTCACCCATGGATGTGTTTGCCCCCAGCTCTCACCCATGGATGTATTTGCCCCCAGCTCTCACCCATGTATGTATTTGTCCCCAGCTCTCACACATGGATATATTGCCCCCAGCTCTCACACATGGATATATTTGCCCCAGCTCACACCCATGGATATATTTGCCCCCCAGCTCTCACACATGGATGTATTTGCCCCCAGCTCTCACCCATGGATATATTTGCCCCCAGCTCTCACCCATGGATATATTTGCACCAGCTCTCACACATGGATAGATTTTCCCCTGATCTCTCACACATGGATGTATTTGCCCCCAAGCCATCACTCATGCATATATTTGTCCCCAGCACTCACCCATGCATATATTTGCCCCAGCACTCACCCATCAATATATTATTATTATTATTCTTTATTTATAAAGCGCCAGCATATTACGCAGTGCTGTACAATAAGCACAGTATAGACAGGGTTACAATACATTGAACAACATTTGACAAACAGTACAGGAGGAGATGAGGGCCCTATTCCCATAGGAACTCACAATCTGGGAGGGTTGGGGTTGGAAACCGGAGGAGAGGACTGTAAGGTGAGAGTGATTGATGGTTGCGTCAGTGAGTTGGGTGGTAGGCTTCCCTAAATAGGAATGTTTTCAGGGAGCGTTTGAAGGAAGAGAAGTTAGGGGAAAGTCTGACAGTACGAGGGAGAGCGTTCCAGAGAGTGGGGGCTGCGCGTGAGAAATCCTGCAGTCTATCATGGGAAGAGGTGATGCGGGGAGAAGCTAGGCGCAGGTCACTGTTTGACCTTCGGGAGCGGGCTGGGGTGTATTTGGTGATTAGTGAGGACAGGTAGTGGGGAGCTGAGTTAGTGAGGGTTTTGTAGGTAAATATATTTGCCCCCCAGCTCTCACACATGGATATATTTGCCCCCAGCTCTCACTCATGGATATATTTGCCCCCCAGCTCTCACACATGGATATATTTGCCCCCCAGCTCTCACACATGGATATCTTTGCCCCAGCTCTCAAACATTCATTTATTTGCCCCAGCTCACACATGGATATATTTGCCCCCCAGCTCTCACACATGGATATATTTGCCCCCCAGCTCTCACACATGGATATCTTTGCCCCAGCTCTCAAACATTCATTTATTTGCCCCAGCTCACACATGGATATATTTGCCCCCCAGCTCTCACACATGGGTATATTTGCCACAGCTCTCACCCACAGATGTATTTGCCCCAGCTCTCAAACATACATATATTTGCCCCAAGCTCTCACACATGGATATATTTGCCCCCAGCTCTCACACATGCATATATTTGCCCCAGATCTCACACATGGATATATTTGCCCCCCAGCTCTCACACATGGGTATATTTGCCCCCAGCTCTCACACATGGATATATTTGCCCCCCAGTTCTCACATATGGATATATTTGCCCCAGCTCTCACACATGGATATATTTGCCCCCCAGCTCTCACACATGCATATATTTGCCCCCAGCTCTCACACATGCATATATTTGCCCCAACTCACCTCTCCTCGTCATTGCCGGTGGCCACGTGCTTTTCCTCCTCGAGCAGTCATCAGCATAAGCTCTGCTGCGCGGCTGGGGATCTAACCACCAGCCAGATCTCGCAACATCACGGCTGGCTGGTGGATAGATCCCCAGCCGAGCGGCAGAGCTTTATGCTGGCGGCCGCTCGTAGGATAGCAATGCGGCCGCCGGCAATTGCCCCCCGGCGCTCACTTTTTCGGGCTCGGTCCACAGCGGGAACCCCCGGTTGTTACGCCACTGATGGAAGGTGACTTAAAAGTGGCAACAGGGGTGCCATTTATGCTGGCTCCTATTTTTTTTTCTTCTAGTGGCTCTTCAATTAGAAAATAGTTGTCTCAGAGCGCACCGAAACCCTTCTTTCACTACTGATCATCAATGGTGGAAATACAGAAATTATATCGTATAAACAGTGATGGAATGTGAAAGGATACTTTTATTAAAGTTCACAGGCATCCACCCATCAGCTTATATAGAAAAAAAACACAAAATCAAAGAAAGACTAATCATGTAGTGTATCAATACACCATGCAAATTGATAAACCCTGTCTTAGACAGACACTCACTGGAATCAGAGCTCTCTTCTATGGCTTTGTTTATAGTATGTGATACCATTAAGTCTGGGTTCACACCTAAATGTTTTTTGACGCGCGTAATACGTGCGTTATTTGACGCGCGTATAGCGCAAACGTGAAAAACGCGCAAACGCGTATTGCAGCGCGTTCACGCTGAAGTCTATGGCTGTGAACGTGCTGCAACATGCCCAAAGAAGCTCCTGTATTTCTTTGGGCGTAGGACGTTTTACATCGTGTTCCTACGCGCTGTAAATGCCCAGGTGTGAACAGGCCCCATAGGAAATCATGGGATTTCTGTGTTTAGGCGTTTTACAGTGCACAGGAAAGCGCTGTAAATGCCCAGGTGTGAATGGGGCCTTAGGGTGCGGTCTTCGCTTCTTTCCTTTCATGACTCCACGTAAGAGGTATACAAGATGAGAAAAACTAATTCTCATAAAACAGCTTATTCTTCTATAATCATAAAAACAAACAGAGTGTCTTTGGACTTTACTTACAAAGTATTGAGCCACTTTTGGCTCCTTAGTATGCTTTTATGTCACTTCAGTAATGTTCAACCTTCTCAGGGGACACTCTCACCGGATCGACTCCTGCGTCCTCTGTCTCCTCCGATCCTTTGTATGACTGGGGTATGCAGGTTGGATGTACTGACCAAGACTCTCTCTCTATGGTCCCAAGGTAATAGGAATCACCAGTAATGGAGACACTTTTATATTCTGTATTAATAACAAAAAGTATTTTTTAAAATGTAAAAGTAAAAGCAAAACCATAAAAATAAACTGTAAAATGATGACGGTATAGTCAGTTTCATGCAAGGGTTCAGTAAAAAGTGTTTCGCCTAAGTGGCGTCTTCAGTTGGTGTTCCTTTTTTAATATTTCAGAAATATTGTGAAGCGTTCACTACACACTTTTGCTTAATAACTAACAGAGAGAGGCACAGAGACGTTGAGGCTAGACAAAATAATATTCGTTTGGGGAGGGGTGTTGCTTGAATCAGGGATAATGTTTAAAATGTTCAGCATAAAATTGTGTTATTTGGAAATAACAGTTTTTTATTATTTTATATTTTTCATGAAGTGGTCACAATTCATGATGTTTATAAAATACCATTTATTTATTATCAACAATGTTGGCTGGAACACAATAAAACAGTGAACAGTGTTAAAGAACAACTTTTAAATGTATATTATTCTAACTTACCAACCATATACACAAATATATATATAAGTTTATTATTGCAGAAGCCATTTGCAGATCACAGCAATTCAAAGAACTGCATCACAGAGCTCCTGTGCTACATTCTCCATATGCAGCACGGAACTCTGGGTATATATATATATATACTGTGTGTATATATATATATTTAGCAATTTAATACATCAAATAAAAGAATTGTCTAGATATAAACAGGTGTAAATATTTATTTAATTTATTAGACCAAATATTCTGCCTTATACCAGCTAAAGATTTAGAAACCCTGCAGTGCTTTCTTTGTATTCGCTAACTAGAACTTTTCTCTGAGGACTATGGAAACCTCCAAGACCAGCCTGGGAGCTTGCAAACGAGATCAGAATTCTGAGGAAAACGTCCCACACAAGGATCTTTATAGCATTTCCCTTTGTGTCCCTGACTAAGGGCACAGAGCGGATCAGAGGCTTCATCCCGGCGTTGTTTACATTAGAAACAATCAGTAATATATGAATAATAATGCCACCCTCTGATCATGACTAATTGAATTTCAACATGCTGTGGAGATGATGAGAAAGCTTAGTCCATCAACGTTCGTGGTTTGGACTTGCAGAATGTGATGGATGATCATTTGTCTTCTACAAAACTAATTTCACACTTAATCCCATAAATATTCAATGTGAAACGATTTAAAAGTACATTTATCTGTCTGTCTGTCTGTTTGTGTGTTTTTCCTAATAGTATTTATACGTAGAAAGATTTATATATTTATATGTGTAAATACTATTAAGACCACCTTATATGTGTGTGTGTGTATATATATATATATATATATACGTTATACTGCAATTTGGGCACTCCTAGAGTTACTCACTTCATTTGGCCCAGTGCTGTAGTCGACGTAAAATACAATGTAGCAACATTGACCTGCAGTTAAAGGACTTCTTGTATTCCAAAGTTTATTGTGAAAAAGTCACCAACCTTTAAGATAAGTTATGTATGGTGTTTTGAGCTGGTTTTTAACATTAGGTTTGGAAAAGGGCACAAGGTAGACTTGATAAAAGTCCTTGATGGGGCAGAAAAGTCACAGTGACTACTTCCTTAATAATTATCAGATATTGGGCCACATTTCTCCTTCAAGGTTTTTTCTCACGCTTGTATCACTTTCACTATATTACATTAGAAACTATCCTAAAAATTCTATTTAACGTTAACCTGAAACAGTCCTTATGTGAATATGGCACAGTGTAAACTCACCTAGGTTACAGTCTATACGTAGACTTTTGCAGTTCACAGAGACGTAGTATTAGATCTGTGACGTACAGCACATTCCTTTCAGCAATATTATTTCCAGCAAAAGCTCCAGTAAATGTATTCTGCCCAATTTACAGGGGCATGCTATAGGAAAAGTTGATTATTTTTTTTCAAGCCAGCACCAATTTCACCAAAAAAGTGTTTAAAAGTTGTATTTATTCCAAAGTAGAAACATTAGAATGTTCCACCCACTGTGATACTTCACGATATTCCTACAGGCAGATATAGCCTTTGTTTCAAATACAATAAAGATGATAAAAATATATACATAATTTAAAAATGTCAAATATGCTGTTTACAGGAATTTGTGGTAATCATCATGAGTTTATTAGCAATGCAGCTTCCAAAAATACATTTAGAATATAAAATTAATATCTGTATGTGTCATAATGCCTATATATGGAAATTACAGTAACACCTTGTATCTGTGCTACACAGGAATTTTCAGTAATTATAAAAACCCATATCCTATCCATGTACAGTAGTGAGCGATCCCAAAACGTTCCCTGTATTCTGCTCTCTTCCTGGCAGTTGTAATGCAGTAGTAAAGTTTGTAGAACTTTTTACTGTATTGAGAGGAACGGGCTGCTCGTTGTAGTCTCTTTACTGTAATAGAGGTTTACAGGAGTGAGGGCTCACAGAAAAGTTCTTCCCATCGAGAACACTGGTTTTGCATGAAGATGAATTCATATGCTAATGTTTGTTTTCATTGTATTTCCATATAAAAGCATGTTTACATGTTTGTGGTAGTGAAGGAGTTCAGTATCAGACACTCTAGAGCAGTGTTTCCCAGACCTGTCCCCGGGACCATCAATCAGGCCAGATTTTACAGATCACCTTGGGGAAATGCAGACTGAATCCTGCAATCACTGAGCAGCAAATCATATCACCTGTGGTGTGCTTTAGATATCTGCAAACCTGGCCAGTCAACGGGTTCTGAGGACAGGTTTGGGAAACACTGCTCTAGGGGCAGGGCCAGATTTACCATTAGGCAGAGTAGGCATGTGCCTTCAGGTGCCTGCCACAAGGGGGCGCCTTGCTCTGTGTGTAAAAAAATATATATATATTATTTTTTTTTTACAATTTGCAATAATTTAGACCACTGTCCGGGTTATCCAAAGAGATTCGAAAAGTCACCGCACGTTCGGTGACTTTTCGTTCTCTTCAATTCGGTTCCTTTTGCCGATTGCATTTCGGTGACCCTGCGGTGTATTCAGCAAGCACCACAGGGTCCCCGAATTGCAGGGAAAAGCTACCGCAAACCTGACGAAAGCTAACCGAATGCACGCTGAAAACAAGCAAAAACATCTGGATTAACCTTCGAAAAACCCGAACAGGAGCCGAACAGGAGCCGAAAAGGAGCCGAATCACACAGAGCCGAACCAGCTGTGACGTAGAGGAGGCAGTGAATAAATTAGCAAAACCATTTGTATGAATCTGGGAAAATGAAACTCTGTTTGCAAAGAAACTACTGAGCGAAAATGTCTGAAATTTTCACAGGAGGTCCAAGGAATGATAATAAAGAGGGCTGTTACAAAAAAAATAAGCAAACTGAAAAAAAAAATCGGACTTTTGAATTTTTTTAAAAAAAAATTCAGAAAAATGCTTAAAGTATCCTAAAAAATCTATAAATAAAGAGACTCTTTACTGCAGAATTTTATAATGAATGGTTTATTAGATATTGAATTAAAACGGGAATATTTTTAACATTGAAGCCTATGGGATTCTCCTGAATTAATTTGCCGAATTAAACCACCGAATGGCAGGGCATTAGGGGAACCTTTCACTGCTGGTTTGTGTTCTCTGAATAGCCGAAGCAGTGCTTTTTCATGGGATTTTCACTGCCCTCGAACAGGGACCGAACAGGCACCGTATTTGCAGGCAATTCGCCAGGATTTGGCGAATTGCCTGCTCTCTGGATAGCCGAATGGCCAGGAAAGGTAACCGAACGCTGATTTTCAGCATTCGGTTACCTTTCTCAAGCAATTCGGATCTCTTTGGATAACCCTGTGTATCTCTGGAGCCCTAATGGCTAGAGGGACATATCATTATGTCATTATGTCATTATGTCATTACAGGGTATCATTGGAAAGGTCAGCTTATAGTCTTTCCAGCGATACCAAATATAACCAGGTTAGATTTATGGAACAATAAAATATCTATTAAAATAATATTTTTCTCATTTTTTTCTAACACGGCACTATTTTTCAGTTTACAACTATAAAGTGAACAGTGATACTGCACTAACTCACCTCATTTACCATACTGCCAGCAAGTGTGTATCTGGTGAAGTAATGCATTGTTTAATTCAAAACCTAGACCGTGGCGCTGCAGTGAGGAGGGACAGGAGGACTTTGGAACCTGCATCCCTGAATTGTACACCGCACAAGGTTAGGTGTCATTGGAAAGGTCAGAGTTTAGTCTTTACTATGATACCAAACATGACCATGTAATGTGTAAAAATAAAAAAAATGAAAAAAGTAAATGCAAAATATTTTTTTCTGTTCTACAGCAGAGGCAATATATGCTTTTGCATATAAAACAAACAATGCTGCTGCATTCACTGCCCTCCTCCTTTAACCATTCTACCCCACTGACTCCCTCACTCCCTGCCCCGTCTTCTACTATGTCTTCCTTTTCTACAGTCTCAGAGGAGGATGTAACAGAACTTCTTATGTCCTCCTACCCCACCACCTGTCCACTTGATCCCATCCCCTCACACCTTATTCGGCCTGTCCTACCAGTTACTGTCCCTGCTTTGACTAATTTTTAACCTCTCCCTCTCCTCTGGAACCTTCCCCTCTGTATTCAAATGTGCTTTGATCACCCCATTCTAAAAGAGCAATCTCTTGATCCTACCTCCCTCTTGAACTACTGTCCCATCTCTCTCCTCCCCGTTGCCTCCAAAATCTTATAACGTCTGGTCTATAACCAGCTCATCAGTTTTCTTGCTGCTAACTCTCTACTCGATCCACACCAGTCTGGCTTTCGCTCCCAACAATCTACTGAGACTGCTCTGACCAAGGTGACTAATGATTTAGCTGCCGCTGAAACCAAAGGTCACTTCTCCCTCCTTATTCTTCTTGACCTTTCCGCTGCATTCAACACTGGTGATCACCCTCTCCTGCTCCTCACGCTGTGTCAACTTGGCCTCAGTGACATCACTCTCTCCTATTCTTCTTCCTATCTCTCTTTTCGCTCCTTCAGTGTCTCCTTAGCTGGTGTCTCTTCACCACAAGTTCCTCTTTCAGTTGGGGTACCTCAAGGCTCTGTTCTGGGTCCCCTACTCTTCTCGATCTATACTGCCTCTTTGAACAACGTCATCTCTTCCTATGGATTCCAATATCACCTCCCTGCTGATGACACCCAAATCTACCTTTCCTCTCTCGATCGCTCTCCTCCGGTGTTGGACCGTGTTACAGCCTGCCTATCGGCTGTCTTCGACTGGATGACTTCTCGTTTCCTAAATCTCAATCTCTCTGAAACTGAACTTCTCATCTTCCCTCCCTCTAAAATCTCCATTCCTGCGCCAATTTCTCTTCAGGTGACTGGTGCCACCATTACTTCTACCTCTCAAGCTCCATTGCCTCAGGGTCCTCTTGGACTCCAATCTATCCTTTACTCCTCATATTCAGTCTCTGACCAAATCTTGCTACTTCCACCTAAAAAACATTGCAAGCATCCGTCCTTTTCTTAATCCAGACTCTACTAAAATGCTCATCCAAGCTCTTATTATCTCCCGCCTTTACTACTGGAACCTCCTTCTCTCGGGCCTTAAGAGATCCCAGATTCTGCCTCTGCAGTCTGTAATGAACACCTATGCCAGACTCCTACACCTCACCTCCTGCACCTCACCTCTCTGTCAATCTCTACACTGGCTCCCTGCTTCCTTTAGCATCCAATTCATTATATTGGTGCTCAGCTCACATTCAGTACAAAGCTCTCCATAACCGCGCAGCTGCCTACATCTCCTCCCTTATTAGCAGGTACATCCCATCCGCACCACTTTGCTCAGCCAATGATCTGATGCTATCAGTTCCTCGTACCCGCACCCCCAACTTTCGCCTTCAGGACTTCTCCCGAGCTGCACCCTTTCTATGGAACTCCCTCCTCCACAACATCAGACTAACCCATCTCTCCAGTCCTTCAAGAAGTCTCTCAAAAAGCATTACTATAGAGAAGCCTACCAGCTCACTCCATAATCCCCCACTGTCATTTCCTGCTCCATCTTCCCATTCAGTCCTCATGCAACCCGCTACTTCAAATACCCTATTCATCCTCACCTAATGTGTCTCCCCTCTTCTCTTAGATTGTAAGCTCTCGAGCAGGGTCCTCTCTCATTCTGTTCTGTGTGTGTAACGTGTATGTATATTTGTTATTCTGTTTCTCCCATTGTACAGCGCTAAGGAATTTGTTGACGCTTTATAAATACTTGTAACTGTAACTAATTCAACTAAGGCAACAAATTCTGCCCCTTCTTTTGATTTGAGCACAGAGAAAAACAGTTTCAGTTTTGAGGGGTAGGGGCGCTCCGCATTTCTGTGCCTACAGGCTCCTGAGGTACAAATCCGGCCCTGTCTAGGGGTTATTCACAAAGCAACTAACTTGGCAGTAAATTGTACCCAAAAGTGAATTTCACCGTACGATGCAATTTTGTGGCTGGTTGTCTATTCACTAAACTGTTAATTAACCAAATACTGGCGAATTGATGGTGAAATACGGTGCAGTTCGCGCAGATCGCAGCAGATCATCGATCTTCGGTGGCGGTGAAATTGTCCCATAGAGAAATAATGGTTTCTTTGTTCACAGAACACTGAAATGCACCGAAGTGTCAGCGAAATGCCCTGATTTTCGGTGTTTCAGTTTGACAGGTATAAACAGGCTCATAGGTTTCAATGTAAAAAATATATATAATTTTTTACTTTTTAAAAAAATAGTTTATTCTTTTCATTTTCAGCAAAAGTATTTTTATTTATTTATTTTTTAGAACACCTTTTTTGTATTCTTTTGATTTTTTTAATGAAATTTTCAATTCCCAATTTTTTTTAAAAGGTGCTGTTTTTTATTCTGTAAAAGACATTTTTACTATTTTTTTTTTAAAGGAGCTTTTTTATTAGACACATTTTATTGCATTTTTAATGATTTAAACACCTATTAGGAGAATAGGCGAGATCCGTGTTTTTTTTTTCCTGCAGTTCGGCGGTCTTCGGTGGCCAGTTCGGCTGTCTTCAGCAACACCATCTACGGTGAACTACCGTTACCCTCTGTTAAATAGTGAATTCACTGAAGGGCAGGAGAAATGGAATTGCCGAAGTGCATCGTAGTGAAATTTCCGTGTTTTGTGAATAACCCCTTCCGACTTTGTCAGTTCGTCTTTTCACTGTTTTGATAGGTTAAAAATATTTCTTCATGCAAGTTCCATTTCCTATTCATGCGTGATAAAATATTATGGTTATTAAATTTCATCATGCCTTTGCATGTAATTGAATTTGCCTCTAGAATAGTGGCTTAGCCACGGAAAGATACCAATTGCGCACTACGCAATAAAAACTTGTATTGCTTCAAACAGCATGGATCTGTGTATGAGAATATCTACTAAAATTCCACGTGAAAAATTCAAACTTTCTCTTTTCCCTTATCGCAATCTCATAAAGTCAGAATGTTTTTTTACCGTTCCTATGCACACTAAACCCTTGTGAATGCATTTCATGTGTAAAAATACATCTAACCGTATTACATTCATGTTTGCGCAGATTATGCAAATAAACTTCAGTTGACCTGTGCTTTTTCTGGTTGTGATAAAAAAGTAATATAATGCTTCTGGCAGTAATTTGTAACAGTTAGGTGCTGACTGTTTACTCTTGTCACAGCATTTTAGTGTGATACATTTGTGCCTTTTTAGAGGAGGTGCCCCATGCCAGTACATCAAAGGTGTACAATGTGAGATATTTCTGGGAGTTACAAAGAGTAGAAAGTTCATAAACTCTACTAAAAATCCTTTATTGACTATTGGGATTAAACAAATGTTTAGCTATTTCTTTTCTATTCTACTCATGATTAAGTGGATTCTTTTTGAAAGATCGGTGCCAAGTGTTGGATTTGGAATGCCACACCAAAATTTCTATCTGAAAAAATAACACCAGCATGCAGTGTTCTGATATGAGACAAATGTGAATGTTGTCTTTACAATATGCACAAATAAAGCACAATGAAACATTTGTATTGCTTTTGTTTCATTTGGAGTTATTGCATTCTGTTTGGTCACAATCTGTGTATATGTCTATAGATAGATAGATAGATAGATAGATACCGCAATAAAGAGCACTTGCAGGTTGAAACATCAAAGTTTGAATATATATATATATAGTTTGTATGTGTATACATATTTCATCATGAGTCCTGATGAAAGCTCGGTGGAAATTAGCAGAAACGATCATTGACTTTTTATTGATCCAAATAAAGTCTTGAAGGTTTATATGAAGACCCTGGAGTGCTGGCTTTTGATGAGGAATATTTATATATACCGTATATACAGTATATATACTAGCTTTTGCCCGCGGCTTCGCTCGCGTGGATTTTGAATTTGTTAAAATTGCTTTTAAAAGAAACATTTTTGTTCAACCCCCCCCCCCTTTTTCACACCCCACTTGGGATTTTTGGAAAATGGTAAAACACATGTTTTTTTTATTTTTCAAGAAGACTGTAAGTGTCGAATTTCACACCTGTAACATCATTACAATCCCCACTGGAGTTTTGGAAAATGGTAAAATACATGTTTTTTTTTTTTCAAGACGAATCTAAATACCAATTTTCACATCTGTAACATCTTCTGTTTTTGAAATATAGGTATCCTGTTGAAAAGTAGTCACCCCCCTTTTTTCACCCTCCACGTGGGATTTTTGGAAAATGATAAAACACGTGTTTTTTTATTTTTCAAGAAGGTTGTAACTGTGCCAAATTTCACACCTGTAACATCATTAGTTTTTGACATATAGGTATAATGATAAAAGTATTCAACCCCCCTTTTTGCCCCCCTCCCATTGGATTTTTTGAAAATGGTAAAATAGGTGCTTTTTTGTTTCTCAAGACGAATCTAAATAACAATTTTCACGTCTGTCACATTTTCTGTTTTTGAGATATAGGTATCCTGTTGAAAAGTATTCACCCCCTTTTTTTCACCCCCCCCCACTTGGTTTTTTGGAAAATGGTAAAACACATGTTTCTTTATTTTTGAAAAGATTGTAAGTACCAAACTTCACACCTGTAACATCTTTGGGTTTTGAAATATAGGTATACTGATAAAAGTATTCACACCCCTTTCCCCCAACCCCCCTCTTAACTTTATTTTCGTAAAATGATAAAATGCATGTTTGATTGTTTGCACGAAGATTGTAAATACCAAATTTCACACCTGTAACAAATCTGTGGTTTTTGAGCTTTAGATATACTGAAAAAAGGATTCTGTTTTTAAGATATAGGTATCCTGTTTAAAAGTTTTCACCCCTTTTTTTCACCCCCACTTCGGATTTTTGGAAAATGGCAAAACATCTGTTTTTTATTTTTCAAGAGAATTGTAAATACCAAATTTCACATCTGTAACATCTTTGGTTTTTGAAATATAGGTTTACTGATTTAAAGTATTCAAACCCCTTTCCCCCGACCCCCCCTAACTGGATTTGTGGAAAATGGCAAAACACATGTTTGTTTGTTTTTTTGAAGATTGTAAATACCAGCTTTCACATTCGTAACATCTTCGGTTTTTGAAATATAGGTATACCGACAAAAGTATTCAACCCCCCTTTTTGCCCCCAAGAAATTTTCAGAAAATGGTAAAATACATGTTTTTATATTTTTTAAGACGAATATAAATACCAATTTTCAGGCCTTTAAAATCTTCTGTTTCTGAGATATAGGTATCCTATTTAAAATATTCAACCCCCTTTCCCCCCCCACTTTTGATATTTGTATTATATACTGTAAAGTAAGTGTTTTTTATTTTTCAAGACTAATCTAAATACCGATTTTCACGTCTGTAACATCTTCTGTTTTTGAGCTATAGGTATCCTGTTTAAAATATTCAACCCCCTTTTTCACCCCCTTAGGGGCGGAGTTTCCAAAAATCCTTCCTTAGTGGGTGCCTACCTCATAAAAACAGTGTACCTTGAAAATTTCACATTCGTAGGTTAAACGGTTTCAGCTGAGCGTTGATGAGTCAGTCAATCAGTCAGTTAGTCAGTCAGGACTTTTGCGTTTATATATATAGATAAAAATATTCACACCCCTTTCCCCCGACCCCCCCTTAACTGGATTTTTAAAAAAATGGTAAAACACATGTTTGGTTTCTTGCACGAAGATTGTAAATACCAACTTTCACACCAGTAACATCTTTGGTTTTTGAAATATAGGTATACTGATAAAAGAATTCAGCCCCCCTTTTTGCCCCCCCCCCCACTGGATTTTGGAAAATGGTAAAATGGCTGATTTATTTTTATTTCTCAAGGCAAATCTAAATACCAGTTTTCACGTCTGTAACATTTCTGTTTTTGAGATATAGGTAAAGGTTTAAAAGTATTCACCCCCCTTTTTTTCACCCCCAACTGGGATTTTTTGAAAATGGTAAAACACCTTTTTTTTAATTTTTCAAGAACATAGTAAATACCAAATTTCATGTCTGGAAAATCTTTGGTTTATATATATAAAAATAGGAAATATAGGTATACTGCTTAAAGTATTCAGACCCCATTCCCCTGACCCCCTTAATTGGATTTTTGGAAAACAGCAAAACACATATTTGTTTTTTTTCACGAACATTTTAAATACCAAATTTCACACCCGTAACATCTTCTGTTTTGAAATATAGGTATACTGATAAAAGTATTCAACCCCCCTTTTTGCCCCCCCAAGGAATTTACAGAAAATGGTAAAATACGTGTTTTTTTATTTTTCAAGATGAATCTAAATACCAAATTTCAGGCCTGTAACATCTTCTGTTTTCGAGATATAGGTATCGTGTTTAAAATATTTAAAATGTTCAACCCCCTGTTTTCACCCCCACTCGGATTTTTGAAAAACGGTAAAGTAAGTGTTTTTTTATCCTGTTTAAAATATTCAACCCCCTTTTTCATTCCCTTAGTGGCGGAGTTTCCAAAAATCCTTCCTTAGTGGGTGCCTACGTCATAAAAACAGTGCACCTTCAAAATTTCAGGTTCCTAGGTTAAATGGTTTCAGCGGGGCGTTGATGAGTCAGTCAGTCAGGACTTTCACGTTTATATATATAGATATATACACATGTCTATATATATATATACTGTATATATATATACAAACACAAGTCTGTATGCTAGGCAATAACCACAATGTACATATAGTTCTGCCCTTGTGCATAAGTCCTCAGGACATCCCAAATGTTAGGACACACTCACGGTTCTTCAAATAAAAATGAATACTTTATTTTTTACAAAACTTAAAAGCAGGGTGACTGATCGATATTTCAACCCACTAAGGGACTTTCTCAAGATCCAAAGACCTTGAATTCGCCCTAACTTACAAAGTACATATTTGGCACAAATGAAATAATATCTTCATCTACAAAATGTTTCACAAACATTAAGAAAACAGGTAAAAATCTGTCAGGAATCTGTAAAGGATGCAGATTTGTTGCTGCTGAAGCCTAAATGTGAGCAGAGGCCACTAGCAATCCATTTGTGAATACTGTCATGATGAGAAGCCCTACAAATGTCCTTAGTATAAACAGGTCTCCTTTCATGCCTTTTTAAGTTGTGCCTTACTTAATGCACCCAGACAGCTAAACCTGCAGCAGTGCAGCATCATGTGACTCACATTGGCAGAAATTAGTATCTATCTATCTATCTATCTCTCTATCTCTCTATCTATTTTTCTGTGCTTCTGGTTTTAATTTTAACAAGACGAGAGAATGAGAAAATGTGTATATATATCTACAGTATATACCCAGAACATGCTTGAAACCAAGAGAAAACTCAATGTATCCTTCCTGGTAAAATATTTATAAACAAACAAATAAATACATATATATATATATAAAAAAATCTATGTAATTTTTATTGATGTAATCTATTAAAGTATATTTGTTTTGCATAGTTATTTGAGTGCGCCCATCACTTTATATTTTTGTTCATCTTTTTATGGGCTTGGCACCACTTTTTTTCTATATATCTTGCGAGGTGGATGTACTGGACAATTGTAATATTACTATTTATATATAGGAGTACTTATTTGAGTTGCGGTGGCGCAAAAAGTGAGATAAAAATCCTCCACACTGTAATTAATAAAGTTTATTATTGCAGAAGCCACTTGCACATCACAGCAATTCAAAGCACTGCATCGCAGAGTATAAAAATATATATATTTATACATATGCCCTCTATTAAATGCTTCTGGTTTTGCTTGTGGTCATGATGATGATCTGGAATCGCAGTTTAGCCATCGTTGTTTTATATAAGGAGATCAAAACAACAGGGCCCTAATATCAGCCGCACCAAATGTACACCTGGTCAGACTGTGCAAACTTTGACATGTGGATGTCGATCTTTCTCATATTTACAGATGGCTTTATCAGGGTGTGATTAGTTTCTAGAACAAATTTGAGCAAAAGAAAACATTGCCTACAGTTTGTAAGCCACCAGACCAGCTAGTTTTCAGATTTGTCTATTTACATGGGCACTGGATGTTTTGCTAAGGCTCTCTAAAAGTGATGGTAATTGAACAGTGCCAGTATGTTAGTGGAAGCTGATGAGTTGTAAAGGTTTTATAAACAAGGAGGGTAGATCTTCCATGGCCTCTCCAGCAATGTTTGTTAATCTCACAAAGCAAGTGAGCACCTAACACAATGTAAATACTTCAGAATTCAGAACGGTCAATAGCGTTACTTTTATGGTTTGTAAAAATATAAACAACTCTCTTGCGTTATTAGTGAGTGTACAGACCGTCCAGATCGACAAGCCATCAAAAAGAAATATAAAATATATGTATATGAACCAAAAATATATCTATCAGTGCAAACATCAGAGGATGACAGACAAAAAGGAGACAGACAGATTGATAGGCTGATCATACTTGAGTTGCCATATTAGTTCAGTGCTGTAGATGCAAAATAATAGTATTGTAGTTTATGTAAATACATTGTTAGTCCAATAAAAAAAGGTATTAAAAGAAACTGCAGTACTGTTATTTAGCATTGATAGGCTGACACACATAGACAGGCAGGAGACAGGCAGACTGACAGTCTCACTGAGAGGTAGATGGATGGACAGACAGACCTGTAGATGTACCCTCCTAGATTGTGAGTTCCTACGGGAATAGGGCCCTCATCTCCTCCTTTATTGTTTGTCAAATGTTGTTCAATGTATTGTATTGTAACCCTGTCTATACTGTGCCTATTGTACAGCGCTGCGGAATATGCTGGCGCTTTATAAATAAAGAATAATAATAATAATAATGAAGAATTGTATTTACTGCCTGAATGTGGATGGTGCCTTTACTTCCACATGTATAACCCTTTCACAACCAAGTGTTTTTCCAAAAAAAAGTTGTCAGAAACCAGTGTTTTTTTGTAAAATAATTTTTAATTAATTAGACAGTAAGCAATATTAGGGCATAGTCCCTTTGTATTTCTAACTGTAATAACATATTTGGCCAGTAGATGGCGCGATCTACTGCCAAATTGAGTTAAAGCCATTACAGCTGCAGTTCGGTTTTTTCTTTTTCCCTGCAACAGCTGCTGAATGTCCAATTT
This sequence comes from Leptobrachium leishanense, assembly GCA_009667805.1. Classification (NCBI taxonomy): domain Eukaryota; kingdom Metazoa; phylum Chordata; class Amphibia; order Anura; family Megophryidae; genus Leptobrachium; species Leptobrachium leishanense. The sequence continues at coordinate 316,368,449 of CM019066.1, read as the reverse complement.
CAGGCATTCATCGGCCAAATTTACACAGTTTTAGCTCTATAGGGCATTAAATCCACAGGGCTAAAACTTTGAGGGCACCTTCTGCACTCCTGTGCCCTTTTTCATACGTTCAGCTGCTATCAGTTTTACAATCTTGTATATTTGCTTCGGTCTTTCTCAAGGGCTTTTCTTAAGAAACTTTCTTGTTTCATATATATTTATAAACATAAACATATAAAGTGTGCCTCTTTTGCCACTGCATGTTGTTATTTCAGAACTTTTTTGGGGTGCATTTTATTTAATGCTATCTACTTCCAGAAGAATAAAAATCCACTGATTCCACTTTAAAAAATGATATCTGTAACTGTGTGTTTATTCACCACAAAAGCTCTTTTAGGGGCCCTGTCTACTTCATTTTGCGTGACTATATACTACCCTGAATTATTGTAACCACTATACCATGCTGCAGAATATGTTGGTGCAATACAAATACACAAATAATAATAATACAGACGATACATTTCTCATGCATAATAGAACGGAGCAAACCCTAAAGAGTAATAATAAAAAAAATCAATATCTTCTATAGCCACTAGAGGGCTATAATAAGGCTCTTGTCAATCTGGTTCATTTAAATTGCTTTACATTTGCATTACTTTTTAAACATTATGAGGATGTAATACAATGGAAAAATAATATAAAAATAATATAACAGAGATAAGTTAGAGAATATGAGAGTAATTAAATATACATATCATGTATAGCTGTGTGCTACATGATTAGAATGTATTCCCTTTCTTATATTTATTGTGATTGCATTTATAGAATATATTTGTATAAAGATACACACACAGAACTCACTCATACAACATATATAAATATATGTGTGCCTGTGTGTATGTGTGTACTGAAGGTATTGTTGTCATTTAGAATATTGATCATTTACTATTTTCTTATTTCCTTCACAATACAATAGAGTAATGAGTTATTTGTAAACATTCGATTTTGTTTTGTGTACTAAATCAGTAGCACAATTTAAATGCTATTGTCAAAATATAAACATTACTAAATGCAGCTGAAATAGGTTTCCATCATGGAGCGTAAACATTGTAGAAGCAGTGTTCTGTTTGGTAAATATGCATTTTTACATGCATGTGTGTGAACTACAGAAAAAAAAGGCCATCAGAATGCAGGCGCTTCGGGTTATGCAGTATTGACAGCCACAGGAGATGAAATGGCTGTGACATTTTAAAGAGGAATTTGTGAACCACAAATATGAGCATGACTGACACAGCATGGCAGCACAAAAAAATCAATACAAATAACCTAAACCTTAATACTTTGATCCCTCGAAAGAGGATTGCATTATCAGAGACTATGAAGAGTGCCGTCTACACTAGATCTGACTTTTTACAGCTTTTCACGATGTCACCAGAAAACTCGTCAACAAGGAAATATAGAAAAATAAAATAACTATAAGTGCGTCCGTGAAACAGAATTTAGTTTTAATATTTTAATTCTGTTTCTCTCCATTCACAGAAATGTTTTCAGCCTGTTGGCATCATTCTTATTCCTTAAAAGTAATATAAAAAATAATAATTCATATAAAAATAGTATCTCTCTAACAAAATATATAGAGAGACAAAACAAAAGAGAATACGAGAAAAAGCTAAAAAAAATACAAAGTAATATGCTAATTAATTGCAACATTCTAAATAAAGTCAAGAATGGATTGATTTTAAAATTGGAGATGCCCTCATACCATTGTGACAAAAATACTGCAACATTATTGTTACTGTACAATCAGCACTTAGCAATGCATTACCTTATCGAGATACCCTGTGCCCTCATTATTTGCTTAAAAGAGTAAACACAAATATTTGTAAATGAGGTTTGGGAAAATGAACAACTCCCACTCAGACCTTTATATAAGTCACAGGAAAGTTGAAAGCAGCCATCATCTGTTGAGTTGTACTTGTTAATGTGTGTACTGAGTAACTCTGTTTGTTTGTAGGTCCTTAATAGAAGTGTGTCTAATGTTGACTTTTTGAATCTAATATTGTTTGAATTTTCTATCACGAGTTTAAGCCATGTAACCAGAGTGCTTTCTTCATCTCATGTTTGCCCATTCATTACCTTTTAAAAGTCTTGGAGCAGTAAACAGTTAAACTGCATTTTTCCACCATTGTTCAAGTGAATGCAATGGTAGTTTCAGAGTCTATTCAGTCTGTCTGCTGACAGTAAAGCAGGCAGTCAATATTTCTATTGTTGTGTTACAGTTTGACACGGAAATTTGTGCATACGCCATTCATTCCGATTAATGGGTAGAGAAAGTAAGCCAATTTGGCAAGGTTTCCCTTATAGCTTTGTTTAAAAACTAATAAATAATACAGAAAAAAATTAAATATATAAAAGGGGTAGGGTATAAATATATGAGGAAAAATATGGATACACATTTAAAGATCGGACTTAAGGTCCAATCTTTAAGTGGAATGAATGCAAATTCTACCATTGTAAAAATGAAATTTAACGATGCATTTGCTAAGGGTTAAAAAGGTTGGGCCAGGCTATAAATAAAAATCTTTGCAGTACCGAAGCTGATCCAGTTTAATTAATTTTAGGCATTTGGCTTTTTTTTGTGCTTCAAAAATAAGCCTTTCTTTCCAAATATAATGAATTTTGTTCTGGCTATTTTACATGTAGGGCTAGAAGGGGTAGAAGATTCAAAAAGCACCAAATTGGCCCCATAATTGCACCAAACAATGAATTTTCTCGTACGCCGTACGGTGCAATTTTGTGGCCGTTCGACTAATCAAAAACCTGACAATTCACCAAATATTAGCGAAATATTGTGAGTTTCAGCAGCAGTGAAATCCCCATAAGTAAGGTTAATCTATTCAGGGAACACCGAACAGCACCGAAATGTCAGTAAAATGCTCGGAATTTAGGTGGTTTCATTTGACAGGTTTAAGCAGGCGAATCCCATAGGTTTCAATGTAAAATAAAATCCCAGATTTTACTAATAAATATTCAACCATTTATTCTTTTCATTTGCAGCAAAAAGTCTCTTTATTTATTTTTTAGGATTTTTTTATGCCTTTTTCAGAATTTTTTTGGGGGAAATTTGTTTCAGATTTTTCTTTAAATATTTTTTTTTTCCTGTAACAGAGCATTTTATTATTATTCGTATTACCTTATATATTATTCGCAGGGATTTTCATGTAGTACTTTTTTGGAAAACGCGTTTTAAAAGTTGTGTTTTTTTGTTTTTTTTACACCATTCGGCAGCTTGTCAGCTTTTTCTGGTGGCTGATCGGCGGTCTGTTCGGCAAGTCGTCAGCTTTTTTTGGATTGTTTCGGCGGTTTTGCGATGGTTTTATGGATCGATGCGCCAGTTTTTAAAAGAATTCGGCGGGTCGATTCACCACATGTAAGGTACCCTGCAGTGAATGCTGAATTCACCACAGGGACATTGAATCGAAGTCGCCGAAGTGCGGCGAACAAGAGAGCACCTAAATGTCACCGACATGTGAATAACCCTGACAGTGACTTTTTTTTTTTACAGAATAACATAAAATTTAAATCTTTGTCAATAAATATGCGATGACAAGTCAAGTCTCTTCTTAAAACATAAATAAAGGTAAATATGTTGGATCAAACAATAAGTTACCTGAGTCGTTCCTTCCCATCTACACAAAAATGGTTATCCTATATCTTAAATCCACTGTACTATATACATATTTTAGGTGGTATACAAATATCATTTTCAAGGTAAATTTTTACATATATATTGGTTGTATTTACTATATACAGAATTAATTGCCATATGGTATAGATTCAGTGGCTCCAAAATATAATCAATATTACCGATCGACTTAGTTGGAAAAAAAAATAACAGAAAGTTAAAAGATTATTCATATAAGTAATAAATGAACATGCGAGTGAAAAGAAATAAAGTATACATGTGCTTAAAGGGTAAACTTTAATTGTGTAGCCCACTATGGGCTCTTGTGTAATCCCCTCTGTTATTTTATAACGTTCAATTACAGCTTGTCTGGTTTAATTGCGTATTGACTGTTCATACCCAGATCATCCTATGCTTTAAATGCAGCTCAAAGTTTTTTGTTTATTTTACCTGATCTTGGATAGCAAGTAACATTCCGCGGTATTGTATTCCGCAGCCCAGTTCTCATGGGATCTCTTACAGTTGCCTAGTTACAATGTGTATGCCAATGACATTAAATACATTACGCATAATTGAGCAGTAGTTTTAGAAAGTACAAATTATTTGGCAATAGAGGGATTATTTCAGAATGCATTGAACCTGAATAAATTGATTATTGTATATTGATGAAACTGGGATTAATTGCATGTATGCAGGAAAATAAGATCGCTGAATCCCCAAGTCTCATTAAAGTATAGAATGTGAGCATAATTTGAAACTGTGATAAAAATACCCAAAATTATAAAGCAAATAGGACAATGTTTGGTACGGCTGCTCAGGTTCTCTGCTATGGACTTTCTTGATAATTATTTTAGGTATGAACAAAAGACTGATGAATATGAGTTTTATATTGCCTCCTTGGCTTCGTTTGGAAAATTATTATTATTATTCTTTATTTATAAAGCGCCAGCATATTCCTCAGCGCCGTACAATAGGCACAGTATAGACAGGGTTACAATAGATTGAATAATATTTGACAAACAGTACAAGAGGAGATGAGGGCCCTATTCCCATAGGAACGCACAATCAAAGTGAAATTAGTAGAGGATAATAGTGGTATCCATGAGTTTTTGTTGCAAACGACTCTAATGCGGGTTCAAAGGTTTTCCTTCAATGTACAACTTTTGGTTAGTACTAACCACTGCATACCAGGAGCATCCCACAAGAATTAGTTTTGGAGATGCTCTGTCTCAGTTATCTAGCCATAAGTATTTGACCCTTGTCAAAGTCACTCCGATCTTTTTGCTTGTCCAGTTTTCCTGCTCACAACACTTGAAAAGAAAGAAGTAACTGTTCACTATTATACTAATTATAGCAATCTATTTGATTTAGTTAAATTGATGAACAAATATTGAAAATGAATTATCGATATGAGTTTACAACATTGTGGACCACGTAGAACTGCTACTATCATGATTTTTTTATATTGCAATTCTTCTATACTTATTTTAACGTTTCATTGAATTAAATCTCTTCTTCAGGTCAGAGAACAATGTCATCTACTCATTGTTCTCCGACCTAAATAGGAGAAGCAGGTTTTCAAAAGGTAGCAAAAGCCTTTTATCTTGATCCAAATATAGCCAAGTAGTAGTAATTTTCTTATTATTTTCATTGGAATTAGCAGGATATTACTCCAGTCATGGTTCAAGCCAGTTAAACATTCAAACACCAGCTTCTTCCTACTTGATGCTGTTAATTATATTAAAATAACTGCGTGCAAAATGAAATTAAGCACATCCATTTAAAAATAAACTGTACTAGCTGTAATATTTAAAGTTAAAGCAAAAGATTTTGTATAAGATATAAGGTTTGGTAAGGGGGATGGGGCTTCTGATAAAATAAAGCAAAGATAACTAGCTACCAGTGGTGCTCAGTGCCTCCGCTCTGTGCACAAGGGGAAGCGCAGGTGTCTGATCTTATGTCTCCAGTCTTAACCCCTTCTTAACCCCTTTGCTGCAGAGGATGCGCTCAGCGCGTCCAGCCACGTGGGGACTTACAGTAGCTGCGGAGGATGCACAGCCTGCCCTTCCAAGTGATGGCTGCCTTTAACCCCTTGGGGGCTGGATCACGTTTTGGCGCCTACGGGTGCCGGATCGCGGTCCCCTCCCGGAGCTTCTGGGATCTCACCCTGCCTACTGGCATCATTGTGCATGGACGCAATGACATCAGTTTGAGAGTTAACCCCTAGCTGCCACCTATGGTGGAGATACGGGGTCCAAAATGCCCCTATCTCCCGATCCGTGGCAGCTAGGGGTTAATGTTTGATATCATTGGAACGGCCAGAGCATTGCCTTTCTAATGATACCAAACATAACCATGTTAAAAGTAAAGAAAAAAAATAAAACTATAAATAAAAATGTTTAAAAAAGGTTTGTTTTGGTTTTGATAATGCAGCAATATTGTTCCCATTTCAATTATAACGTGAACAATGATGCTGCACTAACGATTTTATCTATGGGGGTTTGCTAAAAATCCACCCAAATAAATTTAACGAGTCCCCATTTCTATTTTTTTTTAACAAGCGCACCCCATATAAAATATAACCGCAAAGGCTCAGATGATAAAATGTGAAAAAAAAACACTTTACACGCTGTAGATTATAAAAAAATCGAATTTTATTGAATTTTTTGTTATAATATTCAGGCAAGACATGACGTATACATATAATAATGATATATTACGAATCTGCAGAGTCTGCCGGAAAGAACGATATATAATTTGTCTGGGTCACATAAAAAAATGTGACTTCAAATCGCATTTAAACATGATGAGCGAAACCGGTAAAAATGAGCTCAGCACATAGGGGTGAAATGGCTCAGCAGGGAAAGGGTTAATATGGAACTGTGCATCTGTCAGGCCAGCACCCTAATCAGCTGTCTAATTCACCTAGTGTCACAAAGAAGCCCCGCAACACCACATCTGCCCACAACACCACATCTGCCGAGTCAATGAGGGTGTTGAAATCCTCACAATACAACTGGAGAAGGAGCTGCTACCTGGCAGGAAAGATGCATATAATATATTTCTAGGGTAAAAGAAACCCCACTAGGAATGTGACGTTTTGGCCTTGCTGGCCTTAATCATACCTGCTACTTCTCCAGTTAATCCACCTAGTGGTCACACCGGAGTTGATTTTCTACATTAGAACAAGAGAGAAATTTTTTGAGGAATGCAAAACTTTTTAATGCCAACAAGGCATCATTATATATATCCTGTCTGTGGGTCCCCTGGATGATATATATTATTATTTATTTATATAGCGTCTCAAATTCCGCAGTGCAGCAGTAAAGGGAGCCCAACCAGGATGGCTCTAGGCTGGATACACTCGTCGCGTTTCATCTTACAAAAAAAAGCGACTTTCTCAAGATCTGTGAGCTCCATTAATCTGCATCTTCATTCAAGGGTGGTATTTATCACCATTTTTTGTCAATTTTGCCCATACTTGCTCATTTTCGTTTTTTACTATAACTTGAAAATGTTTTGGTAAAAACGGGAAAAAAATGAAATTGTGCCTGTGTCCAAATATATATAGACCTAAATGTGTATATATATATATATATATATATATATATATATATATATAACTAAGCAAGGTGAGGTCTCCTATGTAAGAACACTTCTATTTTAGGAAACTGAGGGCATTGTGATAAAGGTATGTCACCAGGAATCAATACCTGTTTCAAGGCTGCCACATGGAAATTGATTAAAATATCTTCAGGGTTTCTGATGACAAGGAATCCTTTCATTCTTCTTATATTTTTGTAAAGCTCTTTATTTTAATGGATTGTGAGTTCTGATTTCACATTTTGTTATTCCATGCAAGTATTTTATTTATTTGTTCATTTGAAATCCAACAGCTGGACACAAACTGACTATACATATGTTCTGTATTTTTGTGTTTTTTTAAGAAAGTGAATGAAAAAGAATTTTCCCCAAAGTAAATTATTTACATCGACATTGATTAGAAATGTTGACTAAAATAGACACAGACAAAGTAACTTGGTCTCTTTGTTAATCATAAACCAGTTAAACAGCGACTGTTAGCTCTCTGCAAACTGGATAATATAACTTTATTTTGTAAGACTCGACAGAACGCAAAATTCAGAAGATAAAGAGGCATCAAACAGTTAAAAGTAACATGTAATGAATTTATTATACTGTTATTATGGATGTAGATATAGATAAACGGAGAATAGACAGCTATAATAACCAATTAAAACATACACAGGGTTATTCAGAGAGAGGTGAAAAACAGGAGAATGACTGGAGAAGTGAAAATTCGAGGTCAAAATAGCTGATTTGGAAGGGAGATGAATTGGGGAATTTTCTGGTTTGGCTATTTTGACCTAGAATTTTCCATTCTCCAGTAATTCTCCTGCTTTTCACTGTTCTCTGAATAACCCTGACAGGGTTATTCAGAGAAAGGTGAAAACAAGGAGAATGGCTGGAGATGTGAAAATTCTAGCAGGGTTATTCAAAGAGCTCCGAATTGGGGATGAAAGGTAACCGAACGCTGAAATTCAGCATTCTGTGATCAGCTCCTGCTCAGGTTTCTCCGGCGTCTTCAGCGGGTTAATCCAGATGTTTTTGCGGGTTTCGGTGTGCGTTCGCCCTCATTTTACGGTGAGTTTTCAGCGGGTTTGCGGCGACTTTTCCCTGCATTACGGCGGCCCTGTGGTGCTTGCTGAATACACCGCAGGGTGGCCAAAATGGGATCGCCAAATCGTACTGAATTGAAGAGAACGAAAAGTCACCAAACGTGCGGTGGCTTTTCGATTCTCTTTGAATAACCCTGTGGGTAGGGATGAGCCGAACACCCCCGTGTTCGGTTCGCATTCGAACTCGAACAATTTCAAAAGTTCGAGTTCGAATGCGAACACGAACCGAACTCAATGCAAGTCAATGGGACTCAAAAGTTCTGTTTTTAGAGTGCCCTGCAAGAGGGCATATATGCAAGATAAAAGGTGTATGGGGTCCGGTAGTGCCCTGGGGGACAGGAAACAAGGACAAAAAGTAAAAAAAAACATTTTTAAAGGGACAGTGAGTTTTCCATGAAATAAGGGTTAAAAATAAAAATGAAAAATTCCTTCAAATATCGTGCCCAGGAGGTCCCCATAACCTGCCCGTGAAGTGGCGGATTTGTAGGATGTATAGAAACATTTAAAAATGAAAAAATGACGTTTCAAATGACGGTAAACGGTTTTCCTTTAATCTATTCATAGACAACTGCTTGGGGCGGCAGTCTGTATTAAAAGAGGAGACCTTTTAGGACACGCAGTACAAGTTTAGTGATTTTTTGGCTAAATTATGGTGAAACTTATGCAGGCTTTGGATGAAAGTAACAATAGGTGCTTTAAAATTGGGCCTTTAGTGTCGGCAACAGTGCCGTCACACCGTAACCCCTCTGTGGTATTGTGGAAGTGTGCAGGGTTGGACCCTGCCGTCCAAAAAATTAAAATGATATAAATCTTGTACAGACGTCAGTGCACCCAAATATTTTGCCTTTGGTGGCAACAAGTGCCTTCACACCGTAACCCCTTTGTGGTATTGTGGAAGAGTTCAGTAGTGGAGGTTTTGTGAATGCAGAAGACATCTCCGATCTATTCCGTTAAGTCAGCATCAGGGGATTGATAGCTGCTGATCCAGGACTGATTCATTTTTATAAATGTCAGCCGGTCTACAGAGTCGGTGGACAGACGCACTCTTTTGTCTGTGACAAAACCTCCAGTGGCACTGAACATCCTTTCAGAAAGCACACTGAATGAAGGGCAACCTAGTAGCTGCATAGCATATTGGCTAAGTTCTGGCCAGTGATCCAATCTCAACACCCAGTAAGCCAGTGGATCATCTGCTGGAAAGGTATCCAGGTCTGCCCTTGCCCCTAGGTAGTCCTTCACCATACGGTGAAGATGCTGGCAATGGGTGCCTACATTTGACGTCCCTGGGCGTCGTGGACTAAAAAAAATTTAAAAAGGCATCAGTCAAGCCCCGGCCTTCACCACTATTCCTCTGATCATCCGCAGCCTCAGAAGCACCTGTTGTCATCACTTGGTAACCTACCAGTGCCTGGAAAGGTGTTACACAAGTGTCGCTTTAGAGCGTCCTCAAGTTTTTTCATCCTGTGCTCCCTCTGTGCGGGCAGGATGAGCTCTGCAACTTTACCCTTGTATCGTGGATCAAGAAGGGTTGCCAACCAGTAATGATCCCTATCCTTGATAGCACGAATCCTGGGGTCCTTTACCAGGCTTTGCAGGATAAGGGAGCCCATGCAGCGTAGGTTGGAGGTGGCATTAGCTTCCTAGTCTTCCTGGTCAATGAGGATGACTCCATTGTGCACTTCCTCCTCCCAGCCACGTACTAGTCCTTGTGTTTCTGGGCAAACAAAATCCTCCCTTGAGGAATCTCTACCTTCAATGCCCCACTACTTAAATATTCCTCCTCCTCATCCTACACCTGTCTGATGTGAGGAGGATCCGCTGGAATGCTGTCTGCGGAAAGGCTGGGGCATAGAGAGCTAGGGAAGGCCTCCTCTTCCTCCCGTTGCTCTGCCTCTAGAGCCACATCTATAATTCCCTGCAGAGTGTGCTCCAGCAGGAACACTAAAGGAATTGTGTCACTGATGCATGCACTGTCCCTGCTCACCATCCTCGTTGCCTCCTCAAATGGTGACAGTACAGTGCATGCATCCTTGATCATCAGCCACTGCGGGGGGGATAAAAACCAAGTTGACCTGAACCTGTCCTTGTGCCATACTCACACAGGTACTCGTTGATGGCCCTCTGCTGCTTGTGCAGATGCTGCAGCATTGCTATTGTCGAGTTCCACATGGTGGGCATGTCACAGATCAGACGGTTTGTGGGAAGGTGGAATTCTCTTTGAATTTCTGCCAGGCGAACACTTGCTGGGAATGACCGTCTGAAGTGGCTGCAGACTTTTCTGGCCTGGCTGAGAAGCTCTGCCAGCCCTGGGTACCTGGTTAGGAAACATTGTACCACCAGATTTCGGCGTGGATTTAGGCATGGTACATGCATCAACTTACCCAGGCGTAGGGTGGAGAGAAGGTTGCTGCCATTATCACAGACAACCATTCCCAGCTCGAGCTGGCGTGGTGTTAACCATCTCTGCACCTGCCCCTGCAGAGCTGACAGAATTTCTGGCCCGGTGTGGCTCCTGTCCCCTAAACAAACCAGCTCAAGCACAGTATGGCATCTTTTTGCTTGAGCCATTGCGTAGCCCCTGTCACGCGTCGATTTAACTGCCACTTTGCCAGAGACAGAGAAGGAGGAGGAGGAGGAGGAGGAAGAGGGAGAGATGGTGGTGGAGCAGACAGACCTCCTTTCTGGAGGCGTGGTGGATGAGCAAGCTCCAGCACAGAGCCCCGTCTTGGATCCCTCCCAGCTGCAATCAGAGTTACCCAGTGTGCCATGAAGGAAATGTAATGGCCCTGTCCATGCTTGCTGGACCACGTGTCTAAAGTCACATGCACCTTGCTGCTGACTGCCGTACCCAATGACTCCATAACATTGTCTTCCACGTGCTGGTATAGTGCTGGAAAGTAATGGCGTTTTGGAATCTGCCACTGTGGTACAGCACATTCAGCAAATTCACGGAAGGAAGCAGAGTCCACCAGCTGGAAAGGCAGCAGCTGTAATGCGAGTAATTTTGCTAAGCTGGCATTTAGACGCTGTGCTTGGGGATGGTTGGGACTATATTCTTTCTTACCCTGCAGCAGCTAGGGCAACGTAATCTGACTGCGTAAATCTTCAGCTGATGGGATGCTGTCACATTGTGAGGAAGGACCTGGTACATCCATTACTGTAGCATCATCCCTGTCAGTGGAGGTTGGAGTCATGACATGGCAGGACATATAGTGGGGGTAGAGACAGGTGAGGAGGACCTACGCAAAGTTTTGCGCCAATGGGATGCGTGGCAGGTGGTCATATGTCGCCTCAAGCACGTGGTACCCAAGCGTCCAGTGTCTTTCCCACGCTTGAGCCTCATCTGACACAGATTACAAATAGCAACGTGCGGGCTGCTGCACATTTCTTGAAGAACTCCCAGACAGCAGAGTTCCTGGATGTGTGCTGCGAGACAACAGCGCTCTGCACCTGAGCAGCTCTGACATCTGATGCCTTGGACTGGCTAGTGCTACGGTTGGTCATAGAGGACGTTGTGCCTCGTGTTTGTTGTGCCTCCTCCTCACTTGACTCCTCTGTTCCCACCCAGGTGGAGTCAGTGACCTCATCATCATTGTCATCACCCCCTATCTCCTCGTCACTGGAGCCAACTTGGCAGTATGCTGCAGCTGCTGGGGCAACATGAGTGCCAGTTATTTGTGAGTCATCACTGGCACCCCCTTCCTCTAGGTTGATTATACTCCCTTCCTCAACCTCAGAGATTGAATCAGAGCACTGTAGTTGCTGCGCATTCTCAAGCAGCATGTCACTGTCATTGTAGTCAAACAATTCAGCTGACTCTTCCGTGTGTGATAGTGAGACTATGGTAGGAGTAGCTGTGGACATGGAGGCGGAATTAGATGCTTTGGCAGCTGAGGTGGACTGTAAAGCACCACAAGCCTGGCTGGCAGAGAACTGGGAGGATGAGGATGGCCTGGTTAGCCAATCCACCAAATCCTCTGTATGTTGCTGCTGCTTAAGACGGCCAGCACCAGTTAGAAAGGACAAGTGTGCCCCTGCAGAGGATGCACCACGTCCACGACGACCAGAGGCACAGCCTCCCGACACAGAGGCTGCTTGCCCTCTTATCTGTGCCTTGGAGCATCTGCCTGTCCTTTTTGGTTTTTCTGACATGGTGAGTGATATATAGATTAACCCTTTCGCTGCTGAGGCTTTTCCCGCCTCTGTGCTGAGGTCATTTTTACCGGTTTTGCTCATCATGTTTAAACGCGTTTTGAAGGCTTATTTTAGTATATGACCCAGACATATTATATATCGTTCTTTCCGTCAGACTCGGCAGATTAATAATATGTCATTATTATATGTATACGTCATGACCTGTCTGTATATTATAACAAAAAATGCAATAAAATATGAATTTTCAATAATTTACAGCGTGTAAAGTGTTTTTTTTCCACATTTTAACATGCGAGCAATTGCGGTTATATTTTGTATGGGGTGCGCTTGTTAAAAAAATTAGAGATGGGGTCTCGTTACATTTTTTTTTGGGGAAAATTACACGATTTTTAACAAACGTACCGCATACAAAAATCGTTAGTGCAACATCATTGTTCACATTATAATTGAAATGGGAACAATATTGCTGCATTAACAAACCAAAAAAAAGTGTTTATTTTTTTTTTATAATTTTTTTTAAATATTTTTTTATTTTTATTTTATTTATTTATTTATTTTTACAAACTTTTTTCACATTCGAGTTTGGTATCGTTGGAACGGCCATGCTCTGGCCGATCCAACAATACCAAACGTTAACCCCTAGCTGCCACGGATCGGGAGATAGGGAGTTCATTGGAACTCCCTATCTCCACCGTTGGTGGCAGCTAGGGGTTAACTCCAGGACTGGCGTCATCGTGCTATGCACGATGACGCCAGTCCTCAGGGGGAGTTCCCGGAGGCTTGGCCGACATCCAAGATGTCGGCCAGCTCCGGGAAAGGATCACGAACCGGCGCTTTTCAGCGCCGATTCGTGATCCAGCTCCCCAGGGGTTAATGCCAGGTACCATTTGGAAGGGCAGGCTGTGCCCTTCCAAATGGTGCCTGGGTTAATCCCCGCAACGCCGCTGATCGGGAGGGAGAGAGGTCCGAAGGACCTCCCCCCTCCCTTTCAGGCGCCTCCTCCGCACATGCGGGGGGGCGCCTGAATTAGGTGTCATCGCGCTGCCGTGATGACACCTAATTTCACCGGCGGCGGTTCCGGATGCTGGGCTGACATCGAGGATGTCAGCCCACACCGGGGGGCCAGCGATCGGCCGGAACCCGGCCGAACGCTGACCCCAAAGGGAGGACGCGTCAGCACAGCAGGAGCCATGCGGAGGACGCGCTCAGCGCGTCCTCCGCATCGAAGTGGTTAAAGATATACAGAACTCTGATTCAACTCTGTTTTAAAAATTGGAGATATGCTGCAGAACTCTGGTTCAACTCTGGTATAAAGATTAAAGATTTCCTGAACTCTGGTATAACTCAGTGAGACACCCTGATAGCTGGCAGCCAGTGACAAGATACAGATTACAATTCCCAGAAACCTCCTATAAATCAGTGAGACCCCCTGATGGGTGGCAGTGACAAGACACAAATTACAATTCCCAGAAACCACCTACAAGTCAGTGAGATCCTCTGATAGGACCCCCTGATAGCTGGCAACAGTGACAAGACACAGATTACAATTAGCAGAAATCTGATAGAAGTATGTGGGGCCCCCTGATAGCTGGCAGTGAGAAGACACAGATTAAAATTCCCAGAAACCACATATAAATCAGTGAGACCCCCTGATGGGTGGCAGTGAGAACACAGATTAGAACAATTCCCAGATATTTTGTAGAAATGAAACCCCCAAAATTGCTGGTGGCAGTGAGAACACAAAGATTAGAACAATTCCCAGATATTTGTAGAAATGAGACCCCCACAATAGTTGCTGGCAGTGAGAACACAAAGATTACAACAATTCCCAGATATTTCGTAGAAATGAAGCCCCCAAAATAGTTGGTGGCAGTGAGAACACAAATATTAGAACAATTCCCAGATATTTTGTAGAAATGAGACCCCCCCAATAGCTGCTGGCAGACTGGCAGAGAGAACACACACTAACACAACATTCTCCTCTCAAAAAACACGTGCTGAAGGCTGTGAGAAGCCTTATATAGTGTGCTGCGGGACTTAGCTCTGTGAGCCCATGATTTGGCAAGATTTGCCCAATCGGGACTCTGAGCCGTGATTGGCATAGTCTTGAACCTGTCTTGCACCACCTGACCTGTGGTCAGGTGCAAGGCTGTAGCTAATTACAAGCTTCAGGCCAGTGGAAACTTGCATTGTGGTCCATTGTGGTGCATTGTGGGTGAAAATGCAGCGAACACGCGGAAATGTTCGTAGTTTGCAAACATGCGAACAGGCGATGTTCGAATAAAACTCCGAACCGATCGAACCGAACAGCTCATCCCTACCTGTGGGTCAAAATAGCCAAACTAGAAAAATTCTCCCATTTAGCTCACTTTCCAAATCGGCTATTCTGACCTAGAATTTTCACTTCTCCAGTCATTCTCCTGGTTTTCACCGCTCTCTGAATAACCCTGATAGATTTAAATGAAATCTGAGCTTTAATGTGGATAAGTCCAAGATAATGCACCTGTGACGTAAAAACCCAAGGGCTGAATATAGAATATTTGATACAGTCCTAGCCTCAACATCCGAGGAAAGGGATTTAGGGGTTATTATTTCAGAGGATCTAAGGGTAAGTAGTTAATGTAATAGAGCAGCAGGAAATGCTAGCAGAATGCTTGGTTGTGTAGGGAGAGGTATTAGCAGTAGGAAAAGGGAAGTGCTCATGCCACTGTACAGAGCACTGGTGAGACCTCACTTGGAGTACTGTGTGCAGTACTGGAGACCGTATCTCCAGAAGGATATAGACATGTTAGAGAGAGTTCAGAGAAGGGCTACTAAAATGGTGAACGGCTTGAAGGAGAAAAGTTACCAGGAAAGGCTTAATGATCTTAACATGTACAGCTTGGAAAAAAGACGAGACAGAGGAGATATGATAGAAACATTTAAATACGTAAAGGGAATCCACAAGGTAGAGGAAGGGAGTATATTTAAAAGGAAACAAAGTAGCAAAACAAGAGGACATAGTCTTAGATTAGAGGGGCAAAGGTTTAAAAGTAACATCAGGAAGCATTATTTTACTGAGAGGGTGGTGGATACATGGAACAGCCTTCCAGTTGAAGTGGTAGAGGCCAAAACAGTAATTGAATTTAAGCAAGCATGGGATAGGCATAAGGCTATCCTAAACAAAAGATAAATCCAGGTAAAGTATCCATGTAATTGGGCAGACTAGATGGGCCGAAAAGGTTCTTATCTGCCGACATTTTTCTATGTTTCTATGTTCCTATTCCCAAAAAGGAATTTGAATACAGGTTCCTATTAAAGGGATATTTGAGCAATATTTAAACTTTATAGAAAACATTTAAGCATGAAAGAAGAAGCCATTTCCTACTTTCCCTGCATTCTGTTTTATACTAATTAACCTTTTCACTACCAGGAACTTTTTGTTGGAGGAAAAAAAATAGTACTACAACATTTATTTTAAAATGGGATGAAGGGGACCTCACCATCCTTCTCCTGATGATCCCCCTCCCCCTTTTTTCCTCTTTCTCTTACCGGTTCCTTCTCTTTCCCTTCCCCCCTCCCTCATTTACCCTCACCTCCCCCTCTTACCTCTTTTCTCCCTTTCCTCTCTCTCTCTCTCTTACCCATATTTTTACATGTTGTGTCGGGTTCCATTATCACATGGACTGGGAATTTTTTCTTGACTTTTTATTTAACTCTCTCCTTCATATGTACACCCTGACCTCAGGCTCCCCGAGTTGGAACGCTTCTGACCCACTCATCCGCATTTTTTCCCTTTTCCACTGCTCACTTCCCACTTTTACTGTATGTTATTTTGTTATATTGTGAAAACTGAAACTGTGAATAAAAAAAATTAAAAATAAAAAAAAATTCAAATGGGATGATTAGTTATCATTTAATTGTGAGGTAGAGGAGGAATTTTGCACAAAAAATATTATTCCAAGATAGTTAAAAGTTTGAAATAATGTAAATTTCATTTTTTTTTTTCATGTATTTGTATATCTTTTTCAGAACTTTTGCTTAGATGAAGGGTTATAAACTGTAGATGGTGTTGCTTATCTTGCAGAATTTCAATTGGGTCTGTGTTATTAGCATACAGGCAGAATGTGTAGTGTCGAATACTTTAAGGCTAGGGTCAGACGAACGCATTTTTCGCGTCGACCGTGGAAAAGTGCGGTCGAACGAACGGACATATTTTTTCACGGAATACGCGGTAGCGGTCATACGATGCGCCTTTTCGTCCGTGATTTTGTACGGATCATCAATAAAACACTTTTTGTGTCTGGACGTTATGTTGGCCGGACATTAGCAGCGTCTGATGTCTCCCAATCACACACACACGCCGCTATGCGGCCGCAGCGCACTCTGTACGTCAGTAGTAGCGGTTTGACGTTCTCGAAAAAATGCGTTCGTTTGCCACTTGCGTTGCGCGGACGAACTTTCGTGCGGCCGTACTTCGTGTGTTCCCCGGCATTGGACGTCATTTGCTGCTAGCACGGCCGTGATTTTGTGCGGCTAAACGCACGTTAAAGCTGCGTTCGTCTGACCCTAGCCTAAATGTGATAAAATTGTGAGCTCATCTATAGATTGTAAGCACATCCGAGCAGGGCCCTCTTCACCTATTGTCTCCTTCCTATGTTTATTTATTTGTGTCTTGTTCCCTTTGGTTATTGTAAAGAGCTGCAGAAAATGTTAAAGCTATATAAAAGATGGTAGTAATAATAATAATAATAAAGAGAATAAATAAGGTCAGATCTCCTGCTTATGGGGATTTATAGTGATCATAATGAGATTAATAGCAATGCAGCTTCCAGAAAATTCCAATAAAATATAAAAATAATATCTGTATATGTCATAATGCCTGTGTATGGGAATTAAAGTAACACCTTCTAAATGTACTGTACAGGGATTCTCAGCAATTATAACAATCTTAATCCTATCCCTGTGTAGTAGTGAGTAGTGATGAGCCGAACACCCCCGTGTTTGGTTTGCATTCGAACTCGAACAATTTCAAAAGTTCGAGTTCGAGCTCGAACCGAACTCAATGCAAGTCAATGGGACTCGAAAGTTTGATTTCTAGAGTGCCCTCCAAGACGGCATATATGCAAGATATTTGCCATAAAAGATGTATGGGGGTCCGGGTAGTGCCCTGGGGGACAGGAAACAAGGACAAAAAGTTTTAAAAAAAACGTTTTTAAAGGAACAGTGAGTTTTCCATGAAATAAGGTTTAAGAATAAAAACGAAAAATTCCTTCAAATATCGTGTCTAGGAGGTCCCTATAACCTGCCCGTGAAGTGGCGGATTTGTAGGATGTATAGAAAAATTTAAAAACAAAAAATGACATTTCAAATGTCGGTAAATGGTTTTCCTTTAATCTATTCATAAATAACTGCTTGGGGCGGCAGCCTGTATGAAAAGAGGAGACATTTTAGGACACGCAGAACAAGTTTAGTGATTTTTGGCTAAATTATGGTGAAATTTATGCAGGCTTTGGATGAAAATAACAATATGTGCTTTAAAATTGGGCCTTTAGTCTTGGCAACTGTGCCGTCACACCGTAACCCCTCTGTGGTATTGTGGAAGAGTGCAGTGGTGGACCCTGCGGTCCAATATTAAAATGATATGAATCTGGTATAGGCGTCAGTGGCAGTGCACCCAAATATTTTGCGTTTGGTGGCAGCAAGTGCCTTCACACCGTAACCCCTCCGAGGTATTGTGGAAGAGTGCAGTGGTGGAGGTTTTGGTAATGCAGAAGATCATTACGATCCGGCATTGAGGACAGGTGTTCTCCCCTGCGTTCCATGCTATATAAGAAGGGACTGGGAGGAGGACGGTAATTCCTCTCTCTTTTTTCTTTTTTTGCCGCTTTGCCACTGAAGAAGCGCCCCTAGTGGCACGAAACGCGTATGGCTCTGACCCTCAGATTTATTTGATTTTATTTCTTTCTAATAACTTGGTACTTTATTTGGTATATCCAACTGTCTTTGGAAAAATAAAAAACTATTTTTATTCACTTTAGCAAATTCTCTTGAGATTTATATTCTCTTCCCTCATTGAGGCGTCTAAGGTGATCTCCACCGCCTATGAAGATCTGAACAATCTGGAGCTCAAGGGCAAGCAGGTTGGCCTGTAACAACCTAGGAGGTGACCATATGAGGGCTGGAAGTTCTCGAAAAATGTGAGTTCCCACTCTGCTACCTCTATACATATATATTTTATTGTGGACATGCAATATTGCACTATGCACTGTGTCTCTTGTATTTGAGGTATTTACGGCACAAGTTGGACGCACACCTCTTGATGTAAGAAAGAATATCTATTTACAGAGATTCTATTTTCCAAAGCAGAACATTCTCTATATACTCATCAATGTATGTACCATTGACTGTTTGTGCTCTGTAAGCGTTATTGGCACTTTCCAACAGTTATCCCTTTACTGTATCTCTGTGCATTCTAGTTCCATCTTTCATGCCCATTCCCATCTAGAGTGTGAAGAAGTGCTGCCCATACTTACTTTTAATTTATGGTCATTTTTTGGATATTGGGAAGATATCTTAGTTCGGCATTTATAGCGACCTTCAGTTTATCTCTTTCCCTATTTTGTAAGCACACTACCTTCATTTTATTTGTATTATAAGAATATAGATATATATCTTACCTGCCCTTACCTTCCCCTATAAATTTGCTAAAAATAAACACACAAAAAAAACAATCCACTGCCTGAGACCCCGCGCAGCCCACATGCCACCCCCTCTACCTGGCTGAATGTGTCTAATATATATAATTAAATACATTCAGCCAGGTAGAGAAAGAAAAAAAAGGTTTATTTTATGTTCCCGGGGACATTTAAAAATGACCTCGGATTTTATTTTTTTTATAAATGTGTCGCCTTACCTTAGCCTGGTGGTCAGTGGGGGCTCCCTGGATCCTGGTTGTGGGGGGTCTGCCGTAGCCGCAGGTGCAGTGGCTCCCTCCCTGCGCTGCCTGTCTCTGCCACATGCACCCGGGCGGCTAGCCTGCACAGTCGCAGCTCTGTCATCCGGCGGCCGCATGCTCCTCAAGGGGATCCTTGGGAGGCCCCGGCAGGCTGCCCTCTACAGTGCCTGATTAGAGGGCCATGTCTGCCTGATGTTTTAGTAACAAGAATGTTTTATCCCATAGGCTTTAATGTTAAAAATATTCCCGTTTTAACTCAATGTCTAATAAACCGTTGCCTTTTTGGCAGTGAAAGAGTTAAAAAGGTGCCTTATAATCAATTTCTATTTAGTACCTTCAGAACAGGTCTTCAGTTCAGATGACAAACCTTTACTGAAATGCCTTCAGTTCAAAATATTAAAATGTTTCCATAACTGCTAGCAAACAACTTTCAAGTTTCCCTATCACAGTACAAACAGATTGCACACAGTCACATTCTACTAGATATTAAATAAAGGCAGTCTTTTCTTAGTGCCAAAGAAAGACAATGGTTCTACAGCTTACACAGTTTGTCACGCGGGGTGCTTACTTGGGCCTTCGTAGAGACTTGAATCAAGGAGGGATGTAGCCCTTGAGGCAGGTTAGGTGCTGGTTTAAATAACACAGAAAAACAATACAGATTCTGGACAAGGAATGAGCAAGACTTGAAACACAAGGGACAAGAGGGCATGGAAGAAAACTAAAGGAATCCCTACACTGGGGACGGTCCTTGAACTGGCCTCTGACTAATGAAAAACCTTACAAAGAATAACAGAGCCAGGGGAGCAGGAAGGGTGAGGGTTAAACAAAACAGACAGGAATCCTAAACTGGAGAGGTTCTTAATGCTGGCCTCTAAGCAAACTTAACTCAGACAAACCAAACACATAAAACATGAAACACACAGGAGCATACAAGAATAGTCAGGAATATAGCCAGGGATACAGAACCAAGGGGTTGGCAACAGATCAGATCTACAATATACAAGGAGCAGGCAGAAATGGATAGTCAGAGGAAAGCTGAGGTCAACACCAGAATATAAATAAATACAAGAATGCTTTGCAGCAATGCAGGAACCAGAAACCAGGAATCAGGAACCAGGAGTCGGACCAGGACAAGAACACAGGATCAGAAGCCCCCATAGAACTCATGCCAGCTCAATGAGCCTCTGTGCTGCTGGCACTTGAATAGGGAACAGGTCTGGTAAATTGGACATGTGACCCCAGACCTGAACAGCACATCAGAACCCAGGAGCAGCATAAGGCTGTATAGCCAACCCTAGGAAGTGCAGAGCTGCCCTGAATCCCTCTCACCACCAGGGGGCGCGGCCAAAACTGGTGGAAACGTGACAAAGACAATGGGCTAGATTAAGGGTCAAGTCCTACAAAATTAAGTGGGGGAACTCATTAAGTTGTGCCCCATTTCCTACACTCGCCACCCTTGCCATGCCACACTAAACCCTCCACAACAAACCCAAATTTGATAATAAAATTTTAAGTATGTGTACGTTAAGCAGTATAAAACTATAGGCACCCATTCCAAGGTTGGTGATAAATGTCAGACGTTAACGGAAAACTTGAGCATCAGCCGTTTTCCATTAGCGTCTGTCATTTAACACCCATATTTAGACTACGCTGCGTTGTCAATAGCTCAAGACATAATACTTTGGAGGTGTTAAAATATAACGGCAGCTGTGCTAAGCACTGTCACTATTATCAGCTCCAGGAGTCCATAGGACACCATGGAGACAGACACAAGCTCGCACGAGTACAGTCCAGCCGGGATGGCGGGAGGATTCATGGTGGAATGCTGGGAACTATTCCTAGTACTCAACTGCCAGAGGACCGAGGAAGCGGTGGATCGCCTCTCCAGTCACTCTGTCTCCACCAAGGAAACTAAGGTGAGTATGCAATTTCTTGATGGTTAGCTTACTGTGTTAAATGATTGTGCTGAAGCACAATCACTTAACACCAGCCTTTGAAAGACATTATTCTTTTCAGAATAAAGTCAGAGGAGGAACAAACTCATTGGAAAATAGGCAGAGCACTCGAGTCGTTATCCTGCAGTGTTTGAGCCGTCTGCTTAACAGCAACCACAGAATGGGTCCCTATGTGTGCTAGGTTTTAGCCCTTTCACTGAGGATCACTGCTGGACAGGTCCTCTACTTTCCCGCTAGGTAGCAGAGGACATGCCCAGCACGTCCTCGCAGTCCCGCAGCGCAGTGATTTCTCCCACAGCGTTCGAACATCTTGGGTGTCAACCCTGCCTGTGGAACCACCCTCCACCTACTGACATCGGCAGAAATGGGACTGCCCCTTACTGGCAGAGAATTCCCTAAGGAGGAGGAACAGGAGTATTTGGACCCCTATATCTCTGAAATCCTGGTAGGTAGAGGGCCATGAAAGATATCATTGGGAATGGTGGAACATAGCCTTTCCAATGATGTGACATTGCCAGGTTTTTTTGAAAAATAAATTTGTCTTTTTTCCTCTTTTTTATTTTAATGTAGCAATATTGTTCACTTTTCAATTATAAAGTGAACAATGATGCTGCACTGCACTAACTCACCTTCTCATTTCCCACAATGCCAGCAAGTGGAAGTGATGGCACAATGCATCATTATGCATCGTTTCATCAAAATCTAAACTGCCATACTGCTGCGAGGAGCGCCTGGAGAGCTTTGGAACCATGTATCTCTAATTTTTACATTGCACAGGTCAAGTGAAGTGTCATTAAAGAGGCCAGAATCTAGTTTTTCCAATGATACCAAATATGACCATGTAATGTGTAAAAGTAGAAAAATAAAAAAGTAAATGCAAAATCTCCTTTTTTCTGTTTTAAGGCATGGGCATTATGTGTTTTTACTTAAAAAGCAAACAATGCCACTGCATGAACTCACCTTCTTATTTCCCATGCTGGGAGAAAATGTGGAGTTGATGGCGCAATGCGCTATTTTTTTTTTTTCATTTAAGATTTTATTTTATAACAAGGTCCGCAGTATAGCAAACAAAGTGGCCATGCAGGTCCATAATGAGACATCTACATATGCACATCAGAGACATATATAAAAAAAACAAGAGGCCAAATGGAAATAAAATAAATAAATGGCCAAATAAAAAAAATATATATATATATATATGAAAAATATATATATATATAATAATATAAACAGAAGGATATCCGCAAAAGTAGACATCAGAGAAGTAAATAAAGGGGGATGGGACGGGGGATTAAGAAAAAAAAAAAAAGGGCTGGCAAAGGCCAAATACGTGACCTTCCTGGCGCACTCCTAAGGGTCCAATGGACCGCAGGAGGCCATGGAAGAACGCAGGTCACACAGCCGGGGCACTCGAGGTATGGCGGGCAGAGCCATGGTGTCCGCCACAATGGCACACCCCGAGAGGACCCCAAGCACCAAAAAAAAGAAGGGGGGGAGAAAAAAAGGGGGAGAGTGGTGGTGGTGGGGGGGTGAAAGACATCGTCCAGGGCAGTGGAAGAAGTCTGAATGTGGGGGACCAACCCTCAACTGTCAAAAACATGGGGGTATGCCGTTAGAAAAACAGTCAGCCTGGCTCGGTCAGCGGTACCACTGAGTCCAGCGACACAGGTATGTCCTCCAGTGTGTTAAGCAGGGACCTCGCATCCTCTAGGGTCGTCGCGGGGTATGGTTTACCACCATGATAATGATTAGGGAACCAGAGGCCCCCCCATCTATATCGTATTTCTCAGACCCGCAGCAGGGCAGTGACCTCGCGGAAACATCGCCGGGCCGCTAACGCCATAAAGGTAACATCCCTGAAGAGAGTAAGACATCGTGAGGCATACGTAACCTGGAACGATGTACCTGCAGCAGTAAGAATGCGGGAGAGAAGGTCCACATACCAGGTAGTCACGAGAACATCTGGGGGGCCATCTCCGGTGCAGCAGCAGCCTTGCGGAGATGAATCACTGAGAGGATCATGGGCTCCGAGGTGTCGCCAACAGATGGGAGGAGGTGAGTGATAAGTCCCACTACGTACTGCAGATGGTCAGCAGGTCGCTGATGGCGGTCCTCCAGCGTCATGACCGCAGAGCTCAGGTGGGCCACCTGAGATTGAAGGTCGTCAAGTCTGGAGGTAGTGGCAGCCTGCAGTGTCTCCGATTCCCGCACCTTCACCTGCACCTCAGCCAGCTGAGATTGCAAGGGTTCCAGGGCCGAGCACACCTCACGAAGGTCCTGACGCCACAGGGATCGAAAGTCCTTCATGACTTTCTGTAAGTCTGCCTCGGTGAGTGGTCTTGCAGGAGGTGGTTCACCTGGTTCTCTACTAGGCTCGGGTGCAGGCAAGGTGTCTTCTGCCGTGGATGCAGATTGCGCACCCGTTCCGCGATGCCGGACCTCACCCGTGCGCCCAACGCCCAGCGGCGTTCGGATGTCCTGGAGGCTGAGATCCGCCGTCTCCATCCGTCCAGTTTTCTTCCCCATCTTGGTAGCCGTAGGAAGGCCTCCTCAGCAAGAGGTGAGGAATTCCAAACCAGGCGGCAAAATGGCCGCCACACGCGGCAAGTCGGGGCAAAAGAGAGCCGAGTCCTCTCACCTCCGCACCCCTCCAGTCACCGGACGGCGCAAACGAAGCCCGGGATCGTCTGCAAGTGACCCAAGGAGAGCACTCCAGCGTCAGTGTAAGATAGCGGCCGCGATTGATCAGATACCGGTGTCGGCCTGGAGCTCTGCAGAAAGACGGCTGCTCTCCTCGAGGTCCAGACACGCCCCCGCAATGCGCTATTATGCATTGATTCATCTAATACACAAGCTGCCGCACAACAGCGAGCAGACCAGGGGTACTTTAAACCCCTGTATCTCCATTTTTTACACCCCACAAGGTCATCTTAGGTGTCATTGGGTCAGAGTCTGGAGTCTCTAATGACACCAAACATGACCATGTAAAATGTAAAACAAAACTGAATTTTTTTATTATTAATTTTTTTATTTTATGTTCCAAAGCGATGGCATTGTCCATTTGTGACGAATAAAATGAGCAATACCCCTGCCATTACTCATCTTCTCATTTCCCACATCAGAAGCAAGTTCAGTGGTTTATACATTGTTTATACATTGTCGTTTTAGTTATAAAACAATCCTCCTCCTTTCTAATTTTTTTTAACAAAAGTGCCTCACAGAATATATAACCACAAAGGCTTGGATGATAAAATGTGAAAAAAATTGTTTTAGAGTCTGTAAACGACTGAAATCTGAAAGGAAATCTAATTTATTTGACATATTTTGTTATAGCATATTGACAGTATATGATGTATACACATTGTAATGATATATTTTGACTCTGCCGAGTCTGCTGAAATAAAACATGACCTCATACCGTGTCCATTCATTCATTCATTTGTTTGTTCATTCAAACCAATAACTCTTGCAGCTAAAAGCTGCCATGTTTCTTCCAGTCTCTACCAGGCCCCCTGGTGGTGAGAGCATATAATCAGCCTTTATGGTTTTTAGGGTTAATCTCTTCAGGCTCTCCACCACTGGAATCCGTGACTGATCTGGTCTGTGATCACATGACGTGCCCTGCCCTATTTATATGGCCAGCAGTGCACTTGTTCTCTGGTCCAGTATAGGACTTACCTATTGAGTACCTGCATTTTGTATTGTGATTCTGTGAACCTGTATCTGATATTCTGTGTATGACCCATTGGCTTTGTTTCTGGTTTTCTCTCTTGTCTGTACCCTGACCTTGCATATGATATAACTGTGTATGACTTTGGCTTTGTTTCTGGTTTTCTCTCTTGTCTGCACCCTGTACCTTGCATATGATAGACGCGTGTATGACTTTAGCTTTGTTTCTGGTTTTCTCTCTTGTCTGTACCTTGTACCGTGCATACGATATACACGTGTATAACCATTAGCTTTCATTTCTGGATTACTCTCTTGCCTGCCCCCCGGAACCTGTATTTTTGTGATATTCTGTGTTTGACTACTGACGTTTTTCTGGATTATTCTTGTTTATGTCCTATATGTGTCTGTATTGTATTTAACCCAGCAGCATAGTGTAGGTAGTAATAGAGGCCAACTATTAAGGACCTCATTCAGGGTTTAGGGTTCTGTCTAGCTGCTGGGCGGATTTATTGTAACTCCTGTTGTGTACCATATTGTTTTCCCCCAACCCTGTAATCTGTATTAGAGCAGAAATCTTACCCAGTGCAGGACTCCCACTTTTTTTTTTGAGAAAGGATTTTACCAGGAAGGATACATTGAGATTTCTCTCGTTTTCAAGTATGTCCTAGGTGGCGAGTATGTACCGTTAGGTGTCTTGCCCAAGGACACTTACTGGAGAGGTTGCTCGCTGGGATCGAACCCATGACTCCACAGGATCTCTCCACGCAGAGCAGTGATGTTACCTCTACTCCACCCAGCCAGTATTCCTGTTCTATCCACTCTTGTTCTTTTTCTGTGTGTAGTTGTGTGTGTGCTGGATTCTGCATAATGCAGCAGACCGTGAACCTGCCTCAAGGGCTTGAAAACAATATATATAATGGGCGTTCCTTGGCATCTGCCTGCGACCCCCGTGACATAAGCAAGGTGTTTGTAAACATTGTTAGGCTCAATTTACACTTCCTGTACAAATACTTTAGGTCAGCCCTCAAAATTTCCACTCGCCTGCTCGCATTTGGCGAGTGGAAATTATCTGAGGGCGAGTGGGGCGGACTGACCCGTGCTGGTGCCAGGTTCAGTGTCCCGTTGCCTTTATTCACAGCTCCGGTATCGGACTCTTGGAGTCTGAATCCGGAGCTGTCTCTGATCGGCGCTGCCCCCTCCCGCATGGCCCGTGATGTCCGTGTTTGCGGGTCACCTGCCCACCCATGTGATGCATCATACACTGCGAGTGTGCGATGCATCACATAGGAGGGGTCAGGTGACGCGCGGGAGGGGACGGAACCACTGCAGCGTGCCGTTCCCAGACTCGTGTTATGAGTGTGGGAGGCACGCTGCAGCCAGGGGCGGATCCAGGAGGGAAAATCGCCACCGGCGTTCTGCAGCTGTCCCAAGGAGGCGAGCGGCCGCTGATATGCAGCTTGGCCGCTCGCCTGGGATGAGAACCACCTGATCGGCTGGTCAGGTGGCTCCTGGCGAGCGACCAAGCTGCATATCAGTGGCCGCTCACCTCCTTGGGACAGCTGCAGAACGCCGGCGGGTGGAGGTGAGAGCTGGGGGCTATACACTCACCCATGTATGAGCTCAAGTGAGCTGGGGCTATATACCCATGTGTGAGCTGGAGCATATCCATGAGCTGGGGCAGTATCCCTGAGCTGGGGCAAATCCATGAGCTGGGGCAGTATATCCATGAGCTGGGGCATATCCATGTGCTGGGGCAGTATATCCATGAGCTGGGGCAGTATATCCATGAGCTGGGGCAATATCCATGAGCTGGGGCAGTATGTCCATGAGCTGGGGCAGTATATCCATGAGCTGGGGCAATATCCATGAGCTGGGGCAATATCCATGAGCTGGGGCAGTATATCCATGAGCTGGGGCAGTATATCCATGAGCTGGGGCATATCCATGTTCTGGGGCATATCCATGAGCTGGGGCAGTATATCCATGAGCTGGGGCAGTATGTCCATGAGCTGGGGCAGTATATCCATGAGCTGGGGCAATATCCATGAGCTGGGGCAATATCCATGAGCTGGGGCAGTATATCCATGAGCTGGGGCAGTATATCCATGAGCTGGGGCATATCCATGTTCTGGGGCATATCCATGAGCTGGGGCAGTATATCCATGAGCTGGGGCAGTATTCATGAGTTGGGGCATTTTTATATGAGGTCTGTTCTTATTGGAAACCTGTGCCTATGTAAGGAGACCTGTGACTATTTAGGGGACCTGTGCCAATGTAATTAACATTAATTGTTAATGTTATTTATTTTTGTAACTTTATTCTGAATAAAACATTTAACTGTCATTTTTTAAGATATTTTAAGAGGGCGTGTTTAGGGGAGGAGTTAAGGGCGGGGCTAAGTGCAGGGGATAGGTGGGGCAACTGGTGGCGAGTAACTCTTAATGTCTGGCTAGTAGATTGGGACTTGAAATTTTGAGCCCTGCTGTAGGTAGCTGTATAAGTTAAAAGTATAAAAAATATTTTTTCTCTTGTTACACCCACTGATGAAGCCCATGTAGTGGGCGCAACGCGTTTTGGGACAATTTTTATCTTTGGTTTTGTTTTATTTTATATTTTGGTCACTTTCTTTGTGTGTTTTTTTTATATTAAAACCTCACTATTTTTTGGGATATTGGGTTCTGCCTACGTATTCATTTTATATATATATGACCCTCGGCGGTATCCTATCTATTCTGTATCAGGTGTCTGGATGTCTCAGCTTTCCAAAAGTTGTGGCAATTTCTAAATAATTTAATTAGCCACACTGTCCTACCATGTAGGACGATGGCAATTTGTCCCCACTATTTTGATTTGCCCCAATCCATCACAGAAGGATGAAGGTGGGAGTGCACTACACATATCAAAACCCCATGCACCATACCCTCATACCCAGTGGGTGTGGGTGTGCCGAGGGGAATAAGGACTTAACCCAATGATTCATTTTGTCCAAAGTTAATTTAATCTATGAAATTCAGCCAAACCAAACTGCAACATAAGCAAAATTCGGACAAATCATTTTTTTTCTGCCGTGCACAAGAATAGTTTTAAGTCTATTATTAAAAATATAATAACATGTCTGAACTACTAAATATGCAGCACTGACAGTCATAGTCATATAAATATTAATTTAATAGGTAAAAGTTTTTTTTTTTTTTGAGAAAGGATTTTACCAGGAAGGATACATTAAGATTTCTCTTGTTTTCAAGTATGTCCTGGGTGGCGAGTATGTACCGTTAGGTGTCTTGCCAAGGACACTTACTGGAGAGGTTGCTCGCTGGGATTGAACTTAATTGTTTGCCTGATGTTGTGTCTCTAAAAACACATATATAATAAATCAAACTGATACATAGTGTAGTGTAATTGTACTGAAGGCAGGTGAGTATCCTTAATAAGTTAGATAAACATGTTAAATGACTAATTACAAGGTCGGAATATCTTCAACGGCAGCCTCGATTAACCATCTGGCAATTCAAGGCCATGTGTTGTAGTTAGACGCCAATTACATAACAGTCATGTTTGATTGCATCATTCTGTTTTGTATCAAATGGGAAAAATCGATATTTTACCCTTCTTTATAGATAATTCACTAATAAAATTACAAGAAAAAAACATGTTGCTGTACTACAACCACAAAAAAGCATTAATTCATAACCATATTTGAAAACGAGAGAAATCACAATGTATCCTTCCTGGCAAATAAATAATGTATTGAAGGGTCATTCTAGTGGTTCTCCGGTGTAACGCGCCATGCTTGGAAAAAGATTAAAAAACTTAAGTTAACTGTTACCACGTGCTGAGTCCCCACCCTGTTGTATGTGGAAGTTTTTAAGCATAAGCATTTTCCTTATCCTGTAAAGTGTATCTTGTCCAAAGCAAATACTTGCCTGGTGTCTTTTTCCACAAATTCGAAGTGGCAGATCATGCCACCCTCTGCATTGCGGGATCGGGGGCAAGTTGAGGGGGTTTAGGGGATTTATTTGTATGTATTTGTATGTTTTAAGTAATTTTGCAATCACTTAACACCCGGCTCTGAGAACCTATTCTTTCATGAATATCAACTCGCTACAAGAACAGAGAGCTACATTGACACAATTTACTGTTCTTCTGCTGAGACATTGTTAACAGTCCAAGGTACAGTACAGAAGCCGCTAACATACAGTAAGGAGCCGTTAATTCCGATCTGCAAGTAAAGCTTGTGACAAGGTCCGAATGGTGGCTCAAGTCATTAGGTTAATGCCTGGAGCCTTTATGCATAAGGACATAAGTCTTATCAGGGTCTAAATAGGGCTCTTAATGTTCTGCTTTATTTTAAAAGCACTTAGTTTACTGCTCTAAATGCATTTAAATTTAATCTAACCCTATTTCACTGTAAAACAAAGAAAACTGGTAAAATGATATGTTTTATTGCTTGTCGCATTGTTTTTTAAAGTTTTTCAGTAGAATGCACTATTAGGGATTACTGATTAATCTAATGATATCCAACTCACTGCAGAATGAGAACAAACAGGGCCGGACTAACAAAGGGGTTATGGGACCTGCAGATCTGACCCCTTTCCCTAAAATAAGCCCAGATGTTTTAATAAACATGAAAGATTAGTAGGTATTCAGGATTTGACTGGATACACAATCTGGAAAACATAATACTTTGTAAGAAAAAAACAAAACAGTGAGCTGATTGACAGCATTGAAGGTGGAGGGAAGACCTCTTCTTTGAATAGCTGTCACAATGCCCAAGGACAGCCTGAGAGGGATACAGATCCTACCATGAGCATTTAAATTATCTTGAATGGTCACAGTGGTGACATTTCTCTTTAAAACTTTCTAATCATAATAATAAACAAGATCATTTATAGGATAATATTAATTCTGTGGTTTTCTAGCTATTTTTTTTTCGTGGTTGTGACCCTTTAAGTTTGTGCTTAGTTACAGATTGTAAGTAATAAATATAACAAATAGGTACACCCTAACATATAAAACGCATACACCTATGGTCACATCTACACCTTCCACCCCTCTGTAATGTTATCATTCTCACATGAACCACCAGCAAACTACACCTTGCAGCTGATTCTTGTAGTTTCCTTGATAATTTAAAATCGAAATCTCTTTCTGCTGACTTTCATGTAGTTACGTTATTTTTTGATGGTCACCGTCCAGCCCCCTCCTCTCCCCCCTTTTTTTTTGGGGGGGCAGACTCAGGGTGTGCAACAGTGACAGCTACCATGGCTCTGCCTGCCATTTTTGGCCCCTGAATGCCCTGGCCTCATGACGTCTTGCCTTCCATGGCCTCCTGCTGTCCTTAGGACCTTTGGGAGCGAGCCAGGAAAGTCACGGTCTTGGCCGCAGCTCTTTTCCTCCTCCCCCACTTTTTTTAAATTTTATTTAAATTTTTTATTCCCCCCCCTTGGTGCCATCTCTCATAACTTCGATGTCTTTTTTGTTTCACTGCTGAGTCCCTTCAGACGATCCTGCGTGACCGTTCCTATATGTAATTAGTTGTACTGCTGACATTTCTTAATAAAAAAATATAAATTATAATAAAAAATAGAAATCTCTCACTGTCTGGATGTGACTTTAATCGTTATTATACTTTGCACAATATAAACGTAATAAATTAATGAAAATATGGCCATTTTTGGTCAGTATCAAAACACAATATTGTTTCTGTGGCTTGTGGTGTAACAGTGATTTTACAGTTTGGAATGAAATGCTGGCAATGTCTGTGAGTAAACACAACCCGAGCGAAAGGGTGAAGACTTTACCTTTTCATGCACCTGCCACATTACAGCTCAACATGACTTTTATTGGTTGAAAGACATATCCCACATAATCTGATCACAATCAAACAGTAATAGATAAAAGCATATGGGAACAATAAAAGAAGGGGTAATAGTTTGACTAATTGAACCAAAGGGAAAGAAAAAAAGAAATGTCTTTGTTCTCACCTGTCTTTTATATATAGATGTCTGTTTGGTTAGGCTCTACAAACAACAGCACTGTGAACCAGAAAAGAAATGACGCAATATAATATGCAAGTCTTTTATCTTTTCAGAACAGAATATATGTGCGTATTGTTTGGTGTTGTATTATGGGGAGACTCTGGAAGGCTTTATAGTTCAAAGTTAAAAAAAAACATAATAAATGATTATATCTCTGGCTGGTTCACCATGTAAGTCAAAACATGGTAAGTAAAAAGTATATTAATTCATTATAGGACAAAGAATAAACATAATAGGTGGAAATGCGGAGATAAATATCTGACTTACACTTTTTTATTTGAATTGGGCTCCTTAGCAACTCAAAAAACTGACAGCATATCAATCAGACGCACATTAGCTGCTTTTACAAGCGCGTGTTTCCCCAACACTGTACCTTACATGCAACGTTAGAAGATCAGACCTAATGATACACAATAGATACTGAACCAGAAAGGAAAAGGAGGCAATGGGTACACATGAAAACAATAGGGAAATACTAGAAAACAACAGGAAAGAATAATGCTGGTAACCTGATCAGCAAATTTAGATAATTGGGAAGGCTTTCAAGTTGCGATCCCGCTGTGCTGAAACAATAGTAAGAGGTAGAGGAGAGTGAGGGGGGAGTTGATGGTTCATTGTGAATTGGCCAAATAAACTTCCATTGTATGAAATTCTGGTAAATATAGGGTATAATTTAAGGATTTAAGGATTCGCAAAACTGGGGCAAATTTGGTTTATGAGAGTATTTTGGTAAAAACAAGCAGGCGATGGAGTGTATCTGGTATGTCAGGAAAAGCGAAAATAAACCTGTATCTAACAAAAGTCAGCAATGAGTGTTAAAATATGGAGCAAGCAGAGTGAAGAAAAATACAGCATCTACATAAGATCATCAAACTGATTATAACGACATTGTAACATCTAACATTAATAGGACACTTATTTTTACCAATATACAGGGTTATTCAAAGAGCTCCGAATTGCTTGAGAAAGGTAACCGAACGCTGAAAATCAGCGTTCGGTTACCTTTCTTGGCCATTCGGCTATCCAGAGAGCAGGCAATTCGCCAAATCCTAGCGAATTGCCTGCACATACGATGTCTGTTCAGTGCCTGTTCGAGGGCAGAGAAATCCCCATGAAAAGCACTGCTTCGCCTATTCAGAGAACACAAACCAGCAGTGAAAGGTTCCCCTAATGCCCTGCCATTCGGGGGTTTAATTCGGCAAATTTATTCAGGAGAATCCCATAGGCTTCAATGTTAAAAATATTCCCGTTTTAATTCAATATCTAATAAACCGTCCATTATAAAATTCTGCAGTAAAGAGTCTCTTTATTTATAGCTTTTTTAGAATACTTTAAGCATTTTTCTGTTTTGTTTTTTTTTTTGTTTTTAAAAGTCCGATTTTTTTTTTAAAGTTTACTTATTTTTTCTGTAAAAGCCCTTTTTATTATCAATCCCTGGACCTCCTGTGTAAATTTCAGACATTTTCGCTCAGTAGTTTCTTTGCAAACAGCGTTTCATTTTCACAGATTCACACAAACTATTTTGCTAATTTATTCACCTCCCTCGTCTGCGGTCTCAGCTGCTTCGGCTGCTTCGGCTGTGTGGGATCGGCTCCTGCTCGGGCTTTTTCCGTGGTTTTCGGCAGGTTAATCCAGATGTTTTTGCGGGTTTTCGGCGTGCATTCGGTGGGTTTTGCGGTTAGTTTTCGTCGGGTTTGCGGCAGCCTTTCCCTGCAATTCGGGGACCCTGTGGTGCTTGCTGAATACACCGCAGGGTCACTGAAATGGGATCGGCAAAAGGAACCGAATTGAAGAGAATGAAAAGTCACCGAATGTGCGGTGACTTTTCGAATCTCTTTGAATAACCCTGATAGTTTAGATTTGGCTTCATAGAATCGAGATGGATGGGGTCTTTAAAAAATATCAAATTTTATTCAAAGATAAAGATGGGTTTTTTTTTGTTTTTTTCTAGCATACACTGACTAACACAGACCACAAGATTCTCCACTCTGCACCCCGGAACCAGCATAAGCATACACTGACCAACACCCCGGAACGAGCATAAGCATACACTGACCAACACAGACCACAAGATTCTCCACTCTGCACCCCGGGACCAGCATAAGCATACACTGACCAACACCCCGGAACCAGCATAAGCATACACTGACCAACACAGACCACAAGATTCTCCACTCTGCACCCCGGAACCAGCATAAGCATACACTGACCAACACCCCGGAACGAGCATAAGGTAGCAGGAATTCAGAATGCCGTCCAACGCTATCCTCCAAAGAACGCCATTCTTGCAACTGTATTTTATTTCTAAATGTATTCATTTCTGGCTGATTCCATGTTTCAATGTTCCCTCCTTTTTACTTAAACTTTTTTTACTTGATCTTCTCCTCTGTCTCTCCCCCCTCTTCCTGCTCCTCCTCCTCCCGTGTAGCTTCTTAAAAGCACACTTAGCAAATATCCATTCTATTTTCTAGCATACACTGACCAACACAGACCACAAGATTCTCCACTCTGCTGTCCCACCCACCCACCCTGGTCCATAATTTAAGGGTTCCTTTACAGCTGTTTCCACTTCTCTCTCTAATTACCTTTACTCAGCCCAAGCTTCTGGTCCTTCCCATGCAACCGTCACAACATTTCTTCTAGCAACCAGCTTCACCCTCCCTCTGCTCCCATCTGTTTCACTTACCCCGTCCCTTAGATTGTAAGATCACGGGGTGTCTGGCCGAGCACTTGGTTAAAGTGCTGTACTTCCTAGACAAGCTATCCTTCGGGCAGGGTTGTCTTTTCCTTATTTATCATGTATGTCTCTTCCCCATTGTACAGCGCTACGGAATATGCTAGCACTTTATAAATATTTTTTTAAAAAAATGTATAAAAAAAAAAAAATGTTTTAAAAATGGAACCAAGCCATTGGAACTGTTGGCTCCATTTTTAATGCATCTTTGATTAAAATTTTATAATTTTTACAAGACCCCAAGTGCATCTGTAGGGTCCTCTATCTATCTATCTATCTATCTATCTATCTATCTATCTATCTATCTATCTATCATCCATCCAAATAGATTCTATGAAGCCAAATCCGTCGGATCCAATTTAATGCATCTTTAATTAAAATTTTATATTTTTCACAAGACCCTGAGTGCATCCATATGGTTCTGTATATGTTTGCTGGATGTAGGCACTGGGGCGTTATCATACATTTTTTGTGTTTGCTGGATGGAGTGCTG
Source organism: Leptobrachium leishanense (assembly GCA_009667805.1). Taxonomy (NCBI): domain Eukaryota; kingdom Metazoa; phylum Chordata; class Amphibia; order Anura; family Megophryidae; genus Leptobrachium; species Leptobrachium leishanense. The sequence goes on along the minus strand of CM019066.1, from coordinate 316,334,107 downwards.
GCATTTGGCGGGTCTAGATAGAGTACATTTGGATAGATAGGTTAGCAAAGAAAACTATAGTTTCTATATAAGATCCCTGTGTAAAAAATGTGGAGGAACTACTTTCCCAGGGGTTCTTGCTCAACTGGACCCCTCCATTTTTATACATTTTTGTCGCAACATAGCACCCTTCCTTTACACATACTCATGGATATAACTGTAATTATAATTTGACTAAGCCCTAACATCTTTCAGATAAAATGTATCAGTGCCACACGAAATGAGAAACAATTTACATCTTGTTTGTTTACCTTTTTGTCTTCTTGCCAGTTTTGTTCCCAGTAGATTTGCATGTGATTCACCATCTCCATAAATCACTACAAACTTCATATAACATGTTGTTTTAGTGTATATGATATAACATTAAAATGATGGACCGTGAATTTACATTGACAACGGTTCCCGTTTCTTGGGCCCAACAGACGTGGTCACTAGGGATGAGCTGTTCGGTTCGATCGGTTCGGAGTTCGATTCGAACTTTGGCAGTTCAAAAGTTCGCGAACGTCGAACTTTTTGGGGTGTTCGCCAAAAGTTAAAAAAAAATTAGCTTTTTAAAAAAAAAAAATGCTTAAAAAATCATAAAAAATCTAAAGCTAAAGAGACTCTTTTCTGCAGAATATTATAAGTAATGGTTTATTAGATATTGAATTAAAACGGGAATATTTTTAACATTGAAGCCTATGGGATAAAACATTCTTGTTGCTAAAACATCAGGCAGACGAGGCCCTCTAAATCAGGCACTGTAGAGGGCAGCCCGCCGGAGCCTCCCTCCCAAGGACCCCTTGACTTGAGGAGCATGCGGCCGCAAGATTACAGAGCTGCGACTGTGCGGGCTGGCCAGCTGGGTGCATGTGGCAGAGAGGTGGCGCAGGGACTCCAGGGAGGGAGCCAAGGCAGACCCCCCTTCCGTCCAACCAGGATCCAGGTTGCAGGGTGCATGTAGCAGAGAGGTGGCACAGGGAATCCAGGGAGGGAGCCACGGCAGACCCCCCTTCCGCCCAACCAGGATCCAGGTTGCAGGGTGCATGTGGCAGAGAGGTGGCGCAGGGAATCCAGGGAGGGAGCCACGGCAGACCCCACTTCCACCCAACCAGAATCCAGGGAGCCCCCACTGACCACCAGGCTAAGGTAAGGCGACACATTTTTTAAAAAAAAAATCCGAGGACATTTTTAAATGTCCCCAGCAACATAAAATAAAACTTTTTTTTTCTTTCTAATACTCACCTGATTCCTGGATTCACAAACTGTAGAGGTGCTGCCCGGCAGTGTGCGGAATCATATGCTGTATTAATTATACTGTAAGGCTGGGTTCACACCTGCGTTTTTTTTACGCGCGCAATACGTGCGTTTTTTAACGCGCGTATCACGCAAACGCAAAAAACATGCAAATGCGCATTGCAGTGTGTTCACGGCCATAGACTGCAGAGTGAACACTCTGCAATACGCTCCAAAGAAGGTCCTGTACTTCTTTGGGCGTAGGACGTTTTACAGCGCGTTCCTGCGCGCTGTAAAACACCCAGGTATGAACGGGTCCCATAGCAAATAATGGGATTTCCCTGTTTATGCGTTTTACAGCGTGCAGGAACGCGCTGTAAAACACTTAGGTGTGAACCTGGCCTTAAGATGCTGCCCAGCAGTGTGAGGATTCATATGCTGCATTAATTCTTCTTCTTACAAATTTGGTTACTTAACACGTGTAGCGCTCACTCCCGGAGGAGCCGCTGAATAAACCTCGGGTTAGTCTCACCGCACTATACACCAGCACTGTTGTGGATTTTTATATTATATTCTTTACTGATCCCAATAAAGCAGCATATATTACGCATATACGGTATTTGAGTAACAAGAATTCGTAACACGGGAAAAACACGCGGCGGTAAAAGAAACGGTTAACCCTCTCAGTTCTGGAGTGTAAGTCCCGTGAATAATAGCTCAAAAAATATATATGTGTGTTGTCTCGGGTACCCGGGTACTGTGTTCAACTGGCCATTGAATGAAACAAAACAATCTTTGACTAGTCACTGTTGGGGCCCTGTGAATTTAAACAATATTGCAGCGTGCTTTCTGTATTGGAACTGCGGCCTGGAGGCCTCTCACCAAACCGTTGAACGAAACTGTCCAGCTCTCGATACCTCGGCCACAAGATCTTCTCTGCTGTGTACTGGGACTCCGTGCTGCTGAAACTGCTCTCAGCTTGCCCAATCTCCGCAACTGGAACACCGATCCGCTGCCTGCACTCCCAATCGATCAGCGCAGCCTCCTAACACGGGGTCCTGCCGGAACTAGCTTTTTCCTCCAGACCTCTCAGCACTGCGCAGGTAGATCTCAACGCGATTACTGTCCCGATCTCCATCACCCGTAAGACAGTGTCTGTACTCCGGCCTGGTTGCGGCTCCCTGACAGCTCTAACATGCGTCCTCCACCTTTCACTGCTCCGCTCACTCTGCTTCTGCCTTGCACGAGGCTGCTGATCTCTTTCCTCTTCCTGTACCACCTCCTTCCTGTCCTCATGCAAAGGATGATGGTTCATGTAGTTCAGTTTTGTCCAGCATAGTCTAACAATGTCTCTGTCTCCCTCTGGTGGCAGCATTAGTTCAATGCACCAGAATACAGTGGTTTTTAAAGCAGCGCTACACTCTCCCCCTCCTTAAACTCTTGGGTCCCTCCAAGGGAGTGTAACAGATACATAACATTGTAATATTTACATTAAGCAATACAATCAAGCTCAGTAGCAGACATATAATGGGTCAGATCTCCATTATCAAGCTGACACATGTTCCTGACTACCTCAGCTAGCATAGCAGACACTTCTGGCAGCCTTCGCACAGTGGTAACAGCTTCTTCAGTGCTATGTCCCGGTGAATCGTAGGGGGCTGGATGGAACGTTTGGACTCCGGTTCAGTCATCTCCTCTTTGGGTGGAAGTGCCACATTTACGGGCTCAATTCTCTCATCTACAACTGGAGCAGACATCTCCTCTGAGTATGAGCCTTCCAGTGAAGGCATAGAACTGTAATCTATGGACGCATCTTCTGGAATGGTCTCAGGTACTTCAAATCTGAATTCAGGAGCCTCAGGCCTCAGGTTACTTTCACACCGTTCAGAAACTGGAATGACTTCTTCAGGCTCAGGCGGGCACACCCAGTCCAGACAAAATCTTCCTTCTTCACTGTTCTCCTCACTTTCTTCAACAACCCGCGACTGCTGAGACCGAGTAACGGGAGCCGAGCGAGGAACAGGCGGGTTCGGCAAAGAAAGTTCATCTCCAACTGGTATCCTTACAGCTTCTCTCAAAGGCAACAGATGATTTCGGTGCCAGTTCTTTAGAGGCCCGGCCTTTCCGTCCGGCCGGATTTGGTAAACTGGCAGACCAGGCAGTTGCTTGCAGACAATGTAAACTTGAGAACTCCATCTATCTGCCAGTTTGTGCCTTGCAGAAACACCCAAGTTCTTTAACAAAACCCTATCACCGGGTTGTAGATCCTGTATACGGATTCTCAAGTCGTAGTTTCGCTTATTCCTCTGTTCTCTGACCCCTGAAGCAAACGAGCCTGTTCAAACGCAGAAGCCAAATTTTTTCAGAGTCTGTCCACATAATTTTCATGAGAGGCCACAGATGTCTGATCAAGAGATAGTCCAAATGCCAAATCAATTGGCAGCCGAGCTTTTTTCCGAAAATGAGACGGTAAGGTGAGTATCCAGTAGCGTCACTCTCCGTACTGTTATACGCATGCACCAGCGTAGCTATGTGACGACTCCAATTCTGCTTCTCTCTATTGGACAGTGTCCCCAACATATTCAATAGAGTGCTATTAAATCTTTCCGGTTGAGCATCACCTTGTGGGTGATACGGAGTAGTTCGGGTCTTTTGAATTCCTAACAGTTCCAGCAATTGCCCAACAAGTCGGCTCTCAAAGTCCCTGCCCTGATCCGAGTGGATTCTCTTTGGTAGGCCATAATGAGCAAAAAACTTCTCCATTAAAATCTTTGCCACTGTAGGAGCATGTTGGTCTTTAGTAGAGAAAGCTTGGGCATAACGGGTGAAATGATCAGTCACTACTAAAATATTACCCTGCCCACTAGCATCGGGCTCTAAGCACAGGAAATCAATGCACACCAAATCCATGGGTCCTTGACTCTGCAGGTGGCTCATTGGAGCAGTTCGGGTTGGTAGGGTTTTCCTCTGAATACACCTCAAACACGAATGGCAATAACTTTCAACTTCAGATCTCATACAAGGCCAATAAAATCGGTCTCGCACCAGTTTAAAAGTTCTCTCTGCACCCAAATGTCCATGGTCATCGTGCAATGCTCTCAGCACACCTTCTCTGTGCTTGGTGGGGAAGAACAACTGTTGTGTCTCTTCAGCATTGTTCGAGGGGCCCCTTCGGTAGACCACCCCATCCAGCATCTTCAGCCGCTCCCATTCTTTGTATACCAATCGGGCTCCTTCCGGGGAATTAGTCAGTAGAATTTCTCTTTGACCCGCGTTCATAGCCATCGCTGTCAAAGCGATCAGAGGATCTCCAGCCTGATCTGCTCTCAGGTCCTGTTTCGAGAGAGTAGGTAGAATTTCATCCCTCAGCTGTGTAGGATTACAATAAAGCTCTGGGACACCCGCAGCCATAACTCCTATAGCTTCTGCTTCAACTACTCCCTTGACCCGGCGCTCTGCCCCCTGACATAAGGCTTGCACCCCATCTGTAGTCAGCTGAGTCCATTCTGTAGTGTAGGGCCTTCTTGACAAAGCATCTGCATCTCGATTATTCACTCCAGGGCGATACTTAAGGCTGAACCGAAACCCTGATAAAGCAGCCAACCACCGATGTCCCGTTGCATCCAGTTTTGCAGTAGTAAGGATGTACGTAAGAGGATTGTTGTCAGTCTTTATCACAAAGTCGGCCCCATACAGATAATCTTTCAGCTTGTCTACTACCGCCCACTTCAAAGCTAAGAACTCTAGTTTGTGGGTAGGATAGTTCTTCTCTGAAGGCGTAAGGCTTCGGCTTACATACGCTACAGGCCTCAACAATCTATCATATTCTTGATATAAGACTCCCCCTAGACCTTCTCTGCTGGCATCCACTTGTAATTCGTACGGCTTATGAGGATCAGCGTAAGCCAGGCCAGGAGCTCGAGTCAGACTCTCTTTCAGCTTCCCAAAGGCACTTTCACATTGATTAGTCCATTCTTCTTGGATGGATTCTCGAGCCTTCCTTGGCCCTTGAACTGACGAACTTCGATCAGGGCCTTGGAGCCTTCTCCCACTTCTTCTTTTCGTAGGAGCTTATTCAAAGGTTGAGCTATCTTAGCAAATCCTCCTACGAATCTTCGGTAATATGAGCAGAACCCCAGAAAGGATCTAAGTTCGGTAACATTCCGGGGTCTAGGCCAGGAAGCTACGGCTTCCAACTTCCGAGGATCCGTCGAAACACCTTCTGCCGAAACAACATGTCCCAGGTACGTAACTGAAGATAGACAAAATTGACACTTCTCCAGAGACAGTTTCAACCCCACTTCATGGAGCCGCTTCAAGACCTTCTCTAACCGTTGCTCATGTTCTTCCAAAGTCTTCCCGAACACAATAATATCATCTAGATAGACCAACACCTCTATCAAGTTCATATCTCCGACTGTCTTCTCCATTAACCGTTGGAACGTGGCTGGAGCCCCCGTGAGGCCTTGAGGCATTCTGTTGAACTCAAAGAACCCCAGTGGGCAGATGAACGCAGTCTTCTCTTTGTCTTCAGGATGCATTGGTATCTGATGGTACCCACTTTGCTCCAGACAAACACTGTAGGGCATCTTCTATCCGAGGAGTAGCATATTGATCAGGAATGGTCCTCTGATTTAACGTGCGATAGTCTATACATAAACGGATAGAACCATTCTTCTTTCGAACCATCACTATGGGAGAGGCATAAGGACTCCTTGCCTCTTGAATCACCTTAGTCCTCTGTAGTTCATTTAGCTGTTCGCGTAGATCATCCAAATCTCCCAGTGGAACTCGTCTTGACCTTTCTCGAAATGGCTTATCCTCTTGTAGTCGAATGCGATGTTCAGTACTCTTAGCGCATCCCACGTTGAACTCATCCTTCGAGAACAAGTCCTTCCATTTTAGAATCTGGGACTGAAGTCGCTTCTTCCATTCAGGCGAGATGGGAGCGTCTTTAGGATAGAACTTTTCAGTTGGAATCTCTTTATTCACTCCCCCCCCTAAATCGGTAGGGGAGAGAGGTGCAACAGAAGCCACTTGTCCGATGGGCATTTGTGCTTTCAGGACCACTGGAGAATCAGACACATTACACACACTAACTGAAACCCTTCCCCATGTCCGTTTCAAAGCTCTTGTAGAGATTATCTCAGGGATTACTTCTACTCTGGCCTCATTCCCATGACTGAAATCAGTCTCCAGTACCACATAAGGACCCGGTCGTGATCCGTACAACTTGACTGAAGCCCAGAAACTCGCCACATCTCCTGATTGCATAACCTTCTCTGTTCCTCCCAATCTCCACAGACGCCCCACTTCGGCAGGTGCCCTCTGTTCTTCGACCATTCGTTGATAGACCGGACGTAACATCGGATGTACTCCTTTGGTAGAACCTTCTTCCATCACTATGGGAGTCAGAAGACATCTCACCAGATCAGTATTCGTCCCCACTATCATAGAACTTCTGCTGGCCCCTGAAGGCCGAGGACACACAATGGCCAATGCATCATAACCTCCAGACTGTCCGATGACTTCGGATCCAATTTCTAACCTCACCTGTAGATATCCATCATAGGGAAGCTTCTCAGTTCCGATACCCCAGATCTCAAGGTCCTTTAACTAGGCTTGTGCACCGATTTTTTTTTCGGTTCGATTCGATTCGATTTTTCGGATTTTCAAACTTTTCGATTCGGCTCGTTTCGACCGATTTCTGTTTCGATTCGGTTCGGCTCGACTCGTTTTTCGTGTACATTTTTTTTGGAATATCGACCATTTTTCGTATTTTCGTGTCACTTAGCTCGTTTTTTGTATCGACTTTTCGTGATTTCGGAAATTTTCGTTTTTCGGAATTGTAGATGTTTTCGGAATATCGACCATTTTTCGTATTTTTGTGTCACTTTGCTGGTTTTTTGTATCGACTTTTTGTGATTTTGGAAATTTTGGTTTTTTCGGGACGTCTGTTCTCCTCGTTTCAAAGCAATAAATTTCGATTTGACACATTTCAAGTCCATTCGAAAATTCCAAAAATATTTCGTTTCGGCTCGGAAAACTTTTCGGATCTGCCATTTTCGGATCTAAAAATTTTCGGAAAATCGGCCGCATCCGAAAACACGAATCGGGAAATTTCGTGAAAATTCCGAAATTCCGAAACCCGAAACGCACATCCCTACCTTTAACTTCTATAAAGATATGTGTTTCAAGTGCTTCTCGTAGAAGTCTCGATAGATCAACGTCACTTGAACCCCTGAGTCTAACAGAGCTTTAGTGTACTTGGATTTTTCTTCCTCTACTTGGATTGGAACAATGGGAGAAGGACCTATCAGCTGGTTAGGAAACTTGCTTGTAGCAGCAGGAGATATAGACCCAGTTCGCTGTACCCTAGCCTTCTTCCTGACTCGTGGAGGTTTTGGGTGTGCATTGCTTTCCTATGACATAGGACCGGATACTAAGGGGGTAACTCTTTCAGTCTTGGTAGGCCCAGCATTTGGCAAGGATCCGGCCCTCTCGGCCTTTCGGTTCTGGCTTGAAATTTGGAGCGGTTTTCGACCATCGGGCACCTAGTTTGCGCCCTCACTTGGGCCCTCTGGCGTTTCCCGCCTGGGAGGTAGATAGCAGCCCTTCTAAGGCGTTTAGGAACTCTTCAACTCTTTTTCCTTCAGGCCTTTGGTTTTTACACTGTACTCTGAAATGACCCATTTCTCAACAACTGAAACATCTCTTCTTTGAAGACGGAGGCGCACTTGCTCGTGGTGATTCGTTTGAAGGGCCTTGGCCAGACGCCACAGCAACTCCCGTTGTCCGCATATCGGTCAGGAACTTCTGCTTATCGGTCTGTGTCTCTGCCACCTTCAAAATTACCCGGCACAGGTCCATGTGCGCCTGTTCCAGCTCAGCTTGAGCTTCTTGCACCTTCTTAACAGTCTTTTGTATCTCACTATAGGCCGGAATTGTTGACTCTTTTGCAGCACTCTCTGTGGATATAGGAACAACCAGATGCTCTTGTCTGTCAACTTCGGATCCATAGGCATCCAACGAATCATCTTCAGTCTGCAAATATTCGTTATGCCTCACGGGTTGTGCGTAAGTTCTTTCTCCTCTCCTTAAGGATTTTTCTTCCAGCAGAGCCTCTTCCTCTCTAACAGCTCGAATCAGTTCCAGGTATTTCAATTCTCGTTACCTTCTCTGGTTTTCAGCTGTAACATCACAGGATCTAGAGGTTGAGCGCCCCTCAATATCTGCTGCATTCTGACTTTATCTATCGTGGCAGGTTCGGCCCCTTTCTTAAGAAGTATCTGGTGCAGAATCTTATCCAGGCGCCTCATATATTCAGTCATTTTCTCACCTTTTCGCTGGTAGGCGTGTTCATACTGGTACATGAGCTCAGCTGCCTTTTCTGTTCACCCAAAGACTTCCTGTAATATGTTTAGGTAATCTATAGCAGTACAGTCTTGCTTACTCAACTTCAGGTTTCTGACAGCCTCTGACGCAGGTCCCTTTAGGCTCTCAGTAATCCTTTGCTTCTTCTGCGCTTAAGGGACGTCCCACTCATCCAGAGCCTGCATCACCTGTTCTACCCATTCTTCGAAGGTTTCTTCTCCCGCCGGAGTTGGTACGTTTCCTGTAAAATTCCTCAACCGTCGATAACCAAAGTTAGTGTGTGGAGGGCTTGTTCTTTGACATTTAGCCAGCAAATCTCCGATAGCCACTATAAATTCAGGCCCGATCATGGCCAGCGGACTGGGCACGGGAACATTCGCGGGATCGCCACGTGGTGCACTTGGCTGAATCAGTTGAACTTCCACATCGTCGGTCAGCTTTATACTCGCGCCCTGAAAACACACTGGAACACCCTTTCTCCACTCAAAAATAACATATGTGTGAGAAGTATCTGGGTTCGCTTTAATGTCCAAAATTAACCCCCGATGATCTGGTGTCAGCGCGGCCAGAGCCCGGCGAATCTGATCCTCGGCCCAAGTGTCTGTAGGAATGTCCATGACTATGCTTAACCCTATCTGGCAATTTTGCTCCTCACACCATTTGGCAGCAGTGTCTGGATCCATAATTAACCCTTTAATTGCGGTATCCACAGAGACTGGAATCCCAGAACGAGCCCCCACGTGTAGCGCTCACTCCCGGAGGAGCCGCTGAATAAACCTTGGGTTAGTCTCACCGGACAAGGAAATGTTGTAGAAATTAATCTACTTTTAATTTCTGTGTAGTTTGATCTGCTGCACTTACAAGCAGCTCTCTGCTCTCCCTGCCATACTTATCTGAACGCGCGCAGTAAGGAGACCCAGAGACTCTGCTGTGGTCTTGTTGGATCCTCAATCCCTGTATAATGGATGCCTTCTTTAGCCCAGAAAGAGTCACACACACACGCTGCTTCTAGCTGCAGTTCATCTGACCAAGAGAGCAAGAGAGCCCCTGGTCCACTTACTTTATTAAACAGTACAAACTTTTGCTTGTGAAGGGAGCGCAAGGAGGGAAAAATGATTATTTTTCTGTTCTTAAATCACAAATTTCTCAGTTGTTCTTAGATAGGATTGCTTCTAAAATATAAAATCAGAGAAACGCCTTCATTGCATAGTATAATTTCACAAATCGAATAGTTATGTTAATGGTAGATATAAACTCACAAACAGAGAGCCTCTAGGCTCGTGGTATTCGCTTGTAAGCCTCTATGGGGGGCTCCTCCCATCAAGATGTTGATTGGGAAATTGTTTCTTGATATCCAGAGATACCTCGATAAATGAGAGATATATGGCACAATACCAATGCAAGATATGGCAATATAGGTAGGGTAAAGTCTAATTACTCACGTGTTACTGAGCCTCCCGTTTGAGTGGCTCAGTATCCAACTTATGGACCACTTCAGTAAAGGAGGGGGGGTCCTGCCCCTGTTGTGATACAAACTGGCGAATTCACTAGTAGGTGAAGAGTTGTTGAGGTCTGGATCGAGTAAGTGGTTTCGATGGGCAAAATGAGGATAATGTTTAAAAGGAAAAAATATTTATTACAAAAAATAAATAAAATAAAATAAATTAACAATAAAATGATAAAATACAAAAGAAGGAGGGGTAAACCGAAACGCGTTTCGCTCGCTAGTGCTGCGGGCTTCGTCAGTCGGATGACGAACTGACGAAGCCCGCAGGACTAGCGAGCGAAACGCGTTTTGGTTTACCCCTCCTTCTTTTGTATTTTATCATTTTATTGTTAATTTATTTTATTTTATTTATTTTTTGTAATAAATATTTTTTCCTTTTAAACATATCCTCATTTTGCCCATCGTAGCCACTTACTCGATCCAGACCTCAACAACTCTTCACCTACTAGTGAATTCGCCAGTTTGTATCACAACAGGGGCGGGACCCCCCTCCTTTACTGAAGTGGTCCATAAGTTGGGATACTGAGCCACTCAAACGGGAGGCTCAGTAACACGTGAGTAATTAGACTTTACCCTACCTATATTGCCATATCTTGCATTGGTATTGTGCCATATATCTCTCATTTATCGAGGTATCTCTGGATATCAAGAAACAATTTCCCAATCAACATCTTGATGGGAGAAGCCCCCCATAGAGGCTTACAAGCGAATACCACGAGCCTAGAGGCTCTCTGTTTGTGAGTTTATATCTACCATTAACATAACTATTCGATTTGTGAAATTATACTATGCAATGAAGGCGTTTCTCTGATTTTATATTTTAGAAGCAATCCTATCTAAGAACAACTGAGAAATTTGTGATTTAAGAACAGAAAAATAATCATTTTTCCCTCCTTGCGCTCCCTTCACAAGCAAAAGTTTGTACTGTTTTATTCATTTCTGGTGAAGGACACACCACTGGTGAGCTGCATAACCGTATAACTTCACTAATATAAGCACTTTTTTAGAAAATCTCCTCAGCGCCAAACACATTTAGCACCTCAAGGGGTTAACACAATTCACTTAATTTATTAGAAAATAGGACAACGCCCAGTGGCTGACTGGCTTTACAGCAGAAACCAGTTAGCCCAGTAAGTACATTTACATATCAAAAGGACAGGGGAGTGGACTAGGATGACCGACCAGCCCCCTGTACATGACTCATCCCTGAGTCATGTCCATTGTCCCCATCAGCCATGTGTGTCTGACCATCCCCCATCACTGTCAGTATGGACCCCATTCAGATACTGCTCAGAGTGATCAGTATCTAGTGAAGACCAGTCTACTTGTTCTTATAGATTTGAGACATATCTGCGGAGACATTACAGTTATTGTCAGTACACGGTACGAGTGTACAGACAAGGCTTAAATGTCTCAAAAGCAGGTATGTTGTCTCTAAACCCAAAAGAAGGTTTTCATACTGACGGTTTTGTCACTGGTTGGATTAAACCCAAGTACACTCTGCTACAGCGTTTCTCTGTTTAATCCTCACACAGGGAGACAGATGACAACTTATAAAACACACACATCCTAGAAAATAATGTCCACATAATAAAATTTCCACAACAGAAATAACTATACACCAGCACTGTTGTGGATTTTTATATTATATTCTTTACTGATCCCAATAAAACAGCATATATTACGCATATACGGTATTTGAGTAACAAGAATTCGTAATGCGGGAAAAACACGTGACGGTAAAAGAAACGGTTAACCCCCTCAGTTCTGGAGTGTAAGTCCCGTGAATAATAGCTCAAAATATATATATGTGTGTTGTCTCGGGTACCCGGGTACTGTGTTCAACTGGCCAGTGAATGAAACAAAACAATCTTCGACTAGTCACCGTTGGGGCCATGTGAATTTAAACAATATTGTAGCGTGCGTTTCTGTATTCGAACTGCGGCCTGGAGGCCTCTCACCAATCCGATGAACGAAACTGTCCAGCTCTCGATACCTTGGCCACAAGATCTTCTCTGCTGTGTACTGGGACTCCGTGCTGCCGAATCTGCTCTCAGCTTGCCCAATCTCTGCAACTGGAACACCGATCCGCTGCCTGCACTCGATCGATCAGCGCAGCCTCCTAACACGGGGTCCTAGCTTTTTCCTCCAGACCTCTCAGTGCTGCGCAGGTAGGTCTCAATGCATTTACTGTCCCGATCTCCAGCACCCGTAAGACAGCGTCTGTACTCCGGCCTGGTAGCGATCCCTGACAGCTCTAATGTGCGTCCTCTACCTTTCACTGCTCCGCTCACTCTGCTTCTGCCTTGCACGAGGCTGCTGATCTCTTTCCTCTTCCTGTACCACCTCCTTCCTGTCCTCACGCAAAGGATGATGGTACATGTAGTTCAGTTTTGTCCAGCATAGTCTAACAATGTCTCTGTCTCCCTCTGGTGGCAGCAATAGTTCAATGCACCAGAATACAGTGGTTTTTAAAGCAGCGCTACACCCGTTTACGTTTAGATTGTAATATTGTGACATCCAGGACCCCGGGTGGCGATCAGGGGGGCCCCGGACGCATGGTGCCGACCAGCTGGCCGAATGCCAGGAGCTCCGGCGGCATCCGGCGCAGCTGTGAGTGATCAGGGGGCAGGGCGCGGCATAATGCGCAGAGCCGCCGGGACTGGTGTGCGCCAATTCTCACCATATACAGTAGCGCAGTACTAGTGTCTAAACGTTGTTGAGCTGGTTTTGTTATAACAACTACTCTCGCTCTGTGCCCCTGTCTGGTATATTCCACTGCTTGTTACTGCTGGTGCGCTTCCATCCTGCCATACACTATAGCGCAGTAATATTTTGGGTGCACTGCCACTGACGCCTATATTACCAGATTCATATAATTTTAATATTGGACCGCAGGGTCCAACCCTGCACTCTTCCACAATACCACGAAAGGGTTACAGTGTGAAGGTACTTGCTGCCGCTAAAGGCACAATATTTGGGTGCACTGACGCCTTTACCAGATTCATATCTTTTTAATACAGGACCGCATGGTCCAAGCCTGCACTCTTCCACAATAACACAAAAGGGTTACGGTGTGAAGGCACTGTTGCCGACACTAAAGGCCAAATTTTAAAGCACCTATTGTTACTTTCATCCAAAGCCTGCATAAGTTTCACCATAATTTAGCCAAAAAATCACTAAACTTGTTCTGCGCGTCCTAAATTGTCTTTTCATACAGGCTGCCGCCCCAAGCAGTTGTTTATGAATAGATTAAAGGAAAAGCATTTACCGTCATTTGAAATGTTATTTTTTTGTTTTTAAATGTTTCTATACATCCTACAAATCCGCCACTTCATGGGCAGGTTATGGGGACCTCCTAGGCACGATATTTGAAGGAATTTTTTGTTTTTATTTTTAACCCTTATTTCATGGAAAGCTCACTGTTCCTTTAAAAACTTTTTTTTTTAACTTTTTGTCCTTGTTTCCTTTCCCCAGGGCACTACCCGGACCCCCATACACCTTTTATGGCAACTATCTTGCATATATGTCCTCTTGGAGGGCACTCTAAAAACCAAACTTTTGAGTCCCATTGACTTGCATTGAGTTCGGTTCGTGTTCGAACTCGAACTTTTGAAATTGTTCGAGTTCGAATGCGAACCGAACACAGGGGTGTTCAGCTCATCCCTAGTGGTCACTACTCAAATTCTTACAGGATGGTTTTATGCTTGCATTTTACTGGATTGTGGATACCATTCTCTGAAATATTTTGTACTGCTTACTGCGGTTTAATAAAACGATTTTACACACAAAAATAAATCACTACAAACTACAACTACAGACTTCTAGATTGAATGCAAATGGCTATAATAATCTACCTTTTTTTCTTGCAGCTCAGTATGTTTCGGTGTTCCAATCACAGATTTGTTATTATTTTCTTTTCACAACTGATCAGTCTTAATTTGTCCGTATCTATATATTTCATCTTCTCTGTAGGTGTTTTTGTGAAAGTGAAAGCCTTGCACTTTATTTTCTCAAGCACTTAGCCATTCATAGTAAATTCTAGTTAACATGGTCTCTCCCATTATGCATTATTGTCCTACCTTTTCGTTTTTGTCCCCGTTTACTTTGGAGGGTCTGTGTGTGATCCCTAGCAAGACGGGACAAGACGGACAGGTCACTGAGTGAATGGCACCCTGGTTTCTATTTACTTTTTCCTTAGTCTGCACTAATAGGACAGACTAAGAGAGGATTGATTTGTTTTTTTGTTTTTGCTGCCTTTTGTCTTCCAAAACGTTTCCAGTGACACTTAAGTTTATTGCAAAGGTAATCCGGGGTGTTTCAGCTTTTTGTTCAGAATAATATGTATTTTCTTCCTTTGTTCCACCTGATAAAAAAATATCTGTTTTCTCTAAATTATTGCATACCAAGGATTTTATCATCTCAGTGCCTTGCATGTTATCAAGAAGGATCTTGCAACTATTTAACTTATTCGTGCTTATTGTTGATGGGAACATTAAAGCGCCACTCTATTAAAAATAAAGTTCCCTTTTTTTTGCCTTTAAATAATGGAGCAGAGGCTATTGAGGCTATTATTCAATTTTTTTTCTATATTACAATATTTAACTTACTTTTCTCCCTCGCTACATACAGTTCCTCCTCTTTGGCTCAGGAAGTCCCAAACCCAGAAGTCCCTGAAGCTAACGCATTTTGCACTCCAAAGCAACTTGTGTAGTGTAGGAACAGCAAATTGTGCACATCTATGGGACTTGTGGACTTCCCGTACACAAGATCCGTAGTGCCTGCTGAGAACAATGCGTAGTGCATGTGCAGTTCCCATCCATCAGCTGCATCTCTGAAACCGCTCACTACTATGATTGGTCTCAGAGAGGTTGACGTCAGGACTAGTGACCAATTTGGTGGCTGGTGAAATTCAAAAATCCCAGCTGCTGGTGACGATTGGCAGAGTGGAGGATCTATGCCACTTCATCCTATGATTTCTCCAAATCAGGGGGAGGGGGCACTCTTCACATCCTCACCACTAGGGATGGGTGTTCGGTTCGATTCGAACGTGAGTTCGGATCGAACATCGGCCGTTCGGGGGTTCGGCGACCGCCGAACAGTATGGGATGTTCGCGGTTTGTACGACCGTGGACATTCCATAAAAAAAAATGCATCCACAGGTCTCCTAAATGTACCGACGGCTGCCGGTACATTTAGACCTGTGGCTGCGGCCCCTGGTCTCCGTAACTCACCTGTCCTGCAGCTGTCCCGGCCTCCTCTTCCCCGGTCCGTCAGCTCCTCCGGTCCGTCTGGCCGCGGCTCCTCTCTGCCCCACGTCTTCATGCTGAATGATCTGATTGGGCAAAGTCCTGCACTTGACCTGGACTTTGCCCAATCAGGGCTCTAATTCAATATTGAGCCCTGATTGGGCAAAGTCCAGGTCAGGTGCAGGACTTTGCCCAATCAGAGCTCAGCATAGGCCTCTAGGATATCAAACATGACCCTCTAGCTGCCACGGATCAGGAGATACAGGGATTCAAAGGATCCCTCTATCATGATCCCTCTATCTCCACTTGGCAGCTAGCGGGTCAACTGGCCCACTGACGTCCTCAAACATATGGTGAGGATGTCAGTGGGTGGGGGTTGACCTGGAGGCTTGGCTTACATACAAGATGTCAGCCACCTCCAGGTTTGAATCGAGATCCGGCAACGTAGGGGTTAATGCTATGCACCGCTGCAAAAGGGCAGACTCTCCCCTTTCCAGCGGTGATTTTTTTTTATAACTTAAACCCTTGGAGAGATAGAGGGCTCAAAAGGAGCCCCCTCCCTTTCCTCATTTTTACAGCAGGCACCGGATGGCGCCTGCCGATGACGACATCACACACTGTGATGATGACATTGCACCGGCTGGGCCCACTGAAAAGCCCCGCAATTTTCTTCAGAAGACTAGTCATCAGTTTTTCAGTGACACTCTCCAAGTTCCTCAGATGAACTGTGTTCAATTGTTCTGGTTGTTGATTTGTTACTAGGTTTTTGTTATGTTGTTCTGGTTTTGTTTTTGGGGTGGGGAGGAAGGTGTTATAGCTGACTATACTAAACCTGTGCTATCACTTTAACTAGTGGCTCCGCCCAGGATGACACAGGTCAGAGGGCACGGTAGCCATCTTCAGGGTCAGTTAGTGTGATGCAGTTATGAAGGCAGATGCATGATCCTGTGTTCCTGCAGTTATCCAAGCCGGTATATAACAGTAAGTGTCCTGCAATAAAGCAATGGTGAACCTGACAGCCCAGCCTCATATCTGAACAAGCAGAGATCATAACATATGCTTTAAGCTAAATTTTCTTTCTTCCAGTCTAAATGGATGACCCCTTGTCCTATGTATAGACCTGTTAATGAATAGGTTATCAGACAATGGTTGATAATGGCCCCGTATATATTTATATAAGGTTATCAGATCCCCTCTAAGGCGCCGTTTCTCTAAACTAAACAGGTTTAAGCTTGTTAGTCTTTCCTCATAACTTAACCCTTCCAATTCCCCTTATTAATTTAGTTGCCCGTCTCTGCACTTTTTCTAACGCTATAATATCTTTTTTTAAGACAGGTGCCCAAAATTGCACGGCATATTCAAGGTGCGACCATTGATTTATACAGAGGCAAAATTATGTTTTCATCCCGTGAGTGAACTCCCCTTTTAATGCATGCCAATACTTTGCTGGCCTTGGCGGCTGCTGTTTGACATTGCACATTGTTACTTAGTTTGAAGTCTAGGATTATTCCCAAATCCTTCTCCTGCTTGGATTTCCCTAACTCCGTACCATTTAGGGTATAAATTACTTGTGTGTTCTTCACTCCAAAGTGCATAACTTTGCATTTATCTAGATTAAATCTCATCTGCCATTTAAGTGCCCAGTCCCCCAATTTATCTAAATCCCTCTGCAGCGAAGTAACATCCTGCTCACATTGTATTACTTTTCCTAGTTTTGTGTCATCTGCAAACACTGATACATGACTTTCAATGCCTATCTCAAGGGCATTTATAAATAAATTGAATAGTATTGGTCCTATAACAGACCCCTGAGGGACACCACTTACCACTGGTGTCCATCTTGAAAATGTACCATTTATGACCACTCTCTGTACCCTATCTTTTAGCCAGTTTTCTATCCAAGAACAAGTATTTTCATCTAGACCATTTTTTCTCAATTTAAATAGTAACCTTTTGTGTGGAACTGTGTCGAAAGCTTTGGCAAAATCTAAGTAAATCACATCTACTGCGACCCCCTGATCTATACTTCTACTTACTTCCTCATAGAACGTAATTAGGTTAGTCTGACATGATCTGTGTTTCATGAAACCATGCTGCTTTTTGCCAATAACATTATACCTCCCAATAAATTCCTGAATATTATCCCTTAGTAGCCCCTCAAATACTTTCCCAGCCACAGATGTTAAGCTCACAGGTCTATAATTCCCAGGCACAAATTTTAAACCTTTCTTAAATATAGGGACCACGTCAGCTTTTCTCCAATCCTCTGGTACTATTCCTGAAAGAAAAGAATCTTGAAAGATTAAGAACAGAGGTTTACATATTTCAACACATAGCTCTCTCAGTACTCGTGGGTGAATTCCATCTGGCCCTGGGGCTTTATTCACATTCACATTGTTTAATTTCTGCAAAAATACCTAATTTTATTTTTCCTTTTTACATGCAATTACATCAGAATTTCAAAAATAACAGCAGCATGTGTTTTATAATGTGGTCTTGTTTGTAATGAACAAGTAATCTAGTTGCAGTTTATGTAAGTGGTAGTGTCTCTTTAACACATTCTATTCAATCTATGTCAAGATGGTTGATGTGGTGACTGTTCAATTTTGTATGTGTTTGGTGGGTTTCTGTGAATTTTTGCTCGCATCTGGTTTTCTAATATTATGGTAATTTTATATTCAACTTCGTGGTCATCGATTCACTTGGAATGCTTGTCATAGACAAGTTTGTGTCAGTTGTTTAAAATGATTTGTTCATGTTTTATTCAAAAATTAATATAAGCGCAAATTCTGGTTGCCTGCTTTGTTGTTCAATATTAATTAAAAGCACTTCTTATGTAATAAGATTTTCAATTTTCCAGCTGACTTGTGTCTGCCAATATGTCAATAAATATTAAACTAAAAAGAAAATTAGATTTTGTTTTATTAAAAGGATCATTTATTTTTGGCCAAATTTTGTCTTGCATGTGTAGAAATAATATTAATCTGAAATGGAAATCACGTTTATCACATTAATAAATTAATTTATTTCTTCATTATTATTTAACAAGAAATGTTTTGAGCATTTTTATTTCCAAATTATTATTTGCTTCAATAAGCAGTGGTATTTTGCGTAATGAAGAAAAAAATATTGTTTGAGTATAGAAATAAAAAATGTGTCATATAATAAACCAGCACATTTTATTATTTTGAACTTTAGTACTGCAGAAATACATATTTCCTCCCAGCAAACATCCAGGACAGCAGCTGTTGAAGTTAAGATAATGGAGAATTGTGAACTGTCCCTAGAATATCAGCCTCTTGTTATTGATATTAACCCTCCAATAACCACCTGGGTTGCAAATTCGAATACAAACAATGAGAATACAAGAAAGGAATAAAATACAATTGATTTGTGCATTGTGTCAACTGGATGTTTGTTGCCTATCAGTTACCTTGTATTTTACTGCAAAGGTCACTCTTATTTCCTCTGTTCTGTTAGAGACAAATAAATTCCTTTCATGTGGTATGCAATGATATCATACAATCCAGAATGTACAGTGAAATCATGAATTTCGAAACAGGTCCAATTCATAAGGGCTACACATTGACAAACCAGTTAGAGAATGTAGGGATAAGCAGCATTTCCGATGACTATGCAGAGGGTGTAAACCACAACCTTCAATTATTTTTTTTTGAGAAAGGATTTTACCAGGAAGGATACATTGAGATTTCTCTCGTTTTCAAGTATGTCCTTGGTGGCGAGTATGTACTGTTAGATGTCTTGCCCAAGGACACTTACTGGAGACGTGCTCTTGCTGGGATCGAGCCTGCGTCTCCACAGTCTCTCTCCACGCAGAGCAGGGATGTTACCTCTGCTCCACCCAGCCGGCACTAATTTAGAGATGTAAAATGTAAGAATCTCTTTTCTTGTACCTTGCCAGTTTATGTTACTTGATTTTTGTTTTCTATTTGAAATAAAATTTACATTTGTTGTTTGCATTACGGGTGCAAGATGAAGATGGATGGTGCTAGATTCTCTAATGATTTCCAGGGAGCAATGTAGCGCAGTGAGATCAATGAAACCTCACTAACATAGACATGCACAGTAGCAGCCACAGAAAACAAAGAGGACCTGTAGCACAGTACCAGGGATGCAGAAGGAGATAATTTATTGAAAACTGGGCAACGTTTCAGTCCTCCCTGAAGACCTTTCTTAAGCATATGACAAAGGTCCTGAGGGAGGACTGAAACATTGCACATTTTTTCTATTTAGTTGCTCCTCCTGCATCCCAGGCCTGGTGTGACCTTCCCTCCTTGCTTTCTGTTGGCTGCCTGCTGTAGACCCTGGTGCATCCAGGTTGGCCATTGAGGATGGACATAGGGATGTGCTCCTCTATATGGTTTTTGGATAGATATGAACAGAACATTGTGACTTCATAGTAAATTGCTCCTGCCTTCTAAAATTGAGATCCCCAGTCCCACCAACACTTTTTGGGATTTTCTTACATGGTTCATAATAAAGTACATGAAAAAGGAACAATATAGTATTAGTCACAGTAAATAGTTATTAAATCTAAACACCCAAAATATGGGATGCACATACCTAAGGGTTACTGCACTCGGCGTCACACGGACCTCGCAAGTGGAAGTGTACTATAATTCAAGGTGGAGCTGTCAACAACTCTAAAGAAAGCTCACAACAGGATTAACCCCTTAACGCTGGGTGTGTTTTACCCGGCAGGAAGGAGTTAATGCCGGCGGGGTGTACTTGTATGCCACGCTTGCCGGCTGCTCCGGCGGGCCCCCTCCTCAGACCCGCCTATGCTGTTGGTGCACAGTGCATGTTATTGGCTTCAGGGCGACAGCCTGAGTTCAGGCCATCCAGCAGCAGCCAATGGTGCACTGTGTGCGCCTTCTGGTGGGTGGGGTGTAGGAGGCCCATTGAAGTCAGCAGGGCATACTAGTATGCCCTGCATCTTCGAGGTCCACCCACCGCGGGGATGGCAGAGTACACCCCACGGTATAAAACGGTTAAGGTTCAGTCAGTTGTAGTGAGCCTAGGCAGCTCAGGATGGGTTTTCAAGGAACAAAACGTGTACAAGAAGCACGAAGAACGCATTTATAAAACAATAATCATAAACATTTTAAATAATATGAAAAAATATGGAACAGAAATAGGAATGTAAAGGAAAGCAGAACAATAGAGTGGGCAATACAGGGAATGGAAGTGTGTTTAGTTAAAAAGAACCAAACAAGATTTTATATCATCTTTCCCTTTTTAAAAAAAAAAAAAAAAAGGAAAAATAATTTGACAAGGAGTTCATATCAAGCCTAATTTATTGCACTGTGTAAATATTTTACAGATCTAATTTTACATATGTTGTGCCTTACCCTTAGTAAACAACGCTTGATGTGACCTTGGATCTTTACTATCTATAAGAATAGAAATTTTATTGTCTCCAGATGGAAAGTGTAAAATGAATAACTACAGGCTCGGTGATAAATTGCATCCTCAGTAGTCCTTTTAATTTGGCTAAGGTACATAAAATAGCTCTATAATAAATTTCAATAATCATTTTTTCACTGTTGGATTTGTTTACATATAATATACGTGACTCATTTTCTCATTTTTATTGAAATCCTGGGGAAAATAAACACAATAATATAGCTACAATGATAAAAAATGTATTTGAAACACATAGAAAAATCAGTAATTACTGCTGTTGTAATTTGAATCTAGATACTATGAAACATACTATTTCATAGAAAATCATTACTTTCTTTCAGAGTTCAGATTTTCCAAGACTGGAGAAATCTGTAGACGTTTGCTGGAAACCATATCCTTGCTGTATGTGAAAACAGTGGAAAAGTTTGTGGAATGAAGTGGCTGTTATGACCTGGTGGCTTTAAGGAAAATCTCTTTCTAGTACAATCACAGTATAGGGCTTATTCAAAGACTGCCGAATTTGCCACCGGATTGCACCGAACGGTGCAATTTCGCATCAATTCGGCTATTCAGGAAGGTGGCAATTCGCCAAATATTGGCAAATTGCCAGCGAAATATGGTGCAATTCGGCGCCTTCATCGGCAATGAAATCCCCATAGAGAGGTGATGGTTAATCTATTTAGAGAATGCCGAACATCACCGAAAAGTTGATGAAAAGGCCTGATTTTCGGTGCTCTCGTTCTACAGGTTTAAACAGGCGAATCCCATAGGTTTCAATGTAACAAAAAAATCCCATTTTTATAAATTTTTCATTCAACAGTTTATTCTTTTAATTTGCAACAAAAAGTCTCTGTATTAATTTATTTTTTAGAATAATTTAAGGCATTTTTCTGGAATTTTTCACCAAAAATTTTGATCCCGATTTCTTTTTTTAAATGGTGTTTTTTAAATTCTGTAACAGAACTTTTTATTGTTATTCGTAGGACCTTATATATTATTTTAATGCATTATTTTTGTTTAACCCCTTCCCGAATGCTGACGTACCATGTACGGCCAATCGGGAAGTCTCCCTTAGACCCGCGGAGGTACATGGTACATCAGGGTTTCCTAACCTTCCTCCCTGCCCGATACTTACCTCCCTCGGCAACTCCCAGGCTGGAAGCCTGCCCCACTTTTTAGGGAGGCCGGCAGGTGCTGAGCGATGACATCATCGGCAGGCACCCACCGGTGCCCGCAGTAAAAATCAGATATCAAAATCAGATATAGAAATTGCACTGCTGGAAAGGGGAGAGTGTCCCCTTTTCAGCGGTGTATAGCATTAACTATTTTGCTGCTGGATTGCAATTCAAACCTGGAGGTGGCTGACATCTTGGATGTCAGCCAAGCGTCCGGGTTCACCCCCCACCCACTGACATCCTTACCATATGTGTGAGGATGTCAGTGGGCCAGTTAACCCCCTAGCTGCCAAGTGGAGATAGGGGGATCCTTTGGATCCCCGTATCTCCTGATCCATGGCTGCTAGAGGGTCATGAGTACACCCCACGTATCATTGGAGGTTTGTTGTAAAAACAGAAAAATTGGTTTTTTTTTAAAAATTATTTGTCTGGGGGGTTTACTAAAATAGGGCCTAGGCTGGCATTTAAGAATGATGAGCATAAAATGGTCAAAATGAACTCAGCGCACAGAGGTGAAATGGTTCAGCAGTCAAGGGGTTAAAAAGCAAAAACAATTGGGTATTTCTATTCTCGGGACAAAATTTTGAAACTATTTAGCCGGGGACTTTTTGGCAGTTGTAGATTTTGGGGATTAAATTTCAAAAAAGTGTGTTTTTTCAATTTTTTCATCATATTTCATTTTTTTTATAGTAAATTATACGATATGATGGAAATAATGATCTCTTTAGAAAGTCCATTTAATGGCAGGAAAAACAGTATATATAATATGTGTGGGTTGCATAAACGAGTAAGAGGAAAATTTGACCTAAACACAAACAGCGCAGAAACGTAAAAACAGCAGCGGGCACTAACGGACGGACTTTTATAAAACCGCCCGGTCACTATAGGGTTAAAATACTTTTTAAAAATTGTGGTTTTGGTTTCTTACCCCTGTTCGGTGGCTAATCGGCTTTTTTTAGTGGTGTTCGGCAGCTGATCGGAGGAGTTCGTGGTGTGTTTGGCAGATCGTCAGCTGCATTCGGTGAAATTTTTGTGCTGTCTGAATATCCCCCTAAATGTATACAGAAGTGGCCCGTTGTAAATGTTCGCTAAAGGTAGGATTTGTTTGACAGCAGAGGCCACTACATGTTGAGGCCACCACAGACTGGACTCGTGTTTCCGTGAAGGACCTGCAAGGATTTCAAATTAATTCAACACATCAACTCTCATGTATGATGCCTTCCCTCCAATTTTGTTAAAATTTGATATTACAAAAAACCTGTTGTTCCGCCATGCTTCTGCTCCCCTCTCCCACTTCCTCCCCCTTGCATCTCATTACCTGCTTGCATACAGAGCCCCTCTGCTAAATCTCTGCCTCTTCCTTCACCACAGCTCAACACTCACAGTCACCACTCCAGATTCTGCACTCTGCAGTGGGGGCCGCTATCTTGGATGGTGGCTCCACCTCCGGGTCCCCCCTGGCCACCTGATGTCATTGTGCATGGCGCAATGACATCAGTTAGCTGGGGAACCCCTAGCTGTCTGGGAATTTCCCAAGGACATCCCCTGGTGAAGATAGGGGGTTCCTTTGAACCCCAATTTCTCCCGAATGGTGGCAGCTAGGGGGTCATGTAGGGTATCATTTGAAAGATCTTTCTAATGATACCAAACGTGACCACATTTGAAGTAAAAAAAATAATTAAAAAGGTGTTTTTTTATTTGTGTGTTGTTTTTATTAATGCAGCAGTATTGTTCCCATTTCAATTATAATGTGAAACATGATGCTGCATAATGATTTTATTCTATGGGGTGCATTTGATAAAAATCACGTAATTCCCCCCCAAAAAAAATGTAACGGTCCCAATTTCTAATTTTTTTAACAAGCGCAGCCCACAGAAAATATAAACGCAAAAACTCGTATGATAAAATGTGAAAAAAACACTTTACACGCTGTAGATGATTAAAAATTTAATTTTTATTGCATTTTTTGTTATAATATACAGGCAGAGCATGACATATACATATAATAATGATATATTATGAATCTGCGGAGTCTGCCGGAAAGAACGATATATAATATATCTGGGTCATATAATAAAACGTGGCTTCAAATCGCATTTAAACATGATGAGCAAAAGCGGTAAAAATGAGCTCAGAACACAGACGTGAAATGGCTCAGCAGCGAAGAGGTTAAAGTATCTACACCAACGTCCAACACAATATTTAGTGGGTTCATGCCAACTTTGTTTAATATTAATGATCTTATAGTACCACACAGTATATACCTACTTTTAGTCACACATTTGTATCTTATGAAAGACAAAAGGACCATAGATACTAAATGCTGTAGTTAATACACCAAAAGCTAACATTTAATGATGTCTATTAGATGACACTCCGATACATTAAGTGAATACAATAGCAAAACCTTTGCTACAATAAATGCACAAATGAATCACTCCAAGGACTACAACCACTTACCATATGGTGCTTAGATGTAAGGAAAGAATGTGTAATATCTGATCTTTGAGAAAGTGTTTTCAGGTGGTTTAGCTAAAACCCCAGCTTTTCCCATCATACCAAGCACAGACCTTATCCATAGAGGGAAAATGGCATGCATTGCATACACAACCAATTTGGTGAGTGATTAAGAGCTTGGCTGTGTTGGAAGAGTCAGTTGCAACTGATAAATCTTTAGGCACAGCATAATCAATGCAGACTAATTGGTGCCACTAGATTGACTTCAACAACAATTGATTAAGCTCATCAAGCCTGTGCTAATAGGGTCAGAGTCAGTTCAGCCTCACCATAAGGTTGAAGTGATGCCATCAGGGGAAAAGTAGTGATATTTCTTCCTAATTCACTTATGGGTCTATTCACAATGGTGCTTTGATTTTTGACGTACTTCGGCGCACTTCAGTGGTTCCTTTTGCTGAAAATACCATGAACTCACTATTTAGCGAATAGTTACCATATTGGAGTCGCCAAAGCAGTTATCAGACGTCAGCGAAAACCACCAAACTGCACCGATAACCACCGAACAACGCCGAATTCCACCACTCTGCAAAAAAACAAAAATACAGATGTCTCCTATTCTTCTAATAAATGTTTAAACTAGGGCTGGTAATGATTAAAATTTTTCTTTTCGATTAATCGATTATTTTTAAATCGATTAATCGATTAATTTAGATTAATTATAACGCACATACAGATCCAACTACTTTTAGCTGATCTGCATGCATTGCAGTTCTGCATTAGTCAGAGGTAAATGTGGTATATATATATACTATATATATATACACAATCACCCGACACTGGTTAGTTTCAACTATCCATGACTTTACTTAACAGTTCACACAAATACGTCTTAAATTCAAACTGTAGCACTGACGTAAGTTATTATATTGCCCCAGCTCACACATGGATATATTTGCCCCCAGCTCAAGCATGGATATATTGCCCCCAGCTCACGCATGGATATATTTTCCCGCAGCTCACACATGGATATATTTGCCCCCAGCTCACACATGGATATATTTGCCCCCAGCTCACGCATGGATATATTTGCCCCAGTTCACATGGATATATTTTCCCGCAGCTCACACATGGATATATTTGCCCCCAGCTCACACATGGATATATTTGCCCCCAGCTCATACATGGATATATTGCACCAGGCCAGCTCATACATGGATATATTGCCCCAGGTCAGCTTATACATGGATATATTGCCCCAGGCCAGCTCATACATGGATATATTGCCCCAGGCCAGCTCATACATGGATATTTTGCCCCAGGCCAGCTCGTACATGGATATATTGCCCTAGGCCAGCTCATACATGGATATATTGCCCCTGGCTCATACATGGATATATTGCCCCCAGCTCATATATGGATATATTGACCCCAGCTCTCACCTCCTGCCGCCGCGTGTTTGGGTCCCTATGAGCGTCCGAAGGCATGGAGCTTGGCTGCTCGCCTGGGGGAACCACGTGACCAGCAGCGATCTCGCGAGAACGTGGCTGGTCACATGGTTCCCCCAGGCGAGCGACCAAGCTCCAAGCCTTTGGACGCTCATAGGGAGTCAAACACGCAATGGCAAATACGCGGCGGAGCCAAATACGCGGCGCAAAGCACGCAGCGCTGCCGCCGCGTGCTTTGCACCACTGGTCGATTAAAATATTTTTTAATCGACCATAAAAATTAACGATTAATCGTTAATTTCCGCAGCCGTAGTTTAAACCAATAAAATGTATTAAAATGGGTCTAAATAATAAAAAAGGTCCTTTTAAAAAGAGTAAAAAGGTCTGTTAAAGAATTTTAAAAAAACTCTTTTAAATTGCGAAACAAAAATTTGGTCTAAAAAAAATACAAAAAATAGCAAAAGGTGTAGAAAATAAAAAAAGGACTTTTGCTGAAAATTAAAAAAATAAACGGTCTTTAGAAAAAAAGATTACGTTTATACATTGAATCCTATAGGATTCGCCTATTTAAACCTGTCAAACTGAAATACTGAAAATCAGGGTATTTCACTGGAATTTCTGTGAATAGAAGACATGATAGACTTATATGGGGCAGCAAACTGCACTGTTAATTCACCAGCATTTGGCGAATTGACAACTTAGTGAATAGATGAATTGGCCCAAAATTGCCCCGGTTGGTGCAACTTCGGGTCAATTCGGAGGTTAGTGAATAACCCCTACAGAATAAATTCGATTTAGACAAACCCCCAAACATCCATAAATTCCTAATCTGAATGCACATATCCAATATTACCCAATAGTGATTTTGGTGCGTGGGGTGTCCTTTTAGTCCCAGCTTCAAACCTTGAACACTGTAGCTAAATTATTATGCAAAGAATTACTAATTCTAGGATGTGAAAATCCATAAATATTTTCTCAAGTATGTAAGCTCAGCAAATATTGAATTCTATGCACAATGACAGTGTAAATAATACCACAATATTAGTCATCAAAATAAGAGAAGATATTTGCATCTTCTACAAAGAAGGGAAAGTAATGATAGGACAATCTAGGCTTATAAGGAAAATTCATTACATTGTCATTTATAGATGTTGAGACTGAAGATTCAGCGCTGCGGAATATGCTGGCGCTATATAAATAAAGAATAATAATAATAGTAAGATTGATTCATTTTTATGGCCATCTTTGTATTGGGGATTATAGGGAAACAACGCTTATCTTAAACCTCTTAAGCTCCCTACCTAGGATATGGTGCAAAGATGTCCTTTCTCACTGCACATAAATCACTATGGGCCCTATCGCCTGGTGTGAGCTAACCCTAGCATCAGCTTGTTTTTGTGTTAGCGGCAGGTAAAATGAGTCTAGCGCATGACCAACAGATCGTTTTCCTCCTGCTAGAAATGGGAAAAATCACTTAGCACGTGGTAATTTGCGATTCATAGTGTGAGCTTACTGTACTTTCCGCATCCTATACTTAACATGGGCAGCGCAGAGATCACTTGTGCTATTGTAATCAAAAGATAACTTGGTGCCAGCACTAATTTTTAGTGAGATGCTGATCGTAAGATTTAACCTACTGCTCAACCCTGACAGTAACTCCAAAAAAACCACAAAAAACAAGTCCACACCCAAACAGGCAATTAACAGGCAATTGAAAGGAATGCAGCACAGGTGTTCTCTTGACCCCATACACCATAGTAATGGATCTGGTCAGCAATGTCGCTGCTGTTGCAGTAGGCTCTGGAATATATATGTATCCTTTATCCTCATATATCCTAATTCTAATATATTGCCTAATTTAACATTTTAAGCTCGGGGTTATTCATAGAGGTATGTAAGCGGTTGATTATAGGGTGACCGTGTGGACCATGTTTAAAGAGACACATGGATAAGACTTGCCCTGAAACATGTATTATTTATATGATGCAGCAGGGAAATTATTGTCGCTCACCTGGCCTTCCTTTTGGATCTATTAAATGCAGTGTAATGATTCCACATGCTGTTGGGTGGCATTTATCATGCAATGCCTATCAGCCTTAATTAATATATGTATGTATATAAACATGGATGAGACGGTCACCTTGGAAGATTTTAATAATGCAGGGGTGTGAGGGCTCTTCGCTGGATGTGTTCATACTTATACAAGCTTGTAAGGGCAGGGGATAGGTATGGCCCGGCACTCTGCACTGGAAAAAACGTTCTATCCTGTACACAATCGCATTAGTGCTGGGTCTCGGCCAGGGTCTTAGCGTTTCCCTAGCGTGCGCCAAACGACCTTGTACACGGACTACTGCAGATAAGAGGATCTGTTGGTGGGTCGTCAGGCGCTTCCTTTTAGCAACTCGCCCTAGATTTTTCTGTTAGTGATGGCGTTTTAGCTCACACCAGTTGATAGGGCACTATCTCTGCAGAAATTTGAAACCAGTCTGCTATTCGCTGACATAAATGTGCATTTGGCCATGCAGTATGTTGAATGCTAGAGTACAAGCCATTCATTTTATCTATCTATACTCTGTCCAAGAACCTGAAACGCTGACTACTCAGTTTGTCACTTCTTAATTAAATTTTTGTCATTACGTTGATTCCAACCTCACTATGATGATGTCAACTTTTAAATTATATCTATTCTCATCTTATGAACGGAATTGTTGCTAATGCTAAAAGCTGTGCTCCCCTGACCTTTACTGGATTCTGATTGGATGAGGCATTTCCTGTCCTGTGTAGAGCCCTCACAAGTTCCTGCAAAGCCTAGACCAGTGTTTCCCATCCCTATCTTCAGAAAGTGCTACCAGACCAGGTTTTCAAGTTAACTGAAGTACAGCACAGGTGATTTGATTTGCTGCTCAGGGATTGCAGTTTCCCCAAGGTGATCCTTAAAACCAGGCTTTTTAGTGGGTCCTTAGGACAAGTCTGGGGAAGTTCACTTTTAGGTTTGTATCATTAATGTACTATATATATATGATGCATTAAAAATGAAGACCCCTTTCAAACCAGAAAGACCCTTTTCAAGTTAATATATATTTTTTAGTTGACAGCATATGTTGACAAAAGATATGTGCACTTTGCGAATGCCATATGAATCTAACGTATTTAGGTGCTTAATTTTATGAGGGGTGATTTATTTAAAGGGCAAGTGAAATCCTTCCTAATAATCATATGAGGTCAATATATATTTAATATTTTATTGGTAAGATGAAGGCAGTACTTTTAAAAAAGCCGTTTCTCAACCACCATTAATTTAATGACCATCTGATCACTTCCTAATGAAGGGACAGCAGAATCAGAAAAATTTGCAAATTCTGATCCATGAACGTAAAACAGAGCTCCTAGGCGGTTACAGTTACAAGTTATTATAAAGCGCTAACAAGTTCCGTAGCGCTCTACAATGGGAGGCAAAAAAACAAATATACTTACAAGTTAAACATGCAGAACAGTAGGAGAAAGGATCCTGCTCGAGCACTTAGACCACTTATTGTGCAAGGCAAACTGGTGACTTTCCAATCCATCTTTTTAATACTATCCCTTCAATAAGCTCTTTATTTTGCCATTCATGGTAGTATAGGGAACTTTGGAAATTATTATTCCCTTCCTGTATATTTGAGAATCCTGGAAATCATTTGTTTTGGTAACAATTTCTCACTGTAAATAAGGGGGTGGAGTAGGAGCATTGCTTCTCCCAAGCTCATTGGAGGTCTGGAGATCCTAAATCCGACACAAAGAAGCCACAAACAACTCAGAACATTCATTTGGAAATAAAAAAAACCAATGTCCTATAACTATGGACCAACTCTGTTAAAGGGAAACTCTATTAAAAATAAATTCCCCTTTTTTTTGCCCTTATATAGCAGGGCAAATGCTGAGATGATTTTACTCATCTTTTGTCTCTTGCCACACACAGCTCTTCCTCTTCAGACTCCATCAGGGTTATTCAGAGAGAGGTGAAAAGCAGGAAAATGACTGGAGAAGTGAAAATTCTAGGTCAAAATAGCCAAACCAGAAAAATTCTCCATTTATCTCACTTTCCAAATTGGCTATTTTGACCTAGAATTTTCACTTCTCCAGTCATTCTCCTGGTTTTGCCCTCTCTCTGAATAACCCAGTAGAACCCTGCATGTTGATGTCACTAGTGACCAATCTGGTGCCGGCAGCCAGGAAATTCAAAATTTCACCTGATGAAGACTCTGGGAGAGGCGTAGGAAACTCCTCTGCTTCACCCTGTGATTTCTACAGATAGGGCAGAAGGGAAAAGTGAGACACTCCTCACATCCTGACCCCTTTAAAATACTAAAGTAGCCAAGATGAGTAGAGTGTCCCTTTATGTTTTGAAAATGACCATCAGTTCATCAACATTCACCCATCATTACTCTGTCCTGTCAATGAACGGTGACAGCTCCTTATATTCCAAATACAAAAGGGATTTCAACATGCACTTGACCAGCCAGGACCGGCCTCTATTTTCAGGCATCCTTTCCAGCTGTCTACACTTCTTTCTCTAATTACTCTTACTAATCCCAGGCTCCTAATTCCCAGGCAACCATCAATTACTCTCACCTTGCAGTCCTCTCCACCTGTTTCCAACCCTTCTAGATTGTGAGTTCCTACGGAAATAGGGCCCTCTTCTCCTCCTGTACTGTTTGTCAAATGTTGTTCAATGTATTGTATCCCTGTCTATACTGTGCCTATTGTACAGAGCTGCGGAATATGCCGGCACTTTATAAATAAAGAATAATAATAATGTACACTTGCAAGCGGAGAGATTAAAAGTCATATATATGTTTAAACATGATATAACACCAATAAATGATCAATTAAAATATAAAATAGCATCCACCAAATTAAAACCAGCTATCTCATCCACCAAAGCCGATACTCAATTTCTGTGAACACAAATAATAAGGAATATACATTGCACCCTACGCCTGTAACTGCACTGCCCTTTCCTGGATACATCCTGTTCCAGCTAATTAGGTGAGTATCTAAGGCAGATATACTGATTATTTTTAGATATTTATAACACTGTCAGCCATATTTTTATAGCCTAATTTTATTTTCCCTTGATTTCTGCTGTTTACTTTCAACAGTTTTATAATCCTTGACTGATAGGCTGTTCTTTATTGCTCCAGTCTGATTAATATACATAAATATTTGAACAGTAGTCTGTCTCGCATAAAGAATATCAGGAATGGGGTAAAAAAAAAAAAGGTAAAATAAGTAATTAAAACCACAACTGGTGGAGGGGCCATGGATTTTTTGATAATCGCTCTGCAAATAGATATATTGTTTATCTTCATATATGATTGGAAACAATATTAATCATTATTATATATGAAAATGATTAATCTAATATTGATTACTCTAATTTAGTATAATCATTATTATATTCATCATTTTTAGCTGCGTATATTTTCTTTGTAGCAGACACTGCTTTCCATGATTTGTCTTATCATCATGATTACTAAAACCGTTAAACGATTCTACTTGAGAAGAAGAAAGGGGTTCCCTTTTTCGGATTTTATAGACCTGAGCAAGTTCTAATGGGTTTATTTGACCATAGCAATATGGACTCCAAATGGAGGGGAGGGGTTTACATGCTTTTTATTTTTTGGGGGGAGGGTGTTAGATGTGGGGCACAAAGAACAAGCTGCCTTGTGTCTGTGAGTAGTGAAAAATCAGGGTGAAAGGCACCGGTCTTAGAAAGTCGGATCTCCAGGAAGCAAAAATGGAAGGACGCAGAGAAGCTAAATTAGCCAGGCATAGCTGCGGCTGTTTGTGGTTGTCCCTGACAGCAGTGCTGACTTGGAGCACCTGTGTTTGCTTACCAGCTTTCCCCAATCTGCTATAAAATGGCTTGAGCATGTCACATGGCAGCTAGATAGTCCAAGTACCATGGGAATACAAAAGCCTGGGCTTTTAGCAGAGTTAATCATTAATGCTCCCTTTCTTTGTCCCATTCAGGAGTGCTGACAAGCTCTTTGATATTTCATATTTGCCATCAGGTCAGTTGCAGTCATAACCAGGTACTAATGAACACATTGACTCATAGCTCCCAGTTTCATTACCTGCATGTACTCCCTGTGCTGACTATCGATTTAATTTCACCTGGCTTCAACCTTTCCTTCCTCCTTTATGCTGCCCTTTCTTATATTGTATTTTTGTTCTGAATATTATATTCATGTTGTGGTTCCGTCGTTACGTACAAAGGCGTTGGCTGTCGCCGTTCAAACAGAAGTTTTAGAATTATGCAAGCAACTCCATGGCAGCTCACACGTTTGAAATTTATCAGATCATAACATATCATAGCTAATAATGAGATAAACTGGAACAAGGGTTGAGTCCCATTAACAATTAACACTGCAGAAACACCCAATAACATACTCCGCTTGATAACGCCGCTGCATGAGTCATGGCACACTGAGGTCAAAGTTAAAATAAATGTTCCATCACCAATTGTTAATGGGTAAATTGTTAAATTTGGTGATGGTGGCAAACCAAAATACATAAAATATAATGGCCACAAGGAGTACAGGTTGATTCGTACAAACCTGAACCCAAAGTTTTCTTTATAGATCAAAAACAAATGAAAGGAAATTAATGTGAGTTTCAGGAAATGTACCTCCTCTTATGTTGAGCACATCCCATCCCAGCATGTGCTAGAAGCAGAAGGTGGTAGTACATGCATGACAACAGCAAAGCCTCGATAATAGCATAATCATGAAACAAATTGCCTTAATCATTGAAAAAGCATGTAGTTATAGTGCAAACTGTTAGGTTTACATGTCACACACATCAGTGAGTCAATGGTTACAATCCAGAGCTTTTTGAAGACTGTGTCATTTCCAAAAATCTGTGGCCAACATGTTCTCCTGACATTACCAGCCTGGGCTTCTTTTTGTGAGTCTGTCTGGAGAAACGAGTGTACCGTAACTAGCCCCACAAGATTGATGCCTTAGAGGATAACATTAGGAATGAGATCCAAAACATTGATGGTGCAATTTTAAGACTCATAAACAACATGTAATGCTGTATCAACATGTGACTCACAAAGAATGGTGGCCATTTTCAGCAATTGCTGTGGTGGGTTGTACTCAGCATAAGAGGTGATACAGTTCATGAAACTCTTCTCACTAACACTTTCCCGCTGCGTGGTGTACCATGCTGTCCGCACTGTGGGTGGGCCTTGAAGACAAGGGGCTACTGGTACACCCCGTTGACTTCAATGGGCAGCATTGGCCGCTCCCTGCAGCCAGCACACGCCGTTCACCGGTGGCTGCTGCGGAATGGCATGAACTCGGCGGCCCGTGGCAACACCTGGTGGCGGGGCGTACTAGTATGTTAACCGGCATTAACCCCCTGCCAATGGGCGCCACCGGTTTGTCATTAAGGGGTTAGTATCAATTCTTTCGTTTATGATTTATAACAAAAAAATTGTGTTTGGGTCATTATGATTAACCCTCTGTTAGTAACTCCTGACTGTGTGGGTATGTATTAAATTATATTGCTCTTTACGTGGGTCTTAATTTACCATAAAATTATAAATGTGTAGAATGGTAAGTGGCATCCTAAGTGGCATCCTAAGTGGACCTTTAGAGTTGATTTCCTAGAATTTTATCCATGATGCCCTATGCCATCCACCATCATGATCCCTAATTCCTGTGTCTCCTCTCTCCACAGGTAAGACTTTATCACCCAGTATCCAGACATCCACACCCCAACTGATCCCCTGCATACTTTTGCTGGTAAGACTTTATCACCCAGTAATCCAGACACCCACACCCCAACTGATCCCCTGCATACTTTTGCTGGTAAGACTTTATCACCCAGTATCCAGACACCCACACCCCAACTGATCCCCTGCATACTTTTGCTGGTAAGACTTTATCACCCAGTATCCAGACACCCACACCCCAACTGATCCCCTGCATACTTTTGCTGGTAAGACTTTATCACCCAGTATCCAGACACCCACACCCCAACTGATCCCCTGCATACTTTTGCTGGTAGGACCCCCATCACCCACATTGTAACGTTACCTTGGTCTCTTTTTTTATTATTATTTATTTTTTGTCTCCTTTCTCCACCATTTGCTTTGCTAATTAGCATGTGAATCTCCTGCCCTATTGACACAGCCCATCCAGCATCAGGTGTTTACCTTTTAACTGCCTGAATGCAATCAGTCCGCCCTATATAACAACTAACACTGGCTCCATTTGAGCCTTGGCTCTTGTGACCTCCCCAAGTGGCATCCTAAGTGGACCTTTAGAGTTGATTTCCTGGAGTTGCGTGGCATCCTAAGTGGACCTTTTGAGTTGATTTCCTGGAGTTGCGTGGCATCCTAAGTGGACCTTTAGAGTTGATTTCCTGGAGTTGCGTGGCATCCTAAGTGGACCTTTAGAGTTGATTTCCTGGAGTTGCGGGACTGGAGGAAGGAACTGCAAGGCCCACTTTTATTCTGGGTAAACGCACGTCTATATCATGCTTTCTATCACGCTTCTACTCTTTAATTCTACCTTTCTCCTTAAATGGAACTCCTGCCCCTCTACCACCGACCCCTACACTATCTGCATCTCTCCCTCCCTCCTCTCGTCCCACATGATGGCCTCACATGAGCTCCTCTGTTTCCTCAGAACATGGTCTCCCTCTAACTCTCGCGCTGCCAATCACTCCCACTCCCACAAATCCCATTCCCACCTTCTCTTTCTCACCCTCCTGCTGTTACTCTATCCTATCTCCATCGCACATAATCACCTCCCTACAAGCCCAGCAACCTCATTCCCATAATCCCTCAGCGCCTGTCCTCTTTCTCCTGCGCCCTCTGGAATGCTCGCTCTGTGTGCAACAAACTCACAGCAATCCATGACCTCTTCCTTTCAAACTCCTTCAACCTCCTAGCTTTAACTGAAACCTGGCTAACTCCCTCTGACACGGCCTCCGTTGCTGCTCTCTCACATGGCGGTCTACACTTGAGCCATACCCCCAGACCGGGTGAGAGAAATGGTGGCGGGGTCGGAATCCTGCTCTCTCCCACCTGCACCTACCAGCATCTCCCTCCACCCTCATCCCTCTCCTTCTCCTCCTTCGAGACACACTGCATCCGCCTGTTCTCTCCTCTGGCCCTCAGGGTGGCAGTCATCTACCACCCACCGGGACCAACCTCCCAGTTCTTTGACCACTTTGCTACCTGGCTTTCTCACTTCCTGTCTTCTAATCTTCCATGCCTAATTCTCGGGGACTTCAACATTCCCATTGATGATCCTTCCGCCCCTGCTGCCTCCAAACTTCTTTCACTCACGTCCTCCCTTGGACTCACACAATCCTCCCTCCTCCCTACCCACCGCGACGGTCACTCTATTGACCTTGTCTTTTCCAACCTCTGCTCCATTTCTGAGTTCAACTGTCGCCCCTTCCCCATCTCTGACCACCACCTTCTCTCTTTCAACCTATCTGGACTTCCTAAACACCCTGCTCCCCCACCCCGCACACACACTCGCAGAAATCTACATGCTGTGGATCCCCATCAATTCTCCAATCTACTTCACCACCTCCCTCACACCTCATCCTTCACCTGCCCTGATGCTGCCACTAATCACTACAACACTACTCTTATCTCTGCTCTAGACACTCTTGCTCCTCTTCGACTCTGTAAGGCCCCACACCACCAGCTTCAGCCCTGGCACACCCTCCAGACACGCTACCTGCAAAGATGCTCCCGCACTGCAGAGCGTGCCTGGAGGAAATCCCACTCTGAAGCTGATTTTGTTCACTTCAAGTTTATTCTTCGGTCATACACCTCTGCCCTCCACTTGGCCAAACAATCCTTCTTCTCATCTCTTATATCTACGCTGTCCTCCAACCCTAAACGGCTCTGGTCCACCTTCAACACCCTCCTCTACCCACCTGCACCTCCCCCCACAGCTGCCTTCAGCGCTCAAGACCTGGCAGACTACTTCCTCAGTAAAACTCTAACTATCAGAAGCAACATCCCAACACAAGATAGTTATCTGCCACCTCCACTCCCAGAGGTCCCCTCTGCCACCCTCTGCCGCTTCCTCCCAGCCACTGAGGAGGAAGTCAATTCCTTATTGTCCTCCTCACATCTCACCACGTGCCCGCTCGACCCATTCCCTCACATCTAATTCCTCCCCTCTCCTCCTCCCTCACCCCTGCTCTCACACACATCTTCAACCTATCTCTCTCCACTGGCTCCTTTCCATCCGCCTTCAAACACGCGCTAGTTACCCCTTTACTAAAGAAACCATCCCTCGATCCCAACTCTCCATCCAACTACCGCCCTGTATCCCTGCTTCCCTTTACCTCTAAGCTCTTAGAAAAACTAGTCTTCAACCGCCTCTCCCTCTTCCTGTCCTCCAATTCCCTACTTGACCCCCTGTAATCTGGCTTCTGTCCCCTACACTCAACTGAAACTGCCCTCACCAAAGTCACCAACGACCTCCTAACTGCTAAAAAACACGGCCACTATTCTATTCTCATCCTGCTTGACCTCTCGGCTGCTTTTGACACTGTTGACCACCCCCTCCTTCTACAGACCCTCAACTCTCTGGGTCTCGGTGACACTGCACTTGCTTGGGTTGACTCCTATTTATCCAACAGGTCCTTCTGTGTGTCCTTTGCTGGTAACTCTTCCTCTTCATTGCCTCTATCTGTTGGTGTACCTCAAGGCTCTGTCCTTGGTCCTCTGCTCTTTTCCATCTACACCTCCTCCCTGGGCAAAATCATCAACAGCTATGGCTTTAATTACCACCTCTACGCTGATGACACTCAGATCTACCTCTCTACCCCTGATCTCTCTCCACCTGTCCTTTCAAAAGTCAGTGACTGTTTATCTGGCATCTCCTCCTGGATGGCCTCCCACCACCTAAAGATAAACATGTCAAAGACGGAGCTCCTACTTATTCCTCCCTCCAATGCCTCCCCACCTCCTGACTTCTCTATCACGGTGGAGGGTATCACTATCTCCCCATCAAACCAAGTTCGCTGTCTTGGAGTTACACTTGACTCTGCTCTTTCCTTCATCCCCCACATCCTGTCTCTTTCCACCTCCTGCTGATACCAACTGCGTAATATTTCCAGAATTTAGCCATTTCTTACCGCTGTCACCACAAAAAAACTCATACACGCCCTGGTAATCTCCCGACTCGACTATTGCAATAATCTCTTATTTGGCCTCCCTCTGTCCCGCCTCTCCCCCCTACAATCCATCCTGAACGCCTCCGCCAGGCTAATTCACCTCACCCGCCGCTCTGTCTCTGCCGCTCCCCTCTGCGAGTCCCTTCACTGGCTCCCCATCCACTGCAGAATTAAGTTCAAAATCCTTATCCTTACCTACAAAACCCTCACTAACTCAGCTCCCCACTACCTGTCCTCACTAATCACCAAATACACCCAGCCCGCTCCCTAAGGTCAAACAGTGACCTGCGCCTAGCTTCTCCCCACATCACCTCTTCCATGATAGACTGCAGGATTTCTCACGCGCAGCCCCCACTCTCTGGAACGCTCTCCCTCGTACTGTCAGACTTTCCCCTAACTTCTCTTCCTTCAAATGCTCCCTTAAAACGTTCCTATTTAGGGAAGCCTACCACCCAACTCACTGACGCAACCATCAATCACTCTCACCTTACAGTCCTCTCCTCCTGTTTCCAACCCCAACCCTCCTAGATTGTGAGTTCCTACGGGAATAGGGCCCTCATCTCCTCCTGTACTGTTTGTCAAATGTTGTTCAATGTATTGTATTGTAACCCTGTCTATACTGTGCCTATTGTACAGCGCTGCGGAATATGCTGGCTCTTTATAAAGAATAATAATAATAATACTAATAACGTTTTCTCGTGTGGCTTGAGATAACGTAATATTTACACTTCTTATACAATGTGTAGCATGCACAAATGTTGAGGAAGTCAAAGAATATTCCCAATTATTCAAATCTGCAGCCAAAAAAAATTCTTGACTCCCAAAATCTTCTGGTTAGTGATTTTGCATCTGCAAAATAATAAAATAAATAAATAATATAAAATATCCCTAGTTGCCTCCAGTGAAGAGGAATGAGTGCTCAGACATCTACTGCCTCCTCTAAGTTACGCGTCAAATCAATAATAAAGTGACTGAGTGACTACCTGTTATTAAGCCGATAAGAGGCAATTTAGAAATTTAAGCAATATAAACTATTATTTTCTGCCTATAAGAAGTTAATCCTATTTCAGGAGTGTAAAGACCTTAACTTGCCATTATTACCTTCCTTGTTCATAGCGGTTTGGGGGGGGGTAAAGTTTCTGGAGGACTGAATTTGTGTTCCAAAACAAGAAGATGGCAGGAAAGGCAAAGCATAAACTGCATGCAATTCAAATTAATATGGTTAAAATAACATTATTCATCAGCAACTAACTAGAAATGTTAACATATTGGGCCCTATTACATTCTTCACTTTAAAACGCTCGCGCAGCGCGTGATTTTTTTGCGCGAAGCGTTAAACGTTAACGCCCGTAAATTAACGCTGGTATTACCATCCTTGGGCATTTTTCCATCCGTCGAAAAATTGCGCATGTAAAACCGACGCGCAAAAACACGCACATCAACGTTGCGTGCAGAAATCAGTGCGCGCAATGGTTTTTTCACGCGATTCAGCCCCATTCACATTGTGCGATTTATCATACGGATTTTGCCGCGACGTCACAGCAAAATCTGCACGACGTCGCGCTATGTAGCTTCTCCAATGCATTTCAATGGAGCTGTTCACATCTTGCCGCGCGATGTCGCGGTAGCATGTCACTTGTACATGACCCTTTTTTTACAATTTGCGATTTTGCGATTTGCATTGGTAGTGCTTTGCAAAATCGCGCAAAACCGCAACGTCACGCGACATTATCGCTCTATGTCGCAAATATGAATATCGCGCAATTTTCAAATCGCACAGTGTGAACAGGCTAAGAACCACAATTGTCTCCTGTTAAGTTCTTGCGCTTGTCAAAATCAATCTGAGTATATATGCTGCAGCAATAATAAAAACACGCACAACTTCTATATTTTATTGTTTGGGTATGTGTAGAATGTGTAACTATACTTTGCTGTATTTTTATTTTTGGGCTGGTGTATTTGGTTTTGGCCAGAACGTTCAGATTTGCATTTAACACCAGCTTTTCAAAGACGTTAAAAATATGCGCGCAAACGTTCTCTGTTAAAATTTGCGCATAGATTGTAATACCATCCGCGTACCAGCGCAAAAACGCATTTGCGTTCACAATGTTAAAAATAGGACGTTCAATATACATTACGCTCGCAAAGGGTTCGCGCAAGTTCACCAGCGGTAGACGTTAACGCGCATTTTTTGTTCGGACGTTGTAATACGACGTTCAGCGCAAAGGGTTTTGCCCCTTGCGTTAATGCGGTTTTGCGCACACGTTAACGTTTGCGTGAAGAATGTATTAGAGCCCATTGACAATGTGACCCGATATGTGTCTTTACTTTGCTAGTTCCGATTATTATTTTTTTGTACCCTTGGCTTATTCCAAAACTGAAAGAATGCCTTTCAAAAATGTAAGTTTATTCAATTCTTTAAACAGAATCTAAATGCAGTTTTTCAGTAGAAAGAAAATATATAGGGCGTACTTGAAAATGTATCCCTTTAAATATCCGCCATATTAATGGAATCTCGCGTAATGATGAGCTCTGAAGGGGTTTAAAAGCCTCTTTTTTGCAACAACAGGGGTTTGCCTCTGTTGATTTACTAGAGCCAAAAAGATATTTCTCTATTAAGCAATGCCAAGGTTTTCTATACGACAAAAGCCATATAGCTATTTAGATTTCGACACATTCTATGGGTACATTAATGTGCAGATACTTAGCCCCAAAAACATAAGCCTATGTATCTGCTAAACCAGATTGCAAACATTGCAAAATATATTTCAAGTAGGAGAAAATATGCAATTTGGCTTTAGTTTCACTTCAACAGTTCAAATAGATTTTACACCAGAGACAAACAGTCTCCATATTGTAAAACCCAAAGTATGTATTCACAAAATACAGAGAGAGAGAGAGAACGTCTGGCATTCAGCCATAAGCTCTGCAATAGGTGTGTTCTCAGGAATTCAATGCACCTTGCTGATTGTTTCAGACTTGCCATTAATGACCCACTTGAGTTATTGTGTGAGCCAAGTTTCCATTTGTGTATGAAAGTAATTCTCTTAAGTTATCCAACTTATGCCAGAAAGCAAAATGTACGTAACAGTATATGAAAGAAAGGAATTAAAATAATAACTATTGGAATTATGACTTAAGTTATACAATTCAGAATTAAATTCATGAGGAATTTAATTGTTATTTTTACCTTTACCAAACCAACAAGCATTTGTTAATTCAAACATACTTATCTTCTACATATGCATGGCATTGCACTGGCAAGGAGGGTTATGTGTTAAAACAGACCGAGGAGGCAAAAAAGTGGGAAATTGCAGACTTCATATAGAAAACAACAACGTATCGCCGGCGAGCTGAAAGTCCACTGGAAAGCGAATATGCGTGTACTACATGTCCATAGCTGGAAAAGTTCTTAATCTTCAGGGATTTTCCTCTTCTGGGGGAGGTGTATCAGCAGACTGCAGGAAAAGAACCAAAAAATGTGCAGTATATAGCACCAATTGGGTAGAATAAACAGCAGGTATTCAACTCACATGCTCATGAGCGAAACACCTGGCTCTAGGGCAAAAGGCTTTATGGGTCTTATAAAGATCTTCAGGTGCCCATCTAACCCCCCTTTTTTTTGAGATCCGGAGGATGGTGGGCATGATACCACTGCAGAAAAGCAGAATATATCTGGGATACCCCTAGTGCAATCTTGTAGAACAGCAAATGGAATTAATATGAGCTAAAGTACAAACTCACATGCTTTTGAGCCTCAAATGACTCCTTGGAACACGCTCAGGGGATTGTAAGGAATTCCCAAAACCTTCTTGGACAGGATAAGGCAAATCAGCAGTAATAAAAACATTTATTTGATTAAAAACAATAATAGCTACCAGAACACTTTTCGCCACACAGGCTTCTTCAGTTGGCAATCCTTGTTTTGTCCCTGCTGTTGCCTTAATATACTGTCCACATAACATTGATAAAACAATTAAAACCAGTCATTAAACAATAATTAAAACATAATTTAATATATCTGTTAACTAGGAGCCCGTCCGCCATTTTGCGCATGTGTAGTAGCACCCGCTATCCACACTGAAACGTGGAAATTAGTGATTCTCATCCGCCATAATCGCGCATGCGCTCTAAATACCGCATCTCACCTTGGAACGCGTTTCACTTTGGGACGTGGAAGTGTATTCATCAGTACTCATAGTATCCCTGTATCGTAACTCCAGGCTCAGAGATGATCTCGGAGAGGTTTCCATCCCTCCCATTTAAACAGAGCCCTTCCTTTCGCAACTGGTCAAAGCCACTGATAGGACAGCGCTGTCCTAGGAGTGGCTTTGGCCAGTTGCATAAACCTTATCTCTGCTAGAAAGCCACAGTATGGCATAGCATTGATTTTAGGGTTCTGTGTAATAACAGATCCAGGATGCATAAAAGTGAGACAGATGTCATTTGCATATCCTACCCAGAATTCCTTGCTGCATATGGGGAATGTGGCACAGGAGCTCTGGGGTGCAATTCATCGAATTGCTCTGATGTGCAAGGGGCTTCTGCAATAATAAACACACTAATATATATATATATATATATATATAAACAAAAACCAGGGAGAGAGCACTCCAGTCAACACATTCAAAAACCTGCAACAACAGCTTCATGCATGGGTACATATAATACCAGATTTTACCACATGTTGAAAAATTCTTAAATCTGAGCTTTGTTGAATAAAATGGTGGAAATTTAATTTGCAATGAACGGCCGTGAATTGCTTTAAGCCTGCCAACAACATCAATGTAATCCACCCTCTGGCAGGTCCTACTCTGCAAACCTAATGACTGCCCTTCATGGGATAAACTTTACTTACTGAGGAACAGGTCCCCTTCATGGAGCTCCCGTAGATCAATGTTAAATAGAACCTGGAGGAGGAGTACCTGTGGCAGGGAGGGGTGCATACCCTAGAGATTCATAAGAAAAACACATGGGTGGGTAGCATTCAAACTAAACTAAGCATTCAGTGCAGGTGCGTGTCAATAATAAAAACAAATGAAAAACCAGGGAGAGAGCAGTCTGGTATTTACTCTGATAAAATCTGGTATAATGTACCCTTGCATGAATCTGTTGTTGCTTGTTTTTGAAGGTGTTGACTGGAGTGCTCTCTCCCTGGTTTTTGTTTTGTTTTTATTATTGAGACGCACCTGCACTGAATGCTTAGTTTAGGTTGGGTGCTACCCCCCCCCCCATGTGTTTTTCATATGAATTTCCTGGGTATGCACCCCTCCCTGCAACAGGTACTCCTCCTCCAGATTCTATTTAACCTTGATGTGCGGGAGCTCCAGGAAAGGACTTGTTCCTCAGTAAGTGAGTTTATCCCATGAAGGGCAGTCATTAGGTTTGCAGAGTAGGACCTGCCAGAGGGTGGATTACATTGATGTTGTTGGCAGGCTTAAAGCAATTCATGGTCGTTCGTTGCAAACTAAATTTCCACCATTTTATTCAACAAAGCTCAGATTTAAGAAATTTTCAACATGTGGTAAAATCTGGTATAATGTACCCATGCATGAAGCTGTTGTTGCTGGTTTTTGAATGTGTTGACTGGAGTGCTCTCACCCTGGTTTTTGTTTTGTTTTTATTATTAAGACACACCCACACTGAATGCTTAGTTTAGGTTGAGTGCAAACCCCCCCAATGTGTTTTTTATATATATATAACAAGAAAAGCGATACTGCACTCACGGTTCACCATGCTTCATGTTCTTCACCCTGGTGCTTGGCCTTGGTCTCCATTGTGTATTCCTCAAGTGATGGGCAGCACTCAATAGATTTTTTCTTTTCAAACATTCTTTATTGCATATGAATCATTTATATATACACAGTATATCACATAAACCAGCACTAGGGCTGTGAGCAATATTAATATGC
This sequence comes from Leptobrachium leishanense, assembly GCA_009667805.1. Lineage (NCBI taxonomy): Eukaryota > Metazoa > Chordata > Amphibia > Anura > Megophryidae > Leptobrachium > Leptobrachium leishanense. Next base: position 316,291,102 of record CM019066.1, on the reverse strand, counting down.
AAAATGCCCTGGTGCTATTTTCCAAAATACAATATAGACAATCTACATGGATGCACTCAGGGACTGAATAAAATGTAACTTTTAATGTTCAAAGCATAATATATATGGTTTAGTTTTATGGTTTAAACATTAAAATTTTCATTTTATTCAGTCCCTGAGTGCATTCATGTGGATTGTTTATATATATATATATGTATATGTATGTATATACAGTACATGCAATTCTTTGAATTGCTGTGATGTGGCTTCTGCAATAATAAACATATATATATATATATATTTCTATATATATATCAAAAAAATAGTGGAGAGAGGCACTCGAGGACTTCTTTTAAAAATCAAAATGTATTAATATAACATAAAAACAGACGTTTCGGCCCCTAAAGGTCCTTTATCAAGGCCTTGATAAAGGCCTTTAGGGGCCGGATTTTTGATTTTTAGAAGAAGTCCTCGAGTGCCTCTCTCCACTATTTTCTTGACATATATGCTTATCTTGCTGGAGAGTTCAGCACCGGGCAATTTTCATCATTACTTTTTCTGGGGGCCCCTTCGAGGTCTGCCACCCGCAGGATACGAGTGCCCGGCCTTCCTTTTTTGTGCGTATATATATATATATATATCAGTGGTCAAGTCCTAAAGATAGAACTGTGGGAACGGGTAAAGATTTTTTGTCCATTCCGGTCTTAAAGATTACTGGGAGCCACAGCAGCTGCGGCGCTTCATTATGTATGAGAATGTCACTCTCTGGGAAACACTGAGAAATTCCTATTACCACTGTCCTATTATTCCTATTAAATTCCTATTATTACCGTCAGTGTACTTAAGTTATGAAAAAAACCCTAAAATATAGATATTTTTTATAAAATGTGGTCTAAATATGTATTGCAGCTTCCCAGTATATCAGGAACTAAGTTCCTCCTGCTAAAATAGTGAGGGAACTGTGTTCCCAGACATTCCTGCAAGACTTTAGCCAAATCTTCACCACTTTTCCCATAGGTGATTTTAAATCTCATGTTCAAGTGGAATACAATGCATATTGTATGATATATATATTTCAAGTTGCCATGGGAATAAAACCCTCAATTCCTAATGTATCTGTATATCAAATTCAGTCTTGTCTCAAAGAATTGCATCACTCTATAATGTACAGTGCTGTGGACTATGTTGTCGCTTCATAAATAAATGATAATGATAGTATATTAGGAGTCCGCAGACTTCTTCGTCCACCGATGCACGTGCTGTACTTACTAGCTAAGCTCCTGTAATAACTTGTGCTGCTGCCTAGGTGAGTCACCTGATGATACTGCACTGCAGGTTAAGGAGTCACACAAGGATTTAGCTGGTCATTAGAGCACATGCATTTAGGTTGAAAGTGACAAGTCTGATGACTCTTCATTTAAATTTGAATAACTCCCTAAAGGTAATGGATTTAAATCAGTAAAATGTTTGTTTTGACATGCTCTCCTGGTGAACCACATACAAAAAGTTTTCTACGATTTTCAAAATCTTAAAACAAAAAATAGCAAACATAAGCATTACAAATGACATGTAAAAAAATAAAGCTTGAATTTAAACATTTCTTTGATGCCTTAGGTCTTTGTGCTCAAATTTGACATAATTACATATTCAAGTAGAGAGGAAACTGTAAATGTTCCTTAAATCCTGTAATTTTGCCCATGCAGGAAATTACACAAGGAATAAACATGACCGTAATGTCAGCAATTGTGACGAATTGGGCCATTCACAAATTCTAGGGAATAAAAGCCAAAAATGGTATACTTTAGTCAAGGTCAACAGCCTCTTTAACCTTTTCACTACTTAGTGCTACCATTGAAAAATATAACTATCAGAATATTTTTTAAGTATGGAATCCCTATTTAATTGTAGGGTAAGGTATAATCTTGTATACACTGTCAGGGTTATTCAAAGAGATCCGAATGGCTGCCGAAAGGTAACTGAACGCTGAAAATCAGCGTTCGGTTACCTTTCCTGGCCATTCGGCTATTCAGAGAGCAAGCAATTCGCCAAATGTTGGCGAATTGCCTGCACATACGGTGTCTGTTCGGTGTCTGTTTGAGGGCAGTGAAATCCCCATAGAGAAGCAATGCTTCGGCTATTCAGAGAACAAAAACCAGCGGTGAAAAGTTGCCAAATTGCCCTGCCATTCGGTGGTTTAATTCGGCAGGTTTATTCAGGCGAATCCCATAGGCTTCAATGTTAAAAAATATTCCCGTTTTAATTCAATATCTAATTAACCGTTGATTATAATATTCTGCAGTAAAAAGTCTCTTTATTTATAGATTTTTTGGGATATTTTAAGCATTTTTCGGGATTTTTTTGCCAAAAATCTTTTTCCAAATTTTTTTTAAACGTTTGTTCTTTTTTCTGTAACAGCCCTTTTTATTATCATTCATTGAATCTTATATGTAAATTTCAGACATTTTCGCTCAGTAGTTTCTTTGCAAACAGCGTTTCACTTTTCAAACATTCAAGCAAAATGTTTTCTATTTTTTTTCACTCCATTCGTCTGCAGTGTCGGGTTTTTCCAGCGGCTGCTCTGCGTGTGATCAGCTTCTGCTCGGGTTTCTCCGGCGTTTTCGGCGTGTTAATCCAGATGTTTTTGCGGTCTCCGGTGTGCCTTTGCCAGGTTTTGCGGTGAGTTTTCGGCGGCGGAGTTTGCGGCGGCTTTTCCCTGCAATTCGGGGATCCTGTGGTGCTTGCTGAAAACACTGCAGGGTAGCCGAAATGGGATCGCCAAATCGAACCGAATTGAGGAGAATGAAAAGTCACTGATCGTGCGCTGACTTTTTGATTCGCTTTGAATAACCCTGTAAGAATTTATACTTATTTCTTTATCTGTTATAGTAGTGCTATTGGGATGAAAAGTTTTAGACACTGGATGGAGGCTCTTACACAATTTAAAAAAGAGTTTGCATTATTAGTTAATACATTTTTAAAAACACAGACATATGTTACACATCCATGACCTGATTTGCCCTTTCAATATTTGAGCTTCCTCCATTGGCACAAATTGTACATATTATGCTGACTGAGGAAGCTCCATTTTTGATTCTGAATATTTTTATTCTTGTTAACTGAAGTGAAGAAGTGTTTGCGGATTCATTTTGTGTTATTCCGCATTTTTACTGTCAGTAATTTAACAATACAGAAATTATAGTTAATGCTGTTGTGCTGTTTCAGAATTTTCTTTTTAACAGTTAATCTAATTATGTATTAAGTCTGATGACCCATTCTTCAATCATGAAATTAACTCTGTGATTATGTTCAGTCGCATAATATGTTGTATAGGTTATCATGCAATAACACCATTCCTACTACCAGACTGGTTTCTATTGAATTGGAGAAAGTGGTGCTATTACAATAATCATCTCTTGCGAAGTTACTTGAAACCAGAATAGTGATATGTGTCTATAGCGAAATTAAAGACCAAACCAATCTACAGTACCTATAGAAGTTTCAAATGGATGTGATAAAACACAGTATAAAACCACAAACTGACTACCTGCAGGTTCATTGTGCCGTGTCAACACTTTTGCTTCTACTCTTACTGTTTGGATTTCCCCTTTGTGAAATGCTGGTGTTTCTCTCCTTTGCAACAGCAACAATGTTCCCTGTTTGTAACTTTGGGACACAACAACACTTTCTGAGTAACCCGCATGTCTTCTTTATCACTAGTCAGAGAAATTCAGTTAGGTTGGACTTTCTAGGGAAGCGTTTTAGTCTTTTTTTTTTTTATAAGTTCTTGATTTAAGTTTTTTTGTACAATTTTGTAAAGGAGGTACATGTCCGGTTGGTTGGAGATGCAGCTCCACCATCCTTGTATTAAAGTCAATAAAAACGTTAAGTAAAGGTTATCAGAAGGTATAACACACTCAAGTGTCCTCAATAAAGTAGATACCATAACTCGATTTCTTACTGACGACACCACAAAGCAACTCATCCAGGCCCTTGTAATCTGGCGACTTGACTATTGTAATATCTAGCCGGCCTCCCTCTCTCCCGCCTCGCCCCCTTCAATTCATTCTGAATGCTTCTGCCAGGCTCATCCACCCCACCTGCCGCTCTGTCTCTGCTGCTCCTCTCTACGAGTTCCTTCACTGGTTCTCCATCCAGTGCAGAATTTAATTCAAAATCCTTATACTGCCCTACAAAGGTCTCACTAACTCTGCTCCCCACTACCTGTCCTCATTAATCACCAAATACACCCCAGACCCTAAGATCCAACAATGACCTGCACCTAGCTTCTCCCCGCATCACCTCTTCCCATGATAGACTGCAGCATTTCTCACGTGCAGCCCCATCCTCAGGAATGCTCTACATCATAATGTCAGACTTTCCCCTAGTTTGCCCTCCATCAAATGCTCCCTTAACACATTCCTATTTAGGGAAGCCTACCACCCGACTCACTCATACACCCCACTGCCCCAACCAGTCCATCACTCTCACCTTGCAGTCCTCTCCTCCTGTTTCCACCACCAACCCGTCTAGATTCTAAGTTCCCACGGGAATAGGGCCCTCATTTCCTCCTCTACTGGTTTGTTGAATGTTGTTCAACATATTATAACCCTGTCTATATAGCGCCCATTGTTCAGCGCTGCAAATTTGCTGGCGCTATATAAATAAAGAACGATAATAATAATAACTCAAGAAAACATGTAACAAGAGAATTAGTTATCCATCGAAACATGGGTATAGGGCCAAGAGGGATGGCTATAACAAAAGCGAAACAAGTCGATAACCAAAATCCCAAAAAAAAGAAAAGAAAAAGGAAAGAAATACTGAACCTAGAGAACCTTATCAGCCAATCTAAATATCATGGTGGGTGACTCCACTGCAAAGAAAATGCAGTAGTGTGGTACTTGGTGGAGTAATCCCCGAACACTAATTTGAAACTACACAAAGTAGATGAGCAAAAGAGGTCAGGATAAGAAAGCTCTCATGTGTGGGTGTGTTTTTAATTCTTTTTAAGAAGAAGTCTTGCAGTAATTGTAATTTTAGTAAATTGCACATTGCTCTTATAGTTGACAATAAATATAGATACAGGGTTATTCAGAGAGAGGTGAAAATCAGGAGAACTGGCAGGAGAAGAGAACAATCTAGACCAGTGTTTCTCAAGTGGTGGGTCGTGACCCAAAGGTGGGTCGCGACCAGGGGCGAGCTGGGTCACGGGGCAAGTGCCCTCAGGCCTCTCTAATGCCTGGGACCTGCTGATGCATCTTACCTGCAGCAGCAAGTCCCAGGTGGCACGGCTACCTCTGAATGTTCCCAGGTGCCACCTGCATCAGGTAAGATACTCTGTAATGGCAAGGTGGGGGGAATCTGAAATGGGAGGTGTGGGGTGGGTCTCAGTGACCGGTGGCACGCTCTGTACTCCCAACACCAGGAGCCACTATGCACAATCCACACCTCAGTGAAGCAAAGTATATTTATATGGGCCAGCCTCCCATGGAGGCTTTTTTTGACTGGCTTGGACCAATGGTGCTTTCCCATTGGTCCAAGCTATTTCATTGCTCTTCAGTGTCTCTCTGAGGCACTGAAGAGCGTAGGTTCAGGAAGTAGGCAACGCCAGACGAGCGCTGCAGACTTCTCAATCTCTTGGCCAGCTTGAGTTTAGCGTTCAGCTACGCAAATTGCGTAGGCTCAGGGAGGGCAGACTGCCACTGCTGCGAAAAAATTATGTGCGTAGCGGCAGAGACAGACGGAGGGGGAGCGCGGAGCAGTTGAGTTTAAGTTTCTTTATAATAATTTATTATTCATTCAGCAGTGATTTAAATTAGAGTTGCTTTGTCTATCATCACCCCACACTTTGAGACACTTATTAAGAGCAAGAAGTATCCCCAGCTGTCCCTTAAATTCTAAATAATTTCATATGGTTCAATTACAGTTTATTTTATTGGGATTTTGCCTCAACTGCGCTTTCGTTTTCACTAGTGCTGTGATTACTGCACTATCCATTTTGGAAAGGATCCCTGTTTGTTTACAAAATTGTTTTAAAAAGTGCATACATCGTAGAATATTACGCTTTGTGGAATAAATGATAATGTTTCAGAAATTCAATTATTTTTGGGTCGCGACTTAATGACCAAGGACAATCGTGGGTCCAGAGGGTCCACAGGTTGAGAACCACTGATCTAAACCAAATAGCCGATATGGAAAGTGAGATAAATGGGAGACTTTTTCTGGTTTGGCTATTTTGACCTAGAATTTTCACTTCTCCAGTCATTCTCTTGAGTTTCACCTCTCTCTGAATAACCCTATAGAATTTTCAAACAAATTTTCTCACCATTAGTTAATTTTAATTAACCTTTATATGCGCTGCTTTGTTGTGTAGAAGAAAAGTAATTAAGTGGCAATCATAAGCGACAATTTATAGCAGTAGGTTTTAACACCATCGGGTTCATTACACAGCCTTGTATTTTAATTCACTGACACTGAGAACAGACTGGTTTCATAGCAGCCTGGGTAAGGACATGCCTTTAATTGCTTCACAGCATGCATCCTTCTGCAAGACAATAAAATTATACAATGGCACACAATAAGGGTTAACTAAAGCAGGCACAAAGTTCGCCATAGGTCTGAACAACACATTTACTATTTGATAGACAGAGCACTGGTAAAAAAAAAACAACCACCAGCACCCAGTTTTAAGGCCATGTATTTAAAGTGTCTGGATTTGTACAGCCTTGATGACGCGGCCATTGAGTATGGTCTGACTCAGGTCTCTTTGCAGACAAGTAGGAAACTTCAACTACTTCCCACATTAACAAATTCTATGAAATGCAGATAAGATTTATTGTCCCAGGCAGAGTCGAATTGCTCTAACAGCCTTGAGCGGTCAAAAAGTTTCCTATTCAATGGCAGCACATTGTTTCACCAGTATACTGTGCAGACATAACGAAATAAAAGCAGGTGGCATACAGTATGCTAATTATCGCCAGTAGAACCATAACAGGTGTCCACAGTGCTGATGTTTGCCCAAGCCAGGCAATTTGTATGGTAAATTGGGCTTAATAGACATTTTGTAATAAAACAGGGTGTTCGTGTGTTCAATAATGTGTATTTTAATGTAGTTCTTGGGATCACTTATAGGTGTAATGGTAAGTTTGTTTCTTAATAAACCTGAGGAGGACTGTTAATTTTTGTTTAAAAAAAAGTGTCCTGGAATGTTTGCACAATATGGTACATTCTATAAAGTCTATAAATAATTCAAAACATAATAACAAGAAACAACAACTGGACACTGATTGCTGTGGAATATCTGTTATAGAAAAAAAACCTCATCTTTGATATTATGTGTAAATGTTAGTCATACTATAATTAAAATTTTATTGGGCACTATCATGTGCCCCGAGCTAAAACCAGGATGCTAAGGGGAAAAATTAGTGATTGCTAATTTCCCCTTTGCGCTCCGTGTTCACTAGAAGCTGCTAGCCTCGCAGATGCTGGGGTCAGTGATGCTGTCCCAAGCATACACTCCATAGACTCCATGGAGGCTTCTCCTATCACATGACTGGCAGGATCTCACCTCTCGCAAGATCCTGCTGGTCGGCAGAGTGATTGCAGAGGGATACTGGGGACTTCTTTCCCCCAGTCTCCCTCTTCTCCCAGCGGCCCAAAGCAGCAGATTGGGCCTCCGTTCTCACCTCAGGAAGAGATGTGAGTATTTGATTTTTAGGAGGAGGTTTCAGCTGCTGCTAACTGATTCTGCAACTGATTCTGAGCTGATGTTAAGTCTTACGCTAGCGCCAGCTCTTAGTAGCTAGCGTTAGGACCAAGTGATCCTAACGCTAGTTACTCTGTGCTTGCATTTGCACTCCCCATGATAAGTATAGGGAGCACAAAGAACAGTAAGCTCGTGCAAAAAAGCTCTACTACTGATTCGCTAATGGGTTTTGTAACCCATTAGCAAATCGGATGTGATCTGTGCGGGGCGCTATCACCTTTTTTAAGCTAGTGCTAGCATTAACTTGAAGGAGATGATAGAGCCTGTAGCTTTTTATAATTGTATTAATAAAATAATTTTCTTCACTGGATCAAGTCTATGTGGAGATATCTTTGTACCAGCTGGGGAAACGTTTGAGGGCTTTGTGAGGGTTGTGTTTGGCATTTACAGCCCGAGGGTGCATTATGCAGAACCAAGTCAGGGCTCTACAAAGGGTGAGTAGTCCTCAATTTTTTTTTGTACTTATAATGCAGGGACAGAAGAATTTTTTTGTTGTTTTGCACTTACCTGTGATGTCAAGTCAAACTGCCCTAATGGAGTTTCTTGCTTTTCTTCTCCAAGGACCTAGGAGAAATTGGAGGAGAGGTGGTGGCAGAAGGGTAGGCTCTGAACATGACATAGGCAATCCTGCAAGAGCTTGAGGCTCTTTGAAGTGTGAGTGTGCCACACGTACTATATTATTTTATCTACAATGGTTTACAAAATTGCATTATATTTTTTATACTTTTGTCTCTGAGGTGCTATGAATACCTAACACCGCTTTTTCTTATAGATAAATGTAGAATGAAAACAACAAAATCAATGGTATGGTTGTTAATGTCAGAGAGAAAACAAAGCACCATATTATTATTATTATTATCCTTTATTTATATAGTGCCACAAATTCTGCAGCACTTTACAAGATCGGTATGAGTGTACAAGGAGTTGATACATTAGAACACCACACATGGGTGATGACCTGATTCAGGGGGCCCTGTTCCCAAGCGAATTTACAATCTATAAGATTTGCAAGTATTTTGTGAGGTAGGCGCATCCATATCCTTAGGTGTCATGCCCAAGGACACTCACTGGTGGCGTCTTCTCAGTGTGATCTAGTCGCTTTTCCATGATTGTAGAGCAGTGACCTGGCGATGAGGTTGAACGCACTTCTTGTAAAGGCTAGACTTGCTTCTCCACAGTTGTATTGGAGGGATCTGCTAAATGGGATTTTTTTTTTGAGAAAGGATTTTTACCAGGAAGGATACATTAAGATTTCTCTTGTTTTCAAGTATGTCCTGGGTGGTGAGTATGTACCGTTAGGTGTCTTGCCAAGGACACTTACTGGAGAGGTTGCTCGCTGGGATCGAACCCATGACTCCACAGGCTCTCTCCATGCGGAGCAGTGACATTACCTCTACTCCACCCAGCCGGTTGACTTGCTTCTCCACGGTTGAAGGGTAGAGACGTTACCACTGGACTCCACAGTCGATATTGTGTGGTAGGCAAGTAATTACCATTATGTATTACACATATGAAGAGTTTTGATCAACATTCTGGGATTTAGGTCTGGAACAGGCAGCTCAACACCTTCCCGACCAGTCAATGGTGCTCAATCTGCATGTGCATCTTACCCCTGACTGAGCTCAATCGGAACTGTGGCTGTGAGCTCTGGAGTTGCACCAAAGGAGCTGGAATGAAGTGCGAGTAAATGCTACTCAAGGGTTAAAATAAGAGGGAGTGGCACAGCAGTGTCAGGAGGTGTAAATATTTAAATTCTCATTTCTCACTGCTCTCAGTTTTCACCATAAAGTCTAACTTTGGGGAGGTTAAAATAAATCAGTCTGGGGGGGAAAAGTCAAAAAGTTAAACTTAAACTCTCCATGCCAAACTATGATGTATTATATTTTTATTATCGATTTTCAGTGCTACATAATTCAGATAATCACTGAGAAGAGAAGACCACTGCCTTAAAATCTAAGAAAAGGGAAACCCCAGTTAAAAACGATGGATAGAAGTGTAGTGGTTAAATATTAACCAGACTACATTTTTTTTACCTGAAGTAAAGTGTTGTTCCTCCTTGACAGCTGCAGCTTTTGTTGTGATGCAATTGTCTAGGATGGAAGCTTATTCCAGTGTCCAACGAAAACCAATAGATCCACTGAGAGCCACTGGCTGATCAGAACTGTACTGATCTGTACATTCCCACCTTTAGCCCCAGATGAAAGCTAGTTGACAGTTTTCTGGGTGGGGGAAATCATAGACACCCGTGGGAGCAGTGTAGGATACTCAGGTCACCATGGAGTTTCAAATTATATTAAATGGCTATGGTGACTAGATTGTCCCTATAATAACAGATAATGAGTAAACTGCATCTTGATGCCACAGGCCTCTTTTTTCCAGAAGTTAGATGTTGAGTGTTATATGACTATATAAGGAAATCCTGGGCTCGTTATCATATGGGCTCTTTATTAGTAATGTCTTTTCATTCTAGACCTACACAAACAGCTTTCTAGCTAGATATTTTCAGATATTTACAGAAATTGTGTAGAGAATTCCTTATAGTTTTCAGCCTAAAATTGGTAACAGGTGTCAAATATGGAAACATAACTAATCAATGTAAAATTACATAGTGCTAACCTTCATCTAAGATTCGATTGAGTCTTTATCACCTTTCAGATGTTGAATTCAACAGATTTATGGGGATCAAGCTTGGACAAGATTGTATTTTTTCTTTCTCATCAGTCGAATTAATACAATTCGTATATTGTGGGGCACAGCGGACACATTTTTGTTAAAAAATACAATATTTGACTTTTTGACTGTAATACTTTAAAATGCAGACTCAAGAAAAGGTAATGTGAGTCTCAAAATACCTTACTACGCAAAGCCACCGATTGTTTCTACAGAAGACCTTTTACAGATGGAGACGCTGGCTGTTCAGTTAGTCAGAATTTATTTCAATGTTCATTCCACCATTTCAGTTGAACATTCTTGTGTTATATCACTTGTCTTTACTGGAAAACTCAATTGGTATCCTGATCAGACGTTTGTAAGAAGAAGGTAATATTCTTTATTTTAATGGAAATAATTAAGCAACACACATATATTCACTAGACATTTCATAGAACAGCTCATCTGTTTATGGTAAAGAATAGGATTTTAGACTGTCTATTATATTGATGCTAATGCCAAAAGAAATTCAGTGAGCGTTTATATAAAGGTTTTCTCAAAAACGTGAATTTACTTATTCTTACAAATGCTTTCAGTGAAATGATACATGTGCAAACATAGGGAAATATTTTATTTATTTTACTCGTAGATGATTCTCTTCTGGAGAAAGGATAAAGTAGCATATAGCAGGGCTCAAAATTTCCACTTGCCTAGTAGCATTTGGCGAGTGGAAATTAAGTGAGGGCGAGTGGAAATGCACATAAATTATTTTGTGCTGCGTATTCCGATGGTGCCTCCATGCAGTCCCCCCTTCCCCAGGCTGCACGGTGGCAGGGATCAGCTGCCTAACCTGACCCAGCTCGTCTCTGTCACTGGCAGGGGGGTGAAGAGGAGCTTCCCTGCCTCCTCGCTCTGCTCACACTGGGGTCTGATGATTGGGTATACATGTATCTGGGGTCTGATATCTGGTTATTAATGTTATTTTTGTAACTTTATTCTAAATAAAACCTTTAGCAGTGTAATTTCATAAGATAATTTAAGGGGGTGTGTTTAGGGGCAGATTTAAAGGCTGGTTAGGTGGAACAACTGGTGGCAAGTAACTCTTATGGCCAGGTTAGTAGCTTGGGACTTGAAATTTTGTGCCCTGGCATATAGAATCCCATATCATACAAAATTAAGTAATTAAAAGAATAAAATCAAAATGAAAACATATCCGAGTTTACATTGCACTATATTAGTAATGTCCTGTCATTCTAGGCTCCGCCTATACACATACCTCCCGAGTCAGACTTTTTAAGATATTTACATAAAACATGCAATAATTCCTAATACTTTCAGAAGAAAGAAAAATGACTAATCGTGGTATTATAACATATCACCACCCCACCTCAAGGTCCAATCACTTTGACACCTTTCAGATGTTCAGTCCAACAGCTTTTTGAGTCTCAAGCTTGAACTATCTTGTATTCTTTTTTTTTTCTCATCAGTCAAGTGAATCATATTAATAAAAACAACAATATGCATATGGCAGGGCACAGCTGACACATTTGTGTTAAAAAATATACTATTCATCACCATCTTTTTACTTTAAAACTTCAACAAACCAGCTCATGAATAAGTAATCCAAGCCACAAAATACCTTGCTGCCAAAAGTCATCACATGATTCTACAGAAGACTTGTTAAGAAATTGAGGGTGAAGAAACTAGACTTTCACTTCGTCACAGGGACATTTATTTCAATTACACAATTCAGTTGCACATTCTTTCGCAATCAATAAAATAATTCAGATTTGTATATATGGGTGTCCGCCATTTATTGTATTTGATTAATGTACAGACCTATTTATGAATTCATATCTGCCATTCTCCTCTTAAACTCAGATCATTACAAATATGCTTTTAAGATCCTTACGGTCATTTCCGCTATTTGTTCAGTCTCAGTTTCAACTGAGAAGAAACATTAAAAGACAGGGAAAGTGTGTGTTTGCACTGAAACGTTTTTATTGAAAACCATTTCAAGTCTTGTTTTATACCTATATTGATAAATAGTGGATTAATCTCCACGATAACAGATAGTAGCTTGGCTGAATAGGTGCATGCTTTAAACAAAGGTTTCTGTTGAGGAGAAACAGGTAAAAGATGGATGGTTTGTTAAACATTACCAGCATACCTTACTAGTGCCATTCAACGGTCATAGCTAATAGTAACAAGGGCATTGTGTAGCAGACCCATTTGCTAATTTCAGCCAACTTAATGCTATTTCTTATCTTTGTTAGTCTTACAAAGATTAAGGTGGTTTCTATGTTTTCAATGCTCTACCCTCCTTCATGAAAAACATTCCTGAAGGTCTAATGTCTTAAATACACATCCAATGACGTTATAAAAGCTAAGGCAGTTCATCTATTTCATGAACCGACATTCATTGTTTCTCTTCAGCTCTGCTGTGTGAAATTTAATAATGCCAACACTTTTTATTCAAATTTTCATTAACAGGAGACAGATTATTTTTGCATTGTGGAAGAAAATGATTGTTAATGGTTGGTCCCAGGCAACGAGTCAATCAATAGAATCTGAACGGTCCTTGGATGTATTCTAATTCCACTAAGATATAGCAACAACAAACTACAGAGGGAATAACTTAAATTAAAAACATGTATTTATATGTTTAAAATTCTTAGAAGTGTCTTATTATTTTTTTCATTCACTTTGCATGTATAGACTATCAGGGTTATTCAGAGAGCGGTGAAAACCAGGAGAATTGCCAGGAGAATGAACAATCTAGACCAAATAGCCGAGTTGGAAAGTGAGATAAATGGGAGAATTTTTCTGGTTTGTCTATTTTGACCTCTAGAATTTTCCCTTCTCCGGTCATTCTCCTGGTTTTCACCGCTCTCTGAATAACCATGTATGTCCACTACCAAGACAAGGGACCAGAAATTTATGGTGGAAGAAACCAGGGTCGTCCAGATAAGATTTGCACCTGTAATTTTTTATTGAGTATGACCTGTAAGCTAAGTAGCTTTCAAATCAAATAAAAATGCACTGTTTGTTCTTGTTTACTAATATATTATCACCTGTAAACATGTAACATAATGACTATTTCCTACATATTTATTTTCTGTTAATCTGTATATTTGTGTTGTGTTTTTTAATATCTTGCATTGTATTACTTTGTATTTCTGTAACAACTGTAACATTTTAATGTTCTTGAACCCAGGACGTACTTAAAAACGAGAGCAATCTCAATTTATCCTTCCTGGTAAAATCCTTTATAAATAAATAAATAAATATTACGACATTAGCATAAAATGGAAAGATGCAATGTTTCTAAATAATATGAAAATGTATGATTTGGTATCATGATGCTCATAGGATACGTTTGGCTGTTTTTATTGTGTGAAATTTTCTGCCATTTTGATGATGAATTTGCACATACAAGTACTTTATTTTCTTCCATACAGGTTCCTTGTATTAAATGGACCCAAATCATTGTAAATAAAAGCTTCGGGTGTCAGTAGTGTTTTCCAGAATCCAATCCAGTAATATTTTAGGTTGCAAAACTGGTGGGTATTACATTCTTCCTCTTATTCAAATCCTGTGGTGAGTCATTAGCAAAACAAACTCGGGAGAACTGGAGAAAAGCTAGAAGTAAGGCTGGCCATCCAGTGGGTCTGTAGCCGGACAACCGACTTTCTCATCCGCCTACAGACAACGCCATCGGTCAGCAATAGTCGTCCCCTGGAAGCGTCCTGTAAAAGATCTTCTGCAGAAACGATCGGTGGATTTGCGTAGCAAGCTATTTCGAGACTCATGTTACCTTTTCAAGAGTCTGTTTTTTAAAGTGTTAAAGTCAAAACAAGTCGAATACTGTATTTTTAAACAAAAATCTGCCCGCTGTGCCCCACAATATACAGAATTGTATTATGATTAACTTGACTGATGAGAAAGAAAAAATACAAACTTGTCCAAGCTTGATCCCCATAAATCTGTTGAATTCAATATCTGGAAGGTGATAAAGACTCGATCGATCGAAGGTTGGCACTATGTCAGGTCGGCTGATGGGCAGGACGCCGAATAAAGAAAAGATTTCAAAAAACATGATGCAGGGAGAAAAAATCCTCTCCCTGGTCCTGACACAGGGTTTCAGCACCAAGGACAGCCACGCCAAACACAGAAGGACTGAAGAAAAAAAAACATGCCACGTTCGGCAAGAAAAAAAGTCTCGTCTCTTTTTAAAAAGTTGGGAATCCAAAATTTTGCCTAAAAATACAAAATAGTACTCAAAAAATTCCAAAAAAATCTATAAATGAATAGGGTTTTTGCTGCAGATGAAAAGAATAAACGGTTGAATAAAAAAAAATATATATATATTTATTTTTTTACATTGAATCCTATGGACTTTGCGTGTTGAACTGAATCACTTCTCTATGGGACAATTTCCCTGTTGCGGGATGGCTGTTTAAATGTACAATCATCTTTTTTTCATGAAACTTGTACCAGATCGTCCAATTTCATCTGACAAATCCCATTCAAATGGGAAAGATTGCTAGTTGGATGCAGTAAAAAAAATCATCTGATGGAAGTCAGAGGCAGTGGAAGAGGGCTGAATCACCTTCATGTTGTGGGATCAGTCGTACGACAACAGACAATATTGGATGATCGCACCATCGCATGAATACGGACCCAGTGGACGGCCAGCCTAAGAAAGGTCCAGTCCACTGATACATCGACTGCCAGCAGTGCCTTTTTAATAGTATGTTTCAGTAGTGTACTTTGGAGGGAGGCAGGAGGATAGCGGCTCCAAGTGGCATGCCAGGAGGGATGACAGCGGGCATTTGACACACATGTGTGGTGGCTATTATATGCTGAAGCCTGTAATATGTCAAAACACAAGCAATCACAATTATTTGTTTTCAGAGATACAAATGATTTAGCCAGGCAAGAAAAATTACAACACTTGAGTCTGTTCATTTAAGAGGATTTATCATAAAGCATGTGTGTCATTATCTAAACCACCTAAGGGACACCGTGCTTTTTCGATGCTTTTGGTGAAAAGGCTAGCTATAGATACATATATATATAAGTAGTGAAGTGTAAACAAAAGCAAATAAAAAAAAGAGAAATAAATAAATGTGTGTGCAACAGGTTTGCAACACAATTTTAAAAAAAAAGTACAGAAATACATGCAACTCTGAAATTCTGAGCCTCAATTGGCAAGTCAACAAGGACAGCGATCCTGTGTCTGATTCTGGAATCGTGAAGGAGCCACCAAGAGCAAGAAAAAATGGACACATGAAAACGGATAGATCTGTCCAAACAAGCTAAAACACTGCAAATGTCACGACCGTTAAAAATACAAAATGAAATGTCTGTAAGAACATACAAGTGACTTTAATATAAAAATATATATACAATATATCGTGAGTACTGATGGTTTTCTGGCCGTGAGATCATGCATGCAATCATCAGACCTCTCGAGGTAAGGGTTGGTCTATAGCTTCACTCATAGCCTCTGCAGCTGGTTTTTTCACATTGTAGTTACACCCATTTTGAGATTACACGTTCGCCATATGGGATGTATTAGGAATTTGGAGAGTCTCTGCTCAACATGGACAACTCCCATTGTGACCATAAGGACCATTGGACAATCTCTGCTATAGTCAGTAATATCAATAATCTGAACCTGGTTTATGATCGCACAATGAAACATCCAGCCTTGTGTTGGTAATCTGAACCATGTTACTTTGCAGTTCATTTATTCCAGATGATGCCTGAACAGCACCTGACTCACCAGTCAACCTTTACTTGTTTTCATAGGGGTATCAACACCGCACGCAGAGAATGTGCCTAAAAGTAACTGTAAATGGCAATTAACTGCAGAAAGCATAACTCAAGCTGTTTGCAATGCTTCACTTACAAAGCTCTAGTAAATATTTTTGGAAGGGTTAGTAAGACATTTTATCATATTTCGCTGATCATTAAAGATAAAGGGCCCTATTACATCCTCTGCGCAATTGCGCTTCGCAGCGTAATTTTTTTTGCGCACGAGAAAAAACTTTGGTGCGCAAATCCGACGCGCAAAGCCATTCGCAAATGAACGTTGCGTGCAGGAAACGGTGGGCAGACTGTTTTGTCACGGGATTTGTCATGGGATTCAGCCAACATCAATCACCCATTTCCAATAAAATATTTACAAACTAAAAAAAATGAAAAAAAATAAATTAACAACCACCAGCCAAAAAAAATAAAAAATTAACAATGAAACAATTCATAAATTTTAATGTTTGGGTATGTGTAGAATGTGTAACTGTACTGTGCTGTATTTTTGTTTTCCTGCTGGTGTATTTCGTTTCGGCCAGGACGATCACATTTAGGCTAGGGTCAGACTGAGGCAGTGCGAACGCGCGTGCAGGCGCACTTAATCACGGCCGCACTAGCAGCAAATGACGGGCAATGACAGCCAATATACGAACTACGGTCGCACGAAAGTCCGGCCGCGCAACGCAAGTGGAAAATGAACGCATTTTTTCGAGAATGTAAAACCGCTAGTACTGACGTACAGAGTGCGCTGCGTCCGCTAGCGGCATGTGTGTGTGATTTGGAGATGTCAGACGCTACTAATGTCCGGCCAACATAACGTCCAGATGCACAAAGTGTTTTATTGATGATCCGTACAAAATCACGAACGCAAATGCGCATAGTATGACCGCTCTCGCGTACTCCGTGAAAAAATGCGTCCATTTGTTCGAACGCACTTTTTCACAGACAACGTGAAAATGCGTTCGTCTGACCCTAGCCTTACAGTTACCACCTGCTTTTCAAAGACGTTACGAAAATGCGCGCAAACTTTCATTGCGCGAAGATTGTAATACCATCCGCGTATCAGCGCACGAACGCATTTGCGCTGACAATATTAAGTAAAGGATGCGCGCAGGAAAATTCGTTCGCGCAGTGTCAATTGCGGTAGACATTACGCGCATAGTTTGCGCGAACTTCGTAATACGACGTTCTGCGCAAATGGTTTTGAACTCGTGCATTTGCGCGCACGCACAACAAATGCGCGAAGAATGTAATAGGGGCCTAATTGTCTTGTCACTGTCAATGGTATTAATGTTAAAGATTTGAATTGCAACTATAACATCTGCAGGTTTGATTGATCTCTAGAAGAACATTAGTGAAACTGTAACTAATAATTGAATATAATGCACAGTTTCCATTCATCCTTTTAACTCTTCATTCATGTAGGCACGCTGGTGTGCCACATGTAGGGACTGCAGTTGATTTATTATATATTTTATTTTAGGGGTTATTCACAATTGCACCGAAATTTCGATGAAATCACTTCGGTGCACTTTGGCGATTCCATTTCGCCAAAACTACGTTGAACTCACTATTCACCGTAGTGCACCGAAGATTGAGTCGCCAAAGCCTTTTGAAAAATTTGGGCGATTGTCGCCGAAGACCGCCATAGAGCAGCAAACTGGCCATGGCGAAATCCATCAAGCTGCAAAAGAAAAACCTGAACTCTCCTATTCTCCTAATAGGGGTTTGAACCATTAAGAATGTATTAAAATGTGGCTAAATAGTAAAAAAGGTCTGTTACAGAATAAAAAAACACCTTTTTAAAAAATTGGGAAACAAAAATTTACAAAAAATACAACAAGGTCTAGAAAATAAAAAAAAAAAAAGGCTTTTTGCTGGAAAGAAAAAAAATAAACTTGTTTCTAAAAAAATGTGAAATTTTACTTTTTTTACATTGAAACCTATGGGATTCGCTTGTTTAACCCTTTCGCTGCTGAGGCGTTTCACGCCTCTGTGCTGAGGTCATATTTACCGGTTTTGCTCATCATGTTTAAATGCGTTTTGAAGGCTTATTTTAGTATATGACCCAGACATATTATATATCGTTCTTTCCGTCAGACTCGGCAGATTAATAATATGTCATTATTATATGTATACGTCATGACCTGTCTGTATATTATAACAAAAAATGCAATAAAATATGAATTTTCAATAATTTACAACGTGTAAAGTGTATTTTTTTCACATTTTAACATGCGAGCAATTGCGGTTATATTTTGTATGGGGTGCGCTTCTTAAAAAAATTAGAGATGGGGTCTCGTTACATTTTTTTGGGGGGAAATTACGCGATTTTTAACAAACGCACCGCATACAAAAATCGTTAGTGCAGCATCATTGTTCACATTATAATTGAAATGGGAACAATATTGCTGCATTAACAAACCCAAAAAAAAACAACTTTTTTTTTTTTAATATTTTTTTATTTTTATTTTTAATTCTATTTTTTTAAAAAACTTTTTTCACAGTGGTGTTGGTATCGTTGGAACGGCCATGCTCTGGCCGATCCAACAGTACCAAACATTAACCCCTAGCTGCCACGGATCGGGAGATAGGGGATTCATTGGAATCCCCTATCTCCACCGTTGGTGGCAGCTAGGGGTTAACTCCAGGACTGGCTTCATCGTGCATAGCACGATGACGCCAGTCCTCAGGGGGAGTTCCTGGAGACTTGGCCGACATCCAAGATGTCGGCCAGCTCCGGGAAAGGATCACGAACCGGCGCTTTTCAGCGCCGATTCGTGATCCGGCTCCCCAGGGGTTAATGAGAGCCACCGTTTGGAAGGGCAGGCTGTGCCCTTCCAAGCAGTGCCTGTCTTAACCCCCTGCTCCCTGGTGATTGGGAGGGAGAGAGGTCCGAAGGACCTCCCCCCCTCCCTTTCAGGCGCCTCCTCCGCACATGCGGGGGTGCGCCTGAATTAGATGTCATTGCGTAGCCGCAATGACATCTAATGTCCCCGCCGGGCTCCCGAGTGCTGGGCTGACATCCAAGATGTCAGCCCGCACCGGGGGGGTGCAGCAATCCACCGGAATCCGGCGGATTGCTGCCTCCTGTGCTCGGACGCGCTGAGCGCGTCCGTAGCACAGGAGAACCACTTGGCTGGACGCGCTGAGCGCGTCCATAGCAGCCAAGTGGTTAAAGCTATCGAAATGAAACACTGAAAATCAGGGCATTTAGCCTGGGGTCAGACCAGCGCACTTTTAACGTGCGTTCTGGCGCACATATTTACGGCCGCACTAGCAGCAGATGACGGGCAATGACGGCCAATATACGATGTACGGTCGCACAAAAGTCCAGCCGTGCAACGCAAGTGGAATTTGAACGCATTTTTTGAGAACACTGAACCGCTAGTACTGACGTACTGAGTGCGCAGCTGCGGCATAGCGGCGTGTGTGCGTGATTAGGAGATGTCAGACACTGCTAATGTCCAGCCTACATAACGTCCAGACGCAAAAAGAGTTTTATTGACGATCCGTACAAAATCACGACCGACAATGCGCGTCGTCTGACCGTTTTTGCGCAATCCGTCAAAAAATACGTCAATGCGTTCGGACGCACTTTTTCACGTTCGCGGGGAAAAATGCTTTCGTCTAACCCTAGCCTTAGCCGACACTTCGGTGCAGTTCGGCGTTCTGTGACTAGATGAACCATTGCATCTCTATGGGATAATTTTGCTACCCCGAAGACTGCCAAACAGCGATGAACTGCACTGTATTTTTAACATTGAAGCCTATGGGAATCGTCTGAATAAATCTGTCGAATGAAACCACCGAACGGCAGGGCATTTCGGCAACCTTTCACTGCTGTTTTGTGTTCTCTGAATAGACGAAGCATTGCTTCTCTATGGGGATTTCACTGCCCTCGAACAGGCATCGAACAGGCACTGTATTTGCAGGCAATTCGCCAACATTTGGCGAACTGCCTGCTCTCTGAATAGTCGAATGGCCAAGAAATGTAACCATATGCAGAATTTCAGTGTTCGGTTACCTTCCGGGGCCAGTTTGGCTCTCTTTGAATAACCCTGATAGTGCAATACTCAACAAAAATACCTGAAACTGTTATGCAGATACAATAAGACAATGTACAGTATGTATCTCAAATCGCACTGCCTAAAGATTGCAGCTGGTTTCAGACCACAGTAGCTGTATTTCTGCTTTTTAATAGACGTTGTCAATAGAAGAAGCAGTCTTCAAAATATTATTCGTGGAGGTAATAAAGTGGATGGGCTATTGAGAGGAAATGTAAATAAAGGACTGTGCAAACGAAAGGGGTAGAGGAAAAAGAAGTAAAACACATTTTGAAGAATCAGCTGTATATAATTAAAGTTTTAAATGGAAAAAATGAAATGGAGTAAAACGTAAATGAGCATTGCAAACACACTCCCAATTACACCAATGATCTCAGTTATCTTGTAGTCCGTACGGAGCCCAAGCATTAAGGAGCCCAACCGATGAAAACATCATGTAATCAAGAGAAGCAATTAACAAGTAAATAAGGGCGTTTTTTTCTGCCAGATGATCTAATCTACTTCCTCTTTTATCACTTGTAACCTCACCTTTGTTCCCTGCATATGGCTTAATGCAACTTTTATCAATATTGATTTATCAATTAATTATATAATATGTTTCAGCAGACCTGCCAACACATGGCTATCTGATATTAGAACGCTGTTGCTCCTAAATAATGGCCAAAATATTAAATCGATTAGGTTGAACTTTGAACAGCACCTGTTACATTAATGAAATTTGGGTTTTATTTTCATTGCTTACTAGTATAATAAGAAAAACGATTGATTTACTCGTTAGCAAGATGCTGCTTTTTAAAACTGTGAAAAAAAATATTTTTATGGAAGCGGTCTGGCCTACATGTTTGCCGCATGCTGTATACACAACTCCTGTATACACAACTCATCCTATCTCCATCGCACATAAATCACCTCCCTGCAAGACCAGCAACCTCATCCCCATAATCCCTCAGCGCCTGTCCTCTTTCTCCTGCGCCCTCTGGAACGCTCGCTCTGTGTGCAACAAACTCACAGCAATCCATGACCTCTTCCTTTCAAACTCCTTCAACCTCCTAGCTTTAACTGAAACCTGGATAACTCCCTCTGACACGGCCTCCGTTGCTGCTCTCTCACATGGCGGTCTACACTTGAGTCATACCCCCAGACCGGGTGAGAGAAATGGTGGCGGGGTCGGAATCCTGCTCTCTCCCACCTGCACCTACCAGCATCTCCCTCCACCCCCATCCCTCTCCTTCTCCTCCTTCGAGACACACTGCATCCGCCTGTTCTCTCCTCTGGCCCTCAGGGTGGCAGTCATCTACCGCCCACCGGGACCAACCTCCCAGTTCTTTGACCACTTTGCTACCTGGCTCTCTCACTTTCTGTCTTCTAATCTTCCATGCCTAGTTCTCGGGGACTTCAACATTCCCATTGACGATCCTTCCACCCCTGCTGCCTCCAAACTTCTTTCACTCACGTCCTCCCTTGGACTCACACAATCCTCCCTCCTCCCTATCCACCGCGATGGTCACGCTATTGACCTTGTCTTTTCCAACCTCTGCTCCATTTCTGAGTTCAACTGTCGCCCTTTCCCCATCTCTGACCACCACCTTCTCTCTTTCAACCTATCTGGACTTCCTAAACACCCTGCTCCCCCACCCCGCACACACACTCGCAGAAATCTACAGGCTGTGGACCCCCATCAATTCTCCAACCTACTTCACCACCTCCCTCATACCTCATCCTTCACCTGCCCTGATGCTGCCACTAATCACTACAACACTACGCTTATCTCTGCTCTAGACACTCTTGCTCCTCTTCGACTCTGTAAGGCCCCACGCCGCCAGCTTCAGCCCTGGCACACCCTCCAGACTCGCTACCTGCAAAGATGCTCCCGCACCGCAGAGCGTGCCTGGAGGAAATCCCGCTCTGAAGCTGATTTTGTTCACTTCAAGTTTATTCTCCGGTCATACACCTCTGCCCTCCACTTGGCCAAACAATCCTTCTTCTCATCTCTTATATCTACGCTGTCCTCCAACCCTAAACGGCTCTGGTCCACCTTCAACACCCTCCTCTACCCACCTGCACCTCCCCCCTCAGCTGCCTTCAGCGCTCAAGAGCTGGCAGACTACTTCCTCAGTAAAACTTTAACTATCAGAAGCAACATCCCAACACAAGATAGTTATCTGCCACCTCCACTCCCACAGGTCCCATCTGCCACCCTCTGCCGCTTCCTCCCAACCACTGAGGAGGAAGTCAATTCCTTATTGTCCTCCTCACATCTCACCACGTGCCCGCTCGACCCCATTCCCTCACATCTAATTCCTCCCCTCTCCTCCTCCCTCACCCCTGCTCTCACACACATCTTCAACCTATCTCTCTCCACTGGCTCCTTTCCATCCGCCTTCAAACACGCGCTAGTTACCCCTTTACTAAAGAACCATCCCTAGATCCCAACTCTCCATCCAACTACCGTCCTGTATCCCTGCTTCCCTTTACCTCTAAGCTCTTAGAAAAACTAGTCTTCAACCGCCTCTCCATCTTCCTGTCCTCCAATTCCCTACTTGACCCCCTGCAATCTGGCTTCCGTCCCCTACACTCAACTGAAACTGCCCTCACCAAAGTCACCAACGACCTCCTAACTGCTAAAAAACACGGCCACTATTCTATTCTCATCCTGCTTGACCTCTCGGCTGCTTTTGACACTGTTGACCACCCCCTCCTTCTACAGACCCTCAACTCTCTGGGTCTCGGTGACACTGCACTTGCTTGGATTGACTCCTATTTATCCAACAGGTCCTTCTGTGTGTCCTTTGCTGGTAACTCCTCCTCCTCATTGCCTCTATCTGTTGGTGTACCTCAAGGCTCTGTCCTTGGTCCTCTGCTCTTTTCCATCTACACCTCCTCCCTGGGCAAAATCATCAACAGCTTTGGCTTTAATTACCACCTCTACGCTGATGACACTCAGATCTACCTCTCTACCCCTGATCTCTCTCCCCCTGTCCTTTCCAAAGTCAGTGACTGTTTATCTGGCATCTCCTCCTGGATGGCCTCCCACCACCTAAAGATCAACATGTCAAAGACTGAGCTCCTACTTATTCCTCCCTCTAATGCCGCCCCACCTCCTGACTTCTCGATCACGGTGGAGGGTATCACCATCTCCCCATCAAACCAAGTTCGCTGTCTTGGAGTTACACTTGACTCTGCTCTTTCTTCATCCCCCACATCAAGTCTCTTTCCTCCTCCTGCCGATACCAACTGCGTAATATTTACAGAATTCGGCCATTTCTTACCGCTGTCACCACAAAACAACTCATACACGCCCTGGTAATCTCCCGACTCGACTATTGCAATAATCTCTTATCTGGCCTCCCTCTGTCCCACCTCTCCCCCCTACAATCAATCCTGAACGCCTCCGCCAGGCTAATTCACCTCACCCGCCGCTCTGTCTCTGCCGCTCCCCTCTGCGAGTCCCTTCACTGGCTCCCCATCCACTGCAGAATTAAGTTCAAAATCCTTATCCTTACCTACAAAAGCCTCACTAACTCAACTCCCCACTACCTGTCCTCACTAATCACCAAATACACCCCAGCCCGCTCCCTAAGGTCAAACAGTGACCTGCGCCTAGCTTCTCCCCGCATCACCTCTTCCCATGATAGACTGCAGGATTTCTCACGCGCAGCCCCCACTCTCTGGAACGCTCTCCATCGTACTGTCAGACTTCCCCTAACTTCTCTTCCTTCAAACGCTCCCTGAAAACATTCCTATTTAGGGAAGCCTACCACCCAACTCACTGACGCAACCATCAATCACTCTCACCTTACAGTCCTCTCCTCCTGTTTCCAACCCCAACCCTCCCAGATTGTGAGTTCCTACGGGAATAGGGCCCTCATCTCCTCCTGTACTGTTTGTCAAATGTTGTTCAATGTATTGTAACCCTGTCTATACTGTGCTTATTGTACAGCGCTGCGGAAT
This sequence comes from Leptobrachium leishanense, assembly GCA_009667805.1. NCBI lineage: Eukaryota > Metazoa > Chordata > Amphibia > Anura > Megophryidae > Leptobrachium > Leptobrachium leishanense. Next base: position 316,266,871 of record CM019066.1, on the reverse strand, counting down.
ATGCTGGCGCTTTATAAATAAAGAATAATAATAATAATAATAACTCCGCAGAAGATGGATAGCCTGACATCGGTCTCACTCTGCTCTAAAATTGTGTCATTGGGTTTTATTGGGGCGGGGGTAGACAACCTTGGACCTCCAGATGCTTTAAAATAACATCTCTCATGATGCTTAGACACTCATCTTGCTTTGTTTTTGCCATTTTTTTTCAAAGTCACCAAATTATATTGACCAGTGTTGCAAACAATGGTGGAACAACTGTAAATGAAGAACAGCTGTCTGTAGTTGACTCCTTCTATTTAAGAATAACAACAGTGTTCACCAATGTTTCCTGCAACGTAGCCTAACATTGTTGAATTCAGCTTTTCTGGATAGACGAAGTACACTGTAGTTACAGCAATGGCATTGTTTGCATGTAGGACAAGTAGTTCCAAACATCTGGAGCGCCAAGGTTGCTGTCACCTGTAGTAATGGTTACTCACAAGCCACCACTGCTTCATCAAAGATCATCGTCAATGCAAACAACTTTAAACATCACCATTGTTGTAACTATTGTAACTACTGTGGTCTTCATCTATCCAGAAAAGCAAAAATTCAACAACGGCAGGCTAAGTTACACCAAGCGGTGGGTGGGGTGAGTCAACTACATCTATTCACCATTTACAGTTGTTCCACCTTTGTTTGCAACACTGGTGAAATTAATTTGGTGACTTCAAAATTTTTTAATTGAACTTCAATCAAAACAACATTGAAAACAAATGGTAAAAACATCACAAGACAACTTTGTCTGAAACTACTATAAAAACAACAGTGAAATCAACACTGAACAACTTTGGGAGGAAATACAGTGGAACTACTGGTGGAAACTACACTCAGAACTTTGCTAAAAACCACACTGATCAACCCTGGCAGAAACCATAGGGGAAACAACAAAAAGAATACAACAAACTACAGCGGAACTTTCTTAAATAGTGAGTTCACTGTATTTTAAATTAATTTGATACACCATAGTTCAACGAGGTTCAAAGAAGTAAATCCACCATGATTTCAAAATATCAACATTACTTAGTGAATAACCCCTATTTTTGTTGTAGTAAGGTGAATATTCCTGAGTGTGCAGTATGCGCAGGTTTCCCTTACTCCTGCTGACTGGTACCTGGATACATCCAAACAGAACTCCATATATTATTGCCTTGGTACCATCAAAACTTTAATAGGATCAGATTATTATAATGTTGTTGTTATCCTTAACATTGGAGATGGGCAATATAAAGGCAGACATTATTAGCTTAATTTTTTTCACTTCCTATTATAACCTTGCCAATAGGCAGACATTCTAACCTTAGCGTCTCACAGCTTGTGTTGCTTCCTTTACTTGGAGTATCCTATACTTAACATGAGCTGTTCTGTTCGTTAAGAAATTCAAGAATAGTGACCTATTCCAAGGTGTTGAATAAATTTAAGGTCTAGATGCAAACCAGGGAAGTCTAGCCAGTGGGGTAGCATGGGGGGGGCCTCGGGGGCGGTCGCCCCGGGCGCAATTTTCTTAGGGGCGCAAAATTTCAAAAGAGATTTGAACCACTAAGATTTTCCAGCAGGGATCAGCAAGGTGTCCGCTCACTGACACAGGTGTCTGTGAAAGGCTCTTGCACGGGCAGCCTCCAGTTTTGCGGCGCTGGTGGTGACTTAGCACTCAGCGTCCAGAAGGGAGGACCAGGACAGAAAATTCTGGTCCCGTCCTGACTCCTCCTTAACGTTGACATGAGTCACGTGAAGCAGCGCAGCATTACCAGACAGAACACCCTGTACCATGCTTGTCAGCCCCCATTGAAGCCCTGTGCCAGCCCCCCCACCACTGGTAGCCCTGCAGCTGCTGAACAAGAAGGAGGAAGAAAGGCGCCTGCCCTGCAGCACATTTAAAATCAGGTATCCACTAAACCCCCTGGACAGCTCCCCCCCAGGCCACCATCAACTTCACGCAGGTAGGCGACACTGTGTGACACCAGAGGAGCGTTACCAACACACAGTGAGGGGGGGTACGGGGAGAGGGTGACTGGAGGTTCAGGGATTGGATGATTGGGGATATTGGGAGAAAGTGACTATGAGTACTTGGCTAGAGAGTGAGTGACTGGGGATACTGGGAGAGAGTGACTGGAGGTACTTGGAGAGAGAGAGTGTGACTAGGGGGTACTGAGAGAGAGTGACTGGGAGGTACTGGGAGAGAGTGACTGGTGGTTACTGGGAGAGAAAGAGTGACTGGGGTACTTGAGGGAGAGAGTGACTGGGGGTACTGGGAGAGGGTGACTGGAGGTTCAGCTGGAGTACTGTGTGCAGTACTAGAGACCATATCTCCAGAAGGATATAGACATCTTAGAGAGAGTTCAGAGAAGGGCTACTAAAACGGTGCACGGCTTGAAGGAGAAAAGTTACCAGGAAAGGCTTAATGATCTTAACATGAACAGTTTGGAAAAAAGACGAGACAGAGGAGATATGATAGAAACATTTAAATACGTAAAGGGAATCCACAAGGTAGAGGAAGGGAGTATATTTAAAAGGAAACAAAGTAGCAAAACAAGAGGACATAGTCTTACATTAGAGGGGCAAAGGTTTAAAAGTAACATCAGGAAGCATTATTTTACTGAGAGGGTGGTGGATATATGGAACAGCCTTCCAGTTGAAGTGGTAGAGGCCAAAACAGTAATTGAATTTAAGCAAGCATGGGATAGGCATAATTCCATCCTAAACAAAAGATAAATCCAGGTAAAGTATCCATGTAATTGGGCAGACTAGATGGGCCGAAAGGTTCTTATCTGCCGACATTTTTCTATGTTTCTATGTTTCAGGGATAGAATGACTGGGGATACTGGGAGAGAGTGACTGGGAGTACTTGAATTGAGAGAGAGAGAGTGATTAGGGGCACTGGGAGAGAGTGACTGGAGGTACTTGGAGAGAGAGAGTGACAGGGGAGTACTTGGAGAGAGTAACTAGGGGTACTGGGAGAGAAAGAGTGACTGGGGTACTTGAGGGAGAGAGTGACTGGGGGTACTTGAATTGAGAGAGAGAGAGTGAATTGGGGTACTGGGAGAGAGTGACTGGAGGTACTTGGAGAGAGAGAGCGACAGGGGAGTACTGGGAAAGAGTGACTGGGGTACTTGAGGGAGAGAGTGACTAGGGGTACTGGGAGAGGGTGATTGGGGGTATGGGGAGAGGGTGACTGGCTCTAGTATGAGAGTGGAACTATGCTAGGGTATACTGGGACAGGGTGACTGGTAGCAGTGGTGTGGCGTAGCGTAGCATGTGTGTTTCAATTTTTTATTATATCAGTATTTTGTTAATATACAATACATGTGCTTGCGGGTAAGGGGGTCAATACTCTACTGGTAGAAGGGAATCAGAGTGTGTTACCGTGTCCACAGGTTGGGGGGCGCACAATTCTTGCTTTGCCCCGGGCGCTGAAAACCAACGCTACGCCGCTGAGTCTAGCACCTCCTGAAAGCTGGTGTTTAGCTCATAACGACACCTAAACACTGGTGTAAATGTCCCAGAGCAATTGAAGTCTATGGAGTTGTTAAGGTTCTGGTTATGTTTACACCATGGTAAAAATACAGACACAGGTGTTTAATTAGCATTAGCTCCACTTTCAGTAACACCTGCCGTTAATTTCACAGCTCCACACAATTTTTTATGACTCACTAAGAAATTTTAATGTCTTCAGCCAACTTTTGCATCTTGACATGGGCTTTCGTGGAAATACGGCATAGTGAGATGCTAAGGGTTAATGGTTTGCACAATTTTTCCATTAGCATCTGACTTTAAATGACAACCGTGGAATAGTGCCTCATATTGCATGTCGTGCTTGGTGGGATCATGTTAAATTATACATATTTTACAGTCAGGTCCAGAAATATTGGGACATCGACACAATTCTAACATCTTTGGCTCTATACACCACCACAATGGAGTTGGAATGAAACAAACACAAAATGCTTTAACTGCAGACTGTCAGCTTTAATTTGTATGTACATCCAGCTCAGGTGAACGGTGTAGGACTTACAGCAGTTTGCAGATGTGCCTCCCACTTGTTAAGGGACCAAAGGTAATGGGACAGAATAATAATCATAAATCAAACTTTCCCTTCTTAATACTTGGTTGCAAATCCTTTGCAGTCAATCACAGCCTGAAGTCTGGAACGCATAGACATCACCAGACGCTGGGTTTCATCCCTGGTGATGCTCTGCCAGGCCTCTACTGCAACTGTCTTCAGTTCCTACTTGTTCTTGGGGTATTTTCCCTTTCAGTTCTGTCTTCAGCAAGTGAAATGCATGCTCAATGGGATTCAGGTCAGGTGATTGACTTGGTCATTGCATAACATTCCACTTCTGTCCCTTCAAAAACTCTTTGGTTGCTTTGGCAGTATGCTTTGGGTCATTGTCCATCTGCACTATGAAGCGCCGTCCAATGAGTTCTGCAGCATTTGGCTGAATGTGAGCATATAATATTGCCCGAAACTCTTCAGAATTCATCCTGCTGCTTTTGTCAGCAGTCACATCATCAATAAATACAAGAGAACCAGTTCCATAGGCAGCCATACATGCCGACGCCATGACACTACCACCGCCATGCTTCACTGATGAGGTGGTATGCTTAGGATCATGAGCAGTTCCTTTCCTTCTCCATACTCTTCTCTTCCCATCACTCTGGTACAAGTTGATCTTGGTCTCATCTGTCCAAAGGATCTTGTTCCAGAACTGTGAAGGCTTTGTCAGGTGTTGTTTGGCAAACTCTAAATCGGGTCTTCCTGTTTTTGAGGCTCACCAATGGTTTACATCTTGTGGTGAACCCTCTGTATTCACTCTGGTGAAGTCTTCTCTTGATTGTTGACTTTGACACACATACACCTACCTCCTGGAGAGTGTTCTTGATCTGGCCAACTGTTGTGAAGGGTGTTTTCTTCACCAGGGAAAGAATTCTTCGGTCATCCGCCACAGTGGTTTTGTGTGGTCTCCCAGGTCTTTTGGTGTTGCTGAGCTCACCGGTGCGTTCCTTCTTTTTGAGAATGTTCCAAACAGTTGTTTTGGCCACGCCTAATGTTCTTGCTATCTCTCTGATGGGTTTGTTTTGTTTCTTCAGCCTAATGATGGCTTGCTTCACTGATAGTGACAGCTCTTTGGATCTCATCTTGAGAGTTGACAGCAACAGATTCCAAATGCAAATAGCACACTTGAAATGAACTCTGGGCCTTTTATCTGCACAATGTAATTGGGGTAAGGAGGGAATATGACACACCTGGCCATGGAACAGCTGAGAAGCCAATTGTCCCATTACCTTTGGTCCCTTAACAAGTGGAAGGCACAATTGCAAACTGCTGTAAGTCCTACACCGTTCACCTGAGTTGGATGTACATACCCTCAAATTAAAGCTGACAGTCTGCAGTTAAAGCACATTGTGTTTGTTTCATTCCAACTCCATTGTGGTGGTGTATAGAGCCAAAGATGTTAGAATTGTGTCGATGTCCCAATATTTCTGGACCTGACTGTAGGTGGCAGAAAAAAAACTTTGTAATTAGAGTTTGGTTCCTCTTTGTATTTTCATGATCTACATGAGTCCATTGAATGGCACCAGGTTTGGTAAAACGAGAGAATGCTACTTGCCTGAAAATTGTATTATGTAGAGGTAAAAGAAAACAGAGTTTTCTTCAAGATTCAGTCTAGGTCATTAGATATAGTGAACAGTTGAATTGACAAAACTGCAAACATTGACATTTTATACAATTCTATGAGGATTATTCAGAGAGCACCGAAATGTCGCCAACTTTCTCATTCCCCGCACTTCCCTGCACTTCGGGGAATCAAAGTTCCCCACCCTGCGGTGAATTCAGCATTCACCTCAGGGACCCCGAAGTGCAGGGAAAATCCACTGCAAACTAGCCGCAAGCCTGCCGAACACCTGCCGAAAACCCGCTGAAACCGGCACAAAAAACACACCGAACTCGTCAAAAAAATCCGCCGATCACAGCGCAGACCAGTCTCCAGAAAAAGCTGACAAGCTGACGAACGGGGTAAAATGAACAAAAAACAATATGCTTGAAAGTGTCTAAATTGAAATGCTGTTTGCAAAAAAAACTACTGAACGAAAATGCCTGGAATTTACATATAAGGTCCTATGAATGATAATAAAAAGGTATGTTACAGAAAAAGAAAAAATGCTTTTAAAAAAAACGGAAAAATTATTTTCCTGAAAAATTCCAAAAAATTATTAAAAGATCCTAAAAAAATCAATAAATAAAGAGACTTTTTTTTACTGCAGAATAAAATAATAAAGGGTTTATTAGATATTGAATTAAAAAGGGAATATTTTTAACATTGAAGCCTATGGGGTTCACCTGAATAAACCTGCTGAATGAAACCACCGAACAGCAGGGCATTTTGGCAACTTTTCTCTGCTCTTCGGTGTTCTCTGAATAGATTAACCATTGCTTCTCTATGGGGGATTTCACTGCCTTTGATCAGGCACCGTACTGGCTGGCAGTTCACTAAAATTTGGCGAACTGCCTGCTCTCTGAATAACCAAATGGCCTCAAAATGGCACCGTATGGGGAAATTCCCTGTTCGGTGACATTTTGGGGCCAGACCGACTCTCTCTGAAAAAATCTCAAGTCTCTAATATTGTCAGAACAGTTTGTATAAAGCCCTTTCCTGACTTAGCATGGGAATGTTTTGTTACTCAAAGTAAAGGAAACTCTCGGGATTGATGTGGAGCATCAGTACTACTCTTCAAAGTGTCTTGACCTCAGACCCATCTGAAGACCTTTCAGATGTATTGGAACATGATATCTGAGGCGAGTATAATGGCCATACATCAGCTACCCACCTTGCTAATGCTCCTTCTTATAAATGGAAGTAAATCCCTTCAGAAATGTTATAACAACTAGTGAAAAGCCTTCCTAAATGAGCAGCAGTGCATTTTCAGCAGCATAGTTTCTTTTTTTAGAGGCGGGGGAGAACGTGGCGGGGGATGGGGAAGTTGTGGCATTCATTATCAACTATCATAACTTTAGAAAGGGAAATAGGGTGATGAATTGACAGTCTACCACGTGTTTCAGTCCTTGGTGTATAGTTATATTTCTTGTCATGCTGAACACAGTTTAATAACAAAATATATTTAAAATGAAAAATTTAAAATTAAAAAAAGTTTTTTGTCAGTTACATAGATACGGTTTGTATGTTTTTGCTGCAATAGCAAATTATTGAAATAATTTCATTTTTTTATGGAAGATAAAAGTCTACGGGCCACATTACATTCCTAATGCTAAAACGGGGGCGCTAGGGAGGAAAAGCTGCGTCCGCAGTTTTCGCCCTAGTGCCCCCGTTTTACCGTGGAATTTCAATGCAGGCGCTAAAAAAACTGCCTGCATTGTTACCGGGCGCAAAGCCCCGGGATGCTCGCGGCGGCGCTGAGCGCCGCCTCAAGCATCCACTCGATGGAGTCCATAGGACTCCATTGAGCAATACGCCGGCGATCACATGACCTGCTGGATCTCGCCTAGCGAGATCCGGCCGGTCGGCGTAGTGATACGCAGGGGGAGACTGAGGAACTTTATCCCCCAGTCTCTCCCTGCTCCCGCCGGACGGAGGAGGCAGACAGAGCCGCGGTCCTCGCCGTGGGACAGGAGGTGAGTATCTGATCCCTTTTTTTATTTTTTTGGATGATGTTAATGGATTCAGCAGAAGCGGAATCCGTTAACACCAAGTCCTGGCTGTGGTTAACTTTTTGCTAAGCACAGCCGGATGTTAATCAGCGCTAGTAGATTGCAATCCTAACGCTGATTAACACTTTGCGCTCACCTTGTTAAGTATAGGGAGCACAAAGTACAGTAACCTCGCTCTGAAAAGTGCAAGGTACCAAACGCAAACGGGTTACTTAACCCGTTTGCATTTGGATTGCAATATGCGGTAGTCACCGCGGCAAATGTTAAAGCTCACGCAGGTAAGTGTTAACGTTAGCACCAAGATTGTAATGTGGCCTTCCTTATCTATTGTACACACCTACTTCTTCCTTAATAGTAATGTTTTTGCTCTGTATACTGATATATTTGAACATTGAATGCCCCTGATTTGTGTTGTGTATGCGATGGATCATGTGGAATATAGCAATACTGTAATCCTGGCTTGAAGTATGTCTTATTTGTTAAGGTAAACTTAAGTTATGTTACCTTAGTGTATGTTGTTTCTGAATTTCCTTGATAAATAAATATAAACGGTGCAGCGCCAACCACTCTGTGGTCATAAATAAGGGTAAAATCACATGTGGATATAAAGATCATACATACATAGAATAGTAGTGTTCCAAATTATCAATGAGAAGATATCAGTCCTTTCAGCATCAAAATTTCTTTATGGACTAATCACATCAACTAAAAAAGAAAAGACCCCATGGTGCAGTACATCCCTGTAAGGAGATCTAAGGAGTACAGGAATACCTTCACAATTTCCTAAGCCCACACCTGTCTCTATTAAATTTACTAGCGGGCCTTTTCTTCCCCTTCTCATGCGCCCGTCCACCTTTTTACCACCATTACATCCTTCATATAAGTTCCTTAAATATTAATCACAGAGAAAGCATTGGGGTAACCCTGGTGTGATTCAGTATAAAATCATACCCAGAAGTAAGGGACAAGGGTGACAAGCGCCAACTCACACTTTTATGAGTCCGTCCTGGCTCTGGTTATGTCACATGTGGAATTTTTCAAGGGCATAATACCAGTAAACTTTCTACAAATGATCACAGCAGCAAGACAATAAAAACAAGTGTATAATTAATATTAAAAACAAAATAGCATTATGTATAGGTACCAGAACGCATTTCGCCGTGTGACTTCTTCCAATGGCATCCCTCAGTCCTCAGTCCTGCTGCCTACATTTATCTGAATGTCCTAATTGCCGAATAAACAATCCACTTGTGTTCCAGGTATCATCCACCATCTTCGAACATGCACGGTCCTCTTGCATTCCTGCTTGACAAGCGGGACTTCTCTAAGTGTGCACGTCACACTGGAACAAGGAAGCTCTGTGTATCAGCGTGCCGATCCATCTAATGGGCTTAATCTTAAACCTCTCTCCTCTATTATCCACAATCTACATAACATGGCCACCTAATGAGAAGGAAGGACTCATTGGCGAAGTGCCTAATGCTGGGAAAGATTGAGGGCAAAAGAAGGGGACGACAGAGAATGAGGTCGACGGATGGAGTCACTGAAGCAGTGGGCGTGAGCTTAAATGGACTCCTGAAGATGGTAGAGGCCAGGAAGGCCTGGAGGAACTTTTTCCATGGGGTCGCGATGGGTCGGACACGACTTCGCAACTAACAACAACGACATAACAAATAGTCTACAATTCTATGTATGCATGATCTTTATATCCACGTGTGATTTTACTCTTATTTATGACCACAGAGTGGTTGGTGCTGTACCATTTACATTTCTCTACAGTTGATGGGTTTTTATGGAAACCACTCTGTGAGTACATAGCGATTTAGGGGTAATGACTGTGGATATATCTTCTGTATGCGCTTCACCAAATGACATACATTTTACCTTGATAAATACTTTATAATTTATTTATCCCCTTCACTACAAAGTGGTTTCCATAAAACCACTAGCAGGACCCAGTACATATCCTATGTGTCTTCAACTAATACATTTGATGCTATGGTCTTTATCAATCTTGCTGTTTGTTATTCTGTGATGGAGAAGCTGTTAATACAAGCTATTAAAAACAACAGAGATTGTAAAGTTCTTGGGGCATTATTTAAGAACTGTCCATCTAAAAAGGATATGAGGATATGTAATGTCATCCATTCACTTTTCACTGGGCCAGTTATGTTTGTTGTCCTAAAATCAACCAGGTATTTTTACTGGCTTGCCTTTTGGGTAGTCATTGGCCACAACAGAAGAGGTAGTGTTACTTGTCCTGCAAAGATAATATTAGTCTTCCATTGCAGCAAACTAGTGTTATACTGACAGTGTAAGGCTTAATAGAAATTTGTAACATTAAAAGCAATTCACACCATCACAGTCTTTTAACTAATGTTTAAACCATTACGTTCAAGATTCGGACATGCTTGAAACCAGGTGTATGCTGGATTTGAAAATCCACCAGTTTTATAAAGTACAAAAATGATTGACATATTAGTTCAAAATTTTGTAACATCTTCCTTCTAGTATTTGGCTTGTGAATGACATCTAAGAGAACCTTACCTCAAGCTGTATATCAAATAATAGATTGTCAAATTAAAGTTTAGCAGGTTATTGTTATCTGAAATTCATCTGAAATTCCTTGGGAAATCATCTAACGTCATTTTCCTTGCATTTATCTTCCCAATAAATAAATAATATCCACCAAACTATCACAACAATCTGTTCCAGAAGATGTTGCATTGCAGAGTAACAACAGTTGTTACAAGCACCTCTAACCCTTTCACTCCCGAAATAGTGTTAACTTGATTTTGCATTGTAATACATTGAAAAGCAAACATAAGCATACCAAAGCCCCTTTTTAAAGATAGAATGGTGTGCACCATGTGGGGAAAGAAAATTATTTGTTTACTCCTTCACCAGTCACCCCAAATGATACAGTAATCTGCATCCAATCTGTTTACATAGGAAATCAACCCTTTAAGGGGATTCTCTGTGTTACCATTCCCTGGGCCTGGGGACTCTATCCACCTTGACACCTGCTGATTACCTTGGCCGATAGCAGATCGTAAAAATGAGACACACACACACAGAATTATGTTATCACCTCTGTGCTCTGCTTAAAGCTTGCACTCATCTTTTATTGAAACGTAAGAGAGAAAGTGAGGGTCATTATGTAAGAGGACCCCAAGAATATTCATGAGTAAATTATGACCTCCACCAGTTGTACTTGTTTTAGTAATCTGAATGTCCAGTATGGTGGAACAGAGAGCTTATGTTTCTCGAACACAAAATTTTATTGTGAAAATATCCTGATACAGTCAAACTGAAAACACTTTGTTTCTAAGGCAGAGGTATTAACTCTTTGTTAAGTCTCCTTTCACCGTATTACTGTAAACCAGCTGCAAATAGCCGCCCCAAACCTCACTCTAACCAAAAGATAAAATCTTTACTGATGCATTACAACAGACAGGGAGAGGGCAGAACACATGGAGATCACACCACTATTGTACCCAGTTAAGATTCAGGGGTTATAATGACTAAAAATACATGTACAGTAGAGATAATGGGTGTTACGGTAATTTCCATACATAGGCATTATGGCACATACAGATATTATTTTTATATTCTATTGGTATTTTTTGGAAGCTGCATTGTTAATAATCTCATTAGAATCACTACGAATCCCCATAAGCAGGAGATCTCACCAGTTTTATTCTCTATCTCTATCACATTTAATGGATTTGGCACAAAGGCCATTTCTGCCTGTGTGCTGATGATGCAAACCCCATGTGAAATTAGGTAACGGACACTAGCTGGAGTTCAAAACCTTTCAGTTCAACAATAATTCTGTAAAGGATAAACAAATACTTGACAAATAAAAAATTTGCAAATTTGCAAATTTTTTAACTATTTCGGAACAACAATCTCTGTGCAAAATTTCTATATTATAAATATGCACATTTTACCCTACTATTTTACCCTATATTTTGCAACCTTCATATCCCATGTTTCAAATAAATGTAATGATAAAACATTTTTCAAGAAAAAGAGCTTGGAAGTCAAGGGTTTAAAACAGCCCAACTGCTGTCAAATAAGTACATTCCACAGTTTATTAGTATGTAAAAAATATGGTAGCAGTTATCTCCAGGGATGTCAAACTCTGCCCCAGATGTTATTTGTCTGCAATTCCCAGAAATCATTGAATAAAACAGCATGAAAAGGCTGTAGTGTAGCTGCTTCTTTAATATTTAAAATCCTAGAGCCCTATTACAATCTTCGCGCAAACATTTGCGCCGGCGCAAAAACACATTAACGAGAGCGGTAAAACCCTTTGCGCTGAGCGTCGTATTTCAATGTCAGCGCTGCAAACGCATGTAATCGTCTACCGCGGGTGAACCCGTGCGAACCCTTTGCAGGCGTACTGTATGTCGCGCGTCCTATACTTAACATTGTGAGCGCAAACGCGAATGAACGCTGGTACTCGGATGATATTACAATCTATGCGTGGGAATTAACACATAGCCTTAACGCGCATAATTTTAGCGACTCCTAAAAGCTGGTGTTAATGGCAAATCTGAACGACCTGGCCGAAACCAAATACACCAGCCCATAAAAAATAATGCAGCAAAGTATAGTTATACTCATACCAAACCAATAAAATGGAGAAGTTGTGTGTGCATGTATTATTGCTGCAGCATATATGCGCAGATTGACTTTGGCAGGCGCAAAAACTTAACGTGAGATAATTGTGGTTCTTAATTCTGATTGGCTGATTAGGATTTGTGCGTGTCCGTTTTACGCACGTTATTGCATAACAATTGGGAAAGAACAGAGGAGGGTCGTGCCCTCGGCAATAAGGGAGGACCTGACAGGGAGTGTCGCCAATACCAGTCTGTATATTCAAAAGTGATGCGAAGTTTAGTAAGCACTGTCTCCGATAGAAGTGACCCAGAGAAGATTTTGAGAGCAACTAAGCTGTAAAGATTGTGTGGCTTTTATAAAAATTGCCCCATTTGAGGCCAATGTATGCATGCTCAGTTGATAAAACACCATAATGGATTTATTATGTCACACATTCACTTTACATTGGGAAAAGTGGGCAATGCTACCCCCAAAAAGTGACAGGCATTATCACTATTGGTGTCTATTCTAGCGCAGTGTAATCAAAAGAAAATAAATTATTTTTCTTTTCACCCTTTTATATTCTAAAATTGTACTTTTAATGTAAAAAGTCAGCTGATACCTTCTTAACAAAGGAACAGAAGGACAGGTCTCTAAAGGTTTGCTATGAAATACAGTTTTTTCATGGAGTTGAAACACACCACTCCTGCAGAGGGGACCTTTATTAAGCCTTCTCAAGCTTCTGTTCCTTTCAAAAAATACCAAGTGGCTGGTGATCATTGGCCTGTTGGAACCTCAGTTGCTGGAGTATCTTGTGTGTCCCCCCGGAAGTCTTTTGGATACCTTCTTTATAGTCTCTTCTATCCAAAGATGAGAGAGGGGGAAAGTGCAGTAAATATGAGAACAATCCCACAGGATTAAAAATGATAAATCATTAGAAATCATTGTTATTTCTTTGTCTCACCCCAAGCTGGTCCTCCATGCAATTTTTAGATAAAAGTGGGCTAAAAACTCACCTCCTTTTAAGTGCTGGTTCTCCCTCAGCCCTGAGAGAGGATGTGGGAAAACTCCACGTACACCATGACTAATTATCTATGTTAAATTGGTCACGGTGCCTCAAGTGTCATTTTAATAATAATTAAAAATAAACATAAAATAAATGAAGATCAAATAGGTATTAATCCCTGATTTTCAACCATCAAATGGACCATCGACAGAATTAAGGGATATTACAGACTAAATTAGGAAGTCAAAAGTGTTGTTAGGTTTTGGGATATGTGCTATAATAACACATAAAGCACTTTTTTTTCAATGACATTTGGGAGCCAGATTATATATGACACATCCTTACGATGTGATACAAATCCAGCTGACTAAAACAGTCCTTATTTATGGCCATTTGCCATTAATCTCTGTTACATAAAGTATCTCAAATCGGAGGCTTATTACGTGTTCATGGATTTTTTAATAACGCCAAATTCTGGTGTTAAGTGATTTTGCATCTGCAAAAAAATAAGAATTTTAAAAAATGAAACACTCATCTCTGGCTTCATGGTGCATAGGATGACGTGATCTGCCACCTCTATTCATCACTTGCAAAAGGAAAGTGGGAACAAACATTTCCCAGGGTCATCTCCAGTGACCTTGTGCAACATTTCTCATGAACTACAGGAGACATCACCAGTGGCTCTGTTGCCAGTATCTACTAGACTTTTATTACAAGTCGAGCCCCTAACATAGTGACTTGCTTGTAACAGAGCCAGTACTATGAAGTATTTAAAGGTTAACGACTTGCACCACATTCACCCTTTAGCAGCTCCTTGTTACCAGCTGAGTAGGAATAGGGGCCTTTTTTAATATAAAGTATTTTACCGGGAAGGATACATTGAGATTTCTTTTGTCTTCATGTATGTCCAGGGTAGGCAAGTATGTACCGTTAGGTGTCGTGCCCATGGACACTTACTGGAAAGGTGCTCTTGCTGGGATTTGAACCTGCGTCTCCATGGTTATAGAGCAGTGATGTTTACCAGGAAGGATACATTGAGATTTCTGTCGTTTTCAAGTATGTCCTGGGTAGGCAAGTATGTACCGTTAAGGTGTCTTGCCCAAGGACACTTACTGGAGAGGTGCTTGGGCCAGGATTCAAACCTGTGTCTCCACGGTTATAGACCAGTGTTGTTACCTCTACTCCATCCAGCCTTAATGTGTATCAGTTATTATATTGTAAATTCTATTTTTTTTTTCATTTGCTCTTAAGTACATCACCTTTGGGATATCATTCAAATAACATTCCATTGCTCAAAGACCAAACATTCATGTTATCTCAAGAGCTTAAGCAGGTTAAAAATATAATAGTCAATAATTAGCTAGAATTATTTCATAGGTAGGTCACCTTATCCTTAGCAATTACTGTCTGTAAGGTGGGAAATGCGATTTAGACAATTTCATGTTCGAGGGAGCTGACACACAATTTATAGATGTGGGAAGGTAGGGCTTAGGGTCACTCTAAACTTGATAATATTATGGTAAATAAGTTTTATTCTTACCCATTTCTTCAGTCTTGCTGTTTGAGTCTTTGAGATCAGTGATAGCCATCCAAGGCCACCTTGTTATTTGAAGCCAATAAAACTATCACAGATTTTCTTTCCTCTCCATTCACTACCTGACAGAGCAGGAACGAGCGCTCTTGGTAACCGTCTGCCATGATATACTATGAACACAAAAAAGGTGTCATTTGCATAAATGTAATAATATATGTTATGGAGGTTCGCAATCACTGAGTAGTTGGTATTTTGGCAAGTGAAAATGAAGCCAAGAAGAAAGCCAACCTAATATCACAAGTTTTAAAAACTGCATAAATGCAGTGAAGGACAGGAAATTGTGGTTTACTGTACGAATAATGTCAATGCTTTACGTGAGCATTAGTCTATGTGTGTGTCCATGAGTGCATTAGCATCTTGAGTGTGTTAAAAAATTATGTACTCGGCGATTCTCCTTTATAAGTAGATTATTGGAACATATAGCAGCAACGTTTCAGCCCACGAAGGGGCTTTCCTCAGGCTGTATAAGCAGATTTATTGCATCATATGTGAGTAAAGTTTGAGGCCGTGCATTCGGTATAATATGCAGCCTGTGGAAAGCAACTATGTGGCTGGAAACGTTTCTCTCTCTAATATACAGTTTTCCTATGATTAAGTATGTTATGCGAAATGCATTTCACTTGGTCTTCACAGTGATTTGTTTTTCATCACTGCTTCTAAAATTAATTTTGTTTTTACAATTATCCTACGGGCAGAGTTGTCTGTTCCTTATGTTTTATTATTTATTTTGTCATCTGTCTGTGCTTCCCCATTGTAAAGCGCTACTGAATCTGTTGGCGCTGTATAAGAACTTGTAACTGTAACTAATAAGGCTAGGGTCAGACGAACGCATTTTTCACGTTGTCCGTGAAAAAGTGCATTCGAACGAATGGACGTATTTTTTCACGGAACACGCGATAGCGGTCATACGATGCGCCTTTTCGTCCGTGATTTTGGACGGATCATCAATAAAACACTTTTTGTGTCTGGACATTATGTTGGCCGGACATTAGCAGCGTCTGACGTCTCCCAATCACGCACACACGCCTCTAGCGGACGCAGCGCACTCTGTACGTCCGTACTAGCGGTTCGGCGTTCTCGAAAAAATGCGTTCGTTTTCCACTTGCGTTGCACGGCCGGACTTTCGTGCGACCGTACTTCGTATATTGGCTGTCATTGCCCGTCATTTGCTGCTAGTGCAGCCGTAATTATGTGCGCCAGAACGCGCGTTAAAAGTGCGCTGGTCTGACCCCAGCCTTAAGTCACAGTGCTTTCTTTTACTATAAAAGTTTGGTCCTTGTTAGAACCCATCCTTTGCTATGTTTTGCAGTCACACCTGGACATCTCACACAGTGGATGTGGATGCAAGCCAAGCTGTTGATAAAAAGGGCTGAGCAGTAACAAACCACAATTTAAATCTTCTAATGTTGCTTGAAGCAGCAATGTGATCATTCTTTGGCAGGTATTTCTCCATCATGGATACTGGGATCCTTCATGGTTATGAGGATGGCACACAGCGACTAAGGCTAGGGTCAGACTAACGCATTTTTCACGTTGTCCGTGAAAATGTGCGTTCGAAGAATGGACGTATTTTTTCACGGAATACGCAATAGCGGTCATACTATGCGCAGTTTCATCCGTGATTTTGTACGGATCATCAATAAAACACTTCTTGCATCTGGACGTTATGTTGGCCGGACATTAGCAGCGTCTGACGTCTGCTAATCACACACACACGCCGCTAGCGGACGCAGCGCACTCTGTACGTCAGTACTAGTGGTTTAACGTTCTCGAAAAAATGCGTTCATTTTCCACTTGCGTTGCGCAGCCGGACTTTTGTGCGACCGTACATCGTATATTGGCCGTCATTGCCCGGCATCTGCTGCTAGTGCGGCCGTGATTAAGTGCGCCAGAACGCGCGTTCGCACTGCCTCAGTCTGACCCTAGCCTTAATGATTCACTTGTACAGTATTATCACTAATCAAATTGATAGAAGGAAGGCCTTAGGTGTTTGTGGAAAAGTACTTTGGGCATTATTACATTCTTCGTGCACAATTTTGCGCGTGTGCAAAAACGCATTAACGCGAGGGGAAAAACCCTTCGCACTGAACGTCGTATTATGACGTTAGCGCAAAAGATGCGCGTTAATGTCTAACGCGAGTGACCCTGTGTGAGCGCAAGTTTGTGCGCGCATCCCATTCTTAACATTGTGAGCGCAAATGCGTTCGTGCGCTGGTACGCGGATGGTATTACAATCGATACACAGATTTTAACAAACAATATTTGCACGCATAATTTTAACGTCTTTGAAAAGCTGGTGGTAACTGCAAATCTGAACGTCCTGACCGAACCCAAATACACCAGCACAAAAAAAAATACAGCAAAGTATAGTTACACATTCTGCACATACCCAAACAATAAAATGGAGAAGTTGTGCGTGTTTTTAATATTGCTGCAGCATATATACTCAGATTGATTTTGACAGGCGCAAAAACTGAATGGGAGACATTTGTGGTTCCTAATTCTGATTGGCTGAATCGCCTGAAAGAAACAGTCTGCACACCGATTTCTGCACGCAGCGTTAATGCACGCGTGTTTTTGCACGTCTTTTTTACACGTGATATTTTTTGACGGATGAAAAAATGCGCTCGGATCGTAATACCAGTGTTAATTTACACGCGTTAACGTTTAACGCTGCGCGCAAAAAAAATTGCGCTTGGCGTGCGCTTTTGCGCGGAGAATGTAATAGAACCTTTTGTGTTCAATTTAAGTTCATCTAAATTGATAGTTTTCTTTTTTTTTTAATTCTTTCTGAATATTTAATTTGCATAACAGTAAATTGAATTATTTTTTTATTTTATACATATATTTCATACCAAAAAGAAACTTTTTGTATTTATTGTTCTTGGTTTTCTGTATGACAGACAATTGCATGGGCAAAGAATGTGGTTCCTAATTTTCAGATTGTAATTGATACATTCATTACTTTTTAAATCTTTCCCCAGCATTAAGATCTTATTAATAATGTGTTTATGTGTTTTCAGTTCTTTGTAGCATGGTGTTTGCTTGCCTATGAATGTGACTGCATCGTTTCCTATTGAGTGTATACCTGCCATTCGTTGTGTGTGTTTGTGTGTACGTTTCTATGCCTTTTCTTCTCTCTAACGCTTGCTGTGTGTCATTGGTTCCTGAAAAGAATATTAATGCTAAACACTTTGAAAGGGATACATCCAGCTACTGTATGTTATCAACATTGTTGCTGATCATTTCCATGAAGTTTTCCCACACATGGAAATATTGTTGCAATATCTGAGCAATGCAGATCCATAGATTGGTTTAATTACTTTGCTCTGCAAAAAAAAGGTAGATAAAACAAAGAGATGCAAACTTTGGGCTCTATTAACAGCTGCGCGCAAAGGCGCACGCGCAGCACTATTTTTTTAACGCGTGTAAATTAACGCTAGTATTACAATCTGAGCACATTTCTTCATCCGTCAAAAAATAACGTGCGTAAAAAGGACGCGCAAAACCATTGACGCTGCATGCAAAAATCGGTGGGCGGATTGTGTTTTCACGCGATTCAGCCAATCAGAATTAAGAACCACAATTGTCTCCCGTTCAGTTTTTGCGCCTGTCAAAATCAATCTGAGCATATATGCTGCAGCAATAATAAAAACAAGCACAACTTCGCAATTTTATTGTTTGGGTATATGTAGAATGTGTAACTATACTTTGCTGGGGGGGGGGTTTCAGGCTGGTGTATTTGGTTTCAGCCAGGACGTTCAGAATTGCAGTTACCACTAGCTTTTCAAAGACGTTAAAATTATGCGTGCAAACGTTTTCCGTTAAAATTTGCGCATAGATTGTAATACCATCTGCGTACCAGCGCACAAACGCATTCGCTCGCAATGTTAAGTATAGGATGCGCAAAGTACATAACGCTCGCAAAGGGTTCGCGCAGGTTCACCAGCGGTAGACGTTAACGCGCATTTTTTGCGCTGACATTGTAATACGACGTTCTGCGCAAAGGGTTTTGCCCCTCGCGTTAATGCGTTTTTGCGCACGCACAAAATTGTGCGCAAAGAAGTAATAGCGCCCTTTATATTTTAGCATGCATGAATATTGTTTACTTTAGATTTTCACCAGTAAAATATCTCTTTAATGTTCCACTATATGCTTTCAGCTACCAATCCATCAACACGAGGCAAAGTCGGATTATCTGTAACCATGTCCCAACTTAACACTAAATAAATTAGTTGAAACTTTGGTTACCGTGTCATTCTTAAAAATATCCTCACTCTGAGAAGGAATATGAAGATCGAAAGAATCCCGTTTGATTTGCATGAACAATGAACCCTGATCCATGCTTGCTCAAGGAATTAAGCAGGAATCTGTCACAGTGCAAATAGTGGTGACTGTCCATGGCATGGATCAAAGATCATCAAAGATGAGTTTACAGCAAATCTTATAGAGCTGCTTCAAAAGAAATGGAATTATATGAATCTCAGATCATTTCATTTTTACACAGATGTCTAAAATTTTAATTATTCTCATTGAAGGCCAAGAAAGGTTTGATGTGGACTGCAGTCACTTTCCAAAAATGCAAAAACATATTCCTTAATCATTACAGTTACAAGTTTTTATAAAGCGCTAACAAGTTCCGTGGTGCTGTACAATGAGTAAGTCTGAATAACAATATACATACAAGTTAAATACCAGTGCACTGGCAACGTGTTGTCTGTCTTGTAATTGTTCACTAATTATTATCCTTTTTATGTGATATTAATAAATGTTGGACTCTATTACATTCTTCGCGCAAACGTTAACGCGTGCGCAAAAACGCATTAACGCGAGGGGCAAAACCCTTTGCGCTGAACGTCGTATTACAATGTCCGAGCAAAAAATGGGCGTTAACGTCTACCGCAGATGAAGATGCACGAACGCTGCGCGAGCGTAATGTACCGCGCGCGTCCTATACTTAACATTGTGAGCGCAAATGCGTTTGTGCGCTGGTACGCGGATGGTATTACAATCTATGCGCAAAATTTATCGCACAGCGTTTACGCGCATAATTTTAACGTCTTTGAAAAGCTGGTGGTAACGGCGAATCTGAACGTCCTGGCCGAAACCAAATAAAGTATAGTTACACATTCTACGCATACCCAAACAATAAAATTGAGAGGTTGTGCGTGTTTTTTTTATTGATGCAGCATATATACTCAGATTGATTTTGACAGGCGCAAAAACTTAACGGGAGACAATTGTGGTTCTTAATAATGATTGGCTGAATCGCGTGAAAGAACAGTCCGCACACTGATTTCTGCGCGCAACGTTATTGCGCGCGTGTTTTTGCGCATCCGTTTTACGCTCGTTGTTTTTTAATGGATGAAAAAATGTGCGAGGTTTGTAATACCAGCGTTGTTTTACGCGCGTTAACGTTTAATGCAGCGTGAAAAAATTCACGCGTTCTGCGTGCGTTTTTGCGTGAAGAATGTAATAGAGACCGTTATGTTTTAAAATCATTTTTTGCCACTTTTTGTCTTACCTTCTTGTTGAAGGTTTAGTGAATAGTATTTCAATCACGGTTCAACCAGGGTAAGAGTGTTTATACAGAGAATCTGTTACAGTCACACCATTTATTCCCTTCTATCACCTTTTAGGTGTTATACCTCTCCAGTGAATAACAATATACATACAAGTTAAACACACAGAACAGTAGGAGAGAGGACCCTGTTCGAGAGCTTACAATCTAAGAGGAGAGCGGTGACACACTAGGTGAGGGTAAATAGAGAGTAGCGGGGTGCATGTGGGCTGGGTGGGAAGATGGTGTAAGAAATGAACAGTTGAGAAGTTTGCCTGCATGAAATACACCCAAATAATTTTTCGAAGTTATGGAAAAAAAGAATCAGCTGTCCAACAAAATTCAGACGAACCAAAAAAAACAACACATAACCAATTAATTGTCTGTGCATACGTCTAATAATTACTGTGGGGGTTATTCAAAGTGTGCGAGGTTTGCCAAAGTTGCAAGGAATAGCGAAAATTGCCTTTGTGGCAACTGTGATGAATGCTGGTGTTTTGGAATAGACAGATCCAAAAAGCAACAGGAGACGTTTCACTAGGAAGCTTCTCCTGCCACTGTTTGAATTTTTCTTTAATGAAACATCGGAGTTTGCTGCAATTGCAACAACGGCAGACACTGGTGCTCTTTGACTAACCCTCTTTGTATTTGCACACTGAATTGGCTTCTCATGGTAGACACATGCAAATCAGTTCGGGCCTATTCAGAAATGGTATGAAATATCAGCAATTTGGCAATTTGGATCGATCCGAATTCCAAATTGTCGATGTCCGAACCGAATCGTTTTCTGAGTAAAGAATCAAATCAATCTGAATTTTTTTGATTAAAATTTAAAAAATTTACATTTAATCAGAATAGTAATAGAATAGAAAAAAACAGTAACCCAAACCGTATCCCTAACCTAACCCTAGAGCTAATCATATGATACACAGAAACTGTCACCCTAACCAGTCCTAACCTAACCATAGCCCAGACCCTAATCATATGTCACACAGAAACTATACCCTAACCCTAACCCAGACCCTAATCATATGTCACACAGAAACTGTAACCCTGACCCGCAGACCCTAATCATATGACACAGAGAAACTTTAACCCTAGCCCTACCCCTGACCCTAATTATATAACACACAGAAACTGTAACCCTGACCTTAACCCTAACCCTGACCCTAATCATTTGACACACAGAAACTGTAACCACAACATAGCCCATTATTCTCTAGCATAGATAGAATCCGCAGTGCAATTTTCATTCTCGCTGCTTGGTTCTGTGTAACCTAAATGGATGTCATGTTATAAATTTGTCGATTGTGCGACACAAGTACGATTGTCTTCTCACCAACAGACGTATATACTATATCAAACATTGAAAAGTATAACTGCTAATTAAAGAACTCATTTAAAACAGCATATATCTATGTAAATAAAAATATGAGAAGGTAAATGGACTTTAGACAAATGAATATTTTAATCTGTACATTTTCAACCCGTTTCATTCGTTTTAATTAATATTTATCTGATTGTTTGAAAGAACCATCTGTGTTGTATTGTAATGTGCTTGTACTTTTTTGAAAGTTTTACTTATGCTTTTAGAAATGTTAACACTGATATGTTATGCATGTACAACAATGCATTATATATCTTAATCCAGGACATACTTGAAAACGAGAGAAATCTCAATGTAAATCCTGGTAAAATTCTTTATAAATAAATAAATAAATCTATAAAATATGTATAATATTTGATGTTTTCAAAGTGTATTTTAATTGTTTTTGAGAACTTCTGTCAGACTGTTTGAGCATATACTGCATAGATGACATACAGGGTTATTCAAAGAGATCCGAATGGCTCCCGAAAGGGAACCGAACGCTGAAATTCAGCGTTTGGTTACCTTTCTTGGCCATTCGGCTATCCAGAGAACAGGCAATTTCGCCAAAACCGTGGCGAATTGCCAGTACATATGGTACCTGTTCGTTGCCTGTTCGAGGGCAGTGAATCCCCATAGAGAAGCAATGCTTCCGCTATTCAGAGAGCAAAACCCAGCAGTGAAAAGTTGCCGAATTGCCCTGCCATTCGGTGGTTTCATGTGGCAGATTTATTCAGGCGAATCCCATAGGCTTCAATGTTAAAATATTCCCGTTTTAGTTCAATATATAATAAACCGTTGATTATAATATTCTGCAGTAAAAAGTCTCTTTTTTATAGATTTTTTAGGATATTTTAAGAATTTTTTGGTTTGTTTTTTTTAAAACAAATCTGATTTTATTTTTTATTATTTTTTTAAACTTTACTTATTTTTTCTGTAACAGCCCTTTTTATTATCATTCATTGGACCTCATATGTAAATTTCAGACATTTTCACTCAGTAGTTTCTTTGCAAACAGCGTTTCACTTTTCAAACATTCACGCAAACTGTTTTTTTCATTTATTCACTCCATTCGTCTGCGGTGTCGGCTTTTTCCGGTGGCTGTGCTGCGTGTGATCAGCTCCTGCTCGGGTTTCTCCGGCGTGTTCGGTGGGGTTAATCCAGATGTTTTTGCGGGTTTTCGGCGTGCATTCGCCGGGTTTTGCGGTTAGTTTTCGTCGGGTTTGCGGCAGCCTTTCCCTGCAATTCGGGGACCCTATGGTGCTTGCTGAATACACCGCAGGGTTGCCGAAATGGGATCGGCAAAAGGAACCGAATTGAAGAGAACGAAAAGTCACCGAACGTGCGGTGACTTTCGTTTCTCTTTGAATAACCCTGATAGTTAAAGCCCAGACTTGCGTCTATAATGCGCTGCTAGGTAAATCGTCAGGCAGTGCACTGCAGAAGCAGGAGTCGGTGCAGGGACTCGACTGATAAGTGGAATTCTTCCTTTTTGTCCGAAAGGAGAAATGTGCAGACTCCTTCAAACAGGAAAAATGTGCTAAGAAATAAATAAGGATTGCAATATAGGGAAATCTGAACTGAACTGATTTAGAAAAAAAAAATCAACAATATCAGTAATTTCCCTTTAAAAACATTTATTTTTCCCAACCCTAGGTCTTAATTTTTTTCTAATGAGCTACAAATCCCCAATTTAGCACATGCAAAGAGACTAATATGTGTTCGAGTTACCTATTTAACAATTTATGATTTGATTGTTAGTATACATTTACAACTAGCAAACTGAGATTCCATTTGTTCAGCGATTGTTTAAATGCAGCGCCTTGTTCTTTTCATTTTGTGCAGGCTTGTAGTGGAGTTACTTATTGCCTTTTGCGTGCTCTTTCAGGCAAACCAGCTTGCTCATTTCTATTACATTAACTGGTCTTTGCTCTTCCCGATTGTGTTGAAAAGCTTTTAATTTCATCTCGTACCATGGGGATTACTTTGTGAACAATGATGAGGCCATCACTTATCTTCAATGCTTTTATTACAGACATTTTAAATAAAGAGCATTCACTGGGTATATCTTAAATTAATCATATATTTGACATGCTAAAATAAGCACTGGGGTTTTCTGATGTCAGTCACTGGTATTTAAGATGGACTAAAATTAAAAAAAAAAATGAGCAACTGTTAAACAACCCTATTATGCCTTAGCTGCTCTCATGTTAATTAAAGAAAGTGAACTCATGCCAAGGCCCAGGATAATACATGTTATTACGAGTTGTGAAGGAATAGTTAGGTCAGATCCCAGCAGATCAGCTGGCATTTGAAATAAATCAGATATGAGTTTCCATAACTCATCCAAAATGACAGTGTTAAACTAACATTCACTTCTTCCCTGTTCGTATATGTTTAACTGTTTTTTTTCTAACTTTCTTTTATTTCATATTATTTTTTTCTGCATGTTTTGTTTACAATTGAAAGGTAAGATTCTACAGGTTGTTGCATGCACAGTGCGCGCACAGCACATTTTTGAAGTATCCTGACCGTGTGTTAAAGACATACTATGGGACTGCTGACACTCTTCTTGAAATGTTAATCCTTCATTCATAGTTGGAATACTAATCGTTCTTTGGTAAAATACACAACCACCTTTCCCTGAACTCCGACAGAAGTGGACTGACTACCAGAAGCGCATTCCAGCTACTCGCCACTATAGATGTAGAGTCACTGAGCTTATAAAAGTGAGATACTTTTTTAAGTAAAGATCTTTGACATATATACACACACACACATATATATTGAGTTGTAAATAATAGCTTTCATCATGCCGCAATCGTCTGAAGTACTGAAAGGTTTACAACTACAACTATTTGTGGAAACTATATTACTAAATTTTGGAAACACTTAAGGGGTTATTCAGAGAGCAACAAAATGTCACCGACAAAGTCCCCGTCCCTGTGGTGAATTCAGCATTGGTTGACCGCATCTGGAAATCTGCCGCAAAACTGCCACATCGAACGGAAAAAAACGCTGCAAAACCGCTGAAAATTCACTGCACACATCTGAAAAAGCCGACTATCCGCCGCAAAACCGCCGAAAAAAACCAAACGCGCCCGGGAAAAAGCAGACGATCTGCCAAACACAGCGTCGACCAGTCACCAGAAAAAAACGACCAGCTGACGAACAGGGAGAAAAAACAAAAACAATTGAAAGTTTCAAATTTGAAACGCTGTTTGTATAAAAACTACTGGATGAAGGGTATGTCACTGTTCTATGGTCTGCGGTGTTTGATTTGCTATCTCATGCCCTAGGACTACAAGTAGTCCCTGATCCTCTGCTTGCCTTACTTAATTCTCCTTCTCGTCGTTACGGGTTGTCTCTCTCCTCCCTTAACCCTTTCGCTGCTGAGGCATTTCCTGCCCGTGTGCTGAGCTCATTTTTACCGTTTTGTGCTCATCATGTTTAGATGCGATTTGAAGTCAAGTTTTCTTATATGACCAAGACAAATTATATATCCTTTTTTCAGCAGACTCCACAGATTCAAAATTTATCATTATTATGTGTATAAGTAAAGAGTTAAAAAAAAAAGAAAAAAAAAGGGGGAAAAAAAGTAAAATTTTGTTAAAATTCAGAAGAACAACATTGCATATTTTTTTCTATCTACACTTTATGACCAGAACTATTGTGGTTATATATTGATACATTAGGTGCCTTTTTAAAAATGGTGTAATGGAGAATATTTCATGGTTTTTTGTACAAAAATATGCAGTTTTCTAAAAATCAAAAAAATCTGCTTTTTTCTTATGTCATGACTCATTGTATGTAATACATAAAATTAGTATATCTAAACCAATTGAAATGGAAAAGCTATATATTTTCTGAAACTAGACAAAATTCCGCAAAAAAAGAGACCTTTATGACACATTTTTAAATTTATTTTGTTATTCATAACTTTATTCAAAAAACATCATATTTAATGTAAAAAAAAAAATCCATAATAGGTCAAGATTTATATTGCATAATTTCATATTAATTTTTGGGGTAAAATTTTTTGTTTTGCTTAACTATATAAATATATCCCTCCTATAAAATAATAGATCCAATTTGATTGCACAGATCAAGTTTAGGCAGCGTTGGAGGCGCTAATTTGCGCCATGCGCAAAATAAATTTAGAGAAGCTTTTTATGCCGGTTTTTGAAAGGAGGCATACCTGCAATTAAATGGCTCTAGCTCAACAGGGATCTAAAATATGCCAAATAAAGTATATATCCGGACAAAGTAGACTTCCAGATGAATCAAACGTGGGGTTACTTATTATTCTATCATAAATATTGAGCCCGCAACAACTTGTGGAATTTGGATTTGTGCGCAAAAAAAAAATAAAAAATTATTTCAATCACTTCAGACATGATAAAATCTTTGAAAACTAGGCCTTTCTCTAGCTCAACGCAAAGCCCCAACCCTTGTGATAAAAATGAGACCCAGGTTTAGTGGTCCGGGTCCCCCTAGATGGAGCACGAGGCGCTAATTTGCGCCATGCGCAAAATAAATTTAGAGAAGCTTTTTATGCCGGTTTTTGAAAGGAGGCATACCTGCAATTAAATGGCTCTAGCTCAACAGGGATCTAAAATATGCCAAATAAAGTATTATATCCGGACAAAGTAGACTTCCAGATGAATCAAACGTGGGGTTACTTATTATTCTATCATAAATATTGAGCCCGCAACAACTTGTGGAATTTGGATTTGTGCGCAAAAAAAAAAAAAAAAATTATTTCAATCACTTCAGACATGATAAAATCTTTGAAAACTAGGCCTTTCTCTAGCTCAACGCAAAGCCCCAACCCTTGTGATAAAAATGAGACCCAGGTTTAGTGGTCCGGGTCCCCCTAGATGGAGCACGAGGCGCTAATTTGCGCCATGCGCAAAATAAATTTAGAGAAGCTTTTTATGCCGGTTTTTGAAAGGAGGCATACCTGCAATTAAATGGCTCTAGCTCAACAGGGATCTAAAATATGCCAAATAAAGTATATATCCGGACAAAGTAGACTTCCAGATGAATCAAACGTGGGGTTACTTATTATTCTATCATAAATATTGAGCCCGCAACAACTTGTGGAATTTGGATTTGTGCGCAAAAAAAAAAAAAAAAATTATTTCAATCACTTCAGACATGATAAAATCTTTGAAAACTAGGCCTTTCTCTAGCTCAACGCAAAGCCCCAACCCTTGTGATAAAAATGAGACCCAGGTTTAGTGGTCCGGGTCCCCCTAGATGGAGCACGAGGCGCTAATTTGCGCCATGCGCAAAATAAATTTAGAGAAGCTTTTTATGCCGGTTTTTGAAAGGAGGCATACCTGCAATTAAATGGCTCTAGCTCAACAGGGATCTAAAATATGCCAAATAAAGTATATATCCGGACAAAGTAGACTTCCAGATGAATCAAACGTGGGGTTACTTATTATTCTATCATAAATATTGAGCCCGCAACAACTTGTGGAATTTGGATTTGTGCGCAAAAAAAAAAAAAAAAATTATTTCAATCACTTCAGACATGATAAAATCTTTGAAAACTAGGCCTTTCTCTAGCTCAACGCAAAGCCCCAACCCTTGTGATAAAAATGAGACCCAGGTTTAGTGGTCCGGGTCCCCCTAGATGGAGCACGAGGCGCTAATTTGCGCCATGCGCAAAATAAATTTAGAGAAGCTTTTTATGCCGGTTTTTGAAAGGAGGCATACCTGCAATTAAATGGCTCTAGCTCAACAGGGATCTAAAATATGCCAAATAAAGTATATATCCGGACAAAGTAGACTTCCAGATGAATCAAACGTGGGGTTACTTATTATTCTATCATAAATATTGAGCCCGCAACAACTTGTGGAATTTGGATTTGTGCGCAAAAAAAAAAAAAAAAATTATTTCAATCACTTCAGACATGATAAAATCTTTGAAAACTAGGCCTTTCTCTAGCTCAACGCAAAGCCCCAACCCTTGTGATAAAAATGAGACCCAGGTTTAGTGGTCCGGGTCCCCCTAGATGGAGCACGAGGCGCTAATTTGCGCCATGCGCAAAATAAATTTAGAGAAGCTTTTTATGCCGGTTTTTGAAAGGAGGCATACCTGCAATTAAATGGCTCTAGCTCAACAGGGATCTAAAATATGCCAAATAAAGTATATATCCGGACAAAGTAGACTTCCAGATGAATCAAACGTGGGGTTACTTATTATTCTATCATAAATATTGAGCCCGCAACAACTTGTGGAATTTGGATTTGTGCGCAAAAAAAAAAAAAAATTATTTCAATCACTTCAGACATGATAAAATCTTTGAAAACTAGGCCTTTCTCTAGCTCAACGCAAAGCCCCAACCCTTGTGATAAAAATGAGATCCAGGTTTAGTGGTCCGGGTCCCCCTAGATGGAGCACGAGGCGCTAATTTGCGCCATGCGCAAAATAAATTTAGAGAAGCTTTTTATGCCGGTTTTTGAAAGGAGGCATACCTGCAATTAAATGGCTCTAGCTCAACAGGGATCTAAAATATGCCAAATAAAGTATATATCCGGACAAAGTAGACTTCCAGATGAATCAAACGTGGGGTTACTTATTATTCTATCATAAATATTGAGCCCGCAACAACTTGTGGAATTTGGATTTGTGCGCAAAAAAAAAAAAAAAAATTATTTCAATCACTTCAGACATGATAAAATCTTTGAAAACTAGGCCTTTCTCTAGCTCAACGCAAAGCCCCAACCCTTGTGATAAAAATGAGACCCAGGTTTAGTGGTCCGGGTCCCCCTAGATGGAGCACGAGGCGCTAATTTGCGCCATGCGCAAAATAAATTTAGAGAAGCTTTTTATGCCGGTTTTTGAAAGGAGGCATACCTGCAATTAAATGGCTCTAGCTCAACAGGGATCTAAAATATGCCAAATAAAGTATATATCCGGACAAAGTAGACTTCCAGATGAATCAAACGTGGGGTTACTTATTATTCTATCATAAATATTGAGCCCGCAACAACTTGTGGAATTTGGATTTGTGCGCAAAAAAATAAATAAATGGAAATTCCACATGCTGTTGCGCCCTCTATTTTTATGATAGAATTTTATTTAACCCCTCATTTGATTCATCTGGGTGTCTAGTTTCTCCTAATATATACTTTATGTGGTCTGTTTTAATTTTCTGTTGGGCTAGAGACATTTAAATGCAGGTATGCCTTCTTAAAAAAAAAAAAAAAAAACATTCACAAAATTTTCCCCATGAATTTTGATCAACAATTATGTAGTCTATCAACAATTGTATAGTGACTCAAAATGCTACACAAACACACAACAAGCCCGTCACACATTTTACATTCACTCAATCAGTTGGATTGGCACATGGGGCATCCATGTGAGCAGTAACGCCACGTCAAGGCCCCAACCAGGTTACTGACCATTCACACATCTTTCACATCTGTTTCACTCACCGAATCACACACCTTTCATGCAAGAAGCTAGTAAAAGTGGAGCGAGTGACGTTAGGGGGCAAAGAAGGGAAAAGTGCAGAAACACGGAAGGGGAAAAGAGAAAGATAATGAGGATTAGAGGGGGTGGAATAGAAACACCCCCCATTCACATCTGTTTCACTCACTGAATCACACACCATTCATGAAAGAAGATAGGTAAGGGAAGTGGGTGAAGGGAAGGGGCAAAGAAAAGGGCAGAGACAAAGAAGTTGAAGACACACCATTAACACCGCAGTTCAATCTGTCTTCAGAGGCTTCTTTCTACATCTGACGTACGGAGGACATCAGATTGTTGGGGATGGGGCAACCTATTTTATTGTATGTGGGGTGAATTACATTATAACTGGGGGTGGGTAGTGAACTGTAGGTGGGTAGTGAAACGTGGTGGGTATTGAACCGGAGTGGGTAGTGAAACGTGGTGGGTAGTTTTTTTATTAACACTGCTATAAAATAATGGGGATGGTTTTGGTTTGTTTTTTTATTTGGGAAAATTTAGAGGAATAGCACTATCCAGGAATAAATGCCAGCATGATCCGGGCAAGCTCTGTCCAGATTACACTGCACTGTGTCCATCAGAATGTCATCAAGATCTGCAAAGATCTTAACGGTGCTATAGCCAGATTTATCAAGAAGCACAAAATCAGTGGCATACCTCAACCTGAAATCTGTTTGTTCTCAGCCGAGAAACAATTCGGTCCCGGTATGCCACTAGTAATGTGTCACTGTATGATAAATCTTGAAACAATCGGGCACACAAAGACCTGGTTTGGAGGGGCAGTCAGGGCAGTGAAGGCGGCTTTCCTTACGCCGCCCTTGGCGCGCGCAAACCCGACACCTTTTACATGGGGTCACTCTTTTTTCAGTTGGAGGAATGTAGCCAGGAAAGTGGCGGTCACGCAACCTAATTACATCCTCCACCTCTTCAACAATGGGAGCATTCTCTTCTGGACAGAGAAGGGACTCGATAACAGATTCCTGAAATTTTAGGAATGTTATCCGTCGGGCATGAGTGGCCTGATACAAGATGAATGCGTTAAGCATTGACATCTGTATCAGATGGACTGCCAGCTTTTTGTACCATACATATGCCTTGCGAGAAGCGAGATATGGTACAAGCATCTGGTCAGACTTGTCCACTCCTCCCATGTACCGATTATAATCCTGTACACATAGGGGTTTCATGATAGGGGAATCTCTCCATCTGACGTGAACTGCAGATGTGCATTCGTTATGTATCGTTGTAAGTAAATGCACATCCTTTTTGTCTGTGTATTTCACAGCCAGCAGTTCACCGCAGCGCAAGGCAGATGTTTCTCCTCTCTTTTGCTTCCCAAACTGTTTTGTTGGAAAGCCTTTCCTATTCGAACGGATGGTGCCACAGGCTCCAGTACCATTGCTGTACAAAAATTTGTACAACGGCACACCCGTGTAAAAGTTATCTGTATAAATACAGTAACCTTTACCGAATAGTGGATAAGCGAGGTCCCACACTATTTTTTCAGTGGTGGAGAGGGCGGGGGGGCAGTCAGGGGGGGCCAGCTGCGAGTCCTTTCCAGTGTACACACGAAAGCGATACATGTATCCACTGGAGCTTTCGCACAGCTTATAAAGTTTTATCCCATACCGAGCTCGCTTCGAAGGGAGGTACTGCTTGAAAACAAGACGTCCCTTATAAAGCAGCAAGGACTCGTCGACTGACAAGTTTTGGCCTGGAGTGTATAACTCTTCAAATCTTGCCATCAGATGGTCAAGAAGTGGCCGCAACTTGTACAGTCGGTCGTGATCTGGGTGGTCACGGGGCAAAGCATTTGCATTATCATTATAATGCAAATACCGCAGGAGCAATAAATATCTGTCCCTGCTCATAGTAGCAGGGAAGATAGGGGTGGTTTGGGTACTCTTTTTTGACCAGTATGAGGCTATGCTGGGTTTTTGCACAATCCCCATCTGCAGAGTGAGGCCCCAGAACTTCCTCATCTCTGGCAAACTGGTTGGGGTCCATTTACGCGCCCTCGCACTTGGCAACAATTCTGCCCCTAGACCTTGAAAATATTGTTCGGCATACAGATTGCTCTGCTGAACAATAAATTCCAAGAACCCATCATCTATAAATAGCTGAAAAAAGTTGATCGGTTCAAAATTAGTGGTGTCCACTAGTTACCAGGATTGCCAGAAAAATGTGGCAATACTGGCTGGACCATATTAGGGGAGGTCCAGTCAGATCCTGGTTCAGGCATCGCCACAGCCTGTGTTGCAGATACCCCTGCAATAGGCCTTTGGGCCGGTGCAGGATCAGGTAGTGCAACTACAGACCGTGCGGTCCCTGCATTACCACGGGAGCACCCTGGTAACTCCATGCGGCCACGCCGTGGCTCATCATGTAGTTCTTCGTCACTGGAACCATCACTATCTGATGATGCTCCAGGGACAAAGTCACTGCCTGAATCTTCAAAAGATTCATCAGCGCTGAGATCAGAGTCTGACATCATAAGGACGTCAGCTGCTTCCTCAGCGCTTAGAAACCTTTTAGCCATAATTTGCTTTCTGAAAATGTATTTTCAAAAGAAAATTACGCCGTTTGATAGTATCTATATATATATATATGTGTGTATATATATATATGCACGTGTGTGTGCGTATATAATATATTCTATATATATATATATAAGCGTGCGTGCGTGTGCGTGCGCGTGTGTGCGCGTGTGTGCGCGTGTGTGCGTGCGCGTGTGTGCGTGCGCGTGTGTGTGCGTGTACGCGTGTTGCGTGCGCGTGTGTGCGTGTACGCGTGTGTGCGTGCGCGTGTGTGCGTGTACGCGTGTGTGCGCGCGTGCGCGCGTGTGCGTGCGTAAATATGTGTATATATATGTGTGTGTGCGTATATATGTATATATATGTGTGTGTGTGTATATATATATATATATATATATAATGTGTGTATTAGGAATTTATCACCTATTTTATGGAGACAGCCTCTGCGACACTAACACCTCTCAATCCACATGCAGACTGAGGATAGAAATGAAAAAATTATCAAGATTTGAAAAATTCATTCCCCGTGATTGGCTGGAGGGTCAATCGCTAGGTTACGGGGTCATTTTAGGGTTATATTTCTATCCTCAGCGGCCATGTTGGAGGTGGCAGTGATAATTGTGACAGCTAAGTGATCATTGTTACTACAGTGATCACATAGCTGTAACAATAAAAAGTGAAATAAAATAATAAAAAGGGGATTGTATTTTTATTAAATGTGGGGTTTGGGGGCATCTGGGCAGTTTTGATTTTTTTTACTGCCCTTAGAGACCCTGTGTGTAGTGTTTTTTACTTTATGTTTTTTTTTTTACATTTTTTTTACGTTTTACATTATAATGAGGCACACCGTTGGAAAGCTCAGGCTCTGGCTTTCCATCGGTGCCTCATTTATTACTGCAGCCCTTACGGATGAGGAGATAGAGAGGTCCTAAGGACCTCTCCCCCCTCCTCCTAAGGGCTGTCTATGCGGCTGTTGAAGTGACGTCATCACGCCAGGCGTGATGACGTCACGCGACTCCCATGATCCCACAGTGAGGGCCGACATCCCGGATGTCGGTCCCTCACTGTTTGCCGCCGGGGATCTCATTCACACCGCCGCTTCGCTGCCGGGAGGATCGGACGCGCTGAGCGCGTCCTCCGCACAGCAGCGGGAACTTCCTGGACGCGCTCAGCGCGTCCGTAGCAGCGAAGTGGTTAAATTGTTTCACCGGGTATGTACGGCCTCGCGTATATGCATTGCGAGGTCATGGAAACTGTCCGTCCCCTCTATATTGGAGGTTGTAGCGAAGGTGTGGTACATCTATAGAATGGAATGTCTGATGGCCCAATTGCACGATACTGTTCCGCAATGTAATGTGATTTGGGGGCTGTGGCTCGCGGTACAATTGGCCCCGTGACTGAATCCTTTTTCGTTGACCAAGAGACCTTGACCATGTTTTTGTGTTATTTCTTTTTTTCTGTCCCTGTGTAGGTTTTTAATTTAGTTTTTCTTTTTTGATAGTCCAACTTACGCAACTCTTATATATGTTACTTACATACTTACTTACCTAGCCCGGTATGACGCTGAATATGCTTTCTTGCCTGATGGCTATTTTATGCCTGCTTACCTGGTGCAATGGTTATAATGTACGCCTCTTATGGTGCCTTGCAGCTGTTTTATGTGACAACCCAATAAAACTGTATTATGAAAAAAAAACACTACTGGATGAAAATGGCTGGAATTAACATATAAGTTCCTATGAATATTAATAAAAAGGTCTGTCACAGTTCCATAAAAAACACTATTTAAAAAAAAATAAAGAGTGTTTTTGCTGCAGATTAAGGCCAGTGTCAGACGAACGCATTGATCACGTCCGTGTCACCGTAGAGATTAACGTCTGTCGTAGCATAGAATCATGAGCAATAGAGACCCACACACAAAGTATAGTCATGTCCAAAATTGTTGGCACCCCAGACATTTTTCCAGAAAATCAAGTATTTCTCACAGAAAAGTATTGCAGTAACACATGTTTTGCTATACACATGTTTATTCCCTTTGTGTGTATTGGAACAAAACAAAAAAAGGGAGGAAAAAAAGCAAATTGGACATAATGTCACACAAAACTCCAAAAATGGGCTGGACAAAATTATTGGCACCCTTTCAAAATTGTGGATAAATAAGATTGTTTCAAGCATGTGATGCTCCTGTAAACTCACCTGGGGCAAGTAACAGGTGTGGGCAATATAAAAATCACACCTGAAAGCAGATAAAAAGGAGAGAAGTTCACTTAGTCTTTTCATTGTGTGTCTGTGTGTGCCACACTAAGCATGGACAACAGAAAGAGGAGAAGAGAACTGTCTGAGGACTTGAGAACCAAAATTGTGGAGAAATATCAACAATCTCAAGGTTACAAGTTCATCTCCAGAGATCTAGATTTGCCTTTGTCCACAGTGCGCAACATTATCAAGAAGTTTTCAACCCATGGCACTGTAGCTAATCTCTCTGGGCGTGGACGGAAGAGAAAAATTGATGAAAGGTTGCAACGCAGGATAGTCCGGATGGTGGATAAGCAGCCCCAAACAAGTTCCAAAGAAATTCAAGCTGTCCTGCAGGCTCAGGGAGCATCAGTGTCAGCACGAACTATCCGTCGACATTTAAAAGAAATGAAACGCTGTGGCAGGAGACCCAGGAGGACCCCACTGCTGACACAGAGACATAAAAAAGCAAGACTACAGTTTGCCAAAATGTACTTGAGTAAGCCAAAATCCTTCTGGGAAAACGTCTTGTGGACAGATGAGACCAAGATAGAGCTTTTTGGTAAAGCACATCATTCTACTGTTTACCGAAAACGGAATGAGGCTTACAAAGAAAAAAACATAGTACCTACAGTGAAATATAGTGGAGGTTCAATGCAATGATGTTTTGGGGTTGTTTTGCTGCCTCTGGCACTGGGTGCTTTGAAGGTGTGCAAGGCATCATGAAATCTGAGGATTACCAAAGGATTTTGGTTCGCACTGTAGAGCCCAGTGTCAGAAAGCTGGGTTTGCGTCTGAGATCTTGGGTCTTCCAGCAGGACAATGACCCCAATACGTCAAAAAGCACCCAGAAATGGATGGCAAAAGTGCTGGAGAGTTCTGAAGTGGCCAGCAATGAGTCCAGATCTAAATCCCATTGAACACCTGTGGAGAGATCTTAAAATTGCTGTTGGGAAAAGGCGCCCTTCCAATAAGAGAGACCTGGAGCAGTTTGCAAAGGAAGAGTGGTCCAGAATTCCAGGTGAGAGGTGTAAGAAGCTTATTGATGGTTATAGGAAGCGACTGATTTCGGTTATTTTTTCCAAAGGGTGTGCAACCAAATATTACGTTAAGGGTGCCAATAATTATGTCCAGCCCATTTTTGATGTTTTGTGTGACATTACGTCCAATTTGCTTATTTTCCTCCCTTTTTTTGTTTTGTTCCAATACACACAAAGGGAATAAACACGTGTATAGCAAAACATGTGTTACTGCAATACTTTTCTGTGAGAAATACTTGATTTTCTGGAAAAATGTCTGGGGTGCCAACAATTTTGGACATGACTGTACATGCGCACCGAACTGCGCACACACAATGCACATGGCAAACGGACGCAAGTTAGGCAAAAACGTAAAACCACTAAGATGGACGTGCCGAGTGCGCCACGTCCGCGTAGCGTTCTGTGTGCGTGATGACACAAAGTCAGACGCAGAGCATTTGCGATGTCCAGCACCTTGAAGTACAAAATGGCTTTTCATATCATTTTCCAATTTTAGTCATTTTTCATATTAATTTTGTTTCCCATAATTCCATTTTTTTTCTAAGTCCGTCAACAAAAACAGATTGTGTGGTGTCTACAGTATCTTCCGTCAGTACGTCCGTCCGTTGTGCACGCACGCAGAGTGCGCTCAGACTGCGTTCGTCTGACATTAGCCTAAAAGAATAAACGGTTAATTAGATATTGAATAAAAACAGGAATATTTTTAACATTGAAACCTATGGGATTCACCTGATTAAACCTGTCGAATGAAACCACCGAACATCAGGGCATTTCACTGACATTTCACTGCTGTTCGGTGTCTGTGAATAGATTAACCATTGTTTCCCTATGGGGATTTCACTGCCGCCGAACAGCACTGTATTTTGCTGGCAATTCGCCAAAATTTGGTGAACTACCTGCTTTCTGGATAGCCGAATGGCCACAAAATTGCACTGTATGGTGAATTTCACTGTTCGGTGCAATTTCGGGGCCAGTTCGGCCGTCTCTGAATAACCCCTTAAATTCTAGAAGAATTTAGTAATGCATAAAGCATACTGGTGGCACCCTCATAGCTAAAACTGATGTTCGCCTCAGAAATTTGTATAAATACAGTGGTTAAAAAAATACAAAATTTGTAGTACAATGGTAAGACAATGGGAAAGAAATAGAAGATGTACGAGGTAAACATCCCACATTGTTCAGCTGTATACAACAAATTTGTTGGAAATTCTTCTGCTTCTTCTGCTTTCAGTAAATTTAAATATTTTTGGTTCACAATTCTTGCAGTAAAAAGTAAAACCATCAGGAAATATTTTGCAGCATCATATGCCAGACAATGACACATCTTTTGAGGTAGTAATCCCTGTCATCATCTAACTGGCTGGTGAAGTTGACAATAATTGGCAGATTTTCTCCTGGAACGACAGTGATCTTCATTGCTCTAATCTAATATTTTGCTTGCATCAATGCACCTGACATGCACAATCTATTTAGCTACTGTAAGTTTGGAATCTGTTTTTGGATTTCAAGGTCATTCGTAAGTTGGAAACACAAACAGCATCAGGCTACTTACTAAGCTCCTGAAACTCAAGAAAAGGACTTTGAAAAGGGATTTTTGCATTTGTTATATGGAGAAAGATGGTGAAAGGGTACCAAATTGTAAGGATTATAAATTATGTCAATTTCCCAATATATCAACAATTAAATCGGTACTAAAATGTGCATCTCAAGATAGAGAAAGGCACAGAAATTGAGATCCACTTTGTCTACTTAGAACACTCAGCGTATCTAGGCAAATTGGTTCCTACTAGTCTCCATCTTAAAATTAGCCTTAAACTCCAACCTTGGCACCTGAAGTGACTCACTATCTTCAACAATGCTCCAGAACCCTAAAACAGGAAGTCGAGTAGATGGTGTGCATCAAAAAACTGGTGAGCTGTTATAGATCAGGTGTTCTAAGATTTTGGAAGCAAAGGGGAGCAAAAAGATGGGACTGTAGTTCGAACGGTAGGTAGGATCAAGAGATGGCTTCTTTCAAATGGGTGTGCTCAAAGCACATTCGAATGCAGATGGGAAGACTCCAGAGGAGAGGGAGAGGATAAAAATGAGTCAAATCATGGACAATGACTGGTAGAACATACCGAATAAGGTGCGAGGGGTGGGGTCAAGTGGACAAGTGTTTGGGCAGGAGGACATGAGAACTTCTGAGACATCCTCCTCTGAGACTGGAGAAAAGGAAGACATAATAGAAGAGGGGGCTGGGAGTGATGGAGTTAATGGGTCGAATGGTTAATGGAGGAGGGCAGTGAAGAAACTTCTAGTCTAAGTTTAGTAATCTTATTGGTGAAATAGTCAGCAAAGTTGACAGCAGTGAGGTCTGTGGAGGGTTGAGTGGAAGCGGGGCGCATCAACAGATTGAAAGTATGAAACAGACGTCTGGAAGCATAAGAAAAGGATGAGATAAGGAATGAGAAATAAGTTTGTTTCAGCGATGGATAGAGCGAGACTGTAGGAACGGAGCATGAATTTGTAGTGCAGGAAGTCAGCCGAAGTGCGAGTCTTCCTCCAGCCATGTTCAGCTGCCCTGGAACATCGGTGAAGATATCTTGTGAATTTAGTGTGCCACGGTTGGCAGTTAGGCCTGCGTGTGGGATGGAGAGAGGTAGGAGCGAGTTTGGCAAGTGATGTGTAGAGGCCGAAGTTGTAGATATCAGTGGCTTTGTCAGTGCAGTTAGATGTTGAGGTCGGAAGGAGAAGAGTAAGGACAGCGGTAGAGAGCAGCTTAGGACTCAGAGCATCCTTTACCTGTTTTCCTTGCAGTAAGAATTTAGGGAATTAGGCTTGTATTCTGTTCATGTGTCTTTTTAATAAGATAAAAGTTGTAGTAATTTGGGAAATACCACTGCTCACAGGAAACATGTCTTCCATAATATGATAAGGAATAGGTGTTTCCAGGTTTTTAACAAATATATCAATTTGTTGTATAGAATTCGAAATGTTAAATCCTAATTCTATTTGTTGGGGGTGGATGATCTGAGAAAATACATCTTGTAGTGTTCTGTATGCCCTGTAATTTGATAAGGCAAAGTAATGTGATGGGGCAATAGGAGTCTACCAACCTTTTGCCTGGTTTGGGTATTACAGTATAATGTTGTGCTCCTTGTTAATTCTTTCAATGGAATTTGCTTTAAATGCATAGCATTGAAGACTGATATAAAGGTAACCAGAAGATCATCTTTTTTATAATATCCTACCGAGAGCCCAATGGGACCAGGCATTTTCCTGTAGGATTTACCAGATGTCTGTGTTTATTGAATAATGCTGGAAGTCTTGCCTCCCTTAATACTCCTTTTCCTGGGTCATCCTGTGTTTTGCAGTATAGATCAGTGTAGCAGGAATAAAAGTTGTAGGATATGTCTGGGAGGGGGTGGTTAAAAAAATTCTGGTTATGTTAAATTTTAATTATAATTTGAAGTTAGAGTAGGACAACAATGGATTGTAGTTTTGGTTCCCCATCTGTAGTCGTGATTTTCAGTATAGTCAATACTGGCTTTCTTCTCTTCTAGAAGAGTGTCCAAGAGTCCTTGGCATTTGGTTTGCCTGTCCTGTGATCCTGTGTTGCTGATGTTTGCGTGAGCATTAGCAAGAGCTAAGTTAAGTGTCTCGTAGTTGGTTTGGCAGTCCTTAGACATTTTGGATGTATATGACAATATGTCCTCGCATGAGTGGTTTAGAAGTTTGCTAAAATTGTAAAGATTTACCAATGTGCTAAATGTTGTCTTCAATGTAATTTGGGCATTCAGACTCCAGCAATGACTGGAAGGTATCTCAAGAACAGCGATGTGATGGTGATCTCAATATTAGGAATGAGGCAATGGCTGACCCATTGACAATCACAATATATTTATGAGGAATATTGATCCAATATTAATATTTTATGTATATTTTTCAAGTCATACGTGTATTAGCGAGTGTGAAATGAGAAAATAATCTATGTATGATGAAGTGTAGTGGGTTTTTAATTCACGGGAGTATTGACGATCCTTATTATTTTAGAGTGTCATTGGGAACTGTTGTTGGAGAAAGTGGATCGCCTAGCTGTGCTGTCAGACCAAGGGTAGGAAGTGATTGAGTTGCCTAGTCTGTCCACTGTCAAGTACATGGTTGAAGTCACTGCTTCTAATGATGTTCTCAGTATGAAAAAAAGAGTTTCTCATGCAACATGGCCCTGATTTGTATCATTTGGTAGATGAAACAGAAACTAGTGACAGAAACTAGAAGACACCTTGTTTGTGCATCAAGAATGACATATCTCCTTATTCATTATTTGAGAATGAATGTTGGATGAGAAGGCTGATGTATGAGTATGGCATTAGACCTGTATGGGTCCGATTTGCAATGGGATATCAATTTAGCTTTTAGGGTGGAACCATGATTTGTTTCCAGTGGGATTCATAGAGGAATGAAATAGTAATGCGTTTGAAGCATCTAAGGTGTGTTAATACCAATTGAATTGATTAATTTAGCCCTGCCACGTTACATGACTCAATATTTAAGGTCTAGTGGACAGACTGTTCATTAAAGGAAATGAAGCAGGATGACTGATGGATCATGGTATTGGAGATTGTAAATTTAGCATTATGTTTGGAGTATCATGATTTTGTCTTCACTTTAACACTTTGATAATACCTGGTCTTTGGCATGTAGCAGATGCTTCTAACCTGTCTGGTCCTATCCAGTGAACTTTTTGTATTGCGAAAAATGCTCAGAGTTAAAAGGTATATGTAGCGCCATTGGGATCATTTCCCATTTCATAGATTTTTTTTAGTGTCTCTTCTGGAACCTCTTTGTCAGAGTTCCTTAGGGTTCTGTTCTGAGTCTCCATTTCTCAGTGGCCTATTTTCTTCCTTTGGTTTTCAATATCGCTGTATATGGATCCCACCAAGATCTACCTCCTCTGTCCTCATTTATTTCCTTATTAGCCCTCAGTCTCCCTCTGCGATCCCTCCACAATCTCGCGAGAGCAGGGCTCTCGGCCTAGTGCCGCAAACCTACATGGAGTCCTATGGACTTCAGGAGGTGATACTCACTGTAGCGTGGAAGCACTACTGCCAGTATCCCCAAGAGTAGTGCATAGTTCCAGGGCAGGGTGCTGAAGGTGCGCCTGCCCCAGAATTTCACTCTAAAAAAAGAGGCGCTGCGGGGAAACCTGCAGGCTCATGTTTTTCCCTGTTGGCATCCCCATTTTAGCGTGAGGAACAAAATAGGGTCCTCTTTCATTTAGCACTGTTGTCACAAAGTACAAGATGTGCAAATAAGTGGTAACTAGTAGCCCAGCAATAATTAAGAAACCTCTCCAAAATACATTATATTTTTAAGAAACGTAGAGAGACTTAAAACCATATGAAACCTGTATAATCACCACTTTACAGAGTGTAATGGCATCAGAAAAAATGGAATTGTGAATTTTTTTTCAGGATGATCAGTGTCAAAAATATCATTGATTTGATCATGATTTTGATCTACTTTATGCTATTTCTTAAGTCTCTGACATGTACGTTTAGCACAGATGGCAATTCTTGAACTGCATGGAATGAGAATCGTCAAAGCACTTTCAATACAATAGGATGACGTGGCTAAGTTCTTCGTGTTGCTTTAAGTGCTGCATTGTTTGGATTCTCAGGTGCAGATCCTAGAAGAAAATAATAAAAAAAATGAATTTGAATATTTATCATATTCTTGACAAAAGAAAAAGTAACATATCTTCTTTCAAAGTCACTTTCAATGGAAAGCTATTTTCGACATGTTTAACACCTGGCATAATACATCATACAAACACCAATATAGTCTGCTGGTATTTCAAATGATTCCAAAATTATTTGACAACAAAATACTGTATATACTGTAGATAGGTACATTAAATCATATCTTCTTTTTTAAGCTTTGCCCCTTGAAAAATGTTATCCATTATAGACAGCAGTTCTGTATTTATTATATTTAAGGACAAAGTCGACCTCAAGGCACGATCGAACCAACCTGAACTCATAAACTACATTATGTGGTTACAGGAAAGAGCCCCCCTCAGTTCATAACTGATGGTCGTCAAAGTTATACAGGGTTATTCAAAGAGAGTCGATGTGGCCCCGAATTGTAACCGAACACTGAATTTCAGCGAACAGTGCTATTTCGGGGCCATACGGCTATACAGAGAGCAGGCAAATCATCAAACTGTGACAAATTGCCTGCACATATGGTGCCTGTTCGTTGCCTGTTCGAGGGCAGTGAATTTCCCATAGAGAAGCAATGCTTCGTCTTTTCAGAGAACAAACAACAGCAGTGAAAAGTTGCCGAAGTGCCCTGCCATTCAGTGGTTTAATTCGGCAGGTTTATTCAGGCGAATCCCATAGGCTTCAATGTTAAAAATATTCCCGTTTTAATCCAATATCTAATAAACCATTGATTATAATATTCTGCAGTAAAAATTCTCTTTATTTATAGATTTTTTAAGCATTTTTTGGGATTTTTTTGCCAACATTTTTATTCTTTTTTTTTTTTAAATCGTTTTTTCTTTTTTCTGTAACAGCCCTTTTTATTATCATTCATTGGATCTTATATGTAAATTTCAGACATTTTCGTTCTGTAGTTTCTTTGCAAACAGCGTTTCACTTTTCAAACATTCAAGCGTACTGGGTTTTTTTTCACTCCATTCGTCTGCGGTGTAGGGTTTCTCCGGCGGCTGCTCTGCGCTGTGATCGGCGGCTCCTCGGGTTTCTCAGCGGGGTTAATCCAGATGTTTTTGCGGGTTTCGGTGTGCGTTCGCCGGGTTTTGCAGTGAGTTTTCGTCGGGTTTACGGCAGCTTTTCCCTACACTACGACGGCCCTGTGGTGTTTGCTGAATACATTGCCAAATCGCACCGATTTGGAGAGAACGAAGAATCACCGAACGTGCGGTGACTTTTCGATTCTCTTTGAATAACCCTGATAGTCTTTCTTCTGTCCCAAATGCCGTCACTCAGTGGCCAAGCTTAAATTTGCCGCTTTGTGGCCTGGCCTTGTACAAACTGGTGGTGGGGTCCACAGGTTGAATAAACATCAACCTAGGCACTCAAATATGAGTAGCATTTGATTGACCGAGTGCATGCTACTGAGTTATGCGACAATCGTCTTCCTGGCTCCTCTATGAGAAGCATTTGAATGACTGGGCATGCGGCTACTGCCTGGATAACCAATTTTACGGTTTATATCAAAGTACCATTCCCTATCTGCCAAAATATCCTTCTATGATGTATTTTTTGGTTATACACGGGGTGCATCCCTGCCCTAATGTATGAATGACAACAGAGCAAGAAAGTAGGACCTGTAGGAAGGTCAGCAGGTAAGGAGCGCTGAAGCTGAAAAACCTGTCTATGGCTTATTTGAACAATACATTTTAATCCTGGATTTCTAGATAAAGCAAACATTGTGCTTCTTCGAGCGTATTTTACAACATAAATATGTGTTTGAAAACAGATTTTACATTTGTTCGTTACTGGATGTTACATTTTCATGTTACTAACTTTTTGCATCAGTTTAGAAACTGAAGAGCAGACATTCAATGCAAAGACGTAGGGCTCTATTAACTTCTTCGCGCAAATGTTAACGCGTGCGCAAAAACGCATTAACGCGAGGGGAAAAACCCTTTGCGCAGAACATCGTATTACAATGTCCGCGCAAAAAATGAGCGTTAACGTCTACCGCTGGTGAACCTGCGCGAACCCTTTGCGAGCGTAATGTACGTTGCGCGTCTTATACTTAACATTGTGAGCGCAAATGCGTTTGTGTGCTGGTATGCGGATGGTATTACAATCTGTGCGCAAATTTTAATGGACAACGTTTGCGCGCATAATTTTAACGTCTTTTAAAAGCTGGTGTTAAAGGCAAATCTCAACGTCCTGGCCGCAACCAAATACACCAGCCCGAAAAAAAAATACGCAGCAACCTATAGTTACAAATTCTACGCATACCCAAACAATAAAATGGAGACGCTGTGCGTGTTTTATTATTGCTGCAGCATATATACTCAGATTGATTTTGACAGGCGCAAAAACTGAACGGGAGACAATTGTGGTTCTTAATTCAGATTGACTGAATCGCGTGGAAAAACAGTCCGCAGACCAATTTCTGCACGCAATGTTAATGCGCGCACGTTTTCGCGTCTCTTTTTTACGCGCATTGTTTTTGAACGGATGAAAAAATGCGCTCGGATTGTAATACCAGCGTTAATTTACGCGCGTTAACGTTTAAAAAAATAGCGCTGCACGTGCACTTTTGCGCGAAGAAGTTAATAGAGCCCATAGAGTGTGAGAGCTGACTTGAAAATCACTGCTAAATTCACATTTGTGCACATCACGCTATTGATTAAACTCTGAGATGTGGCCTAATTGGAAAGGATCAGTTTGTAAAGGAAATCTCTTATTGAATGTTTTATGAGTAAATGCAATGGATTTAACTATTTTGTGTATGCTATGCTTGTATAGGCAATG
This sequence comes from Leptobrachium leishanense, assembly GCA_009667805.1. Classification (NCBI taxonomy): domain Eukaryota; kingdom Metazoa; phylum Chordata; class Amphibia; order Anura; family Megophryidae; genus Leptobrachium; species Leptobrachium leishanense. Next base: position 316,223,230 of record CM019066.1, on the reverse strand, counting down.
TTACCTGACAGTTCCACAGGGGATACATAATATGCATCTATGAATATATGGAAAGTGCTGTGACTCTAAAAGCCCAATTTTTCTGTTCCAGACCCTTTCTATGGCAAGCGATGAAGATAGAACGTTAACTAGTCTTGAGTCCGTATGGTAGTGTCAGTGATGGACTACATTTTTGAAGCCAAATGCTTCGACTGTTCTGGGTGCCAAGTCACTCACAACCAGCAATGAGGTCTGGGTAAGCACAGTCTTCTTCGATGGGTTTGTTGAAGGACAGTTCACCACAGAAGTTTTAAAAATGTGACCACAAAATTTTAGATTTTGCTAAAAATTGAGGTGCGCATAAAGTACGCAAGCCCTGTAGCGGTGTACAAATCGAGATTCCTATGCTATGCAAGTTGCGTAGGAGCAAAAAAGCTTCAGGGACCTTCAGATTTAGGAGTCCCAGAGCCGAAGAGGAGGAGCTGCACGCAGCAAGGAAAAAAAGGTGAGTTAAACCACCCAAAAAAAAAGAAAAAATAATAATAATTGGGAGTGGCCCAAGTTGAAGGGCAAAAATAAAAGGAACTGTATTTTTCAATAGAGAATAACTTTAATCGCCTGCAATATTTTTTATCATCTTTTCATTTTACTGCATTTTAATTGCACATAAGTAAAATTGTTAATAATGATTGTAATAGTATATTAAGGTTTTATATAATTATTTGTGTAAATTATTTATTTATTTATTTATTTATAAAGGATTTTACCAGGTAGGATACATTGAGATTTCTCTCGTTTTCAAGTACGTCCTGGGTTCAACAACATTAAAATGTTATAGTTGTAAATAAAACGTTACCTAAATCTAGTCCTTAACAAAGACAACAAACAACAAAATATGCTTTACGTTGTTTTTGTTACAGGTAGTCTAAGATAAATAGTAAGATCAATTACTTTAAAAAGTTTTAATTTCTGTCATTATTAGTCTTTTAAACAATAAACGATTAATAATCATTTTTTATTAAATCTATTTAAAATGAAATAGCCTTAATTTGATAGTTTTTTTCACTTATGCCTAGCCTACAGGATACTTTAATAACCTTTTCGTTATTAACCATTATTTTGTATTGAATTAAAGTATATTATTTATTTTTTTTAAAAACACTTTTCATATGTTATGATTGGATTTTTGTTTATGTCAAATGTGGCAGGGTGTGATGTCCTATATATTTATATATTTTATTGAATTTTAATTCCCTTTGCCAAATTAAGTAATTATTTTTAATGGTTTCAACCCAAAAAATGAATAAATATGAAATAAATTCCAAGGGATATGTCCTGTCTGAGTTGAATGCAGAGCACGAAGCTGCTGAATTTGATGGTGTATTTGAACACAAGTCTGGAAATGTCAGACACACAATCATGAAAAAAGTCACTCTGTCTCTCTGTGGGACATTTATGTGAATCACAGACTCAGCGGATCACTACAGATAAACAGGTGCTATTCTTCTATCAAGACACGTGAGGTCACTTCTTAAGACAGCTCTTAAACAATAGGAGCCATTTCTCTTTCAGGCTTCCCCTCTGACCACCCAGCAGGAGGAATATACTGAGGGATTTTTTTTTAGGATCTTAATGCTAAGAATGCAGTGTTTAAACTTTGTATTTACTGCAGGTGTGCTTCTTGACTTGCTGCAAACGTTACATTTGGGTCTGGTAAGCTATTAATTTTAAGCTCTATTGGAGTACAATGTCCATTCTTCTCATAAAACAATTCGAGCCATTTTATTCCTTGAAAGCAAGAATTACACGTGGACTCTCGATCCCCAAACTGATAGCAGTACTGGCCCAGCACACAAAGGGTGGATGTTTGGAGTCAAAAGCTGAACTTTCACATGTGATTTTGACTTTTTCTTGATTTGGATTCATTATTCTAACCTTTGAGCGACACTAAATGATTTTTGTTCTTTTATCAGATTGTCCGATGCAAAAACTGGCTATTCGTCTCGGTGCTCATTCGGAAAAAGTGCAACTTGGGAGTTACGCAACTATATTATTTCATTTTGTGTGCAAACTTGTTATTTTCATTTGATATGTTATAGTATTGCGTTTGTAATGGCTACAGCTACAATGAGGGGGATTAGGAGAAAAAAAAACAGATAAATATACTTTGTAATCAGGAAGGGTCCTATTCCAAAATTGGTGCTAATTTAACCAGAGCCGTTGTAAACTTACCAGAGCCATAATGGTTTATGGAGTTGTTAGTAACAGCTTTGTAATATTGCCTGGAGTTTTTTAAGGTTTTATAATACAGTGCAAAATTGGATATTAAAGTAGAGAGAATAGGATACAATCAGATCAATTAAGAGTATAAACATTTCGTAGGATACGGTTAAGGCTAATGTCAGATGAACGCAGTCTGAGCGCACTCTGCGTGCGTGCATAACGGACAGGCGTACTGACAGAAGATACTGCAGACACCACACGATCCGTTTTTCTTGATGGACGTAGGAAAAAAAAGGGAACTATGGGAATTAAAATGAATATGAAAAATGATAAAAATTTGAAAAGGATATGAAAAGCCATTGTGTGCGTCAAAGTGCTGGACATCGCAAATGTGCTGCGTCTGACATCTCCTCATCACTCACACAGAACACTACACGGACGTGGCGCACTCTGCACGTGCGTCTAGCGGTTTTACGTTCTTGCCTAACTTGCATCCCTTTGTCACGTGTGTTGTGCGTGCGCAGTTTGGTGCGCACGTGCTTCGTGTGTGGGTCTCTATTGCTCATGATTCTATGCTACGACGGACGTTAAACTGTGCGGCAACACGGACGTGATAACTGCGTTCGTCTGACACAGGCCTAAGGCTGCGGTCACATGAGCGCACTGATTGCGCACACTGCATCCGTTGAAATATATGCACTTTATAACGGATAAGATTGTGGTTACATTGTATCAGTTAGTTATGAGTAATGTTGAGAGATAAAAAGCTGTACAGTATCGGTTTTGACTGATGTTGAGATAAAGAATTGCTTTATTGTATCAGTTAGTTTTGACTAACGTTGAGAAAAAGACTTGAAAAGGCTGTATTGCGTCAGTTAGTTTTGACTGACAATGAGAAAAAGAAAAGAAAAAGCTGTATGCAGGGGTTTCTCTACATGTGTTGTAGTTTTTTCACGTCGATGCCCTTTTGGCATTTAGTTGCAACATGCGGTGCGTATGCGTGAAAAAGTGCACACGTGCTTTATGTTGTTCTCTATTGACTCCTTTGAAAAGCAAACAGTGCGGTCAGACGGACGCGAAAAGTGCGCTCGTGTGAACGCAGCCTTAGCATGTGTAACAGAGGTGTGAGAATCACAATAATACATAACGTAGCGATGTGTAAATATATTATTTTGGTGCTGTACTTCCATGAAGTTCAGAATTCCAATCCTTTGAATATGTGTATATTCATCGGTTTGTAAAATAGTGTCTTTTTTTCTGAAAGGGGAGAGAAAAAATATACTTATCCAGTAATTATATGCAAAAATAGAAAGATATAAAAAAAAACTGCAACCTTCAATAAACATAAATCTTACCAAAGCCTCTTGAGATAATCAGTAATTCACAGAACCAGTCAAATTGACCATATGCTATAGACCGTCAACAAGTAATCCTTTCTGAAAAATGTATAACCAGTTAGAAAGCAGTTGACGTGATGTTTTATAACCATTAAGGTGTCCTGTAGACCTCCCTGGAATTTCCCCATTCATACCAGGGTCACCTCCTTATTCTAAGGAGTTCTCAAAAAGATACAGAGATACCCATAGGGCACATGGTATGTGATGCGGCTAACCAGCTGCCAGAGGCTTGTGAGAATGAGGAAACAAAAGCAGATTAGGGAAGGCTGCAGTCTCAAACTGCTCAAAAATGGAGCTCAGGAGTCCTAGCTAAGACTTGCTATGTGTGCCGGTGGCATCCATGTAGCTTTTTGATCACTCCCTTGAATAATGCAGCGCACCCTGACATGAATGGACGATTCCAGTGAAGTCTACATGACAGAGTAATTGTTTTAGAAACACCTCAGGCCCTATTCCAGCCAATAACAAGTGAGATGTTAATTATATTACTTGTTAACCATAATGGCTCCCTTCCTATTGCAGCTGAGGCACGCACTTCCTTTGTGGCTCACCAGTTGAGTTGCCTACTACATCCCCCAACCCTTATAGACTGTAAGTTCCCATTGGAATAGGGCCCTCGTTTCCTCCTGTACTGGTTTGTCAAAATGTTGTTCAATGTATTGTAACCCTGTCTATGTTGTGTCCATTGTACAGCACTGCGGATTTTGCTGGCGCTTTATAAATAAATAAATAATAATATTAATGCTTCCTATACAAAGTATAGGAATCGATAATGAGCAGACAAATGGAAAGATTTCAAGGTAGCTCCTTGTTCTCATTTACAGCCAGTAATGAAAACAAAATTGCCTGCTGCAAGGAACTGGTGTGAAGCGATTTTGCTTAAGTGATCTTGTATAAGGCTGAGACAAACATCTGTGGAGTCCAAATGCATGAAATTTTATGGAAGTTATGTATAACATTTTTCCATAAAATTCTAGTTTCTCCTCGGTGGACCCACTAATATTTTTTAACCAATTAAATCATTTTCATGTACCGTGTACCAAGTAATGCGAAATATAAGCAGAAATAGCAGATTTGGGGAACAAAATAACTCAACTTTATTCAAATGGATATTCATTGTATGACATCTATCTATCTAATATAAAAAATAAATAGTGGGAGGGCAAACTGATTGGAGTGAGGAGCCAATAAATAATTGGGGGGTCAATGAGATGGAGAGATGAAAAAAAGGAGGTACAAGAAAGAAAATAAGTAAGGGGCAAAGGTTTAAAAGTAACATCAGGAAGCACTATTTTACTGAGAGGGTGGTGGATACATGGAACAGTCTTCCAGTTGAAGTGGTAGAGGCCAAAACAGTAAATGAATTTAAGCAAGCATGGGATAGGCATAAGGCTATCCTAAACAAAAGATAAATCCAGGTAAAGTATCCATGTAATTGGGCAGACTAGATGGGCCGAAAGGTTCTTATCTGCCGACATTTTTCTATGTTTCTAAGTACCGTATTTTCTGGAGTAAAAGACGACCGGGTGTATAAGACGACCCCCTAATTTTCCAGTTAAAAAATAGGTTTTGGGCTATATTCGTCATATTGTATTGTATATCCCGCGTATAAGACGACCCCCAATTTTTGGGGGATGTTTTAAAGTATAAAAAGTAGTCTTATACACCAGAAAATACTGTAATAAAAGTATTTGTGGAACGAAAGTAAGTAATGAAAAGTATTCTTTCAATTAATGGTACATATTGGTAGTAAATAGAGAGCAGGACAGTGAGGTGGTTGGAAAATGAGAAAAAGAACAACTGTCTCTGTGAGGTAGAGTGAGCAACATCAAAAGGGAGAAGGAGGGAACGTGAGCGAGAGAAATGGAGAGAGATGGAAGGAAAAGTTGTATATGAACATGAATAAGGGAAATAAACAGAGGAAACTCATTCCCTGACTGCATGTGTATGGAGGGAACGGTGGGGTCAAAAGGTCACCCCTCTTTTCTTCCCATACTTTCCACTCACGTGTCTCGCGGTCAGCTTGCCAGAAAATGGTTGGCCAAGCTCTTGGCTTGCACCGCAAACAACACTCAGCGGTTAGTTGGCTATCAGGTTATCTATAAAGTCTCAAGCCGCAGTTTGCACAGGTAGCTCAAGTATTTAAACGTCAGACCGCCAAAAAGTTACCTCAGAGCAGGGCTGTGCCTGTGTTCATTCACATTTACTGACCTTTTTGATTCCTGTCATGATCTATCTTGGAGTGATATTAAAATTGAATGCAACCATTCTGCTTGAGATATGTCATGGTCTATTTTAGCATGGTTTTACCTTATTTTGTTTCTTTGTATATAAATAAATTAAATAATAATTTTCAAGTTGCCTACCTAAATAAATAAAGGGGGGGTTGGGGGGGATTGCTGTAATCGATTAATGTGGGATAGTTAAAGCAGTTCAGTTATCCTGGGTGTTCAGTGCCAGGGTAGCTATACACGTCTTGGCTACAAGTTAGCTTTCCTTTTAATTGTTATGGGGATGTTTGTTGAAACAACCATAGAATAGTTGAGTTTAATAAACGCCTTAACAAAAAAGTGTTTATGTTCTGAGTTTTCTTTCCGTAACACGCAAAAAATATGAAAAAGTGGTGTACGAAGCTTAGAAAGTTAGAAACACATACAAAGAGATAGCCCCATTCAGAGCATCTATTTCAACTAAATTCTAATTATAACAAGTGGTGGAGTCTAGGCATTACTGTAAAATATAAAAAAGGGTTCATGAGGAATAGGTTTAAGGCCTTTCTTAACTAGACAACTGCAGCTGTGCCCTTATCTGGATAGAGCGATAGAAAGAACAACAAAAGAGCTAAAAAATCCCCAGTTGATGCATGGGAAAGCCATTGGTCGACCATTGTGGCTGCCCTTCTGCTGAGCAAATAGTTCAAACTGTTCATTCCCGTCTTCCATTCTCTCCCTGGTACATTGTTTGTGTCCTTGCATTTCATTCTGCAAGGAAGATTGCTCTCTGGGCCTATAAGCAAACAGTCCAGAAAAGAGCCGACTATCCTCTTCTGTTCCCTGGAGAACTAGCATTTTTATTTCAGCTCCAAGCTGTCAAGAAACTGGAGAGTTTATGTCAGTATCCTGAATTAATTGCGCTAAGGTAGGGCAGACGATGTGTGTCACCAAATGTCCAGAAAATCATTGTCAATAATGTTTCCTCCAGTATTTAGTCCCAATCTGTTCGTTTGCAAAGGATGTCATTATAATGTCACTGTTCTGTGCAGTATTCAACCAATTTGAATAAAAATTGCAAGTGGCGAGATTGTCATTGGTTTTGGCAGAGGTTTTTATATCACGCTCCGGGATGCCAAACGTATAAAATGAAAGTTCTCTAAATGTATAACACAGAGACGAGGAAAATGACAGCAGGCCGTTTATGGAAGATAAGCAGATGATCTTTTGTTTGTTGATAGCTCATTCTACAAAGTCATGATGAAATGTGACAAAAAAAACAATATACTTCTTTTGTAGAATATGTAAAAAAAAATGATTGGGTTATACAATGTTGTTACTGCTTGTCTTGTTTTTTCACAATCCAATATGTTAATAGCGTGAAAGGATTGTATTGGAATTTTGGAGATAATTTTCTTTATATTGCTTTGTCTGGTTTACAAGCTACACTATATTGCCAAAAGTATTCGCTCACCCATCCATATGCGAGTCAAGGCAGGTGAGCGAATACCTTTGGCAATATAGTGTATATTATCTATCATCCATGTATCCAACTATCTATTAGTCATCTGTCTATCAACTATCTTCGATCTATTTGGGATTCTGCCAATATATCTATGTATAAAGCTGTATATTCTTTATCAATTTATTTATGTATCTACTGTATGTGTCTATATATGCATATGTATGTATATCTATGCATATGCAGGTTCAGGCATAATGAAACATTGTTCATGGTTTGCATATCACATCCTGTAGGTGCACTCCACATATCACATCAGGTGCACTCCACATATCACATTCTGTAGGTGCACTCCACATATCACATCAGGTGCACTCCACATATCACATTCTGTAGGTGCACTCCACATATCACATCAGGTGCACTCCACATATCACATCAGGTGCACTCCACATATCACATCCTGTAGGTGCACTCCACATATCACATCAGGTGCACTCCACATATCACATTCTGTAGGTGCACTCCACATATCACATCAGGTGCACTCCACATATCACATCCTGTAGATGCACTCCACATATCACATCCTGTAGGTGCACTCCTCATATCACATCAGGTGCACTCCACATATCACATCCTGTAGATGCACTCCACATATCACATCCTGTAGATGCACTCCACATATCACATCCTGTAGGTGCACTCCACATATCACATCAGGTGCACTCCACATATCACATCCGGTGCACTCCAGGGGCCCTATTCCATAGTTAATGGTAAAATGGAGACAGTAAGCAGGTTTATGTGCAGATTTTCCCTTACTGTCTCCATTTTACCATTGCATTGCGGGGTAGGTGCTATCTTAGCAGCCGCAAGTAGCATCTCATGGAGTCCATAGGACTCAATGGAGCTTTGCTTGTCCTGGCTGCACAGAGCTGTGGAGGGAGACTAAGAACTATTTGTTCCCAGTCTCACTCTGCTCCCAGCGAGAAGAAGCAGCGGATCATGTCGCCCTTTTCACCTTGGGCCGAGAAGTGAGTATGGGATTTAATAGGAGGTTTTAGAGAGTGTTAAATGATTTTGCATTTGCAAAATCAAAAAATTAGGGATGTGCGTTTCGGGTTTCGGAATTTCGGAATTTTCACGAAATTTCCCGATTCGTGTTTTCGGATGCGGCCGAATTTCCGAAACATTTTAGATCCGAAAAGTTCAGATCCGAAATGTTTTCCGAGCGGAAACTAAATATTTTCGGATTTTTCGAATGGGCTTGAAATGTGGCAAACGAGGAGAACAGATTTTCCGAAAAACGAAAATTTTCCGAAAAACGAAAATTTTCCGAAAAACGAAAATTTTGTAAACACAAACATTTTCTGAAAAACGAAAATTTTTCGAAAAAACGAAAAGTCGATACAAAAAACGGGCAAAATGACACGAAAAATACGAAAAAAGGTCGATATGCCGAAAAATGTGCAATTCCGAAAAACGAAAATTTTCCGAAAAACGAAAATTTTCCGAAAAACGAAACTTTTGTAAAAACGAAAATTTTCTGAAAAACGAAAATTTTTCGAAAAAACTAAAAGTCGATACAAAAACCGAGCACAGTGACACGAAAATACGAAAAATGGTCGAAATTCCGAAAAAAAAAATGTACCCGAAAAACAGGTCGAACCGAATCGAATCGAAACCGAAATCGGTCGAAACGAGCCGAATCGAAAAGTTTAAAAATCCGAAAAATCGAACCGAATCGAACCGAAAAAAAAATTGGTGCACAAGCCTACAAAAAATCATTTAACACCAGGTTTTAGGACTTGGTATTTCTCAGTGAAATACCATCTCCTGGATGGAAGCGCAGGCTACATTGGATTAGCCTGTGCTTCCGCACGGAGGTTACAATTAACATGTCCCATAAAAAGTAAAGGTAACGTTAATATACAGTAACCTCGTGCAGGGAAAAGGCGACGTTAATATACAGTAACCTCGTGTAGGGAAAAGGAGACGTTAATATACAGTAACCTCCTGCAGGGAAAAGGAGACGTTAATATACAGTAACCTCGTGCAGGGAAAAGGCGACGTTAATATACAGTAACCTCGTGCAGGGAAAAGGAGACGTTAATATACAGTAACCTCGTGCAGGGAAAAGGCGACGTTAATATACAGTAACCTCGTGCAGGGAAAAGGCGACGTTAATATACAGTAACCTCGTGCAGGGAAAAGGTGACATTAATATACAGTAACCTCGTGCAGGGAAAAGGCAACGTTAATATACAGTAACCTCGTGCAGGGAAAAGGCGACGTTAATATACACTAACCTCGTGCAGGGAAAAGGAGACGTTAATATACAGTAACCTCGTGCAGGGAAAAGGCGACGTTAATATACAGTAACCTCGTGCAGGGAAAAGGCAACGTTAATATACAGTAACCTCGTGCAGGGAAAAGGCGACGTTAATATACAGTAACCTCGTGCAGGGAAAAGGCGACGTTAATATACAGTAACCTCGTGCAGGGAAAAGGCGACGTTAATATACAGTAACCTCGTGCAGGGAAAAGGCGACGTTAATATACAGTAACCTCGTGCAGGGAAAGGCGACGTTAATATACAGTAACCTCGTGCAGGGAAAAGGCGACATTAATATACAGTAACCTCGTGCAGGGAAAAGGCGACGTTAATATACAGTAACCTCGTGCAGGGAAAAGGCAACGTTAATATACAGTAACCTCGTGCAGGGAAAAGGCGACGTTAATATACAGTAACCTCGTGCAGGGAAAAGGCGACGTTAATATACAGTAACCTCGTGCAGGGAAAGGCGACGTTAATATACAGTAACCTCGTGCAGGGAAAAGGCGACGTTAATATACAGTAACCTCGTGCAGGGAAAGGCGACGTTAATATACAGTAACCTCGTGCAGGGAAAAGGCGACGTTAATATACAGTAACCTCGTGCAGGGAAAAGGAGACGTTAATATACAGTAACCTCGTGCAGGGATAAGGTGACGTTAATATACAGTAACCTCGTGCAGGGAAAAGGCGACGTTAATATACAGTAACCTCGTGCAGGGAAAAGGCGACGTTAATATACAGTAACCGCGTGCAGGGAAAAGGCAAAGTTAATATACAGTAACCTCGTGCAGGAAAAGGAGACGTTAATATACAGTAACCTCGTGCAGGGAAAAGGCGACGTTAATATACAGTAATCTCGTGCAGGGAAAAGGAGACGTTAATATACAGTAACCGCATGCAGGGAAAAGGCAAAGTTAATATACAGTAACCTCGTGCAGGGAAAAGGCGACGTTAATATACAGTAACCTCGTGCAGGGAAAAGGAGACGTTAATATACAGTAACCTCGTGCAGGGAAAAGGAGACGTTAATATACAGTAACCTCGTGCAGGGAAAAGGCAAAGTTAATATACAGTAACCTCGTGCAGGAAAAGGCGACGTTAATATACAGTAACCTCGTGCAGGGAAAAGGAGACGTTAATATACAGTAACCTCGTGCAGGGAAAAGGAGACGTTAATATACAGTAACCTCGTGCAGGGAAAAGGCAAAGTTAATATACAGTAACCTCGTGCAGGGAAAAGGCAAAGTTAATATACAAACCTCGTGCAGGGAAAGGAGACGTTAATATACAGTAACCTCGTGCAGGGAAAAGGCGACGTTAATATACAGTAACCTCGTGCAGGGAAAAGGCAAAGTTAATATACAGTAACCTCGTGCAGGGAAAGGTGACGTTAATATACAGTAACCTCGTGCAGGGAAAAGGCGACGTTAATATACAGTAACCTCGTGCAGGGAAAAGGAGACGTTAATATACAGTAACCTCGTGCAGGGAAAAGGAGACGTTAATATACAGTAACCTCGTGCAGGGAAAAGGAGACGTTAATATACAGTAACCTCGTGCAGGGAAAAGGCGACGTTAATATACAGTAACCTCGTGCAGGGAAAAGGCGACGTTAATATACAGTAACCTCGTGCAGGGAAAAGGCGACGTTAATATACAGTAACCTCGTGCAGGGAAAAGGCGACGTTAATATACAGTAACCTCGTGCAGGGAAAAGGCGACGTTAATATACAGTAACCTCGTGCAGGGAAAAGGCGACGTTAATATACAGTAACCTCGTGCAGGGAAAAGGCGACGTTAATATACAGTAACCTCGTGCAGGGAAAAGGAGACGTTAATATACAGTAACCTCGTGCAGGGAAAAGGAACGTTAATATACAGTAACCTCGTGCAGGGAAAAGGCGACGTTAATATACAGTACCCTCGTGCAGGGAAAAGGCGACGTTAATATACAGTAACCTCGTGCAGGGAAAAGGCGACGTTAATATACAGTAACCTCGTGCAGGGAAAAGGAGACGTTAATATACAGTAACCTCGTGCAGGGAAAAGGAGACGTTAATATACAGTAACCTCGTGCAGGGAAAAGGCGACGTTAATATACAGTAATCTCGTGCAGGGAAAAGGAGACGTTAATATACAGTAACCGCATGCAGGGAAAAGGCAAAGTTAATATACAGTAACCTCGTGCAGGGAAAAGGCGACGTTAATATACAGTAACCTCGTGCAGGGAAAAGGAGACGTTAATATACAGTAACCTCGTGCAGGGAAAAGGAGACGTTAATATACAGTAACCTCGTGCAGGGAAAAGGCGACGTTAATATACAGTAATCTCGTGCAGGGAAAAGGAGACGTTAATATACAGTAACCTCGTGCAGGGAAAAGGAGACGTTAATATACAGTAACCTCGTGCAGGGAAAAGGCAAAGTTAAATAGTAAGTAGGGAAAACCTCAAAAGCGACGTTAATATACAGTAACCTCGTGCAGGGAAAAGGCGACGTTAATATACAGTAACCTCGTGCAGGGAAAAGGAGACGTTAATATACAGTAACCTCGTGCAGGGAAAAGGAGACGTTAATATACAGTAACCTCGTGCAGGGAAAAGGCAAAGGAAGTTAATATACAGTAACCTCGTGCAGGGAAAAGGCGACGTTAATATACAGTAACCTCGTGCAGGGAAAAGGAGACGTTAATATACAGTAACCTCGTGCAGGGAAAAGGAGACGTTAATATACAGTAACCTCGTGCAGGGAAAAGGCAAAGTTAATATACAGTAACCTCGTGCAGGGAAAAGGCAAAGTTAATATACAGTAACCTCGTGCAGGGAAAAGGAGACGTTAATATACAGTAACCTCGTGCAGGGAAAAGGAGACGTTAATATACAGTAACCTCGTGCAGGGAAAAGGCAAAGTTAATATACAGTAACCTCGTGCAGGGAAAAGGCGACGTTAATATACAGTAACCTCGTGCAGGGAAAAGGAGACGTTAATATACAGTAACCTCGTGCAGGGAAAAGGAGACGTTAATATACAGTAACCTCGTGCAGGGAAAAGGCGACGTTAATATACAGTAACCTCGTGCAGGGAAAAGGCGACGTTAATATACAGTAACCTCGTGCAGGGAAAAGGAGACGTTAATATACAGTAACCTCGTGCAGGGAAAAGGCGACGTTAATATACAGTAACCTCGTGCAGGGAAAAGGCGACGTTAATATACAGTAACCTCGTGCAGGGAAAAGGCGACGTTAATATACAGTAACCTCGTGCAGGGAAAAGGCGACGTTAATATACAGTAACCTCGTGCAGGGAAAAGGCGACGTTAATATACAGTAACCTCGTGCAGGGAAAAGGCGACGTTAATATACAGTAACCTCGTGCAGGGAAAAGGCGACGTTAATATACAGTAACCTCGTGCAGGGAAAAGGTGACGTTAATATACAGTAACCTCGTGCAGGGAAAAGGAGACGTTAATATACAGTAACCTCGTGCAGGGAAAAGGCGACGTTAATATACAGTAACCTCGTGCAGGGAAAAGGCGACGTTAATATACAGTAACCTCGTGCAGGGAAAAGGCGACGTTAATATACAGTACCCTCGTGCAGGGAAAAGGCGACGTTAATATACAGTAATCTCGTGCAGGGAAAAGGCGACGTTAATATACAGTAATCTCGTGCAGGGAAAAGGCGACGTTAATATACAGTAATCTCGTGCAGGGAAAAGGAGACGTTAATATACAGTAACCTCGTGCAGGAAAAGGCGACGTTATATACAGTAACCTCGTGCAGGGAAAAGGCGACGTTAATATACAGTAACCTCGTGCAGGGAAAAGGAGACGTTAATATACAGTAACCTCGTGCAGGGAAAAGGCGACGTTAATATACAGTAACCTCGTGCAGAGAAAAAGGCGACGTTAATATACAGTAACCTCGTGCAGGGAAAGGCGACGTTAATATACAGTAACCTCGTGCAGGGAAAAGGCGACGTTAATATACAGTAACCTCGTGCAGGGAAAAGGCGACGTTAATATACAGTAACCTCGTGCAGGGAAAAGGCGACGTTAATATACAGTAACCTCGTGCAGGGAAAAGGCGACGTTAATATACAGTAACCTCATGCAGGGAAAAGGCGACATTAATATACAGTAATCTCGTGCAGGGAAAAGGCGACGTTAATATACAGTAACCTCGTGCAGGGAAAAGGCGACGTTAATATACAGTAACCTCGTGCAGGGAAAAGGAGACGTTAATATACAGTAACCTCGTGCAGGGAAAAGGCGACGTTAATATACAGTAACCTCGTGCAGGGAAAAGGCGACGTTAATATACAGTAACCTCATGCAGGGAAATGGCTCCATCCGAGCTGCAAGCCCAGCTTGCGGCAAGAATAGAATTGCGTTTCCCGTCAATTGACTAACTACAAGAGAAGTTAAACTACAAATAGGGAATAAAGCCCCAGATGTTTTTGAACTGCTACTTGGGCTCTCTCTGTCATCCCTAAATAAAATGTGTCAGTGCATCCCATCCCTATGGCCACCCTATAGTGTGAAATATATATATATATATATATATGTTTATTATTGCAGAAGCAATTTGCACATCACAGAAATTCAAAGACTGCTTCCCAGAGCTCCTGTGCTACATTCCCCATATGCAGCAAGGAATTCTGGGTAGGACATGCAAATGACATCTGTCTCACTTTTTTGCATCCTGGGTCTGTTTTTACACAGGACCCTTAAGTATAAACAGACCCAGGATGCAAAAAATTGAGACAGATGTCATTTGCATGTCCTACCCAGAATTCCTTGCTGCATATGGGAAATGTAGCACAGGAGCTCTGGGATGCAGTTTTTGAATTGCTGTGATGTGCAAGTGGTTTCTGCAATAATAAACATAACTAATTATAGCATGGAGGCTTTTTATCTCACTTTTTGTCCTCCAGCACAACCCTTGTAAGTACTATATATATATGTTATGGTTAAAGCCTGAAGTGCGGTTAATCCTAGGATTACCCAGGTAATCCTGACATTACCCAAAACCGGTGGCTAAAGCTGCAAAAAAATGAAAATTTCGGACTTTACCCGGGTAATCTTAGGACTAACCAACTGCCCTTGGGTAACAGTCTGGAAGAGCTGAAAAATTTGCACTTTACCCGGATAATGTGCAAGTCTGAAGCTTCACCCGGGTAATCTGAGGACTATCCACAGCTTCACCTGAGTAATCTGCAGAGCATCCAACCCCGCTTGGGTAACAGTGAATTTTGCTATTATCTATGGATAATATCAATGAAAATGGCAAAAGACAAACATTAAAATGTATTAAGGAGGGGGCGGAGTTTGGATGCCGAGGAGGACAGACGTATCTCTTAGGAGCTCCGTATATCGGGCTCCTGCTTGCTGACTTTTAGGCTCATTAGGGCCACCTGACCACCCTCCTCGGTTCCCTGCTATTGTTGGGAGTGCTGTGGGCCTGATTGCGGTCCCGGTTCGGGATTTTGGCGGCCGCAGGATCTGCAGTTTGATACCACCGGCTCCCTGTTTTTCTTCGCCGCCATCTTGGGGCCTAGCGGATGGAGGAGCTTATCCAGATCAGCCCTGTTGATTTGCCTAGTCTACCCCTGCCTGTGAGTCTGGTGATGACACCTTCCTCCCCTAAGCTGGCACTGGAGGACGATCAGCTCCCCCTCACCCGAGGGATGCTCACGGAGGTGCTGGAGGAGATGCGGAGGGAGTGGCGCGCTGCTATGCAGGAGACTGGCTGGATGTGTACAGCGGCGGCTGGAAGGCCTGTGGAGTCGGAGGACACATTGCGGCCTTGCAGTGAATTGGCGCCTGCGCTTGAGTGGGTGGCCAGCGGACGGAGCGGCCTACCTTCTACTCCTGCTGAACCTGCTCTGGAGTCCCGGGGTCACCTACCGGCTGTACCGCTTGGAGCACCTACACCTGTTGCTGCTGTTCTGCAATACTCGGTTCCTGACGACCGTTCATTGGATATTGAGGAATCCGGGGGTGTTTCTTTTTCCACTGTGACCGCAACCCAGCTGCACCACGATCCTGCTGCAGAGGCTGGGTGTTTGGGAGGAATACAGTGCTCAACGGTCTTTCCTGCAGACCTGGAGGGGGTGGGGGATGGGCAGCCCATCGTTCAAGAATGACCAGCAGGGGGGCTTCCTGTTATTCTGCCCCCCCTGAATTTTTAGGGCCTTCGGCAGCTGCTGGCTGGCCCTGGTGGGGGAGACATATGACACCTGCGTCCTATGCCCGGGCTGTATCTCTGATATACGGTGCCTCTTCTCCGATGGGCTGTGGACTGCCATGGGCCTCCTGCTCTTGGACACTGGCTGAAGACGTACCGCCCCATCCTGATGGCTTCCTCCATTGTTGACCCTGGAATCCTGGCCTGCACTCCGTTTACTGCTGACATCACCCCGCATAAGATATATGATGACATACATTTTCCTGCTGATCCCTCTGTTGTCTCTTATTTTTGTTCCTATTACCTGAAGAGACCCCCCTATCGGGGATGACCTTGTGGACACTTGTTTCTATTATTTTAACGCATTGTTTTTGATTTGTTTCTTCGCTGAGCATGTTACCTAGATGACATCTACCCCCCCCTTTTTTCTCCCTTTCCCCCTGGTTTTATTTTTGGCGCACCATCATGTGCTGCAGACACCTCCCCCTTTTTTTTTGGGCATTTGGGGCCATCTTGGGGTGTGCCATCGTGGCGGCCACCATGGCTCTGCCCGCCATACCTGGCCCCGAGTACCCCGGCCTTGTGACCTGCACATTTCCATGGCCTCCTTGCAGTCCTTGGACCTTTAGGAGTGAGCCAGGAAAGTCACAATTGGCCTTTGCCACCCCTTTTTCTTTTTTTTTTTCAAGGAGGTTCTGGAGCCTTTTATTTTGGTGTGCCCCCCCCTTATTATCTGTTTCTTCTGTTATTACTTGCTGAGTGACTTTATGAGGATCCCGCGTGATCACTTTTATCTACTTTAATTGGCCGATTGTACTGCTGACATTCTTTCCAAATAAAAATTTTGAAAAAAAAAAAATGTATTAAGGATATACAGTAATGAATATACAGAATAACAGGATATGTTTTTTATATGAATGTGAAAGAGTTACATGATCTTTATTATGTGTCATATGTGCTTATATATCAGTTACAAAACATAATAACCAGCAGGTTACTCTTTATATAATATCTGTATCTTCATAAATAAATTTTCAGACAATTAATGCACAGAGTTACATGACGGTTATTTAGTGCGGTTTGTGACTGTGGATACAATTTCATTAAAAATAACAAAAAACACAATTTTGTTATCAGTCAGATAACAGTTTGCAGCTTTATTCGGGTAATCCTCGGAATTCAGTCAACTGTAACCTGCTGAAAACCCAAGAAAAGCGGAGTACCCAGAGGTGTTTAGATACTTTGCAGATTACCCGGATAAATTCCGATGTTTCGTTGCACATCGCACTTTATCCAGCAACACTAGGGTAATGTGCGAATTACCCGGTTAAAACAGTGCAGAAAACCGGCGTACCCAGATGCCTCTGGATACTTTGCAGATTACCCGGGTAAAGTCCGAAATTTTATTTCACTTCGGACTTTTGCTAATGACGCCTGGGTAATGTCAGGATTACCCGGGTAATCCTAGGATTAACCACACTTAGGGCTTTAACCGTAACATTTATATATATATATATAACAAAAACATGGAGAGAGCACTCCAGACAAACACATTCAAAAACCTGTAACAACAGCTCCATGCATGGGTACATAATACCAGCTTTTACCACATGGTGAAAATTTCTTAACTCTGAGCTTTGCTGAATAAAATGGTGGAAATTTGGTTCGCAATGAACGGCCGTGAATTGCTTAAGCCTGCCAATGTTTTGTATTTTATTTTGAGACGCACCCGCACTGAAACGCTTACTTAAGGCTGAGTGCTACCCCCCCCCCATGTTTTTTGTATGTATTTCCTGGGTATGCACCCCTCCCTGCCACAGGTACTCCTCCTCCAGTTTCTATTTAACCTTGATCTGCGGGAGCTCCATGAAGGGACCTGTTCCTCAGTAAGTGAGTTTATCCCATGATGGGCAGTCATTAGGTTTGCAGAGTAGGACCTGCCAGAGGGTGGATTACATTGACGCTGTTGGCAGGCTTAAGCAATTCACGGCCGTTCATTGCGAACCAAATTTCCACCATTTTATTCAGCGAAGCTCAGAGTTATGAAATTTTCACCATGTGGTAAAAGCTGGTATTATGTACCCATGCATGGAGCTGTTGTTGCTGGTTTTTGAATGTGTTTGTCTGGAGTGCTCTCTCCATGTTTTTGTTTTGTATTTTATTTTGAGACGCACCCGCACTGAAACGCTTAGTTAAGGCTGAGTGCTACCCCCCCCATGTTTTTTGTATATATATATATATATATTAATATTCTGTCTTTTATCCATGTATCATCTATGCATCTGTCTGCTTTTATTTTTATCTACCTATTTATGTAGCTGTCTGTCAATTCCCTATCAATCCATATAATCTCTTACCTATCATCTACCTATGGATCTGTTATTACATTTGCCGGTTTATATTTTTATGTGTATTTTCTTTCTATCTATCTATCCATCCATCCAATCACCTATTTTCATATTCCCTAGATTGCCATGCCATGCTTTGATTCCATGCTTTCTGCACATGTAATAGTAAGCAATGTTAAACAGTGTATAAATAGTCCAGATGTGGGAATTATTAGTGTAAATCTTGCTGGACCATTAGATAGGACCCTGGCAATATTGTCTAAATATGGGGTAACGTCTCGCAGTATGACTGCTCCCTCTCACGTCAGATCAGAACTGGGAAAGGCAGGTTGGAAACACCACCTTTATAACAAATGCGGATACCTTGTTTACATATTACAGCTGATTGCTAGGTAGATCAGCCACAGGTTGATCCAGATTAAATCGGAATTAATTGTTTTGGGGGGGTGCTGTATATTGGTCCAGCTGGATGTAAAATAACATTGACTGAACTGCTATGCCACAGGAATTGACTCAGGTAGGGGAGATATTTGAAAGGATTAAGAGGGCAATAGCTCCAAGATTCTCGTGGATTACGTGGAAAGAGTGTTATTACTGCTCTTGGTTTGTTGTTCTTGTAAGTGCTTAGGGCTTTGCTGCTGTAACAATTTCCCAGAATGCACATGGTAAAACAAACTCGCTATTGTTTACTTTAATAGTGTCCAAACTATCTCATCTCCTGGTTATTTCAATGTGTCTTACACTTACGGTATAACAGCTACTATTATTTAGATAACTAAACAAAAACAAACGATACGTTTAATAACACTAGGAAAATATAGTTATACTAAATAATAGGGGAACATGGCTGGCTCCATGGGGTGCAGAGAGTGTGCAGACGGCACTAGTGAGCAAGCTGGTGATCGACAGCTGGGAAAATCTAAATCCTGGCTGCTGGTGACATTGGATGGGTGGAGGAAGCTCCTGCGCTTCACCCTGCTTTTTAAGCAAATCGGGATGGGGTCGAGAAGGTGGGGCAAATCTCCCATCTTGATCATTTTATAACTGTAAATTGGTCAGGATGAGTAGACTGTTCCTTTAAGCAGCGTTCAGCACAAGCAATTTAATAGGCAGACCTCGATGACTTGAATATTCATCTCCTTATGCATGATAGGGAATCAAGAAGGGTTATTCAATAAGAGTGAACTTGCCAACGCATTGCACCAAATGTTGAATTTCACCATACAGTGTAATTTCGTGGCAGTTTGACTATTCACAAAGCTGTCAAATCCCCAAATATTGGCGAATTTCCAGCAAAATACGGTGCAGTTCGGCACAGATCGCCGCAATTCGGCAACCCTCAGCG
Organism: Leptobrachium leishanense; assembly: GCA_009667805.1. NCBI lineage: Eukaryota > Metazoa > Chordata > Amphibia > Anura > Megophryidae > Leptobrachium > Leptobrachium leishanense. Next base: position 316,203,738 of record CM019066.1, on the reverse strand, counting down.
GTAGTGAAATTGTCCCATAGAGAAGTAATGGTTAATCTATTCAGAGAACGCCGAACTGCACCAGAATGCCCAGACATTAGGTGATTCAGTTTGACAGGTTTAAAAAGGAGAATCCCGTAGGATTCAATGTTAAAAAAAATTACTGTTTCTTATTATATTTTTATTCAGCCATTTATTCTTTTCATTTTCAGCAAAAAAGCCTTTTATTTTTTTTGTAGGTATTTTTAAGGCAAAATTTTTGATTCCCTTTTTTTTTAAATGGTGTTTTTATCATTCTGTAGCACACCTTTTTATTATTTTTTATAACACCTTTTTTATTATTTCCATGCATTTTTATTGTATTAAACACCTTTTTAAAAAGAGCAGAGTTTAGTTTTGTTTTATTTACCAGATTGACAGCTGATTGGATTTTTTTCGGCTTCTGATCAGTGGGGTGCAGCGCCTAGGTCGGTGGCATTCGGCAGATCAGCGGCTGTCTTCGGCAGCGTTCAGTGGTCTGTTCGGCAGGCGGCGGATTCCATTTGGCGTACTTCGGGGTCCATGCGGTGAATGCTGAATTCACCACAGGGTAGGCAAACTGAAATCGTCAAAGCGCTCTGAAGTGCACCGAACGAGAGGCCACCTAAATTTAGCTGGAATTTTGGTGCTCTCTGAATAACCTCTGTGGTGTCACCTTTCTCAGATCACAACTCTTTAATACTGTATCCCATGAAAAAGCCTGGGGTAAACTACAATATTCACACATCATGCCTCACATACTCATGCATCTTCCAAAACTAGATTCTAATTTTCAACTTTATAAACTGTAACTTTAATCCAAACCTTATACACTTTTGTGTTTCATAAATGAGTTCACACTACAGAATTAAATTCATTGAAAAGTAGAAGCTACAGCAATTATCAAAATACCGTTTATAAAATTCTATCCCCTTTCCTTATAGTCTATTCTGTAACCTAGATACTTAATTCATTAATTAAACTCGTAACTAAAAAAATCATGTTAACTGTTTTTTTACTCTGTAACCTGATCTCAACCCACTCACACACATATAAACAGCAGAAAGTGACACCCTGCTATGAACAAAGAAGAAATGGAGCACAACGCTTCATTTTTAGTAACCTAAATTCAGCTGGATAAACTGGATTAACTCATAGTTGGTAAAAATGTAAGCAAAATTGTTAAATTGCTAAAATACTTCTTTTACCATATTGGGTTAATTAAGGCCTACTTCTAACACTACCAAAATGCTTCTAATATTATTTTACGTACATTACCTACAATAGTTGCTGATACCTTACAGGTCATAATTCTGTGACCCCCAAATAGGCTGGAGATTATAATTACATAGAAAAGCACCAGAAACATAAATGATTTGCATAAATATGACTTTTATTATGCATATTCAGTTCAGTAGAATCTACGTCATTAATAAGTAACATTCCGGTAACAGTAATAGTGAATAAATGTGATAAAGACAGATAATAATACAGTCAGATCTCCTGTTTTATGAGGATTTGTAGTGATCATAATGAGATTATTAGCAATGCAGCTTCCAAAAAAACCCATAGAATATAAAAAAATCTGTATGCGACCTAATGCCTGTGTATGGAAATTACAGTAAAGCAATGTATCTGTACTGTACAGTGATTTTCAATCATTATCACCCCCTGAATCTTATCCCTGTACAGCAGTGAGTGACCCCAGAGCTCTCCCTGTATTCTGCCCTTCCCCTGGCTGCTATAATGCAGCACTAAAGTTTGATGAAGCAATTTGGTACAACGAGGGTGTGGGCTGCTCATTCTTGCTTCTGTACAGTAGTACAGGATGACATGAGTAAGATCTCACTGAGAATTTAGTTTTTCCCCAGGTAACACAAAACTCTTACATTAAAAACAAATTGGTTTTATATGCAAATTTTGTTATTTACTGCAAAATCATGTTTAGATCTTTTTGGTTGTGAAAGGGTTAAGATTACAGAGAACCGTTATAGATTTTGATGAGATGTCTCACTGCTAGAACTGGGCAACTGTTCCCTTAACTTTCACGCATTTCTTTCCCATTCTGCGCAATCAGCATTTCTAGCCAGATGAGTCATTTATTGGTGAAAGGGTGAGGATTTTGTTAAATGAACAATGTTTGTTTGTTAGTTTAAGAATATGGTTTTAAAGTTTCACAGAAACAACTATTTCAAATACAAAAATGTTGCTTTATTAAATTTTTATTTGCTTTTAGTTTTTCATCATGTGATAAACAACATTCTTTTACAAACTGTTTTAATATAAACATCAAATCTTAAGATACAAATTAAAGAAACTGTACTTTATCGAAAGTCATCCGTGACATATACATTGTTTGCATAACATGTATTAATGCAATGATAGTTTTAATATTGCAAATAATATTTGTATTTTCCCTTTTATTGCAAGCCATATAACCCTTTGCTTTTATTCAAACTTTCTTGCTACCTTTGGGTCAATTATGACAAATATGAAATAAGTAAAGGATGAATTTGATGGACATGAGTTTTTTTTATCTTATGTCCCTAGGTTGCACAGAGCTGCCATCAGAAATCTTGGGGCCCCTTAACGATAGACTGGATGGGCCCCCCTCTCCGAACAATTCCCTGCAAATCCCTTTCCACTGCCCCTGCAAGCACATAGGGGTGTATCACAGAACTCCACAGTAATAAAACTCACAGCAATATGCGGTGTGTATGAGCGTATCACAGAGCTCCACAGCAATAAAACTCACAGTAATGTGCGGTGTGTATGAGCGTATCAGAGCTCCACAGCAATAAAACTCACTGGAATGTGTGCTGTGTATGTGTGTATCCCAGAGGTCCACAACAATAAAACTCACAGTAATGTGCAGTGCGTATGAGCGTATCACAGAGCTCCACTGTAATGGCAGCTAGAGGGTCATGCCTGTATCATTGGACAGGCCTGATCATGACATTTCCAATTATACCAAACATGACCATGTTTGGTGTAAAAATAAAAATATTTTTTTTTAAAAATAGAAAAAAGCGTTTCTTTAAAAAAAAATTGTCTGTGTGGCATAATAAAACAGGAGTTCAAATCAAGTTTAAACATGATGAGCATAAAATGGTCAAAATGAGCTCAGCACACAGAAGTGAAATGGCTCAGCAGTGAAGGGGTTAAAAAGCAAATACATGTAAAAATTTGGTATTTCAAACTCAGGATAAAACTTCGAAACTATTTAGCTGAGGTTTCTTTTGGCGGCTGTAGATTTTGGGGACAGACAGACAATGGTAATATCACCTAGTCAATAAGGGGTTAAACATACAGTATATGCCTACTATAGGATTTACAGTAAAACCTTAGTACAGGTTTCTGTAATTCCTACCTGAAAAATGGAAATTATCTGTCAGATCAGAAGAGAAGAAAAGAAAGGGCCTTGTTAAAATACATGTAATTTAATAAAACCCAACAGCCTATCACTGGATGAATGGTCGCGTAATGTCAAGTACAAGAATTGTTAAACAATGAGTGGAACCAAGCCATGGTAATGAACTTATTGACAATAGAACCTATGACTGTACAAAGGAACACCCATCACTATGTCAGGACTCTGCCAAATGAATTACCCTGGATGAAAGAACTGCTATACTGAGGCATTTGGTAGATCCAATTCCTTGCTTTATCTGGTGCGCCTCAAATATTGAAACTAAACCGTGCACATGCGCCCTATATTCCAAAGAGAATTAGCAAAGAGTACAGGTTATCCCCTTTCATCTAAAAGTTGATAAAACTTACCTCTCAGCCCTCACTTCCTATTCTTTGCTGCAGAGATACTATACATACAATGTAGCTTTATTCTCAGTTTTTATGATTGACCTCTCGGGTATATTTGAGAGATGTATATTCATGCTTCTACATCTTATTCATTTCACTCTGATATTTTTTTCTGTATTACTGACTCTTATTTTTACTCTATTATTTTTTTAAATAAGCATGTTTACACGGCAATTTTGATGGTTTTGTCTCCTTTTACCTGTCAAGGAGGGAAGAATTACTTAGGGGAGAAGACCGCGCAGCACTTGACACAAGAAATTCAGTAAGGACGCTGAATTTTCTGGCTATCACATGTTATTCATCGTTTATTTATTCATTTTGTACCTTTTCATTTATCACACTTCTGATTGGTTATTATAAATTGTCTTCATCCATACATATAGCTTTTTCTGTTCTGATCTGGTGGTGGGCTGTACTCAGCAAGAAATGATTCCTATTATTAGACATGTGTGCGGCACAAAATTTCTTTGGAAGCATTTCAGATTCAGAAATTACCTATTTGGACCAATTTGTGAAATCCGGTTGGTCCAAAAGTTCATAAAATTCTAAATCGCACTCCCCCATAAGCCCTCTATACTGTCCCAGACCCCTATACCACCTCTATACTTCTATACCAAAAGTTATTTACGGCTTGTATTAGGGTTAGGGTTACTTTTGGGGCGAATGTTAGGATTAGAGTTAAGGTTACTTTTAGTGTCAGTATTATTTCTGCTTGTTTAAGAATTAGGGTTAAGGATTTTTCATTGCATAGTGAGTACAATTTTTTTTCAGTCACCTGAATTAATCCAAATTGAACTATTTATATATTCGGATCGACACCATAAATTTATTTTGGATGCAATTCGGTTCAGTAATTTGGCATTTCAAATGCTTCCGAATGGTTGAAGTGTCAATATTCAGTCAAATTTATATTCAGTCCAATTCACATTATTACGGTGTGGTACAGGACCATTAGTATACAGATACATACCAATAACTTGCTGTTACTAGACGGTGCATTCATTTTTGAACGAATTGAAATTAAATCGAATTTATACGGATTCATCAAATCTTTGATGTTGTCTGATTTAACCCTTCAACTGCTGGCCATGGGTTGTGGTGTAAACAGTGGACAGTGGGTCCCCTTATTTCTTCAGACTATCAGGGCAAAGAGCACCGATATTCCACTGGAATTCAGCATTCACCACAGGGTCCCGGAAGTGCAGGAAAAATCTGCCGGACACATCCTAAAAACCTCCGTAAAACCACTGAATCGACCGGAAAAACCACCGAAAAAACATTGGATTGATCCGATAAGCCACCAAAAAAAAGCCAAACACACCCGATGCTCTGCCGCAAAACCGCAAAACGCATCTGAAAAAAGCCGACGATCCGTTGAACAGAGTGCTGACCAGCCGCCAGAAAAAGCTGACAAGCCAACGAACAAAGTAAAAAAAACAAAAAAAAATAATTTTAAACGCTGTTTGCAAAAAAACTACTGCATGAAAATGCCTGAAATTAATATATAAGGTCCTGTGAATAATTATAAATAGTTCTGTTAAAGAAAAAAAAGATATTTAAAAAAAATTGAAAATAGCCTGAAAAAATGCCTAAAAAAAGATAAATAAATAAGTAAGGAGACTTTTTGCTGCAGATTTAAAGAATAAATGGTTTAATAAATATTTAATAAAAACGGGAATATTTTTTACATTGAAACCTATGTGGTTTGCCTGATTAAAACTGCCAAATGAAACCACCGATAGTCACGACATTTCTCTGACATTTTTCTGCTGTTCGGTGTTCTCTGAATAGATTAACCATTACTTCTCTATGGGGAGTTCACTGCCGTTGAACAGCACCATATTTCGTTGTCAATTTGCCAATATTTGGCGCATTGTCTGCTTCGTGAACAGCCGAATGTCTCTGAAATTGCACCGTACGGAGAAAGTCACTGTTTGGTGCAATTTTTGGAGCCAATTCGGCTCTCTTTGAATAACCTTGTATGGCTTTCAGGAGCAGGGGAACAGTCCATCAGTCCACCCATTCTCCCAATTAACTCCTTACTTACTGTTTAACAGGTGAAAGTTTAATTTTATTTATAAAGGATTTTACCAGGAAGGATACATTGAGATTTCTCTCGTTTTCAAGTATGTCCAGTTAGTTAGTTAGTTAGTTAGTTGTGTGCTAACATACCTGTACTCATGCACACCTTTCTTTGATTCGGATGTTGTAATTCCTTCAGAAGCAATTGGTTTTCCCAAGGAAGGCAACGATGAGCCTATAGATCTCCCCATGTACCCTTGCAATGTTACCTTGGCCTTAGGTAGATAGGTAGGTAGGACTGGTGAAAACCCTTGGGCTCCCCAGTTGACACATGGTCATCATGACACACCAGAAATTGGTTGTGCATGTCTGATAGCCTTTATGGGACTAAAGTATGTAATATTAATCAGACATTAAGTGGAATATGGTGAAATAAAGATGCAGGGAATTTTTGGAAGTGTTACCTTTAATGTATTGCCACATTTTGAAAATTTAACAAATGAACGCACAAGCATGTTGTTTCTAATGAACAATCAATGGGTTTCCAACCAGCACAATGTAAAATAATATAAAAACATATTTAATTGAAATCACCAAACACATAGGGTGTTTGTATGAGATGTTTTCAATGAGTGCTAAAAAAAGACCTTCCTATTGGCTGAATTTGTAATATACAATTAGTCATCTGGCTGCACAGTTGAGATTATTTTATCTCCTTCCACGAAAAAGAAGAAGTTCCCTTTATTTCAAATAACGTTTTCAAATCTTCTCTACTTCTAGAAATAATAATCCAATTTATATACCAGTAGAAGACCAATGTCGCGAGTGCCATTGTGTAAATTTCCCACTTGACTTTTCATTATCTACCTGAAGAAAATCAATCTATATGTATGGGATCACCATCCAATTCATGAGATAAATGCTAACACAAATGTGCTTTGCATATTACACAGATAAATGTCTCAGTGTTTCCTTCTCTTGGCCGGTATTTATTTATTTCATTTTTTTTTTGTCCGATGAGTTTGTAACAGCAATAATTCTGAAAGGCGAATGTGTGGTAACAGTTTGCATTCTGAGTGTTTGCTTATTTGCTGACAGTATTGATCCTGTAAAATTGTGCTTGTTAATAAGTAACTTTAGACAGATACCATGTCTATACCTGAGTCGTGTGCATCCTGGATCTCATAAGTCAACCTCTTTCCCTCATTTTCTTTGGTTTTGACACTTTACAAACAAGATTTTTAAATACAGATAAAAGTCCAGAGACATTGCATAGGCTGACAATTATTCAATAATAGCTCTTTTAGCTTATGCCAGGTTTGATTAATGCTTTATGACACAGAATCCTTTAGGTTTCATGCTACACTGGATGGATATTTTGTTAAAGTGATATATGTATTGTAAGAGGTTTAATGTATTGTGTGAGTTGCATACGTAAAAACATATTGGCATTAAGGGACCATGAGTAGATAAAGATAAAAACACTGGGAATAGTATTGTAGTTAAGTGCGTTTGTTATAATTATGGACGTTTGCAGAATAACTGAATAAAAGGGAGAAAGCATATGATAAAGAGTAAAAAAGTTGATGCTAATGGGGGAAAAAATGGCCAGTTTGGGGAAAAACTGAAATACAAACCAAATTGAAAAAAGAGATAGAGAGAGAGAAAAAGAAAAGTAATCGTGGGCCTTATTCCAAGGTTGGTATTAAAAGTCAGACGCTAATGGAAAACTGGTGCGCAGCCATTGCTGTCTAACTTTTAACACCTGTATTCTAACCAGTTCTCAGCAGCTCGAGTTGCAATACGTTGTAGGTGTTAAATGATAAAGGCAGCAGCAATGTGGGATGCGCTGTTATCAGTCACAAGAGTCCATAGGACTCCATGGACCAAGACATAATCTGGCTTGAGCTATGCAAGAGCTGCATGAGTGAGGTCTGGCAGAAAGATTGATGAAGAAACACTGGGAACTATCTGTTTCCAGTGTTCAGATGCTCACCAAGAGAGGATCGCGCTGCTCTCTGCACTGAGGGATCTGATGCGAGTATTGAATTTAATGGGGGAGTTAGCTTGATGTGTTAAGAGATTATGCTTCAGCACAATCACTTAACACCAGCCTTTTAAAGACGTTATTCAAACCTGAATAATGTCAGCTGCAGATGAAGGATGAGCCAGGTTAGAATAGGCTTTCCCTCTGTATACCAAACCACAAGGACATGTCATTTTATAAATCACGAACTCAGTGCGGCACATGAGATCATAACTTATGTGATAAGTTCTCTCATATGCAGATGCTGGAATATCCTTACCGGTATCATATGGCCACAAGTGACACAACCAAGACATCTCCTACAGAACATATTCCTACCAACCTCTAATGTACTTGCATAACTCTGAACAGGATCTGTATGGACTAGAAGGTCCCGTAAATTTCTGTTCATTGTGTAGCAGTCCATAGGTTTCTTCCTAAACTTATGTAATTATCACTCGCTAAGATATGCCAATTCCGGCTTATAATAGATACAACATGGCTGCTGAATAAATTGTATGACATAGGATATGTGAACTGGTGTCACAGATTCCCTATGTAGATATATGTAGCGCTGGTTTAAAACAATGTTGCTGTAGTACTTTTTTTTGGCCACCAGAGGGAGACAAGCGCAATGTAAGAGACACTGGACAATGGGACTACGTTTTCCAGCATGCTTTGCACCGGGAACCGGAAGTGGGTGGGGAGAAACGGACTTACATCCGCAGCCTCGTGCAGGGGAAAGCCTGAGCGCGCCGAGGAGCAAGAGAGCAAGACGCATGTGAGACAGACAACGATTGTGACCAGGCCGGATCGCAGGTGCGGCCTTGCGGAGCTGGAGATCGGTTTCACCTTACTTGTCAGAGACCTGGCGATCCACCGCTGATAAGTTTATACAGATACCGAGTAGCTGAAGGACCCCGAGTTAGGAGACCGCAGATGACCTAATGGGAGTGCAGGCGGTGAGCTGAGCATCTTGTGGCAGAAACGGACAAGCAAGACAAGCGGATCCGGTGGCACAGAGTCCCAGTCAAGCCAAGCGGAGAGACGTCCTGGGTCGAGCAGAGCGCAGAGTATCTGGCGGATGGGTGAGAGGCCTTCCTGGCCGCAGTAAAAAATAATAAAGCACGCTGCAAGTTTGTCTAAACCTACAGGGCCCCAACATGACTAGTCGAAGACACCTGTAAATTATTCACTGGCCAGTTGAATCTTGTACCCGGGTACCCATACACGTACACCTTTTTGGGACACAACCTGTACGGGACTCACATTCCAACAACAAAGGGGTTAATATTTATTTTCCTTTTCTGCTACGCGTTTCTCGCATTACGAACACCTGTAAATATATATGTATACCGTGCTGTTTTATATATGCCAGTTTATTTGAGATCAGTAAACTCTATATAACGTATAAAATCCACAACAGTGCTGGTGTATATTTATTCCCTAGTGCGGGGAGACTGACCCGAGGTTTAAATTCAGTGGCTCCTCCGAGAGTGAGCGCTACACGTGGGGGCTCGTTTCCGGGATCCAGTCTCTGGAAAAAACGCATTTAAAGGGTTAAATATGGATCCAGACACTGCTGCCAAATGGTGTGAGGAGCACAGTAGTCAGACAGAATTGTGTATAGTCATGGATATTCCTGCAGACACTTGGGCCGAAGATCAGATTTGCCAGGCCGTGGCCGCGCTGACACCAGATCATCGGGGGTTAATCCTGGACATTAAAGAGAACCCAGATACCTCTCACACGTATGTTCTTTTTGAGTGGAGAAAGGGTGTTCCAGTGTGTTTTCAGGGCGTGAGCGTGAAGCTGACCGATGAGGTGGAAATTCAACTGATTCAGCCAAGTGCGCCACGTGGCGATCCCGCGAGTGTTCCCGCGCCCAGTCCGCTGGCCATGATCGGGCCTGAATTTATAGTGGCTATTGGAGATTTGCTGGCTAAATGTCAAAGAACAAGCCCTCCGCACACCAACTTTGGTTATCGACAGTTGAGAAACTTTACAGGAAACGTACCATCTCCGGTGAGAAGAAACCTTCGAAGAATGGGTAGAACAGGCGATGCAGGCTCTGGATGAGTGGACGTCCCTGAAGCGCAGAAGAAGCAAAGGATTACTGAGAGCTTAAAGGGACCTGCGTCAGAGGCTGTAAGAAACCTAAAATTGAGTAAGAAAGACTGCACTGCTTTAGATTATTTAAATATTTTACAGGAAGTCTTTGGGCGAACGGAAAAGGCTGCGGAGCTCGCGTATCAGTATGAACACACCTACCAGCGGAAAGGTGAGAAAATGACTGAATATATGAGGCGCCTAGATAAGATTCTGCACCAGATACTTCTCAAGAAAGGGGCCGAACCGGCCGAAGTAGATAAAATCCGAATGCAACAGATCCTGAGGGGCGCTTAACCTCTAGATCCGGTGATGCTACAGCTGAGAAGCAGGGAAGGTGACCGAGAATTGAAATACCGGGAACTGATCCGAGCTGTCAGAGAGGAAGAGGCTTTACTTGAAGAAAAATCCTTTAGGAGAGGGGAAAGAGCTTACGCACAACCCGTGAGGCATAATGAATGTCTGCGACTTGAAGATGATTAATAGACACCTATGGATCCGAAGTGGATGAATAAGAGCGTTTGATTGTTCCAAAATCCACAGAGAATGCTGCAAAAGAACTAACCCTTTCTGCACATAGTGAGTTGCACAAAACCATTAAGAAGGTACAAGAAACTCAAGCGGAATTGCAACAGGCGCATGCGGACCTGTGCCGAGCACTTTTGAACGTGGCAGAGACACAGGCCGATATGCAGAAGTTCCTTGCTGATATGCGGACAACTGGAGTTGCTGTGGTGTCTGGCCAGGTTCCTTCAACCGAATCACAGCAAGTAAGTGCATCTCCGTCTTCAAAGAAGAGATGTTTCAGTTGTGGGGAAATGGGTCATTTCCGCGCACAATGCAAAAGTCAAAAGCCTGAAAGAAATATGGTAGAAGAGCTTCTAAAAGCCTTGGAGGGGCTACTATCTACCTCACCAGCGGGAAACGCCAGAGGGCACAAGTGAAGGAGCAAACTAGGTGCCCGGTGGTCAAAACCCGCTCCAAAAATCAAGCCAGGACTGAGAGGCCGAGAGGGCCCAGAGTCTGGCCAACTGCTGAACCTGCCAGGACTGAAAGAGTCACTCCCTTAGCGTCCAGTTCTATGTCATGGGGAAGCAATGCACACCCAAAACCTACACGGGCCAAGAAGAAGGCCAGGGTACAACAATCTGGGTCTAAACTTCCTGTGACTACAACAAAGTTTCCTGACCAGCTGATAGGTCCTTCTCCCATTGTGCCGATTCAAGTAGAGGGAGTCTACACTAAAGCTCTGTTGGACTCAGGGGCTCAAGTGACATTGATCTACCGAGACTTCTACGAGAAGCACTTGAAGCACATACCTCTACAGAAATTGAAGGACCTGGAAATCTGGGGTATCGGAACTGAGAAACTTCCCTATGACAGATATCTACAGGTGAAGTTAGAGATCGGATCCAAAGTCATCGGACAGTCTGGAGGTTGTGATGCGTTGGCCATTGTGTGTCCTCGGCCTTCAGGGGCAAACTGAAGTTCTATGATAGTGGGGACGAATACTGATCTGGTGCGACGTCTCCTGACTCCTGTGGTACTGGAAGAAGGTTCTACCAAAGGAGTACACCCGATGTTACATCCAGTCTATCAGAGAATGGTCGAAGAACAGAAGGCACCTGCTGAAGTGGGGCACCTATGGAGATTGGAAGGAACAGAGAAGGTTCTGCAATCAGGAGAAGTAGCGAGCTTCCAGGCTTCAGTCAAGTTGTACGGATCACAACCAGATCCCAATGTGGTACTGGAAACCGATTTTAATCGTGGGAATGAAGCCGGAGTAGAAGTAATCGCTGAAATAATCTCCACAAGAGCTTTGAAACGAACACGAGGAAGAGTCTCAGTCAGTGTGTGTAATGTGTCTGATTCTCCAGTGGTCCTGAAAGCACGAATGCCTATCGGGCAAGTAGCGTCCGCTACGCCTCTCTCTCCTACAGATTTAGGAGGGTGAGTGGATAAAGAGATTCCAGATGACAGGTTCTATCCTAAGGACGCTCCCATCTCGCCCAAATGGAAGAACCGTTTTCAGTCCCAGGTCCTAAAGTGGAGGGACTTGTTCTCCAAGGATGAGTTCGACGTGGGCCTAGCCAAGAGTACTGAGCATCGCATTCGACTACAGGAAGACAAGCCGTTTCGAGAAAGGTCAAGACGAGTTCCGTTGGGAGACCTGGATGATCTACGAGAGCAGCTGAATGAACTGCAAAGAACTAAGGTGATCCAAGAGTCCAGGAGCCCGTATGCATCTCCAATAGTAATGGTCCAGAAGAAGAATGGTTCTGTCTGTCTATGTATAGCTATCGCACGCTGAATCGGAGAACCATCCCAGATCAATATGCTACTCCTCGGGAAGAAGATGCCTTACAGTGTCTGTCTGGAGCAAAATGGTTTAGTGTACTAGACCTGCGAAGTGGGTATCACCAGATACCAATGCATCCTGAAGACAAAGAAAAGACTGCGTTCCTCTGCCCACTGGGGTTCTTTGAGTTCAACAGAATACCTCAAGGCCTTACAGGCGCGCCAGTCACGTTCCAACGGTTAATGGAGAAGACCGTCGGGGACATGAACCTGATCGAAGTATTAGTGTATCTGGATGATATTATTGTGTTCGGGAAGACTCTTGAAGAACATGAACAGCGGTTGGAGAAGATCTTGAAGAGGCTCCATGAAGAGGGGTTGAAATTGTCTCTGGAGAAATGTCAATTCTGCTTACCTTCCGTTACATATCTGGGACATGTGGTTTCAGCAGAAGGCGTTTCGACAGATCCTCAGAAGTTGGAAGCCAAGCTTTCTGGCCTAGACCCCGAAATGTTACTGAACTTAGATTTTTCTTGGGGTTCTGCTCCTCTATATCGAAGATTTGTAGGAGGATTTTGCCAAGATAGATCAATCCAAACCCTGAACAAACTCCTACAGAAAGAAGACGCAGAAGAAGGCCACAAGGCCTCTGACCGAAATTCGTCGGCTTCCAGGGCCAAGAGAAGGCTCGAGAATCTATCCAGGGGAAAGGACTAGTCAATGCGAAGTGCTTTCTGTGAAGCTGAAAGAGGAGTCTAACTCGAGCTCCTGTCTTGGCTTACGCGATCCTCACAAGCCGTTACGAACTGCATGTGGATGTCAGTAGAGAAGGTATTAGGGGAGTCCTGTACCAAGAGTATGGTGGGATTGCTGAGGCCTGTAGTGTATGTGAGCCCGGAGCCTTACACCCTCGAAAAGAACTATCTACCCACAAGTTGGAGTTTCTAGCCTTGAAGTGGCGCGGGGTAGATAAGCTAAAAGACTATCTGTATGGAGCCGAAATTTGTGATAAAGATGGATAACAATCCTCTTACCTACGTCCTTACTACTGCGAAGCTGGACGCCAATGACATCGGTGGTTGGCCGCTCTGTCAGGATATCAGTTCAGCCTGAAGTATCGCCGCTGGGCTGGTGAATAATCGGAGCTGCCGATGTTTTTGTCGAGGAGACCCTACATTACAGAATGGACTCAGTTAACTCCAGATGGGGTGCAAGCTTTATGTCAAGGAGCAGAGCGCTGGGACAAGGGAGGGATTGAAGCGGAAGCCATAGGAGTCATGGCTGCGGCTGTTCCAGAGTTCTATTGTAATCCTACGCAGCTGAGGGATGAAAGTTTGCCTACTTTTTCAAAACAGGACCTGAGAGCTGATCAGGCTGAAGACCCTTTGATTGCATTAAGCGCAAAGGCCCTGAACGCGAACCAACGGGAGATTCTTCTGACAAATTCCCCAGAAGGGGCCAGATTGGTATATAAAAAGTGGGAACAATTGAAGATGTTGGATGGGGTGGTCTACCGAAGGGGCCCCTCGAACAATGCTGAAGAGACCCAACAGTTGTTCCTTCCCACTAAGCACAGAGAGGATGTGCTGCGGTCGTTACACGATGAACATGAACATTTAGGTGCAGAGAGAACTTTTAAGCTGGTGCGAGACAGATTCTATTGGCCTTGCATGAGAGCTGAAGTAGAAAGTTACTGCCATTCATGTCTGAGGTGTATCCAAAGGAAGACCCTACCGACCCGAACCGCTCCAATGAGCCACCTACAAAGTCAAGGACCCATGGATTTGGTGTGCATTGATTTCCTGTGCTTAGAGCCGGATGCTAGTGGGCAGGGAAATATTCTAGTAGTGACTGATCATTTCACACGTTATACCCAAGCTTTTTCCACGAAAGACCAACGTGCTCCTACGGTAGTGAAGGTTCTAATGGAGAAGTTCTTTGTTCACTATGGCCTACCAAGGAGGATACACTCTGATCAGGGTAGAGACTTTGAGAGCCGGCTTGTTGGGCAATTACTGGAACTGTTGGGAATTCAGAAGACCCGAACTACACCATATCACCCTCAAGGTGATGCTCAACCCGAAAGGTTCAATCGCACGCTGCTAAACATGTTGGGGACACTGTCAAACCGAGAGAAGCAGAGCTGGAGTCGTCACATAGCTACGCTAGTACATGCATACAACAGTACGGAGAGTGATGCTACTGGATACTCACCGTACCGTCTTATGTTCGGAAGAGAAGCTCGACTGCTGGTTGATTTGGCGTTTGGGCTATCTCTGGACCAGACGTCGGTAGCTTCTCACTGAAATTATGTGGATAGACTTCGGAAGAACTTGGCCTCTGCGTTTAAACAGGCCCGTTTGACCTCAGGAAACAGGGAGCAGAGGAATAAGCGGAACTATGATTTGAAAGTTCGGATACAGGATCTACAACCCGGTGATAGGGTTTTGCTGAAGAACTTGGGTGCTGCTGCAAGGCATAAGTTGGCGGATAGGTGGAGTTCTCAGGTCTACATTGTCTGCAAGCAACTGCCGGGTCTGCCAGTTTACCAAATCCGAACGGATGGAAAGGCTGGGCCTCTTAAAAACTGGCACCGGAATCATCTGCTACCTTTGAGAGAGGCTGTAAGGATACCAGTGGGTGACGAACTTTCTCTGCCTAACCCGCCTGCTCCACGCTTAACTCCCTTTACTCGGTCTCAGCAGACACGGGTTGTTGAAGAGAGTGAAGGGGCAGTGAGGAAGAAAGCTTTTGTCTGGACTGGGTGCGCTCACCATAGCCTGAAGAGGTCATTCCAGTTCCTGAACGGTGGGAAAGTAACCTGAGGCCTGAGGCTCCTGAATTCCAATTGGAAGTTCCCGAGACTTCTGAAATTCCTGTAGTTCCTGAGTCCGCATCTTATGATTACAGTTCCATGCCTTCACTGGAAGGATCATACTCCGAAGAGATGTCTGTTCCAGTTCTGGATGAAAGAACTGAACCCGCACCTGTAGTACTTCCACCTGAAGAGGAACTGATTGAGCCCGAGCCAAAACGTTCTGTCCGACCCCCTCAAAGACTCACCTACGACTCACCAGGACATAACACTGAAGAGGCTGTTACCACGGTGTGAAGGTTGCATGAAGTGTCTGCTATGTTAGCTGAGGTAGTCAGAAGCATGAGTCAACTTGAGGAAGTGTATCTAACCCATTGTATGCTTGCTGCTGAGCCTGTATATGTTGCCTAATGTTATGTTGAAATGTAATGCAACTGTTATACCTCCTTGGAGAGACCCAAGATTTCTAGGAGGGGGAGAGTGTAGCGCTGCTTTAAAACAATGTTGCTGTAGTACTTATTTTTGGCCACCAGAGGGAGACAAGCGCAATGTAAGAGACACTGGACAATGGGACTACGTTTTCCAGCATGCTTTGCACCGGGAACCGGAAGTGGGTGGGGAGAAACGGACTTACATCCGCAGCCTCGTGCAGGGGAAAGCCAGAGAGCGCCGAGGAGCAAGAGAGCAAGACGCACGTGAGACAGACAACGATCGTGACCAGGCCGGAGTGCAGGTGCGGCCTTGCGGAGCTGGAGATCGGTTTCACCTTACTTGTCAGAGACCTAGCGATCCACCGCTGATAAGTTTATACAGATACTGAGTAGCTGAAGGACCCCGAGTTAGGAGACCGCAGATGACCTAATGGGAGTGCAGGCGGTGAGCTGAGCATCTTGTGGCAGAAAGGACAAGCAAGACAAGCGGATCCGGTGGCACAGAGTCCTAGTCAAGCCAAGCGGAGAGACGTCCTGGGTCGAGCAGAGCGCAGAGTATCTGGCGGATGGGTGAGAGGCCTTCCTGGCCGCAATAAAAAATAATAAAGCACGCTGCAAGTTTGTCTAAACCTACAGGGCCCCAACGTGACTAGTCGAAGACACCTGTAAATTATTCACTGGTCAGTTGAATCTTGTACCCGGGTACCCACACACGCATACACGTACACCTTTTTGGGACACAACCTGTACGGGACTCACATTCCAACAACGAAGGGGTTAATATTTATTTTCCTTTTCCGCTACGCGTTTTTCGCATTACGAACACCTGTAAATATATATGTATACCGTGCTGCTTTATATATGCCAGTTTATTTGAGATCAGTAAACTCTATATAACGTATAAAATCCACAACAGTGCTGGTGTATATTTATTCCCTAGTGCGGGGAGACTGACCCGAGGTTTAAATTCAGCGGCTCCTCCGGGAGTGAGCGCTACATATATATATATATATATATATATATATATATGAGAACTGATCCCTGTACGCAAAGTAATGCCAGGGCTGGATTAACAGAGGGGCAGATGGAGCAGCAGCTCCAGGCCCATGCCTCAGAATATGCCCAGAGAAAGGATAACTATGTCTGCATTTGGACCCAAGTGTCTCCAACTCCATAGCAGCTACAGTGTCAAGTGAGGTATCACTGGAAAGGCCAGAGAATGGCCTTTCCAATGATACAAAACATGACCAGGTTTTAAAAAAACAAAATTACTTTTTATTTTTCTTTCCAACAGTAATATTTTTCACTTTTCAATTATAAAGTAAATAATGAAGCTGCACTAACTAACCATCACGTTTGTCATGTCGCCAACAAGTGTGGAGGTGATGGTACAATCCATTGTTACGAATTGTTACATAAAAAACCTAAACCGCCGCACTGCAGCGAAGAGCACTGCGGGGAACTTTGGACCCCTGCATCACTAATCTTAACACCTCACAAGGTCAAGTGAGGTGTCATTGGACAGGGCAAAGTCTGGCCTTTGCATTAATACCAAACCTGACCATGTAAAATCTATAAAAGAAAATACATTTTTATTTATTTATTTTTAGTTCCCAAGCGATGGCATTGTCCATTTGTCACGTAGAAAATGAGCAATACCACTGCCATTTCGCCCCTTCTCATTTCCCATGCTGGGAAACAAGGTCAGTGTTTTATACATAGTCATATTGTTTGTAAAAAAAACATGTTCCAAAACACAAGGGAAATATTTTATCTTTTTTAAAACATTTTGGTTAAAATTGTATATTTTCTCAGAAAAATGCAGTAACAGGTTCCCATTTCCCATTTTTTTTAACAAGAATGCCCTATAGAATATATAACCACAAAGGTTTGGATGATACAATGTTTAAGATAATTTTTTTTACAATCTTTAAATGATTGAAATCTGAATGATAAATTAATCACACAGTATCTGTCTGGTTAGTTGTACCCGTATCTGCACTATTAAATAACCAAAAAATATGTTTTAATTTCACTAAATTACAAAAAAGCCCACCAACATATTCAGCTCCAGGCCCATAGAGATCTTAATCCGGGCCTGAATACGACGTTCAGCGCAAACGGTTTTGCCATTCGTGTTAATGCATTTTTGCACCGGCGCAAACGTTTGCGCGAAGATTGTAATAGGGCTCATATTGAGTACAGCCTCTCCCTTTTATATATATTTATACACATATATCTTCTGCTAAAACCTGTTTGAGGAATGTGAAAAGGGAGTTGTCTGAGATTCTTAAACAACTTTAGCCAAAATGGAGTAACATTTCCAGGAAGGAACTAGAAGACATCAAGAGACTCCCACTGGATGTTTCAATAGTTATTCGCCAGGCAGACAAAGGAGGTTCAATTGTATTATTAATCTACGCACATTTTGATGAACAATTATTTTCCGCAATTAAATTATTTGACAACTTATGAGAAATTGGCTGTAGAACCCACAAAATCCATCATGCCTAAATTTAATGATTGTCTTAATACGGGTTTAATGGCGGGGTATATTGACATTGAATTGTACACATATTTAATGGAGAAACATCCTGGGAACCCCAAAGTTCATAAAAATGAACTCTCCACCAGAGTGCCCCATAGTTTCAGCTATAGGAGGAATGATTGAACCTATCGCCAAGTAGTTGAATTTTTTTATTTAAGGGGCTGGTACAGAGGATCCCCGCTTCCATTAAGGATACTAAAGATTTTTTGCAAAGAATTCAGGCAATTTCTAAAGATATCACAATACGGTTTTCATCACAAAGGATGTAAATGTCGCCTGATTTTGAAGGTCCGTCTTCAATTACTATATTAATAGCCTTGTAGAATAATTATTATAGGTTTGAGATGAACTGGTATTCGCAGTGAACTGGGGCTTCTATGGTGTGGCCATGGTTCCCTTGTATGCCAATGCGTACATGTATAGGTTTGAGAGGGAATGTATCCTATCCAGGTATGATGAACAAAAGAGAATTTAGTACGCAAGGTTCATTGATGATATTTTGAGGCAGGGTTATTTGGATGAGGCTGCAGAAATGGAACAGTATATCAACAGTTTAGACTCCCCTGTTAAGGTTACGGCGGAAGTGAGTACTACTGCAATAAACTTTTTGGTTGTGGAAGTTTTTAAAAAGGATGACCGGATATAATTCTCTCTTTTCAAAACCTAATGATCGCAATAAATTGTTGATGGAGAGCATTGCACACCCAGCCCACTTTATGAGCTCTTTGCCATATTCCCAGTTCCTTCAGGTTATCAGAAACAACACAGACAAGGAAAGGTGTGATGAACAACTCAGCATCGTGTATGAAAAATTCAGAGTACGGGGCTATTGCCCCAATGATTTGGATCTGGCACTCGAAAGGGTAAATAAGGACCAGTTGTCACGTACCTCCCACGCCCAGCAGCCTCCTCCACGCTGCTCGCTTGCAGAATGCCAGATTAAATGCGCGCCGGTGCTGATCACCTTTTCGACCCCTGGCTGTGGCAACCGATTACTCTTTTGTTCACACTCTGAGTCTGGCAATATATTGCTGCTGTGTTTTTGTTATTTGGATCCTCAGTACTGTTTACAGATATCTGACGTCTGTTTGCAAACATACAAACATAAATATATATACGCTCCTGTCTCAGACTGTGCTCTATCTCTGTTAGTTATACCAACCCCACGAACGGCCGGAAGGGTAGGCATTACATATTACAATGTCAGTGCAACAAACGCGCATATACGTCTACCGCGGATGAACCTGCACGAGCGCTGCGCGAGCTTACTGTATGTCACGCGCCCTATACTTAACATTGTGAGCGCAAATGCGTTTGTGCGCTGGTACGCGAATGGTATTACAATCTATACGCAGTATGTAATGCACAGCCTTTGCGTGCATAATTTTAGCAACTCCTAAAAGCTGGTGTTAATGGCAAATTCTATCAACCTGGCCGAAAGCAAATACACCAGCCCAAAAAAAAAAATGCAGCAAAGTATAGTTACACATTCTACACATACCAAACCAATAAAATGGAGAAGTTGTGTGTGCAATTTTTATTGATGCAGCATATATGCGCAGATTGACTTTGACAGGCACAAAAACTTAACGTGAGACAATTGTGGCTCTTAATTCTGATTGGCTGAATAGCGTTAAAAAACAGTCCGCACACTGATTTCTGAGCGCAACATTGCTGCGCGTCCGTTTGTGCGCGTCCGTTTCACGCGCGTTATTGCTCGACGGATGAAAAAATGCGCGAGGATTGTAATTCCAGTGTTGATTTACGCACGTTAACGTTTAACGCTGGGCACACACATTCACGCGTTTCGCGTGCATTTTTGCGTGAAGAATCTAATAGGGCCCTATGTTTTGTATAAGAATGCTACTAAGCCCAGCAAATACAGTCATGGCTGAAATTGTTGGCACCCCAGACATTTTTCCAGAAAATCAAGTATTTCTCACAGAAAAGTATTGCAGTAACACATGTTTTGCTATACACATGTTTATTCCCTTTGTGTGTATTGGAACAAAACAAAAAAGGGAGGAAAAAAAGCAAATTGGACATAATGTCACAAAAAACTCCAAAAATGGGCTGGACAAAATTATTGGCACCCTTAACTTAACCCTTTCGCTGCTGAGACTTTTCCCGCCTCTGTGCTGAGCTCATTTTTACTGATTTTGCTCATCATGTTTAAACACGTTTTGAAGGCTTATTTTAGTATATGACCCAGACATATTATATATCGTTCTTTCCGTCAGACTCGGCAGATTCATAATATATCATTATTATATGTATACGTCATGACCTGTCTGTATATTATAACAAAAAATGCAATAAAATATGAATTTTCAATAATTTACAACGTGTAAAGTGTTTTCTTTTCACATTTTAACATGCGAGCAATTGCGGTTATATTTTGTATGGGGTGCGCTTGTTAAAAAATTAGAGATGGGGTCTCGTTACATTTTTTTTGGGGAAAATTACGCAATTTTTAACAAACGCACCGCATTACAAAAATCGTTAGTGCAGCATCATTGTTCACATTATAATTGAAATGGAACAATATTGCTGTATTGGAACAACAAAAAAAGGGAGGAAAAAAAAGCAAATTGGACATAATGTCACGCAAAACTCCAAAAATGGCTGGACAAAATTCTTGGCACCCTTTCAAAATTGTGTAAAATAAGATTGTTTCAAGCATGTGATGCTCCAGTAAACTCACCTGGGGCAAGTAACAGGTGTGGGCAATATAAAAATCACACCTGAAAGCAGATAAAAGGAGAGAAGTTCACTTAGTCTTTGCATTGTGTGTCTGTGTGTGCCACACTAAGCATGGACAACAGAAAGAGGAGAAGAGAACTATCTGAGGACTTGAGAACCAAAATTGTGGAAAAATATCAACAATCTTACGGTTACAAGTCCATCTCCAGAGATCTAGATTTGCCTTTGTCCACAGTGCGCAACATTATCAAGAAGTTTGCAACCCATGGCACTGTAGCTAATCTCTTTGTGGGTGGATGGAAGAGAAAAATTGATGAAAGGTTGCAACGCAGGATAGTCCGGATGGTGGATAAGCAGCCCCAAACAAGTTCCAAAGAAATTCAAGCTTTCCTGCAGGCTCAGGGAGCATCAGTGTCAGCGCGAACTATCCGTCAACATTTAAATGAAATGAAACGCTATGGCAGGAGACCCAGGAGGACCCCACTGCTGACACAGAGACATAAAAAAGCAAGTTTGCCAAAATGTACTTGAGTAAGCCAAAATCCTTCTGGGAAAACGTCTTGTGGACAGATGAGACCAAGATAGAGCTTTTTGGTAAAGCACATCATTCTACTGTTTACCGAAAACAGAATGAGGACTTCAAAGAAAAGAACACAGTACCTACAGTGAAATATGGTGGAGGTTCAATTATGTTTTGGGGTTATTTTGCTGCCTCTGGCACTGGGTGCCTTGAATGTGTGCAAAGCATCATGAAATCTGAAGATTACCAAAGGATTTTGGGTCACACTGTAGAGCCCAGTGTCAGAAAGCTGGGTTTGCGTCAGAGATCTTGGGTCTTCCAGCAGGACAATGACCCCAAACCTACGTCAAAAAGCACCCATAAATGGATGGCAACAAAGCACTGGAGAGTTCTGAAGTGGCCAGCAATGAGTCCAGATCTAAATCCCATTGAACACCCGTGGAGAGATCTTAAAATTGCTGTTGGGAAAAGGCACCCTTCCAATAAGAGAGACCTGGAGCAGTTTGCAAAGGAAGAGTGGTCCAGAATTCCAGGTGAGAGGTGTAAGAAGCTTATTGATGGTTATAGGAAGCGACTGATTTCGGTTATTTTTTCCAAAGGGTGTGCAACCAAATATTAAGTTAAGGGTGCCAATAATTTTGTCCAGCCCATTTTTGGAGTTTTTTGTGACATTATGTCCAATTTGCTTTTTTTCCTCCCTTTTTTGTTTCGTTCCAATACACACAAAGGGAATAAACATGTGTATAGCAAAACATGTGTTACTGCAATACTTTTCTGTGAGAAATACTTGATTTTCTGTAAAAATTTCTGGGGTGTCAACAATTTCGGCCATGACTGTATAATGAACACGATACAGAACAATCTGCGCAATTATTACTATTAGAAATTTTAAAAACACCTAGCTGAGTATACATTAATAAAGATGGAGATTTAGTCACACATTGTGACCACAAGATGTTTAAACCTGCCACAACATCACTGTACTCCATCACAGTGGATTTTTAACATAAACAAGATACTGCTCTTATGTGATTTTCAGAGATGTTCAGTCACCAAACGTATGGAAGAATTGTTGACTTTAGTTCACAAATTATGATTATGAATTTTAGTTTACAAATTATGATCACATAATGTCGCAACAGAAATGTCTCCCATCACTGACAGGTCCTATCTATCCTAACCGAATCTGCCCTTACAGGATCAACTCACTTAGTAGGGACACACTCATTACTCGATATATTTATATGTGCACCCACTGCTGCACTTCCTGATATGCCCCTTGGGACACTTGTTCTCTTTGGCGTCCCCCTAGCTGCATTACTGATTCTATGTACTGTACAAAAAAGTATACTCACTATAAATGGTAACATAATTATGCATAAATTACCTAGAAGTATAAAAACTCAACAGACCAGTCTGAAATTTAGAAATAATATCCCAATTTATAATCACTACAGAAAATATATACTTCTACCTTATTAGTATTTGGAAGCTGAATGACTCATGGGGAGGGGAACAGTTTGGGTACCTTTAACGTTGTATAAAAGAATAAAATAATTCAAATTTTAATTTAAAACATTGTCTTATGAGACAGTTTCCTAAATAATGGCTATAATAACCTGAAGCGTAGTTTACAGTCTTTATAATCAAAGCAAAAAGGATGACTTATGTACAGCATGTATTATAGACTAAAGAAGTATAGAGACTAGGGATGCACTGATACCGACACTAGTAGGATACTCGGAGGAACACGTGGCCAGCCAATGCTCAACAGAATACTGTCATGCCTCAATCTGAGAAGCCTGCCTATTCATCATATGTTCTGTTGCTCTATGTCTGCGTCCACTCAGGGGTTAATCACCTGTGCCAGCTCCTGAGTGGGTGCGCTTATAACCTGATCACACCCTTCTCTCAGGGCTCTATTATTATTCTGATTATTATTCTGTCCCATTACCTTTGGTCCCTTAACAAGTGGGAGCCACATCTGCAAACTGCTGTAAGTCCTACACCGTTCACCTGAGTTGGATGTACATACCCTCAAATTAAAGCTGACAGTCTGCAGTTAAAGCACATTGTGCTTGTTTCATTCCAACTCCATTGTGGTGGTGTATAGAGCCAAAGGTGTTAGAATTGTGTTGATGTCCCAATATTTCTGGACCTGACTGTAGTGACTATATTACTTACATATTTATTTTCTGTGTTAATTTGTATATTTGTGTTTTGATTCTAATATCTTGCATTTATGACTTTGTATTTCTGTAACGACTGTAAAATTTCAATGTTCTTGAACCCAGGACATACTTGAAAACGAGATAAATCTCAATGTATCCTTCCTGGTAAAATAATTTGCAAATAAATACATATACATGATTCTGAGGTCTGTACCTGTATATACGTGATCCTGCAGTCTGTGTGGGTTATGCATGATTCTGAGGTCTGTCACTGGGTATACATGATTCTAAGGTCTGTGACTGGGTATTCATGATCCTGAGGTCTGTGCCTGGGTATACATGATTCTGAGGCCAGTGCCTAGTTATACATGTATCTGGGTTCTCTGTCTGGGTATACATGTATATGGGGGCTGATGTCTGGGTATACATGTATATGGGGGCTGATGTCTGGGTATACATGCATCTGGGGTCTGATGTCAGGGTATACATGTGTCTGAGGTCTGGTGTGTGGGGGGGGGTGTATGTGCAGTTGGTAAATGGGGTTTCTGACCATACATTTTCAATATTGTTGAACAGTCTTTCAGCAAAATCCAAAATTATTTATTGGAAAGCAGTCACATGACATGATCAGGGTTAGTCAGAGAGCCGGGAAAAGCAGGAGAATGACTGGAGAATGGAAAATTCTAGGTCAAAAGACTTGTTTGAGGAAGGCACAGGCGAAGTGCCGAAACGCGTTACAGTAACCCCCCTCACCCCCCCTCCAATTTTATGGAATAAATAATTTTCTATTTATACCCATTTCTCATCTGATTGATTTTATATAACCACATCTGGGTTTCTGCTATCCCATCCCTCTGGACTGAAGGTGATAATCCAAAGGCAGAAGCAATAGATTTTATCTACCCTTCCTCTACCTCTCTCCACTTTCTCCCCTATCTGGAGGTCAACTCAGGACTGGAGACAGGAGCAAGGAGGCACTGCAGGAAAGAGTGGTAAGGTACTCACCCAACTAAGAAGTACCATACCATGTGCCCTTAAGCTGAGGCTGAAACAACCGAGGCTCCAACATCGGTGAGTTGAACGACAATTGTAATTATCCAGATTTTATATACTGTGTTATGCTATGGGAGCTTTGTCTCTCCACATGTGTTTTATTTGGGGACAATTGAAATACCCCAGGAAAAAGGGGGGACGTCACCCTGTACTTGACGTAAGGCATTCCAACCTAGAGCCGGGACCCATCAGCCTCCTCAATTTGTGAGTGAATTATATACAATTGTGTTCAAAATTATTCAACCCCCACTGAAATTGAGTGTTTTGGCCAGTTTGACATTGATTTTGATCATTCAGTCATCTTGCTTACAATTAAATCAAAGAGGCACGTGTAGGTCAGACAAATATAACATACCATTTATAATGAAATAACCACAAATGTCTTTTCTGTGCTCACATCATTATCAGTTTTATTCAACCCCCAAGTGACATTCAATCTTAGTACTTAGTACAACATCCTTTAACAGTTATAACAGCTTTTAAACGTGAAGCATAGCTTGACACAAGTGTCTTGCAGCGATCTACGGGTATCTTCGCCCATTCGTCATGGGCAAAAGCCTCCAGTTCAGTCACATTCTTAGGCTTGCGCACTGCAACTGCTTTCTTGAAGTCCCACCAGAGGTTCTCAATCGGATTTAAGTCAGGTGACTGCGATGGCCACTCCAAAATGTTCCAGCCTTTAATCTGCAACCATGCTCTAGTGGACTTGGAGGTATGCTTGGGATCATTGTCCTGTTGAAAGGTCCAACGTCTCCCAAGCCTCAGGTTTGTGACGGACTGCATCACATTGTCATCCAATATCTCCTGGTACTGAAGAGAATTCATGGTACCTTGCACACGCTGAAGCTTCCCTGTACCTGCAGAAGCAAAACAGCCCCAAAGCATGATTGACCTCCCCGCCATGCTTCCCAGTAAGCAAGGTGTTCTTTTCTTCATAGGCCTTGTTCTTCCTCCTCCAAACATAGTGTTGATCCATGGGCCCAAACAGTTCTAATTTTGTTTCATCAGTCCACAGAACACTATCCCAAAACTTCTGTGGTTTGTCCACATGACTTTTGGCATACTGCAGTCGACTCTTCTTATTCTTTGGAGACAGCAAGGGGGTGCGCCTGGGAGTTCTGGCATGGAGGCCTTCATTACGCAGTGTGCGCCATATTGTCTGAGCTGAAACTTCAGTACCCACATCTGACAAATCTTTTCTCAGTTCCTCAGCAGTCACACAGGGACTTTTCTCCACTCTACGCTTCAGGTAGCGCACAGCAGTCGAAGTCAGCATCTTCTTTCTGCCACGACCAGGTAGCGTTTCAACAGTGCTCTTTGCCTTGAATTTGCGAATGATGCTTCCTATGGTCTCTCTTGGTATGTTTAACATCTTTGCAATCTTCTTATAGCCATTGCCCTTCCTGTGAAGAGTAATCACCTCTTCTCTTGTCTTCCTGGATCATTCTCTTGACTTCACCATGTTTGTAACCACACCAGTAAATGTCTAGAAGGAGCTGAGTATCACAGTCATTTTAAAGCTGCCTAATTGATGCTTATTATGCTTTATTGCTGCTCTGTGACATCCACAGGTGTTTTCAATACCTGATTGAAAAGACTTGAATGAACCTCTGTTCTTCAGAGTGGTAGTCTTTGAGGGGTTGAATAATTGTGTCAATGAAGAATTCACAAAAGAAACATTTACTACTGTATTACAAAATCAATTGATGTCATTTTAGTTGCATATGGTTCTTTAAAAAGTCCTTGTAGGATTTCATTCTGAATACAATTACAAATGTACACTAAATTCCCTAAAACCCTTTACAGCATTGGGGGTTGAATAATTTTGAACACAACTGTATATATACTCTACAAAATTCCAGCAGTCTGCACTATTATCCCTCTTTTCTCTTCCCTACATAATGGAATCCACCAACTGAGGGAAGGAAGTACAACGTTGGGACATCTGATCACGACCTATAAACTGTACGGAGACCAATTGTGGATCTGGTCTAATTACCATTTTGGGACTTTACACAATTTTGCACTTGCACCTTTTGTGGCTATAGGCCATTTGAAAATTGATAAATATCACTGGACACTTCTACGGACTCCTTAGAACTCACATCAACACTTTTTGTGTTTGCACTTTATGAATAGTAAGCCAATACGAGCATATGCACTTTATATGTATTTTGCACATGCGGTGCATTATACACCTTGCATTGTGAGATGGTTTCACATGTATGACATAAGGAGATAGCACTATCAGGGTTATCCAAAGAGATCCGAATTGCTTGAGAAAGGTAACCGAACGCTGAAAATCAGCGTTCGGTTACCTTTCCTGGCCATTCGGCTATCCAGAGAGCAGGCAATTCGCCAAATCCTGGCGAATTGCCTGCACATACGGTGCCTGTTCGCCCTGTTCGAGGGCAGTGAAATCCCCATGATAAAGCACTGCTTCGGCTATTCAGAAACACAAACCAGCAGTGAAAGGTTCCCCTAATGCCCTGCCATTCGGTGGTTTAATTCGGCAAATTTATTCAGGAGAATCCCATAGGCTTCAATGTTAAAAATATTCCCGTTTTAATTCAATATCTAATAAACCGTTCATTATAAAATTCTGCAGCAAAAAGTCTCTTTATTTATAGATTTTTTAGGATACTTTAAGCATTTTTCAGATTTTTCTTTTTTTTTTAAAAAAGTCCGATTTTTTTTTTTTTTTTTTTTTTCAGTTTACTTATTTTTTTTGTAACAGCCCTCTTTATTATCATTCCCTGGACCTCCTGTGAAAATTTCAGACATTTTCGCTCAGTAGTTTCTTTGCAAACAGCATTTCATTTTCCCAGATTCATACAAATGGTTTTTCTAATTATTCACTGCCTCTCTACGTCTCAGCTGCTTCGGCTCTGTGTGATTCGGCTCCTGTTCGGCTCCTGTTCGGCTTTTTCGAAGGTTAATCCAGATGTTTTTGCTTGTTTTCAGCGTGCATTCGGTTAGTTTTCGTCAGGTTTTCGGTAGCTTTTCCCTGCAATTCGGGGACCCTGTGGTGTTTGCTGAATACACCGCAGGGTCACCGAAATGCAATCGGCAAAAGGAACCGAATTGAAGAGAACGAAAAGTCACCGAACGTGCGGTGACTTTTCGAATCTCTTTGGATAACCCTGTAAATCTGCTATATCCAATTTGCACTGAATTGTGATTTTGCACTTTATATGCATTTTGCACATGCTGTTTTGTGAGATGGACTCACACGTATGATATAAGGAGATATCACTACCATCGCTGTATTCAACTGCACTTAACTGTGACTTTGCACAAAATTGTTATTTGCACAATTACCAATGGATCATTGATCAATTGCAGCACCCCCCCCCCTCCTTTTTTGTCAACACCTGATGACATCCGACTTTTATCTAGACATTTAACATCATCCCAAATAGTCAGAACTTTCCAGTCTAGGAAGTATTCATTGCGCCACTAGGACTCCAACTTTTTCTATACATTTCATTTGCACATTTAAGTTGAGATTTATGTGCAACACCTTGTAGGCAGCAACCCCAACCACCATAGTAATACTAAGCGTCTCCACAGACACCTATTCTTGATGCACAGAATGCCTGACTGTCCAGATACAGGAAACATCAGGAGGACAACTTCTCTGATGGATACATAGACTGATGGGAACAAGAGCATCATGCAGCCAATAGTCTCATTGTCACAGATGCGAAAGAGCTGCTATGGGAAAATTGAGCAGTCTTTTAATGACTTTGTCAGCTTGTTTGTTGTTCCGTTATGCTTGATTCAATCATTCGCATAGAAAATCTCAAGTTAAAAATGTTTATCTGAATAAAATGTAAAGGTAGAAGTGCAAATCATTTTCTTTTGTTTTTCTGTCCTCACACTTATTTGGCCATAAACAAAGTGTCTGCGTGAACATCTCACCTGTAAGATATCGACAAATGTGGACTGGGTGGGAAGAAGGAGCAAGAGATGAACAATGAGGGATTATGGAGTGAGCCAATAGACTTCTCTAAAGTCATGGGTTTTCAGCGATGTCTTGAAGGACTGGAGAGATGGGGAGAGTCTGATGTTGCGGGGAGGGAGTTCCATAGAAAGGGGGCAGCTCGAGAGAAGTCTTGAAGGCGGGAGTTGGGGGTGCGGGTACGTGAATCTGATAGTATCAGATCATTGGCAGAGTGAAGTGGTTGGGACAGGATATACCTGCTAATAAGGGAGGAGATGTAGGCAGGGACGCGGTTATGGAGAACTTTGTATGTGAGCACCAAAATTTTGAATTGGATTCTAAAGGAAACAGGAAGCCAATGTAGAGATTGACAGGGGGCAAGGTGTGAGAGGTGCGTGAGGTGAGTATGAGTCTGGCACAAGCGTTCATTACAGACTGCAGAGGGAAAATCTGGGATCTTTTAAGGCCAGAGAGAAGGAGGTTACAGTAGTCAAGGCAGGAGATAGTAAGAGTTTGGATGAGCATTTTAGTAGAGTCCTGATTAGGAAGGTGACGGATGCGTGTAATGTTTTTTAGGTGTAAGTAGATAATAGTGGATTCACCACAGGATTGGCGAAATGGAATCGTCGAAGTGCACCATAGTGCGCCATATAGTCCATGAAGTGGGCACTCCGTCTTCAACCAAACACAAATTCATAAGGAAAATGTGATGATGTTTCAGCCTTACATAAGCCTTTGCCAACCTATTTCCAGATATGTGTCTGTGTCAGGCTAGGGTCAAATGAACGCATTATTCGCAGCGACCGTTAAAAAGTGCGTCCGAACGCATTGACGTATTTTTTCACGGAATGCGCGAAAACGGTGAGACGACGAGCATTTTCGTGCGTGATTTTTTTACGTATCGTCAATAAAACACTTTTTGCGTCTGGACGTTATGTAGGCTGGACATTAGCAGCGTCTAATGTCTCTTAATCACGCAAACACGGACTTCGTATATTGGCCGTCATTGCCCGTCATTTTCTGCTACTGCGGTCGTGATTAAGTGCGCCTAAACGCACGTTAAAAATGCGTTAGTCTGACCCCAGCCTCAGTCAGTAGGAATGGGTGCCTGCATGTGGGTGGCAGTATGTGCATGTTTGCAGAATTGCAGAAGCTAAGTCCCAGAAAAATAAGAGTAGAAACTCACCAAGATTTCTGCCCTCAAGCAGCCGTTGCACTCTTAATCCGCCACTTTACAATCAACTATGATATTTATTATGGTTATTATGATTCCCTAGAAAAAATAACATGTATTTGAATTTGACAGTTGGTTTTGAAAAAAACAGGATGGAGCACCTAAATAAAATAAAAACTTTACAGTTACAAGTATTTATAAAGCGCCAATGAATTCCTTAGCGCTGTACAGCGGGAGAGACAGAATAACAAATATACATACATGTTCTCACAAGGAAAAAGAACTTTACAGTGTGATTGAGGAATTGGGAATGCCGTTCCCCCTGCAAAAATAGTGGAGAACTGCATTCCCAATGGTTCCAGTTTAACTGTCTGTGTGCCTGTGTCCTTCTGTGTCTATCTATATGTGTATATACTTCTGTATCAGTGTGTGTCATTTAGTCAGTGAATGCCTGTTTGTGAGTGTCACTTTCAGTCTGTATTTGTATCTGTGGCAGTCTGTATGTGTGCCTGTTTCAGTCTGTGCACGTGCTTGTGTGTGTCTGTGTGTCAGGGTTTGTGTGTGTCATTCTGCATAATTATCCTTCTGCCTTTGTTATTATCAGGGTTATTCAGAGAGAGGTGAAAAGCAGGAGAATGACTGGAGAAGTGAAAATTCTAGGTCAAAATTGCCAAACCAGAAAAATTCTCCCATTCATCTCACTTTCCAAATCGGCTATTTTGACCTAGAATTTTCCATTCTCCAGTCATTCTCCTGCTTTTCACCTCTCTCTGAATAGCCCTGTAAATCCTTAGTTTATAACTGATATATTCTGCATTTAGGGGGTATCACCTCTGAACTACTTCTTTTAATGAGGACATGGAGGGGCAAAATGACCGGATATGAGTTCTGTTTAATATCCCAGATCTAAATGTGAAAAAATAAATGGTGACAAATCATAAAACTAAGCATTTTTAAATTAGCTTTTCTGGCCTTATCTAATCCCAGCAGTTCACTGGATGATGTCAAACAATGTTCCATGAATATCTCTTTAAATGTATGTTAAATAAATACAACAGAAACCTGAAAATATAAAGTTAAACACTGCCTCCAAGGTATATGAGCAATAAAACAGATATCTGCAGCAAAAAATTATATATACAGGGTTATTCAGAGAGCGGTGAAAAGCAGGAGAATGACTGGAGAATGGAAAATTCTAGTTCAAAATAGCTGATTTGGAAAATGAGATGCATGGGAGAATTTTTCTGGTTTGGATATTTTGACCTAGAATTTTCCATTCTCCAGTCATTCTCCTGCTTTTCACCTCTCTTTGAATAACCCTGATAGTATTTTTGCTGCAGATATCAATTTTTATATAAAAAAAACCACACACACACATATGCATTGTTTATTATTTGATTAATCAGTAGAATTTTACATTTAGAAGAACTTCATCCCATGTCTTTCCATTCACACAGTAATGATGGTCTAATAAATACAATTTAAACTGGAAGCAACAACATACATCAAGGCTGTAAACCATTTACTTTACTCAAATTTAAACATAGAGGAAGCTACAGGAGAAAACAAATATAAACAGCAGCAGATCATATATTCTAAAAAGGTAGTAAAGTTGATTTAAACAGCAAACAGTAGAGTGGTAGGTCCCTAAAGCAATATTATTGTCACCGTAGGACAAACAGTAATAAAAAGCCATTAAACCATAAACATACGCAGCTCTGTAGTTAAATATTTGTTTTTAAAATTTCAGCATAATGTGATCTTTCAAATGGGGATTCCACCATTTAGATTAATCTGTTCTCTTTCATCCCAATACTTGTTTTTATTATGTTTGCTACTTTGAGCTTGGAAGTGAGATGTTACAATGTTGCAAAATCCTCCAGAGGCTTCAAATACCGATTTATTATTTAACCCTAATAATGCTGTAGAGGAATGAGATTTTTCCCCAAAGCTGCTTTCAGCTAGACATATCTTCAGTAATAATAAACCCCACCATGGTATTTATTAGGGTCCTCAACTGCAGCGTTACAGTAAAACAGTTCATGAAAGCAACGAACCGGTAAAATTTGTTTGGAAGTCACAAGTAGAGGCATCTGTGTGTTTTGATCTACCTTTGTACAATGTACCTTTATGTACCAAAGCAATATTATTGACTTAAACTATGCTCTCACTCTTTGTTAAGGTTTAACTGGTTTGAGTGGGAACCTGTGGTCCTGGGGGGATAGAATAAATGACAATAGATCAACAAAAGAGGAAAAGTATTTCAACACATATTCTCCCTAATAGTATTAAGACTTTCCTTTGAAGGATACATTGTTACACTGTGGTTAGAACCTATTTGCTTCGGTACAGTAAGAGTTAATGTGTATGTGTGTAATGCAGTGAGAAACCCTTTAAGTCAAGGTCTCTGTGTTCAAAACCAGAGTGTGCAGGACGATTACTTCTCTCCAAAATAATTTCCCAGGATTTAGAGGAAAAGTCATACAGTGAGAGGTAAAACAAAATGTACATAATATATATATATATATATTCACACACACACAACTAGGAGAGACAGCATTCAAACTTAAACATGTATTTTATATAAGGGTGCTACTGAGACCAATTAATGTATATTGGCTGATCTATTTATATATATATATATATAAAACACACAGAACAAATACAACATATAAAGTATATGTCTGATGAATTGAAGCTACCTGACATTTATTTTACAACATTTGATCATGAATTGCATAACCCTGCCACAACGTCAATGTACTTCATCATTGGAGGGTGGGTGTGTTTATTTATTGATTATTATTAAATATATACATTTAATGGTAAATAATCAGTGTATGAGTATGTATTTTTTATATATCCCATAAGATTCTGTTGTATTTCTCTCCTATTTTGTTAAACAGATTTGTTTCTTTGTATCAAAGACTCGAACACTAATTACCAATGAGTCGCTCAAAATACTTACAGGGTTATTCAGAGAGAGGTGAAAAGCAGGAGAGTGACTGGAGAATGGAAAATTCTAGGTCAAAATAGCCGATTTGGAAAGTGAGATGAATGGGAGAATTTTTCTGGTTTGGCTATTTTGACCTAGAATTTTCAATTCTCCAGTCATTCTCCTGCTTTTCACCTCTCTCTGAATAACCCTGATAGCTGCAATACTGAAAAAAGAACTGATCCCATTCAATGTGAAATTAGTTCTTTAAATCTATACATTAAATTAGTGTGGGGGGGTATTTTGGCCTCGGTTATGTTTTTTGGGGTGACTGTCTTTTTCATGTCAGTACATCTCGATTAATATATTAAAAACGACAAACATGCTGCATTTAATCTATGCATTAACGTGACACTGTGGCATTTGTATTAATGGTATT
The DNA here is from genome assembly GCA_009667805.1 of Leptobrachium leishanense. Taxonomy (NCBI): domain Eukaryota; kingdom Metazoa; phylum Chordata; class Amphibia; order Anura; family Megophryidae; genus Leptobrachium; species Leptobrachium leishanense. The sequence continues at coordinate 316,170,732 of CM019066.1, read as the reverse complement.
TATAATCATGTCTGACGTGTTATGGTGCAAGAGATATTTTATGTTTGAGAAGGATTGTCTTATACTGAAGAATATGATTTATTTATTAATATGTGACCTGAGTGAGAAATATCCTCCACCTATATTGAACACATTGTTTTTTTTTTAACTTAACTATTTTCTAGTATTTGTAAGTGCTCGTTAAAATATTCAGCTGTTTGTTTGGGTTGTTTTTTCGATTAATGATGATTTGTGGAGGATTGAAAACCGAATTGCAAAAAATTCACGAAACCACAGAAATATATGTATTTCTACTCAATAAGATCAATCATCACCATTATCAATATTAGACAGATGTTACACTATTATCTCTCTATCCATCTCTGGGGTTCCTTCTCTATCGATATATATATATATATATATTAAACAAAATACACACACATATTTATAAACTCCCTATTAACCGGATTATTTATTTTTTCTTCTACATGAATAATGGTGATTTTATTGAGAAGAAAAAAACTTAAACTGCATTTCTTGATCATGGCAATCAAGAGTTAATAGATGGCAATTATAGAAGAGGTCCTACATGCAAAGCAAAAGCAAACAGCTCTCATTCAGAGACATTGCCATTCCCTTTGGCTCTGATTGTGTTTGTCGAGTGGCTGATACTATGAAAAGACTGTGCATTTTATGGGCAGATATAAATGGAAATATCCATTGACATACATTCTACACTTGGATGTGTGTGTGTCTCGATAAAGTTTCGCATTCAGAGGCAAAACATGCTGTGATTTATTTTTTTAACATAAAATTGCAATTTTCGTTTAATGATATTTTCTCCAATATCTGCTTGTGTTTCCACCTGGAAAGAAGATGCGAAGAAATAAAACACACTTTTTAACATTGTTATTAAAAGAGTATTTTTTCTCCTTACTCCTTTAATGCAGCCTAGATGTAGTTACTAAATATGGATCACAGAAATATAAGTGTAAAGCCCTCCAGCATCTTATCCCCCCTATATTCCTTCCTGGTGCGATTGTGTGTTAATCCCCCCCCCCCAGCAGCCTGGTTAAACCGCTGTGACAGCGACAGGTTAAAGCGTTTTGTTTAGGCTAGGGTCAGACTGAGGCAGTGCGAACGCGCGTTCTGGCGCACATAATCACGGCCGCACTAGCAGCCAATATACGAAGTACGGTCGCACAAAAGTCCGGCCGTGCAACGCAAGTGGAAAATGAACGCATTTTTTCGAGAACGTTAAACCGCTGGTACTGACGTACAGAGTGCGCTGCGGCCGCATAGCAGTGTGTGCGTGATTAGGAGATGTCAGACTGCTAGTGTGCGGCCAACATAACGTTCAAACAGCCGGATTTCCCTAGACTTCTTTTCACCCCATCGTCATGAAATACGTCCAGAATTGCGCATCGTCTGACCACTTAAGCGTATTCCGTGAAAAAATGCGTGCGCACGCGTACATTTTGACGGTGGCCGCAGAAAATGCGCTCATCTGTCCCTAGCCTAAGGCAGGGCCCTCTCATCTGCATTATTTATACCAACCAGACCCATTCTGATACATCATAGCACAGGAAGCCCTGAAATTATATATATATATATATGTCACACACATATAGTGTGCGTCTGCTTGCATGTGTATAATGTATATATATATATATATAAAACACATGGGGATATATATGCGTGTCTGTGTATCTGTATGCATGTGTATACATGGGCATGTGTCTAATGTATATATATTTATATATATATATATATATATATATATATAATGTGTGTGTCTGTTTGCATGTGTATACTTGTGCATATATCTAATGTGTATATATATATATATATATATGTGTCTGTTTGCATGTGTATACATGTGCCTAATGTGTATATATATACTGTATATGTGTGTGTCTGTTTGCATGTGTATACTTGTGCATATATCTAATGTGTGTGTGTATATATATATATATATATATATAAACAAATCCAAGTATCCAGCACACAAACTATGGCCTTGATGGTATCCTATGCCGTGGTGCTCTACAAAATCCCAAAAGGATATATACAAAAGCCAAGGTGGGTGCACTCGCGGTCTTGACTTTAAAATAACAAAATTTATTGGTTTAACATTAAAAGAACTCCAATGTTTCGACTCACTCACGAGCCTTAATCATGTATTTTGTATATATATATATATGTGTGTCTGTTTGCATGTGTATACGTGTGCATGTGTCTAATGTATATATATATACTTTATATATATGTGTGTCTGCATGTGTATACATGTGCATGTATCTAATGTATATATATATGTTTGTGTGTCTGTTTGCATGTGTATAGGTGTGCATGTATCTAATGTGTGTGTGTATATAAATATATATATACATAATATATACATACACATACATATTTATAAATTATTTTTTAGAATCATTGTATTGAAATATCAAACTCATGAAAATATGCAGATCAAAAACTTACAGAGCTATAGATATTTAAAAATAATAGCTCAAGAGGATATTCTGAACAGACCTAAAGGAGTTATTTACAGTAATGTCTTATGGCTACAGTAAAAGCACAATAAGTGTTGTATATTATAAAATAAGTACACAAAATGAAACAGAATCACATGGAACACATATAAACGAGAACAGATCTCCCACAATTGTTTTGTATTACAAATTGCATATTGCCTATCCCTCTGTCTAGCTCTGCCTTTACCATTATTGATCATTGGCTTATGGACGTGAAAGTGAAGGATCAACTGATTATATATAAATATATATTGGTACTTACATGAACTGCATTCACAAATGTTTCTCTGAAGAGGCTGCTATGTAAATGAAGTATCTGGCACAAGGCTCAGCCATTCTTCAAATTATTAAGCCCTTGTTTTTATTATTTTCCCTTTTCAATAAAGTATTTTATTTTACTTTGTCATTATCACAGATTCACAGACACTATAAGGAGTAGATTATTAATATACAGATGTACATGTTTCACTTCTCCATTAGGTTTTTTCACCAGTTATTTATGAAAGCTTGAAAAGGTCAATCTCATTCCATAAAGCTAGTTTCATACATTCCCTGTTTGGAAAAGAAATGTTGATAGGAAATAGGCCACAAATACAAATAATGGAGGGGAAAAAAGGAATATCAAACTGGGATGAATCAACATATTACCCCCCCCCCTAATTACTTGTACTGTGTCCCTACTCCCACCACTAGATGTTTAGTAGATCTAACTCCTTGATGGAAACCTGCCAAATAATTCAACATTGGGAAACACACAGGTAGGATCATTGTATATAAACAGTGATTTTATGAGAATTGACAATTTGGGGGCAAATGAGCAGATATGGGAACTCTGAATTCAATTATTATAGCCTTGAAGTTCCAATTCCCTTGAAATTCTCCACAACATAAACTGATAGGTCAATGCAGAATTTGACCTTAGGGCTGGTCACACTTAGCAAGGTCATCACTCAACACCCATCTCTGGTTTATACATGCACATGCAGTCCATTTAATGACAGGTATGATTCCCTGAGACAGAAAGTCCCATGTTAATTTGGATGCTGCCTGATCTAATAGGATCATAAAGCTGAATTCTGAATGTCCTGAGACAGGCAAGAGCTGGGAGTCACTGGTGTGGAAAGGGACAAGGGTACTTTTAATGCTGTTTACAAAGGAAGCAAAGCATCCAAACAGTGGTTTAAAGAATCAATGAAGGGCTGGAGTCTCGGGTTACTATCCTGAGCTCTCTAAATGAGACTTGGCTGCTGATAACTGGAGGTTAGACACCTGAGATAAAGCCTTCTCTTCCATTGCCTTGATTGGAGTTCAGATAGGGGGGCATCCTGAAGCTTATCTGCTGGGAGATTTAATTGCTTGTGGCAGCAGTATATAAAAGAATGGACATGGTAAAAGGTCTTAATTATCCCCAGCTGAAGAGTAATGGTTATTGCTGCACATTATTCAGGAATACCCCTCTGAGGATATTGCCATTCTCCTTGAGAAATGCTTACTGTTCACAGGTCACAGCCATGTACAATAGTATGGAGTATTTGGCTTGTTCACTTAATTGACTGGTTAGTTTTTCCAGATAAAGGTCTGCATAAAACCACACAAAGACATTTAACCCTTTCTGTCTCGTGTGTGGTGATTAAATAAATCAGAAATGCATGTTAAGGTTGGGCATAATGAAAGGTAATACTTTTGTTTTGAGTTGGGGGAAAAGGTCATTAATAAGGTTGGATTTCTGCAGTATAGATCATTTTATTGAGACTGCATTATTTCTGCAGTATAGATCATTTTATTACAGTGTTCCCCAAACCTGTCCTCAGGACCCTCCACCTCACCAGGTTTGCCAGATATCTGTAGCACAGGACAGGTGATATGATTTGCTGCTCAGTGATTGCAGGATTCAGTCTGCATTTCCCCAAAGTGATCTTTAAAATCTGGCCTGGTTGAGGGTCCCGAGGACAGGTTTGGGAAACACTGTTTTATTGAGACGGCATTATTTCTGCAGTGACATAAAATATTTCATTACATAAATCATACAAAAATGTACAACTAAAAAAATAAAGACAGACATGCTTCAATAAAAAGAGCTCCACCATGCTAAGAACACTTATTTTTTTATTCTTCTTTTGACAAAAGTTTGTAGAAATCAAGCTATTACTATGTACATGGCTGCCAAACTCATGGCCAACCAGATGTTAATGCCTACATTTCCCAGAATTCTTTCAATGCAATAGATGGCCAGGGAATCATGTGAGCTGTGGTTCAGAATCATCTGAGCGCCCTGATTTAGACCAGTGTTTCTCAAACCTGTCTTCAGGACCCCCTAACAGGCCAGATATCTGAAGCACAGCACAGGTGATGTGATTTGCTGCTCAGTGATTGCAGGATTCGGTCTGCTTTTCTCCAAGATATTCCTTAAAATTTGGCCTGGTTGGGGGTCCCGAGGACAGGTTTGAGAACCACTGAAGTAGACTGTACATCAGTGATTAATGGATGTCTTTTTTGTTTTACATAACACCTATAACACCAACTGGGGTCTTCTGCCTTTTGTAGTGTGGGTAAAATGTGGCAGCTTGGGAAAAACACACTATATTGATACATACTATCCCCTGAATGTCACAATGTAACTGCATGATGCACTAAATTTGCCATCAGTTGATTCCTTTTCAACATATTCTAGGACTCCAATAGCAAAAAAATCACTCAGACAAGGCTGGGTTCACACCTCAGCGTTTTTCAAACGTGCGCAAAACTCGCGTTTTTTTACACACGTATCGCGCATACGAAAAAATGCACGAACGCGCATTGCAGCACGTTCGCGGCTCTGTCTATGACCGTGAACGCGCTGCTATACGCCCCAAAGAAGCTCCTGTACTTCTTTGGGTGTCGGACTTTTTACAGCGCTTTCCTGCGTGTTGTAAAACATCCAGGCGTGAACCAGCCCCATAGGAAATCATGGGATTTCTGGGGTTCAGCGTTTTACAGCGCACAGGAAAGCGCTGTAAAATGCTGAGGTGTGGTAAGGCTGGGGTCAGACGAATGCAGTGCGAACGTGCGTTTACCCGCACTTTATGACGGCCGTGGTAGCAGCAAATGACCTCCAACGCAGGCTAACACACGAAGCACGGCCGCACGAAAGTTCGGCCGTGCAACGCAAGCGGCAAACGAACGCATTTTCGCAAGAACGTCGAACCGCTAGTACAGACGTACAGAGTGCGCTGCGTGTGTGCGTGATTAGGAGACGTCAGATGCTGCTCATGTCCAGCCAACATAACATCCAGACACCCAAAGTTTCCTGGTTTGGATCCGTAAAAATCACGGCCGTAATTGCGCATCGTATGACCGCTATCGCGTATTCCGTGAAAAAGTATGTCCATGACGCACTTTCTTACGGACGATGCGAAAAATGCGTTCGTCTGACCCTAGCCTAAGTCCAAAGTTGCTCCTGAATAACTCGTGTTCCAAATGCTGTGTAACATTGGCCAATGAAGTGAGAAAGTGTGTTTACATATATTTGTGTAAAACATTGCAAATGGGAAGCCCACTTCTAATGTCTTGTAGTCAGTCCAAAAAAGTAATTTTTTGTTAAAGAGACACTACCGCTTACATAAATTGTAGTTAGATTACTTGTGTGTTACATACAGATCCACTTTATTAAACACATGCTGCTATTTTTCTCAAGTAATTGCATGTAAACAGGAAAAAAGTGTTTTTATCTCCTTTTTCCATTTTGTGGATTTTTCCCATGATGCAATATTTACCAAAATTTGTGCAAAAGTTTTGCTTTACTGCTTTGGTTTGTTTTGTACAGTATTTAACAGTCACTGAAGCGGTAAATGTTTAGACAAGGCGACAGGTCTATTGTTCTCCAGGTAACAGATAGCAGCTGAATGAGATAAGACAGGGCACTTCAAAGACTTCTAATCTACCCCCTGGTGATGTCCTTTGAATACATCCCACACAATATAATGATTTGAGTCAGTGACTGACTCGTTAGCTCCATTCTATGCTCAATAATTCCACACAGGGAGGAGCAAGTGAGGTAAAGATTCTGCGGATGGGGGGGGCAGTTTACAACACAAAATATCACACAATGGATGCACCCAGCGACACATATAGAGTAACAGACTTTCTTAACTAAATAAACAAGAGAAACATAAAGCACATCTAAGATGTCGGCAACATAAAATAGAATAATATTAAATTTTTTGGTGGTAGCGTCCCTTTAAAAAAAGCATATCACACTCAACCTTTCAATCCTACAAGGTAATGGTGCCAGATCCTCCATGTTTTCCTGGACACATAATTTATTCATGTTGTTGGGCAGTGCATAAAAAATCCAACCTGGCAGACTGGAATTCACATGCTGCAGGTAAGAAAACAAAGGAATACCAAATGGCCTGCCTTATTTAGGTAACTGATTTACCTAGTACTGTGATGGGCATATGAATTATACATGTTTCAGGCCTCCACCTTCCCTGTGCTTTCCCTCTCGAACTAGTAATAGGTGTCCAGGAAAACCTATTTGACTGGGCAACCCTACTACAAGGGGATTTCAATCCTGATCCCATATTTGAGAAGCTTGATGTGGACCAGTGGTTCCCAACCGCGGTCCTCAAGTACCCTAACAGGCCAGGTTTTGAGGATTGCCTTGGGGAAATGCAGACTGAATCCTGCAATCACTGAGCAGCAAATCATATCACCTGTGCTGTGCTTCACATATCTGACAAACCTGACCTGTTGGGGAGACTTGAGGACCTCGGTTTGGAACCACTGATGTGGACAAAGGGGTGTTGGCCCAGTTGTTTGAATTACTACTTTTACTTTTACTTTCTCCCAACTATTTTTTTAAAAAAAAAACGAGTTTGAAGCACTTAAGGCTAATGTCAGACGAGCGCACTCTGCGTGCGTGCACAACAGACAGACGTACTGACAGAAGATACTGCAGACACCACACAAACCGTTTTTCTTGACGGATGTAGAAAAAAAAGGGAACTATGGGAAATAAAATTAATATGAAAAATGCAAAAAAATTGATACATGATATGAAAAGCCATTTTGTGCGTCAAGGTGCTGGATGTCACAAATGCAGTCCGTCTGACTTCGTTCCATCACACACAACAACACGCGGACGTGGCGCAATCTGCGCGTCCATTCTAGCATTTTTACGTTCTTGCCTAAATTGCATCCGGTGCCATGTGCGTTGTGCGTGCGCAGTTCGGTGCGGACGCACTTCGTGTGTGGGTCTCTACTGATCATGATTCTATGCTACGACTGACGTTAAACTGTGCGGTAACACTGACATGATAACTGCTTTCGTCTGACACGGGCCTATAAAGGACACTTTACAAAGTTATGATAAAGAAAAAGAAATGCTGTACCACTAGACTAGATAAACTCTATATTTGAGGTATGCCCTCTCCAGTAAGTACTTTTTGAAGTGTGTGTGTGTTTGGGGGGGGTCTTCACTTATACACTTTTATATTTACCCACCTGGGAGATTCCCTAGAAGTGGGCCGGTGGTCCTAATTAGGGATGAGCTGTTCGGTTCGATCAGTTCGGAGGTCGACTCGAACATTGGCAGTTTGAAAGTTCGCGAACTTCGAACTTTTTGGCGTGTTCGGTTCGAGTTCGAAAAAAAAACTATTTTGAGAAAAGTATAAAAAATGCTTAAAAAAAATAGTAAAAAATCTAGACATAAAGAGACTCTTTACTGCAGAATATGATAAGCAACGTTTTATTAGATATTGAATTAAAAAAGTACCTGATTTCTAGGTGCAAAGATTCTCACCTCTAAATGACCTGTGCTCTCAAAATGGCGTAAACAACAGGTGTTTAATTAGTGTTTGGAAATAACATGTGCTTCTAATTAGCAATTAGAATTTGATACATTGCTTGCAGACTAGGTGGGGGCTCCTGCACATGTATGAACAAACACTGTGCTTGTTTTGAATTCTAAGAAGTGTTCATTTCTACTATATAGAAACATAGAAAAATGTCGGCAGATAAGAACCTTTCGGCCCATCTAGTCTGCCCAATTACATGGATACTTTACCTGGATTTATCTTTTGTTTAGGATAGCCTTATGCCTATCCCATGCCTGCTATGATCCTCTCTGATATGCTGTTTAACCCCTTAAGGACCAGGGCTCTGTAAAGCCAATCATTAATGATGTAGATGTTACGTCATTTGTCATCAAGGGCTTAATAAAATCTTTATCACATTCCTTAGATTTAAACGTAATATTCCAGTATTTGTATGTCATGTACCTCTCCCAAAGGGCCTATGTGAGCATACAATTATTATTGTGTTAGAAATGTCTATCATAAAGCGTACAAGCCGAGTCCCTCGAGTCTCTGACTATCCATTGTCATATATACCTTGCTTTATACATCTAATACATTCCCTCATCTAACAGGAAAGTAGCCAGTCCCTGTGCAATTTAACCCCTTAAGGGTGGCTAGGTGTCGTGTGTGGGTCTCTGATGGCAATGTTTCTATACATCCTACAAATCCGTCACTTCACGGGCAGGTTATGGGGACCTCCTAGGCACAATATTTGAAGGAATTTTTCATTTTTATTTTTAACCCTTATTTTATGGAAAACTCACTGTTCCTTTAAAAACGTCTTTTTTAAAACCTTTTGTCCTTGTTTCCTGTCCCCCAGGGCACTACCAGGACCCCCATACACCTTTTATGGCAAATATCTTGCATATATGCCCTCTTGGAGGGCACTCTAAAAATTGAACTTTTGAGTCCCATTGACTTGCATTGAGTTTGGTTCGTGTTCGAACTCGAACTTTTGAAATTGTTCGAATGCGAACCGAACACGGGGGGTGTTCGGCTCATCCCTAGTCCTAATGCTTTTTTATGGTCATTTTAACAAAACTACAAACTCTTTAATATATATGTGTTTTATGGAATTTTTTAGCACAAATTGACATTCTTCTTTTTTGGATCTTGTCATCGACATTAAAACATTGACAGGCAAATGTTTTCTACATAATATAAAGTTTGTTGAAAGCAGCACCCTTTTTACTTCATTTTAGTATTACCTTAATTTATTGTAACCATTGTACCGCACTGCGCAATATTTATTTATTTATTTATTTATAAAGGATTTTACCAGGAAGGAAACATTGAGATTTCTCTCGTTTTCAAGTATGTCCTGGGTTCAAGAAAATTGAATTAATATGCAGGGGTGAACTGACCCATCTGGCACACGGTTGCCGTCCGCGGGCCTGGATGGGGGGCTTGATTGGCCTTGCTGCCCCTACAGTCCAGGACGTGCGTGGAGCGTCATGGGGGTTCCCTCCCTAACGTGCTGGATGCTCCACGCCCGTCCTGTTGGGCCCCTGCTCAGTGCCGATCTATCACTGAGCAGGGCTTCAGCGCAGCAGGCTGACATCAGCCCTTGCTGTGGGACAGCTCCCCGGGCGGCGTGCACTCAATGACATCACCCTCTGGGATTCCCCCTGCCCAGCAGGATCCCATTACTGGAGATGTAGGGGTCCTTTAGAGCAGGGTTTCTAGACTCCAGTCCTCAGGACCCACTAAAGGCCAGATTTTGCAGATCACCTTGGGGAAATGCAGACTGAATACTGCAATCACTGAGCAGCTAATTATATCACCTGTGCTGTGCTTCGGATATCCCACAAACCAGGCCTGTTAGTGGGTCCTGAGGATACGAGTTGAGAAACACTGCTTTAAAGTGATGTCCCAGGTAGAAACATAGAAACATAGAAAAATGTCGGCAGATAAGAACCTTTTGGCCCATCTAGTCTGCCCAATTACATGGATACTTTACCTGGATTTACCTGGAGGTATCTCCAGATCCATAAGAGCTACAAAGACGGTTGAGGTGTCATTGGAAAGGCCTTTCCAACGATATCCAACACCACTATGTAATATGTAAAAACAAAAAGCTAATAATATTAATCATAAATAAAAAGTATAAATTTAAATACCGTTAACTTTTTTTGTTATAATAGCAGGGACATTATTTCTTTCCCCCCTTATAAAATTAACAATGCAGCTACACTAACACGTTAAATATATTAAAATATATATGAAAACAATTAATTTTAATATATAATTATTTTGATAACATATTTTTATATTTTATCTATATTATTATTATTATTCTTTATTTATAAAGCGCCAGCATATTCCGCAGCGCTGTATCTATATTATAATTATTTTAAATAAATATAGTTTAATAAAATGCAGCATTTAGATATAACTTTAGATTAATAAATAATAAGTTAAATATAATTGTTTTTGCATTTTATTGCTGTGCAGCTGTGTGATACGCTCATACACATGGCACATTACTGGGAGTTTTATTGCAGTGGAGCTCTTATATGCTCAGATACACTGCACATTACTGGGAGTTTTATTGCTGTGGAGCTCTGTGATACGCTCATACACACTACACAATACTGTGAGTTTTATTATGGTGGAGCTTTGTAAAGTGCAGTGTGTACAAGTGCATTAGTAATGTACAGTATCTTATAAATCTGAAAAGTGAGAAGCAGCTTCCCACGTTTTCCACAGGGACCATCTGTGCCATGGCGCAGGCTTAGCTGCAATGAGTGGGTGATGGCTGCTGCAGCAGAGCAGTGGCCATCTGCAAGTCTGGAGGACGCACAATGGGTTCCCCAATTCGCTGGTGTGACGGAGTGGATTTTCTTAACTAAGTAAAATCATTATTTTGAAAATTGTGTGAATAAATACATTTTTTAACACAACAATATACATGTGAGTTGTTTGTTGTATGGGTGGGGTTTTATATGGGTGTAACCGTCTGTGGGCATGGCACAATGGGCCTGACGATATCCTATTGCCAATGAGCCCCATTAGTTGTCAGGCCACCCTGGGTATATGTTGGTGCAACACAAATGTGTAATAATAATCCATTCAAGAACCTATGAGTGTGGGTTCTCAATGGCAACATTAGTTAAAACTGGAGCCAGCATCAGGGTGTACAAATAGTAGAATAATTAGTCTATTGATTTTTTTCTGATATATATATATATATATATTTTATATTATATAATTGTCAGACTCCGCTCTACCCGTCGCTGCAGTTAACATCACCCCAGTGACAGCTACACCCATAAAACACAAGTTTGTAGAAAAAAGCACACAGGCAGTGAATTAATCTTCAACTTTATTTATAAGTAAGACAATCTGTTTCAATTTCCCAGAGATTTTAATTTAAACCTATATATTGCATAGCACACTCATAAGACTTAAAACCCATAGACTAGCTTAAATTTGATACATTTTTCACAGACACACACAAAGCTTTAGCATTATCAGTACAGAGTAACATTAATATAACCTGTGATGTGTTTGGTGGTGGGCTGCAGAAAATGAACTTTCCCAGACTGAGCATGTGTCAAGTGGCCTCAGTTGCGGCAGATTACAAAACTGTCCCAAGTTCCTGACATGCTCAGCTGCTCTCAACAGGTTTTCCAATCAATCAACAATAAGAAGAGACACTGCAGAAATGAAATCATGAATGAAGGTTCTATATTGACACACAGAGATATTGTGTATTATACTGTAATTTTTCAAATACAGCATTTCTAGGGTTACCACTCTTTTTGGACAAACGTTTGCAAGTTAGTTCTTGGATGTTGTTGTTTTTAGGCCAGGTTAGGTATTCCGTATATCCTCGCTTATATGAAAATTTAAATTACAATTAATTCAGTTATAAATAGTGAATGAAAATAATACCTGCTTAATGGCTAAAAAATATTCCTAAAAAGGTGTAATTTCAAAGTATGTGTACATTTCAGTTTAGTGGAAAGCTTTCTTTTGTCATATAATCAGTTATTTGTTGCTGTGTCCTCCATACATTAAATATAAATGGTGGTGGGGAGTGAGATCAGGACTAATGTTTGCACTAGCTCAAATCTAGGCTTTGTAAATCTTTCTAAGTGCTAGGGAGTGGTTGAAATGTAAGAACACTCTGCATTCAGTGGAAGAGTATGCTAGGAGAGTAATGAGTATCCTTTGTTTACGGAGTCCTTCAGGTAGGGTCACACAGAGTTCTGAGTTCCATCTCCAGAATGTCACTTTTAAAGCAAATTTAGAAATTCACTTCTTGGAGCATGCAGTGATAATTGATGTTATTTTTAAGGTGTCCATAGAAAGTAAAAGTCATAAAGCTTTAGGTTTACCATTATCCAGACCTTACTTCTACAACAACAGCATCTTCATAAAGCCAGAGCTCATGTTTACCATGAAAACACGGAAAAATAAGCAGATCAGGCCTTGTTGTGTACCTTTGCAATTTACAACTTTTTTAGCGTTTCAATGAACTTTACCCAGTTGCTTATTACGTGAGTAGGTCAGAATACGGGGACATGCAAGACCTCGACTAAAGTTCATTTCTGGCATAAAATCTGGTACACAGTGAAGTCAACATTAATAACATTTACCTGTTATCAGGTGCTCTTTTTGGAATGCGGCCCAAAGTAAGGTGTTTCAGTCCAACATTTTATTATTGTTTTTTAGTAAAAATTGTCTGATGTTGTAAGTAGGACCCAGATTTAATATTTGTTGGATTTGATTGTTTATTTATTTATTTATTTATTTATAAAGGATTTTACCAGGAAGGATACATTGAGATTTCTCTCGTTTTCAAGTATGTCCTGGCTTCAAGAACATTGAAGTGTTACAGTTACAGAAATACAAAGTAATACAATGTAAGATATTAACAACACAAATATACAGATTAACAGAAAATAAATATGTAGGAAATATGTAGGAAATTAATATATTTAATTAAATTAATATATGTTATTACTATGTAATTAATAAATGCTGGTATTCTTGCAACTGCAATGATGAGATACCGCCTACTGAGACTATTATGGAACATATGGCCTGGTCCATTGTATTTTGGAATTAGCCAGGTTATATAGAGTTTGAGTAAATAGACTATATATATATATATGTTTCTAAATCATGCGTTGTACTCTCCACAACTAAATAGACCATGGACATTTTTCACAATTAATCAACTTTGCACCATATCTTCTCAGCATAATAATCCCTTTGCTCAACACAGGCATGTTTGCAAAGCTATTCCTTATTTGAAGGATTTTCCTTATTCATTTATGTTATGAAAAACACATTGGAATTTACATTAATTTCCTAGAACATCAAGGCTTTACAAACCAATGAAACAAGTAGCCACTGGTTCCTAGAATTCTACTTCTGGCTCATACATTTCAGACATATTCGTCACAACTTTTTTTTTTTTTTATATTTAAAGTTTTTTATTTTGAAACAGTCATCAAAACAATCATAAAGAAAATGGCCTCGCAGGGCCAAAGCTAGTCATCTGTAAATAAAATGGCCGCACAGGGCCATACTTTGTCAGCTTAGAATAGTATATAGAGACTTCAAAGTTAGGAATAGAGAAAATAAGAGAAATATCACAAAGATCATCTTAAGACTGCTCGAATATGGAAGAAAAGGTTAAACAGCGATTACTTAGCAATAGTTAGAAATGGAAAATCAGCAAAATGTCCAAAAACGGGAGAGGGGTAGAACAAAAGACATCAAAAATACTTCAGATAATAAAACCAGAAAGTCTCATATATGTCCCCAGCCGGGGAATGTCATCGGGAAAAAAGAAATAAAATAAAGTCTGAAGCGTCTCTGAATTAAGTGGGGGGGGGGAGAACAACAGTGAGAGAACATCAATTTGGTGTCAAATAAGTAAATGGGGAAAAAATGCGGACCTGTTGTCAGCCAGTGTCTCGAAACTGCCGGAGCAGTGGGGCAGACAGGTTGATGCAGAGCAGGCGAGGTCTCGAAACACAGCAAGGTATAAGGGAAGAATTGCAAAGGTGTTGCAGGAAAAATCAAACGTGAATGGGGACAAAAATTTCAGTGTCCGTCAATAATAAACAAAGTGTCTCATATAACAAGGTAAAATAAAATAAAATAAAATGGGGGGCACAGCAGAAGAAATGGCAGAAAGCGGCATGGGGGGTCATCAGATGAAAATCGCCCAGATCTGCAACGGAAAACCGGCCAAATAAGTGACTAAACAGAGCGCTTCAGCCCGTATCCAGCGAAAAGGCCGCGTGATCAGTCGTGTCCTGCCGTGTCTTCTCCCATACTGCGCAGCCGGCCGAAATCCTCCGGGTTAACTCCTCCACCGCAGAGGCCCCAGGTAAGCGCCGCCGCCCACCGGTCAACTGCCTCCTAGGGTACCGTCGCGGTCTCAGCTTATGTGGGGTGACAAGGAACCGCACAGGGTCTTCTGCTACCTCCTCAATCTCTGCCGGTAGCTGCTCGGCACCCCCTTCACTCTCAGGCGTCTCCGCTTCTGATCCGCCTCCCGCGTCCTCTTGATCCGGCGCCTCCGCTCGTCCACCCAACACCTCCATAAGTCGGCGCCATGTGCCACGTGTAAGCGGCTTGTCATCGTCCTCACCTTCCGCCGCATCCAGACAGGCCTCAAGGTTGTCCAAAACAGACTCCAGAGTCCTGACGGGGTAAGGGCAAACCAACCGTCTCCGCCAGTCAGATCCCTCAGTCGCTCCAGGGACAGCTACAACAGCCGGGTAATGGGGGCCCTCCATCTCCCAAACTCGCAGCAGCCGTACTCCTAGATGCGATATCGCAGGAAAAACAGGTCTGGAGACTTGTCCTAGGCCCCAAGATGGCCGACAGGAGAGTGTGTGCCGCAGGAAACGAAGGCTCCAGGAGTCGTGTCTCTGGTCCGAGGGGGGGGACAATCGGACCCCGGAAAGCTCAGTTCCTGTGGCTAGCCCCGCAGGCACCCCAATGTTGGAATCGTCGTCAAATTAGTCAGCTGTGGGTCCCTAAGGGTAGCAGACGTGTGGAGCTCCACCAAAACACGTCCGCTCCCGATGGTAGCCAGCCACGCCCCCCATTCGTCACAACTTTATATAGGAAATCTATCCTGGCTTGGAGCTTCTTTTTTTTTGTTTGAGGTTCATAGGATGAACTTGCGTACATTTGGGCCAATGTAGCCAAGTCACCGTTTATGGAAAATTTCCAAAACATCGTTATGTCTCCAATAGCACCATTTAATCTTTATTAATCTCCATTGCTCTGCCAATCATAGTCTATCCTTGAACAGTATAGCCTGAGTGTCTCAGGTCCCGCTATATTTGGAGGACTATAATTTGATGTAGTATTGGGCATAACAAAGGAAGGTCAAATTATGTAAACAAATTCTATATTTTGCACTACGGCGGGTGGGAGTATGTATAGAATTGTAAAACTTGCTCTGAACTAAATTCTTGTACTGGTTGTGCTTCCCAATTATACTTAGAGCAGAGGCATACCCCTACTTCCAAATGCACGAGAGCCTGAATCCATGGACTCAGACCATATTACTTGTTGACTACTTAAGAATTATTATCCAAGCTTTTCAAACATGCAAGGGCTCTATGTGCAAGTTCTCGTGTTAACCTTAGCTTTCTCCAGTCTTAATATTGTCCTGAAATTCTCAGTGAATCTAAATGATCATGAGGACAGATGCCAGCAGCGTGTCGTCAAAATCGAAAGCCACAATACTTTCTGTCGCAGTAAAATATGAGCGAGTTACTAATGAGCATAACCAAACTCCATAGAATGACACTCATCACGAGAGTCAGGGTGACTGTGTGCCTTATCTCTATGAGAAACCATTATTACTTACTTTATGTTACATTTACCTGTATGTTGTTCCAGACATTTTGTTTTGTAACTTTGGTACAACTTGTTCAGGACCCGAATGTCAGTTTTGCTCACACCTATCTTCCTTGTGCTTGATGTCCCACTCTAGATTGTTGAAGTGGGATTGCTGTCCTGTTTGATCCTTTGATATGAAAAATGTAGGCTTTCCATTGGATTTCCTCCGTTTTCACACAGTGGTAATAAGAGACCAGTGAGAATATTCACTGAAGTCTGCATTTGCTTTACGATGGGGACAGAGGTGCCATTGATGCTCAGCGCTTTGGAGTTGACGTTGTGGCCAGTTATTAATGGATTTGCATGTTTTCCTTCAGCCATACGTTGCTAATTTCATTTTCAGGTTTTGACTTTGCCTCAATATTGGGCAGTGCATACATCAATAAGTGTAATTTCCTTTACTTAAAATGGAGATCACACCTCTGCAGTGTTGCTGCAGCTCATATCAATTTTCAGCTGTTCTAACTAGCAATTTACTAATGGGAAATCACAGCCCGATCATTTTCACAATATCAAAATTCTGTGATTCTGGGCCAAAGTTCTGCAAATATAGTTTGGTCAATTTTCAGACCTGGTACAACTTTGACTTCATCAGAAGGTCCACTAAAAACTTTCATGTGTAGCAAAACTAAAACTTTGTCAAACCTTGAAAACACCTTTATTTAGTAAGTCCTGATGCTAACTAAAGAGACAAGCGACCTTAGAAAAGGTTGGGATTCCTTTCAAGGGAGTCTCATACAACAAATAGCATTTTCCATTATTCTGTTATTAATATCAATCTCCTGGTCCCCTCATACCAGATGTGTGCGCTCTGCACCTAAGAAAGACATCCAAATTTACCAAAGGTTCTTGTTGAAGAAGCACCTACCTGTTTTTATGGAAAGACACTTTATGGTAAGATTTAAGACCCTGAAAGTGAAGTGAAAAGCTTAAGTGCAAGGAGAGAAGAGAGAAAGTGGGTAGTTATGTGTGTAGTAGTTAAAGGTTGAGGCAGAAGCTTGTGTGCTTGAGACATGGGAACTAACTGGATTGAAATACTTGAGTTAGGTGGTGGGACAAGACATGTGAGGAAAGGCAATTTTGAGAAATTAAGATTGTCTGGTTTAGCAATATGTTTGAGGGACAAGGTGCCAAAAGATATTGGGCTCTATTACATTCTCCGCGCAAATTCGTACGCGCAGCGCAACTTTTTTTGCGTGCAGCGTTAAACGTTAGCGCGCGTTAATTAACACTGGTATTACAATCCGAGCGCATTTTTTCATCCGTCCAAAAATGCGCCTGTCAAAATCAATCTGAGTATATATACTGCAGCAATAATAAAAACACGCACAACCTCTCCATTTTATTGTTTGGGTATGTGTAGAATGTGTAACTATACTGTGCTGTCAATTTTTTTGTGCATGTGTATTTCATTTCGGCCAGAACGTTCAGATTTGCAGTTACCACCAGCTTTTAAAAGACGTTAAAATTATGCTCGCAAACGTCGTTCGTAACAATTTGCGCGTCGATTGTAATACCATCCGCATACCATACCAGCGCACGAACGCATTTGCGCTTACAATGTTGAATGTGGGATGTGCACACGAACTTGCGTTCGCGCAGGGTACCGCAGGGTCACTCACGTTATACGTTAATGCGCATTGTATGCGCGAACGTCGTAATACGACGTTCAGCGCGAAGGGTTTTGCCCCTCGCGTTAATGCATTTGTGTGCACGTGCACATTTTTGCGCGGAGAATGTAATAGAGCCCATTATTGGGAGGTATAGGGGAAGTCAGGCAGTAAGGGTTGGTAGAAAATTGTTGGCCTGAGAATGGGAAGATAATATACAAAGTGGGAGCTGCACTCACACGACAGTTCTTTGATGGAGAATCTGGGTGGTCATGGGAACAGCGGGACCCACCACTTTGAAAAAACTAATAAAACAAATGATACCAGGCACTTCAAGAGATTTGATAGCTTTTTATTTGGAAGATGGGATGTTTTGGTTGAAGTGACCTTTCTCAAAGTCCGAAACATTGCGTCTTCAAACAAAAAGCCACCAAATCAGTTGGAGGGCTTGGTACCGTTCAATGGTGTGCACAGCCCATTTCATTAGGATATGCACCCATGGAACATTTATTAATTACATATCTATGCTTAGATAATTTTGGACATAACAGTAATTTTTAATTAGGAATAACCAATGTTTATGCAGTGATAAAGTCAATGTTCGTGCTATTCTTCATGAATCAGATAAGAAACAGCCTAACTATCAGTGTAGGGCAGGGGTCAGCAACCTTGGCTCCCTGACGTTTTGGGAACTACATTTCCCATGTGGCTCGGTCAGCCTAATGAGTGACAGAGCCACATGGGATATGTAGTTCCCAAAATGTCAGGGAGCCAAGGTTGCTGACCCCTGGTGTAGGGGATCAAAGATGAACCCTTTACCCACATTAGGGTATGCCTGGGCACACCAGACACACCCTGTGCGCACACCTATGGTACCGTTTTATTCTATTGAGAATGGGAAAATTACTTAGACCAGGGATCCGCAACATTGGCCCTTCAAATCTTTTGGAACTACATCCCATGGTGCTCAGTCATTCATTAGGTTGGCTTAGCATTATGATAAGTATAGATTCAAAATACCTGGAGGACGAAGTTGCTGTCCCCTGACTTAGACCATGGGTTTAGAGGCACAGACTGGTTGGAAGCAGGAAGCGTTGAAATACACAACTGGTTTCAGAGACCATAGGTTAAGGGAAAAAAACTAGAGTAATATGTGAAAGACATGACAAGTGATCGCACAGAGCAGTGGTTCCGAACTGTGGTCCTCAAGTACCCTAACAGGCCAGGATTTTAGGATTGCCGTGGGGCAATGCAGACTGAATCCTGCAATCACTGAGCAGCAAATCATATCACCTGTGCTGTGCTTCAGCTATCTGGAAAACATGACCTGTTGGGGGTACATGAGGACTGCGGTTGGGAACCACTGGCATAGAGTAACCAGGTGGAATTGTAGAGACTGATGGAGGCAAAGGAATTACACAAACTGAGCTCAGAGTCAAGTGTTATTAAAAAAAAGGGATGCTGTGTATGATCAGAATATGGGGAACATCACAGAGATAAGTTAAAGGAGAAAAATTGAAGGATGGAGGCGACAGAGTAATTAAAATGAAGTATATGTAAAGATGTTTGAGGAACGATAAAGGAGGCTGAAGGTCATCTACACTCTCTGACTAAACTCCATTTTTCCAACTTACAACCAGAAAGAAGTAACAAGCAATCAGATCATCCACACACTCACAGACTGATCTCCATTTTCCACTCTGCACCCAGAAAGAAGTAACAAGGTATCTAGGATTCAACATTATGTTCACCTCTATACTCTAGACTGTTCTAATCGTGCAATTCTATTTTATGTCTGCCTTTATTCATTTCTGGCTGATTAGTTGTGTTTTAATTAAACCTTTCTATTTGTTCCCTCCATTTGTTAATATTCCCCTTCTGCTTCTTCCTCCCCCACTTCCAATGTCATAAATACCTACAATACAATCAGGCCACTTTTGCTAAACCTCACACTCTCTGACTGAACTCCATTTTTCCACTCTGCTGACCCACCCACAATCCCACTCAGGTCCAGTCTTAAATTTCAGCTCTCCTTTCCAGCTGCTTCCACTTTCCACTTTGTTTACCCTTACTAAGCCCAAGCCTCTGGTCCTTCCTATGCAATCCATGCTATATTCTTTCTGGCCACCAGCTCCACCTTCCCTCTGCTCCCATTTGCTTCACTTACCCCATCCCTTAGACTGTAAGCTCACTGGATTTCTGACTGAGCACTTGGTCAAAGTGCTGTATTAGCAGCACTGTCATCATACAGGCAGGGTCGTCTCTTCCTCATGTATCATATTTACATCTCCACTTTGTGCTTCCCCCTTGTAAAGCAATGCTGGCGTTATATAAATGACTGTAACTGTAACTGAAGAAGAATATTCTTATTGAGATTGTTGCGCAGGAGAGAATACAGGAACAATTAAGGAATAGATGGATAAATCTGTAAGAATGGATTACTTGTTCTCACCTGTTGATGGAATAGCAAATAATATATGGAACAGAAAAACCTCTGAACAAATCTCTGACCCAATAGCTTCCTGTGTAATGGAGCAGGTGGTGTGTCTGGGTGAAGTGCCGCAACCAACCTATAACTAAATGTTAGCTGTGAGTTCGGCGTCTGCATATTACATATGAATGGGTTTGTTTTTTCCCCCATATGTCAGAATATCTGTTCATCGCAAAGCTTATAACACATCACTTAGGCCGTAAAAAGAATTCAGAAAAAGTCCAAGAACCTGCAACCAGCTTCTACGACTGCTGGTCAATCTAAGACGATTACACTGCCAAATCTCCAAGGTGAAAAATGTATACTTACTGATGTATACTACTATATATGATTGCCTACCTATAATATTTTATATTTCTTGTCTAAAATATTGCTGGAAGACTTCTGTTCCCCTTACCATTTTTTTCTGTATCCCCAAAAAATGTTTCCTTCTTTTAAAAATCCTTAACAAACCTTATATCATATAAAATAACACATCACCTAGCTACTGTCTACATCAAAGATTTCAAACTCCCCTCATCTTGCTGAGCTGGACTTATCAACCCAAGCTTCCTGCAAGCACTCACATTTTAATTCAGCTTCCCGGGCCAGACTCCATAACTGTGTGCTTTTAGATCCCAGCTGGACTTATCAACCCAATCTTCCTGCAAGGTGAACTGAATCCATGCTTCGCATTGCTTAATACCAATTTTTGCTATGCACATTTTATTAACACTGTATATGGTAATTTGTATGTTTATTTTTAAAGTATAATTACATATAGCGTATCAGATAATATATATGTATATATATATATCAGTTAAATATTATATATATCTTTACCACTTCCATTTGCTCTGCATAGTTGCCATATATTTACCAGTTACATGTATTTATTTTCAACTCCGCTTACCCTGGGCCTGCTATCCAACCCCCCCCCCCCGTCATGATTCACTGCACTAGAGAATTTATAGCCCCATAATGATGCTATGTAACCCTGTATTCCTCTTTTGCAGCACTCACATTTTAATTCAGCTTCCCGGGCCAGGCTCCATAACGGTGTGCTTTTAGATCCCAGCTGGACTTAGCTCCCACCCCATGGTTCTCATTTAATTTATACCTAACTAATTTGGTCATGTGATATTTTCAGCTAGCAACCAAAACCACTCTTGACCTTCACCTACCAGACTCCCTTCCATCTTCTGCTCACCTTATCGATTCCCTGCCTATCTTCTGCCTTTTTATTTTTTTTCCCTCCCTCTTCTCCTCTCCACCGTTTTCTAGAAATGTTTTTCCCTCTCTTGCTGCTTCTTTCTTCTACCACCCTTCTCTCTAGATATACCCTCCCTCCCTATACACCCTACAAATTACACCAAGCAGAAAAAGAAACCCAAATACACCATAGCCTACTCAGCTCTTTTAACTTATCAGCTGAGTGCTGGTGGAGAGTGTTAAAATGCAGCCCTCCCACCCCCACACAGAGTTTTAAGACTCTCCAATTACAATTCTGTAAAAAGAAAACGGTGTCCAAATTCCTATTTATTCTGCTGCTTGTCCTGGCAAATGATGTTGAATACAACCCTGGTCCAACAGATGACACCACATTTAGGGCCATATTACATACTTGGTGCTAACTTAACCAGAGCTGTTGTAAACTTAAAACCTCCATAGGCTATAATGGCTCTGGGAAGTTTACAACAGCTCTGGTTAAGTTAGCACCAAGTATGTAATACTGCCCTTAGTCTCCCCACTAAAAAGGCCTCTCCTTTGTGCACTGTAACATCCGCAGCTTACTCCCTAAACTGTACGAGCTTAAAGCTTGGTGCCTCCATTACAAACCTAAAGTCATTGTGCTAGCAGAATCATGGCTTACCCTTAAAGTGCCAGACTCTGCCATATCAATACAAAGGTATTCATGTTATAGAAAGGACAGAGCTAAGAGAGGAGGAGGAATTGTTATTTATGTTGACAAGTGCACAAAGTTCACCCCTCTGCAAAACTCTAGCACCCCAGGCACCTTTGATTTCCTTTCTGGTAGTATTAGAAACATAGAAACATAGAAAAATGTCGGCAGATAAGAACCGTTCGGCCCATCTAGTCTGCCCAATTACATGGATACTTGACCTGGATTTATCTTTTGTTTAGGATAGCCTTATGCCTATCCCATGCTTGCTTAAATTCAATTACTGTTTTGGCCTCTACCACTTCAACTGGAAGACTGTTCCATGTATCCACCACCCGCTCAGTAAAATAATGCTTCCTGATGTTATTTTTAAACCTTTGCCCCTCTAATCTAAGACTATGTCCTCTTGTTTTGCTATTTTGTTTCCTTTTAAATATACTCCCTTCCTCTACCTTGTGGATTCCCTTTACGTATTTAAATGTTTCTATCATATCTCCTCTGTCTCGTCTTTTTTCCAAGCTGTACATGTTAAGATCATTAAGCCTTTCCTGGTAACTTCCTGGTATTGAGATCCCTTTCAGTAAACCAATTATTGTTGCTGGATTCTATCGCCCACCAAACTTCCCCGTGCACTCCCTTTCTGACATAACCCAAAGTGAACTGCTGGTCCTCAGCGATTTTAATGTTGACAATAAACACTGCTTCCAGTTTAAGGCTTTCCAGTTAACACAATTAATCTCCTCCCCCACTCGCATTAATATGAAAAGCCTTAACCATACCTTGCTGGACTGGATTCTCTCCTCATGTTCTGATAGAATACAGGAGGCAGGCGTTCTCGCCAATAGCTTCAGTGATCACTGTCTAGTGTACTGTGTGCGCAAAATAAAGGCCACAAAATCTCCCCCAAAGGTAATAATCACCAGGTCTTTCAAGAAATTTAATCTTGAATCCTTCCTAAATGATCTCAAATGGCTCACATGGTACAGGCTAAACCTAATCCCAGACCTGGACTGTACAATTGAATACTTTCAGTCAGAGCTCCTGCAAGTCTGGAATGCCCATGCCCCGCTGCGTAAAGTGCGAGTCAAAGGGGCACATCTTCCCTGGGTCACAGCTGACCTCACACAAATGTACCAGCTAAGGCTAGGGACAGATGAGCGCATTTTCTGCGGCCACCGTCAAAATGTACGTCGATGCGTGCGCACGCATTTTTTCACGGAATACGCTTAAGTGGTCAGACGATGCGCAATTCTGGACGTATTTCATGACGATGGGGTGAAAAGAAGTCTAGGGAAATCCGGCTGTTTGAACGTTATGTTGGCCGCACACTAGCAGCGTCTGACGTCTCCTAATCACGCACACACGCTGCTATGCGGCCGCAGCGCACTCTGTACGTCAGTACCAGCGGTTTAACGTTCTCGAAAAAATGCGTTCATTTTCCACTTGCTTTGCGCGGCCGGACTTTTGTGCGACCGTACTTCGTATATTGGCTGTCATTGCCCGTCATCTGCTGCTAGTGCGGCCGTGATTATGTGCGCCAGAACGCGCGTTCGCACTGCCTCAGTCTGACCCTAGCCTTAGAGAGTCACTCTGGTCAAATTTCAAGAGTACTGGATCCATGAACGATCACTGTGAATACCGAAAATGGCGGAATGCATGCACAAAGCAAACAAAAATGGCCAAAGCCCAATACTGCAATGAAAATCTAAACAACAACATATCAAACCCGAGAAATTTTTGGAAAATCATAAGTAACATACAATCGCCCCCTGTCCACTCCCAACCAGCTGCTGTCAAAGTAAACAACCAAACCCTTCAACACCCCCTAGATGTAGCAATTGCCTTTAATAGCTATTTCATTGGATGTGCCAACACCCTGATTGCTAAGCTTGCAATTGAAACACATTCAGAAAGGCAGCACACAAGTCAGATCCTTCCAACTGTGCAAAAACCCTGTATCAAAGGGAAATTCAGTTTTAGACCGGTGCCTGTCAGTGCCATTACTAAACTTCTCTGTAACCAAAAAATGAAACACCAGTCAGGACCTGACCAAATCCCAGCAATGCTGCTGAAAATCAGCGCACCGTCAATTGCAAAACCTGTCACAACCCTAATCAGTGAATCACTGGCGACTGGATATATACCCAAACTCTGGAAGACTGCAAGAGTGGTACCTATCCATAAAAGTGGAGACAATACTTTGGTATCCAACTACCGTCCAATATCATTGCTTCCTTTAATGTCAAAAATTCTGGGAAAATTTGTTTACACTCAATTATGCGATTACTATAAGTATTGGAACTATTTAACCCCAGATCAATCAGGCTTCCATCCAAATCATTAAACCACAACTGCACTTTTAAAAGTTTGCAATGATATCCAGGCTGGCATGGAACAAAGAAACCTAACTGGAGCCATCTTCCTTGATTTTGCCAAGGCCTTTGACACCGTAGACAATGGCATCTTATTACAAAAACGTAAAAACTTCGGTATTGGTGATAGCACGCTAACCTGGTTCCAATCATATGTGTCTCATCGGTCGCAATATGTGTCCATTTCTGACAGCATTTCCCTCCCCCTCCCAGTCACGTGCGGTGTACCCCGAGGCTCGATACTCGGCCCCCTGCTATTCACAATATTCATAAATGATCTGCCCAATGTCTACAAAGCCTCAACTGTACACATGTACGCAGACGACACTGTAATCTATACCAGCAAACCAAATCTCCCGCAGCTGGAGGCCGTGCTGCAAGAACAATTCACAGAGGTAGAAAAGTGGATCAAACACAACAAACCTTTTCTAAATACTGACAAAACTGTTACAATGACAATGCTCTTTGGAACCGCACCTAAACTACACAAATTGCAAACTCAGTTGTGTTCAAAATTATTCAACCCCCAATGCTGTAAAGGGTTTTAGGGAATTTAGTTTACATTTGTAATTGTATTCAGAATGAAATCCTACAAGGACTTTTTAAAGAACCATATGCAACTAAAATGACATCAATTGGTTTTGTAATACAGTAGTAAATGTTTCTTTTGTGAATTCTTCATTGACACAATTATTCAACCCCTTAAAGACTACCACTCTGAAGAACAGAGGTTCATTCAAGTGTTTTCAATCAGGTATTGAAAACACCTGTGGATGTCACGGAGCAGCAATAAAGCATAATAAGCACCAATTAGGCAGCTTTAAAATGACTGTGATACTCAGCTCCTTCTAGACATTTACTGGTGTGGTTACAAACATGGTGAAGTCAAGAGAATGGTCCAGGAAGACAAGAGAAGAGGTGATTACTCTTCACAGGAAGGGCAATGGCTATAAGAAGATTGCAAAGATGTTAAACATACCAAGAGAGACCATAGGAAGCATCGTTCGCAAATTTAAGGCAAAGGGCGCTGTTGAAACGCTACCTGGTCGAGGCAGAAAGAAGATGCTGACTTCGACTGCTGTGTGCTACCTGAAGCGTAGAGTGGAGAAAAGTCCCCGTGTGACTGCTGAGGAACTGAGAAAAGATTTGTCAGATGTGGGTACTGAAGTTTCATCTCAGACAATACGGCGCACACTGCGTAATGAAGGCCTCCATGCCAGAACTCCCAGGCGCACCCCCTTGCTGTCTCCAAAGAATAAGAAGAGTCGACTGCAATATGCCAAAAGTCATGTGGACAAACCACAGAAGTTTTGGGATAGTGTTCTGTGGACTGATGAAACAAAATTAGAACTGTTTGGGCCCATGGATCAACGCTATGTTTGGAGGAGGAAGAACAAGGCCTATGAAGAAAAGAACACCTTGCCTACTGTGAAGCATGGCGGGGGGTCAATCATGCTTTGGGGCTGTTTTGCTTCTGCAGGTACAGGGAAGCTTCAGCATGTGCAAGGTACCATGAATTCTCTTCAGTACCAGGAGATATTGGATGACAATGTGATGCAGTCCATCACAAACCTGAGGCTTTGGAGCCATTGGACCTTTCAACAGGACAATGATCCCAAGCATACCTCCAAGTTCACTAGAGTATGGTTGCAGATTAAAGGCTGGAACATTTTGGAGTGGCCATCGCAGTCACCTGACTTAAATCCGATTGAGAACCTCTGGTGGGACTTAAAGAAAGCAGTTGCAGTGCGCAAGCCTAAGAATGTGACTGAACTGGAGGCTTTTGCCCATGACGAATGGGCGAAGATACCCGTAGATCGCTGCAAGACACTTGTGTCAAGCTATGCTTCACGTTTAAAAGCTGTTATAACTGTAAAAGGATGTTGTACTAAGTACTAAGATTGAATATCACTTGGGGGTTGAATAAAACTGGTAATGATGTGAGCACAGAAAAGACATTTGTGGTTATTTCATTATAAATGTTATGTTATATTTGTCTGACCTACACGTGCCTCTTTGATTTAATTGTAAGCAAGATGACTGAATGATCAAAATCAATGTCAAACTGGCCAAAACACTCCATTTCAGTGGGGGTTGAATAATTTTGAACACAACTGTATGTGTCAGGACAAAATCAAATGGCACGCTGACCACAGTCACTTCTCTCAAATATCTAGGTATTTGGTTAGACCCAAATCTATCCTTTGGCCCCCACATCGAAAAACTTTCATCTAAACTTTACCCTAAACTGGGTGCCCTGTACAGAAACAAATCCTGCCTGAGCCCTGCGGTAAGAAAGCAAATTGTACAGCAAATGTTTATGCCAGCTATTGAATACGGAGATGTAGTGTATGCAGCCGCCCCGCAAATGCACCTCCAGAAACTTACTACATTGTATAACTCATTCTGTCGCTTTGTGCTACAATGTAACTACATGACCCACCATTGTGACATGTTAAAAGAACTAAACTGGCCGTCACTGGAATCTAGACGCACCCTTCACCTATACAACCTGGTGTTTAAGAGCTTTTCTGGGAAGCTACCACCCTACCTAAATAGACTGCTTCCCTCAGCAGTTCCCTCATCCAATAACCTCAGATCCAGGACCGGCAGAGTACTTGCAATACCACAATACAAAAAGAAAGTGGCTGGATCCTCATTTTCCTACAGAACACCACAATTATGGAATAACCTCCCAGACTACATAAAATTTTCCCCCAGTCTAAAGTCCCTTAAGAGCTCCCTATTAACATACCTCAATAAGGAATGCACCTGTAAACATGTAACATAGTGACTATATTTCCTACATATTTATTTTCTGTTAATCTGTATATTTGTTTTGTGTTAATATCTTGCATTTTACTACTTTGTATTTCTGTAACAATGTTCTTGAACCCAGGACATACTTGAAAACGAGAGAAATCTCAATGTATCCTTCCTGGTAAAATCCTTTATAAATAAACAAACTACAGCTCCCATGATTCTCTGGCCATCTATTGCATTTAAAGAATTCTGAGAATTGTAAGCAATGAACATTAATAAACGTTTTTGCCTTATGGAAGGGTGTGAACTGGATCTCTCCATTGTGTTTTTTGGGAATAGAATTCTTCACAGGATGTTTCTTGTTTTTTTTCTGTGAGGCTTATGTGATAATGTCACAAAGAGGAGGTAGACAATAAAAACATTAAATACTCTGGGCTCTATTAAATTCAGCGTGCAAAAGCGCACGTGCAGCGCTATTTTTTTGCGTGAAGCGTTAAACGTTAACGTGTGAAAAATAACGGTGGTATTACAATCCGTGCACATCTTTTCATCCGTCAAAAAATAACACACGTAAAAAAGATGCGCAAAAACGTGCACGCATTAACGTTGCGAGCAGAAATCGGTCTGCGGACTGTTTTTTCAGCCAGTCAGAATTAAGAACCACAATTGTCTCCCGTTCAGTTTTTGCGCCTGTCAAAATCAATCTGAGTATATATGCTGCAGCAATAATAAAAACACGCACAACTTCTCCATTTTATTGTTTGGGTATCCTTAGAATGTGTAACTATACTTTGCTGTATTTTTTTTTTTGCCTGGTGTATTTGGTTGCGGCCAGGACGTTCAGATTTGCCATTAACACCAGCTTTTAAAAGATGTTAAAATTATGCATAGAAATGTTGTCCATTAAAATTTGCGCATAGATTGTAATACCATCCGCGTACCAGCACACAAACGCATTTGCGCTCACAATGTTAAGTATAGGACGCGCAACGTTTCTTACACTCGCAAAGGGTTCGCGTAGGTTTACCAGCGGTAGACGGTAACGTGCATTTTTTGCGCGGACATTGTAATATGACGTTCTGCGCAAAGGGTTTTTCTCCTCGCGTTAATGCATTTTTGCGCACGTGTTAACGTTTGCGCAAAGAAGTTAATAGAGCCTTCTTTCTCTTTATCTGCATAATTTTTCCAGAAACATAATCACTTTGGCATTTACTTACATCACAGTGGAATGTGATTTACACAATGTAAGCCAAAACACCTTAGCTAAAAAGAAATAGATAACTGAAGCATTGTTTCCTAAATTGGTATTTCATAATATAACGTATACACTATAATACTAAGTTAACTGTTTTCTAAATAAACACAAGTGCTTTTATGTAAATTTTGGGGTGATGCTGCCCTTTTAAATTATGTTATGCCGGATGCTATCACTAATGAGGACATAAATCCATCTTGCTATTTATGAGGCTTTGAAAAGGTCAACAGGGTGTAATTTACTAAAAATGAACGAGACTTGATTTGTTTAGCTAATAAATTGACTTGGCATGAGCACGTATCCTTGCGTTTGGTGACAGCAGCCACTAAACAGCGACATGCATTCTAAAATGTCCTAATCAAACCAAGCGGTCAAAAATACTAATTAATTTTAATATCCTGTGGGAATGGTATCTCCTGCTCAGCAAGCCCTCCACCTTTTAAAATTGGTTACATAGAGTGAAGGGGACACAGACTTTATTTATGATGCATTGGAAAGACATTAAAACATTAAAACATAATGTTATCTTTTCTCCTTTTGTCGAGACCCCTTGAAATCCAGCCATAAAATTAAATAAGATTAAGAAGCAGTTCCATCCTGTACTTTGGTGTGTATTAATTCGATCTTGAAATAAAGCAATGTTTTAGCTATATGAGACCCAGGGGTCAAGTTCTAAAATATTCGTCTTTGGTCTCACCAAGGTTTCTGTCCTCCAATTATCCCCCAATTAACAATTATCATCTCGTGTGTAACATAAACATACGACCAAATCATATATATATATATATATATATATATAAGAAAAAATCAAAAGCGCTGGGCACTCGCTTCCCTCAGCTGGCGGGTCCTGTTTTGTCCAAACTGTATGAAATCTAATTTACAGGTTGATGTCTTAAAGTAATAAGTAATGTTTATTGCAGACGTTAGTCAGGGCGTACTAGCTACAAAACAAAATTGTGTCATTCATATGCGTCCATGAATTTTGTTTTGTGTTGTAAATACAGACAAAAAAAATATTTCGTTTTTTGGCATCTGGAACATAGAAAAAAAACTATTTGAGCACTTCTTTGTAAACTACATTACACTACACTGACACTACATTGACACTACAGCTTTCAGGTGCTCGGATCAGCAGAGGGTTAGGTGAGCTCACTCTGCAACAGGTAACGTAAAACTGCCCATGTGAGAAGCAGTCTTCTCTTAGGTTGATCCCCACTACCTTCAAAGTCTGTCCCTGAGAGTTGTTGATGGTCAAGGCAAAACAAACCTTTAGGGTGAACTGAAATCTTTTGAATTGAAATAGATATTCTGAACATATAAGAGTTATTCATGGTATGAACACCAACTTCCCCGGCCAGAACCAGTTGGCATCGTAGCCTCAATCACATTTCTGTGGAATGCTTTTTCTTGCAAACTGGTGTCATTACAGAGCTTAGGTGGGTAGAGCACCAAAAATATGGAATAACCTCCCAGACGCCATCAAATCTTCCCCCAGTCTAAAGACCCTTAAGAGCTCCCTATTAACATACCTCAATACGGAATGCACCTGTAAACATGTGACATAATGACTTAATTTCCTACATATTTATTTTTCTGTTAATCTGTATATTTGTTTTTGTGTTAATATCTTGTATTTTACTATTTTGTATTTCTGTAACCACTCAATGTTCTTGATCCCAGGACATACTTGAAAACGAGAGAAATCTCAATGTATCCTTCCTGGTAAAATCCTTTATAAATAAATAAATAAAATAATAGCACTGGTTCTCCCTGGAGCATTGAGGGAGTGTATGAGGCCTGGCTGTCAGAGGAAAGCAGACATGTTGGAGTTGTGAGGGAATGTGTGAGGCCTGACTGTGAGAGGAAAGCAGATATGTTGGAGTAGTGAGGGAGTGTGTGAGCCCCGGCTGCGAGAGGTACTGCATAGAGAGTCCACTCTGTGCGAAGTAACAGCATCCCTCTGATCTGCTGATCCAGTGCATCAATTGAATTTTTCTGAAAATGGTAAAACACATGTTTTTTTATTTTTCAAGAAGGTTGCAAATACCAATTTTCATGCCTGTAACATTTTTGTTTTTTGAAATATTGGTATATTGATAAAAAATATTCATTCCCCCCCTTTTTTTCAACCCCCCTTAACTGGTTTCTCTGAAAATGGTAAAATATGTGTTTTTTTATTTTTCAAGATGGATCTAAATACCAATTTTCACGTCTGTAACATCTTCTATGTTTCAGATATAGGTATCCTGTTTAATCTCTTACTCTTACCTCTGTCTTTTACCCTGGTCTTCTTAGATTGTAATCTATTGAGCAAGGTCCTCTTTTCCTGTCGTTTTCAATATTTCCAACATATTTGCTAATTTTATTTTTGTTAGTTGTACCAATTGTACAGTGATGAAGAATATGTTGGCACTTTATAAATATTTATACAAAATCCTTCCAATTGCAGAACTCATTCTGCATATACATCCGAGAATGAAAGGGAACTTATACGATATAAAGTGTAGAAAGACAAACCTTCAGTAGAAAAAGAAATTGGTACAAAAGGGGCTATACAGTAATCAGCGTTGTTTCACCAAATTTCACCATAGTTGCGCACAACGGAAAAAACTCACAGTTGTTGCGATTAGGGTGCATTTTTGCTTTTCAGAGAAGCAGAATTCAACGACAAGTTGTTTCAAGCAACACTATATAACATGACCAACATTGTTCTACAGAAAAAAATCAACAACAGCTATGTATTCTCTGTAAGAGACCTATACCATTTTTCCACCATTGTTGAATAACAGATGAATATTCTTTGGCAATTTTAAAGTCGGTGGTATTCATTGACTGTCTACTAAATCAACAATGGAAACAACTTACAAACAACGCTGAACAACTGCGGCATAAATTACGTTGGAAATCAGAGTGAAAGCCATAATGAAAAAAGGGTTTAAACCAATTCAATTCCGACCAACTAGAGTAAAAACAGTGATGGAAACAATTGTGAATACTATGGCGAACTACAGTGCAACATCCCTAGATACTGAAATACTGTAGCTGCACGGTAGCTGACACTGTTTAATTTGCTGAAATTCGCTAAATCCTTCTTTGTTGCAATAAAATAGCATTGGCTTTTTTAAAAACCATAATTTCATATATTATTTTAGTCCTGTAAATGTACATTGAAGAACTACTGTCAAGTACTGAATTGATTGAGACAACAATCCTAATCAGATAAAGCACACACTTATTGTGAGGAGACCTTTCCAGTTCTGCAGGTGAAATCTTCTTTCCTCAAATCTCAATGCATGGCCTCTGCCCTTTGTGTGAAACTGTAAATGAACAGGTGATGAAAGATCTGCTTGTGTTATGTGTGTGCATCCATTTATCTTACCTTCCCCCAAGACACTTTCCAAGGTAAACAGATGTATTTTTGTAGAATTTCTTAAAAAAACTAAAGTGTTTATTGGACACATTTGTGATGTGTGATTGTACGTTCCTAAAACTATGATGAATGGCTTCTGGATTTATAGAGAAGTAAAATATATATTTAGAAAATGAATATCACTATTTATAACTGATATCATACAAATGTTTCATTAATTTTTTTAAGTTGCACTTTTCAGCCATATTTTTTGTCCTCAGCAATATCCTTCTTATTTGACTGCTCCATTCATTGAATCCCATTTACAGAATGAAATAATCGTTTTGCATTTCCAAAATGTGCAACATTGCACTTGTCTACGATAAATCTCATTTCACTTGTTTATCTTGGTCTACATTGGCCTATATCATTCTAGAAATACTGTATTATATTTCATTTTCTTTCATTTTTCCTTTGTCTGGCTATGAACAATTCTTATACCAGCTTACAACGCGATCAACCATAATGGTAAGAGCAAGAGGAATCCCAAGTCTCCAACCCCAGTGTAACGTATTCCTGTACTAAATGATTGAAAGTGTTTTTGTGTGTTTCGAAATATTTTTCACAACAGGATAAGACCAGACTGTCATTTTAAAGGGACTTTTTTTTACCAACTCATATAATTGATTGAAAGTTTTCTCATGTTGCTTTGAGTACTAGTGTGCCAACTTGTTGACTGTCAACCCTATTTGTCCTGTCAACCTGTTTAGTCTAAGGCTAGGGGTCAAACAAACGCGTTATTCACAGCGACCGTCAAAAAGTGCGTCCGAATGCATTGACGTATTTTTTCACAGAATGCGCGAAAACGGTCATACGATGCACATTTTCGTGTGTGATTTTTTACGGATCCAAACCAGGAAACTTTTGGGTGTCTGGACATTATGTTGGCCAGACATGAGCAGCGTCTGATGTCTCTTAATCACGCACACACGCCGCTATGTGGGCGCAGCGCACTCTGTACGTCAGTACTAGCGGTTCTGCGTTCTCGAAAAAATGTGTTCGTTTGCCGCTTGCGTTGCGCGGCCGCACTTTCGTGCGGCCATACTTCGTATATTGGCCGTCATTGCCCGTCATTTGCTGCTACTGCGGCCGTGATTAAGGCTAGGGACAGATGAGCGCATTTTCTGCAGCCACCGTCAAAATGTACGTCGATGCGTGCGCACGCATTTTTTCACGGAATACGCTTAAGTGGTCAGACGATGCGCAATTCTGGACGTATTTCATGACGATGGGGTAAAAAGAAGTCTAGGGAAATCCGGCTGTTTGAACGTTATGTTGGCCGCACACTAGCAGCGTCTGACGTCTCCTAATCACGCACACACGCTGCTATGCGGCCGCAGCGCACTTTGTACGTCAGTAGCAGCGGTTTCACGTTCTGATAAAAATGCGTTCATTTGCTGGTTGCGTGGTGTCGGCGCACTTTTGTACGCACGTACTGCGTATATTGGCCGTCATTGGCCGTTATGTGCTGCTACTGCCGCCGTGATTTAGTGCGCCTGCACGCGCGTTCCGACTGCCCCACTCTGACCCTAGCCTAAGTGCACCTAAACGCACGTTAAAAATGCGTTAGTCTGACCCCAGCCGTAAACTACTCATCTGCATTTATCACTTTTTTAAGTCAATTAAAAATCCTATTTCCTGCTGTCCTAGTTTATCCTGTGCTCCTATTCCCAAGCTACATTCTGCTTGCAATTTTTAAAGACCCCTCATCTCAACCCAATGGATACAACACACACTGTGAAATACCTCCCCAATCCAGAAGCCCTTTATGGCACTTTTTAAAAGTTATCCCTATGCAAATCTAGGGTGCAATCGGCACAAAATGGTGAATGTATTCATTTTTACCTGTTTCCAATACTCTGCAAACCACAAACGGGTTCTTATTTAGGCTAGGGTCAGACTAACGCATTTTTCACGTTGTCCGTGAAAAAGTGCATTCGAACGAATGGACGTATTTTTTCACGGAATACGCGATAGCGGTCATACAATGCGCATTTTCATCCGTGATTTTGTACGGATCATCAATAAAACCCTTTTTGCGTCTGGACGTTATATTGGCCGGACGTGTGCAGCGTCTGACGTCTCCCAATCACGCAAACACGCCGCTATGCGGACGCAGCGCACTCTGTACGTCAGTAGTAGCGGTTTGACGTTCTAGAAAAAATGCGTTCGTTTGCCACTTGCGTTGCGCGGACGAACTTTCGTGCGGCCATTCTTCGTATGTTACCCGGCATTGGACGTCATTTGCTGCTAGCACGGCCGTGATTTCGTGCAGTTAAACGCACGTTAAAAATGCTTTCGTCTGACCTTAGCCTTAGTAGAAAATAAAATTAATATAATAAAACTTGCTGGCCACATCCAGACAGGTAGTGTGCTTCTTATCAATGTGGGGGCTTTAATTCTAAACATTGTCCTAAAGATGTGTGTTAGGCGAAATTGTTACAGTATGTTTGTTATCCCATCATGATGCAAGATAATTCACTCTATCTCTAAAATGACACATAACTATGGCAAACTGATAAAAAGATACCATGCATGCCAACGTTTGAGTTTGAACAATGTTATGGGTTTTTGTGGGAGAGGACAGAATTCAGTTCAGAAATCAAAAATGAAAAATAGATGTGTCCAATTTTATAAATAGCTACAACTTGTCCCACTACTGTAATATGTGTGTATATATACATGTGTGTGTATATATTAAACTGAAACAAAAAGGGTTGGCAACAATTGCATCAAGTTAGTTTTTTTTAATCCACAGCCTGCAGTCAATACATAATATTAATATTACACAGTATATTATGCTTTACACAGTAATAACATTACTCAAAACAGCCATATTAAAACAATTGTGATTAACAAACCTTCCAACATGTTTTTGTTTTATTTTCTTTTTTGATAGTTACTATGCATATATAATAAATATATATATATATTATATATATATATAACCACCGCTCACATAATCTCCTTACAGATTTTATTACAGTATTGTTATTCATTTTATATATATATATATATATATATATATTAGAACATTGTGTATAAGTGGCAGGCACAGGTATGAACAATCAATCATTTTTTCTTTAACTGATTATTAATCAGTGATTTATTTGGAACCGACTTTGGGGATGATGTGCTTCCTGTTAAATTGTTGTATCAAATTCCCCTCTTATTACTCCCCCCCCCCAACCCTCTTTTAATAAATCCCAAGATGTGCTTAGCATTTGCTTTGTCCTGGCTGCACCATTCAGTGGCTTTCAGATAACGGTAGATGTAGTAAAGGAGCATGTTAGATAGAATTTTATCATGTGTGTTCAGGCTTTGCACATACCTTAATTCATCTTAACCTAGTACCAACAAAAAATATAAAAGATAACAGGAAAAAATCGAAGAGAGCAAACAGTCTATGGATAACCAGGACCATTCTTTTGTCTAGAATTCTACATCAGAATTAATGATGATTTCTTAAATGCTGTGTGTATACACACACACACACATAAACATATAAATATTTAGAATTCTAATATCTAAAATTGTACAATGGACTCTATGGCCAGTGACTGTTTATTACAAATTCTTTTTTTTTCTCCTATAGTTTATGAAATGTTTAAATATATGGAATTGTTTGCATTCAGTTTGGATCTATGTATCCATGTAAGCCTCTATTGTGGTGGGGAAACAGTTAAACGGGACAGTGCACGTGTTGATGGGTCTTTAAGAGTTGGTAGGAAGACTAATTATCACTGGGGATAGGAAGCTGGAACACCCAAGAAGATCTGTCTCCCAGGATACTGATGGAGACCTATTTTACAAGCTGTAATTCTGCTTAGCCTTTTGCTCGGGAAGACAGTTCACAAAGTATCCCTGGTTTATCTTCTATTCACTAGGAATATTTCTAATCCTATATTTCAGCAGGAGAATCCTCAGTCTACACATACACACACCACCCTCCTTCCACATAACACTGTGCTGAAACTACACAAACAGGTGTGTGATGAAGAAGCAACGTTTCGACTCAAATTCCTAGCAATGCTTCTTGAGAATTAAACACCAAGGTTAGAGATACACTGCAGTGTCATGGGTTTTGTTTTGTTGTTTCTGGGCTTTTTTGTAAATAAAGTAATTTACTGGAGTCTTACACAAAATTCACATTGACTGCTTGTTTAGAGTTGGGATGGTGGATTATGGGAAATTCCTTTATACCAATGGAAAATACAATGGAGGGAGTGCGGTGGGACAGAGATAGACATAAAGGAAAAGGAGACAGAAGGAGAGAGAGAGAAAATACAAGAGGGAGAAAAGAAAGAAAAAATGACGGTAAATAGAAAGGAGATGTAGGGCATGGTGGTGGATAGTGAGACAGACGAAAAGGGAAGAGAGAGAATGAGAATGGGTGAAAGAGAGGGGAAGTTGAAATCTAGAGAGAGAATAAGACACAGAGAAAAGGAGAGAGAGAAAGGTGAGAAAGAGAGCAAGAGGGTTGATGGAGAATACAAATGGAGTGATGGGGTATAGTGAGATAGATAGACGAAAGAAGGAGAAAGGAGGGAGAAATTAAGATACAAATGGTGTATACAAGAGAGAAAGGAGGGAGAGTGGAGAGAGGTAATGGAAAGAAAAAAGGAGTAGTAGTGTATGATGGGATAGAGAGATAGATGAAAATGGGAGAGAGGAAAGGAGAGACAAAGAGAGAAGACATGATGAGTGAGGTGAAATTGAGCAACAGACGAAAAACAGCAGAAGAGACAAATGGAGGAATATCGAGATAGAAGAAAATTAGAAAGAAAAACAAAGTGAGACATGCAGGGTTATTCAGAGTGAGGTGAAAAGCAGGAGAATGACTGGAGAATGGAAAATTCTAGGTTAAAATAGCCAAACAAGAAAATTTTTCCCATTTATCTCACTTTCCAAATCGACTATTTTGACCTAGAATTTTCCATTCTCCAGTCATTCTCCTGCTTTTCACCTCTCTCTGAATAACCCTGATAGTAGTGAATAGTTACGACAGAGAGAGATATACACATATATGGATACATAGATATATGGATGGAAATGGCTGGATAGAGATAAATATACAACATGTAGATAAATAGAGATAGCTAGATAGATACATTGATAGAGATACTGCAGATAGATATCCAGAGAAATACATTGATATATGGTAGAAGGCAGAGATAAGACATGCTGTAGATAGATAGATTATATTTGACATGGTGGGAGAGAAGCGAACATTTCCTGCAATATCTGACAGTTACTTCCAGCCCTGGTTGTGCCCATCGGTTTATCCATTTGAGAGCACCATGCTTTATTTAATAGAGGCAAAACATCTAAAAATCCGAGTCTTCCAGCAGTTATTTTTTTTTGTTATCACAAAAACAGAAAATAAACCCTAAATAACTATATGTAAGTCCTTGATCTTATTTGTTGACGTATGCAAAACTAGTGACTGGAAAGAGATGTAATTAAAGCAAGTTACAAAGTAGTCCTGGGGATCACCAAGCTCTCCTGGAACCCATGGCTGCTTCTGTTGCCATAGTAACGGAATGGCTCCTGACTGTCATGTAGCCGGGTCCTAACCAAAGGCATTCTGGCTCTGCTGACATTTTAAACCTTTTTGTGAGGGATCTGTCTGCTATTTTCTCTCTGTCTCTGTCTCCCCGCAGAATAAGAAGTGCCTTCTCGCCTTTGATTGATAAGAGTAACCTTGCACATTGCAATTCATTTCTATATCCAGCGTTAAAGAGGAAACCTTTATTTTTATCCCTCTCACAAGCAAATTATCTGTATGCACAAATCCTCTGTGAATTAGATGAATCAAAATGAATTGGGCTTTTGAAGGTATTACTGTGCTCCACGACAAACAATTCACATTTTTAGCATAATCAATTAAAGCTCAGTCAAAAGACATAAAAGGGGGTCTTTGAAAATGATCTGGGGGGGATTAAACATATCCAATACTGTATGAAAGAGGTGGGTGATATCTACCCCAAGTCTTTCATATATTGTGAATGAATGAGATCTTCACTGCTGAGTAATTATATATTAAAAAAAAACCTGTGGTGAGAAGCCCTGCAGGAAAACAATAAATTACAACAAAAAATAGAATGTGGAAATAAAATGACAAGAGCAATCTGAAGTCACTTTCTCACATAGGGATGGAGAGTGGACGATTCTCATAAAGACCCCCAGAAGATAAGGATCAGGAGTTTAAATTGGTCATTTTAAAGATTACATCTCTAACAGGCTGTCTTTCTTTCAAAAGTACCATTACATTAAGCAAGCGGCTCCTGTGAACCCAGATATGACAAGAGCCATTTCCATATCTTGCTAGCCCTGGAGTGGGCTTCACTGAGGTTATCCCCCCATCAAAGAATCCCAAATGAAGGACGTGGGTAGACACTCATTTAGAGACAAGTAATTGACAAATCCTCAGCCTTGAATTACTAGTGAAATGGCAAGATATTAATTATTTAGAAACGATTAGCCTTTCTGTGTGTCCTGCACAAATCCCATCTTGTACTAGAAATCACACTGGCCACCACAAGCCAGAAAGGCAAAAGACACAGGGAGGAAGAAATATGTATGTTACAGCTATGGCGATTAGATTGGACTTGATATACCCGATTATCTACATACATCACTGGGTATTATTTAAAAAATAATAACATATAATATTGATATAATATACATATGTGTTTGGCTTTATATTGATAGATACTGATATAGTGTATACTCATTTTAAATGATAAATATTTAAAAACACATATAAGATATAAATATAAATAAAGATGTAAATATTACAATAAAATATTTATACAAACTTCCATTTGAAAGAGATAAAAATCAGAGACCACAGACAGACATGCTATTACTGCAACTTGATAGCAACAATCACATAATACACATTAATAGCAGACCATGTGTAAATTTAGGGCTTTATAAGCGACATAAATTGAATCTGCCAAAGCCATACCAATATATTATTAATTATGGATTATTATTTTAGCTGTTGTTTCATTGTAAAATCCTTCAATACTATGTATTAAGGGCAATATATATATATATATATATACATATATATATGTGTGTGTGCATATATATATATATATATGCGTGTGTGTATATATGTATATATATATATGTGTGTGTGTGTATATATATATATTTATTTATTATTGCAAAAGCCACTTGCACATCACAGCAATTCAAAGAATTGCATCCCAGTTATATATGTGTATATATATATGCTCTTGAACCCAGGACATACTTGAAAACGAGAGAAATCTCAATGTATCCTTCCTGATAAAATACTTTGCAAATAAATAAATAAATATAATTCTTTGAATAGCTGTGATGTGCAAGTGGCTTCTGCAAAAATAAACATAACTAATTATAGTGGAGACTTTTTATCTCACTTTTTGTCCTCCACCACAACCCTTTTATATATATATAACAGACCCAGGATGCTGAAAAGTGAGAAAGGTGTCATTTGCATATCCTACCCAGAATTCGTTGCTGTATATGGGGAATGTGGCACAGGAGCTCTGGGATGCAATTCTTTGAATTGCTATGATGTGCAAGTGGCTTCTGCAATAATAAACATATATATATATATATATATATATATATATATATATATATATATATATATATATCACGAATATAGCAGTCTGTAGTGATACCTTTTTTATTGGACTAACGTTACATTTAAAATACAAGCTTTCGAGAGTGATCCTCTCTTCGTCAGGTCTGGAAGCTATACTGATATATATATATACACACACACTCATCTATCGTATATTGCACTAGGTAACATTTAAATGGTTTGGCCTTACTGAGCTGAGCAAAGTCCAGTGGAGTATCACAGCGCTATTGTGCACTGTTTAAGATGATTTTTTCTTCTTTTAAAGGTTTTTAATTCGAGCATTGAAAGTATTCCTGCAATCCGGAGAGATAACATTTCCCCTGAACCCCCTTGCATTCACATGGTTAATGTCAAGTTGTACATGTTGGGGAAACTAAATGTGTTAACAGATCCAGGATCCTATAATTACCAAACCAAATACTAAAATACATAATTAATATGAGCATGCAATCTCTTCTCAGCTGATTGCATTCACCCCCTCCTGAGTCTATGTTTGGAAAGACATAGGGGAATGAACATCCTTTTGAACATAATACATAAAACTACAGCAATTATTATAACTTTGTGTATTGCATCAGGTCTAAGAATCGTTTACTGAAAAAGTAATGGAAATAACAAAAAAGTTCGAATATGTTTCTGCAAAAAAAATGTTAAGAACTGGACTAATACTAGGTGTATGTAACCGACTGTCACAGTTTAATGTTAAATTATCACTCGCTGGATTCATAGTATTCTATGGTATTATAAAATGTGTCACCTCTCATTCCAAAACCTTTTTTTTAGAGTTGTCTGGATTTATTTAGATCGTACATGATTATTTAAAAAAGATAAAATTCACTGTGCGAGAATATCATTCAAACTATCCAATACTTGGAAACTAAAAGGCTAATAAATATAATCATTAAATAAAATTAAAGATAGATTTTTGCCATCAACAATTTGTTGTCTTGCACACTTTTACAGCAATTTCCTAAAAAAATAATGATGTGATGAAATGTAAAGTAGCAGTCTCTTCTCCTATAACGAATATAACCCTATATATGAATAGATGGGATTGAAAACTTGAATTAATAAAAAATATATATTAATCCATATAGCTAACAAAACACTTCTTAATATTGGGATGTGTGTGTGTGTGTGTGTTGAGTATGCGTATACAATGTAGACGTGTGAGATATACATGTAAGTGCAACTATATAAATAAAAGTTAATAATAATAATAATAAGTGTTTAATATTTGTACACAGTATACACAAACATACACACATATATATATTTATCCACATACACACAGATACAAATATATATGAATATATATGTTGTATAAAAATGTGTGTGTGTGGTGTGTGGAGTTATGTTTGTGACTGGGCATATATATATTTATGTGTGTGTGTGGGTATATATATATATGTGTGTATATATATATCCACACAACACACACACACACATATGTGTGACAGTGTGTGTGTGTGTGTGTGTATTTTCAATGTGTCTTTCTGTGTCTTTTTGTATAGGTTTCTCTATACTTAAGTATCCATCCAACTGGCCTTTCCTCTTACAGCATTTGCAGATCAAGAAGTGTGTGTGCAGTAATAGTGTCTCCCTACCTGTTCCCTCCTGTGTATGAGGAGCCAGGAGTCTCTCCAGCTGCAGGCAGCCAGTCTGGGCACCACTCTGCATTTATTGGGACTTCTCACTGCTAGTGTTGACTTTAGCACAAAGCAAAGATTTGAACTCGCTTGTTACCAGTTTCGCAGACGAAGAAAAAAAAAATGAATATTTTCCTAAGATATCGATCAGCGTTATAAAAAAATATAATAAGTTAAACATAATGAGAAAAAATAAGTCTTAATATATAAGGGAAGAAATAACAAGGTCTGTGTCAATTTGCTTAATGTGATGTGTTGCTGGAATTTAACCCTCTTGGAATTCTATTTCTTTTTCTTTTTAGTGCTTTCTATTTTTATTTGTTTTTAACTGATTTATTCATTCATAGATGAGGAATCCTTCAACCAGCTGCTTTGGTATTGGCCCCCTTTTCATGGTACACGTATGTTCTAGACCTAGTGCCCAGTAGTTTGTGTTTATTTATTTTCTTTCCCTTGTTTTTTTGTTTTTGAGGATGGCACAGAGGTTTCAAAGTCCTAAAAAGAAGAGTATGAGGCTCCAGTCTAGGGTGAAATGTGGGTTACTGGCTGACATCAGAATGACATCCTTCTTTTTTTTGTACTGGAGCAGAACTACATGTTATCTGTTGGGATCAGTGGAGTGGGAGACACTAAGTAGTTTAAAACGACAATTTAACAATAGGCAAGTGATATGGAACATAACAGGTTAGTGCATCGCATTCTGAAGCCATTGTTCCCAAATCGGCCCCATTCCTTCCCCCTATTCTTCTTCTCCATAGGAGGCTTTTATGTGCTAATGAAACACATTTCATGCTCCCCTTTCAACGTGTGTGTCCTGGCAGGCTGGGGACTGGAAGCTCCTCACTGGATCCTGCTATTTTTTAACCAGCTGAGGGAACAATGTGGATTTTTTAAAGAAGGATTTGAATGTCTTCTACTCCCCCCCCCCACACAAACCCCATCAATTTATCATACCATGAATGCGTGGGAAAAATAATAAAATTGCATTTCACCTCCTTTCCTGAAACATGGCATTAATTGACATTAATTGACAAGATGGTGCTATAATGTGATTTATGGGTGAGTGTGAGCCAGAAGATGATGGATTGGTTGGTGTGAGGGGGTAGAAGGCTATGAACTAAACATTGGGGGTTACAGTAAATTGAAATAAAATAATACTTGAAAGAACTAAAGTTGACTTTAAATCGGGACATTTCTTATTTTCTTTTATTTAACTCCACATCATTTTGAATATGCTCTGTATTTTTGGGAGTGGGTGCTAAACTGCCAACAACCCACCCCTTAATTATTCGGTAAGTAGTGTCATGCAGTGTATCACGATTCAGATGTAAAGGGCGAAGAATTAGGGGAATTTTGTTATTAATTGTACACACACATATATTTACACACAGACACACACACACACATATATACATATATTTGTACACACATATTTATATACACACATATGTATTTGTGTGTGAGTTCTCCAAGATTATCTGTTTTTATGCATCTATAATTTTCTATACGTCATTAAATTTATTATGCATATATTTATTATTCATCTATAGATCTATTTGCTATGTATAATCTATCTTATTATATTTCTAGTATCTGAACCCTCTATTTTATAAAGAGACGAGAAAATCGAGTTATAGAGGTAGCACAATATTTAGCTACCGAATTTTATCAGGGTTATTCAGAGAGCGGTGAAAAGCAGGAGAATGACTGGAGAATGGAAAATTCTAGGTCAAAATAGCAGATTCGGAAAGTGAGATGAATGGGAGAATTTTTTTGGTTTGGCTATTTTTGACCTCGAATTTTCCATTCTCCAGTCATTCTCCTGCTTTTCACCTCTTTCTGAATAACCCTGTATTTGTTATCCCCTTATCCAGGCACTTCCTCCC
The DNA here is from genome assembly GCA_009667805.1 of Leptobrachium leishanense. Classification (NCBI taxonomy): domain Eukaryota; kingdom Metazoa; phylum Chordata; class Amphibia; order Anura; family Megophryidae; genus Leptobrachium; species Leptobrachium leishanense. The sequence goes on along the minus strand of CM019066.1, from coordinate 316,127,530 downwards.
TTTATATAACATCACCATATATTTTTTTTATCATTTATTATTTTTATTCACGATTTATAAGTTTCAAAATATGACACTTAAGAAATAAGAGAGTCAGTACTAACAGCAGAAAGCATACCTCATGGAAAGTGATATTAGGGTGGACAGTCCCATCAAAGGGGACCATATCATTTTATAGATTTCAGGTGACCTCTCACATATTACTTCCCTATAGCACAACAGCAGCAGAACCCATTAGCATTGCTGAGAGATCCCCTTATGTCAGTTTATAAAGTCAGGGAGAAGGTAAACTTAATACTACATAGTAAAATGGTTCAAATCACTCAATTTAAATGTGAAAAACACAGCAATGTAGGCTAATAAATTCTTCAAATTACACGCACAAAAAAAAAGGAATTTTTTTTTGTATGCCTGATCACCAACTCACAATCTCCTTCCCCATTCTTTTCTCTTTACATGACACATAGCTGATGTAAAAGCATTTTATTCTCAAGTGCAGTCCAAAGAGCACTGTGTAGGGCATTTGCTGGAAATGACACCATGATTGACCAAAAAGGACTGAAAGGTTGACCTTTCACCTGGAATAGCTGGTATAATTCTTCTTATACCTATGGGGAGTCAGGACAGAAATACAAGTGGGAAGGGGTGAATCTTTAAATGCTGGGCTTTTCTGGGTTCCCTAAATAAAGGCTCTTGCAGACAGGATACTGTTGTGCATAAAAATGTTTGGATCAAGAGTTTCTTTTGTGAGGTTTGCAAGTGGCAGATCTTTCAGAGACTTGTGAAAACTGCCTGTGATATGACTCAGGTGAAAGGAACTTCTAGTTTTATACCTTAAAAGGAATCCTTCTACAAACCCTCCTTACGTCACTTTTATTTTATATATTCAATTGCAATAAAATTCTTTGTTTGTTGTTTTTACTTTTATTTTTTTTCTATTACTGTCAAAATCTTTTTATGGATTTATCATTTTTTCTGCTTTTCCGCTTTCCTTGAAAATCAGCGAACCCCTCAGATGGGAATTAAATTTAAAACCTATGGTTTTAAAAAAAAGCTGTATATATTAATGTACGAATATATATATATATATAAAAAAATCAGAAATAAATGCCAATGACGGTTTTTAATAGAGGTTGCTAAAAATCCGGGCAGAATACACAAGTCATAAATAAAATATACAGAAACAATAAATTAATCCATTTCAAGCATTTTACTCTCATCGGAAAAACAGCAAAATAAAAAAAAAACTGAATATAAAAAATAAAAGGTTCAGCATTTCTGAATTACAGCAGTAGGGTCTTCTTTTTTGATTCTTTTTTTTTTTACAACATGAGGATTTGTACATAGTTCTTTTTTTCGGTCCTTAAGTTGAAACTAGGGGGGGGGGGTCACACGGTAATATTAGAGGTTTTGGGTCACTTTTCACAAAGAAAATAAAGGAAAAAATATTTCCCCTTGAAAGAAATAATTAAAAAAATAATAAAAAAATTAAAAAACATACACACAACAGGATTCAATGATTAAACAGACATCTACAGAAGGGCGACGTGTACAGTTTCAAAAGTCTGAAGGTCACCGTGGTTGTTTGTAGACCACTTTTTGAAGAACATTTCAGACACATATTATTATTTCCACTGAATTTTTTTTTAATAACTCTTGTAGTATATACAGCCTCCTTGAGAAAAGTCCATGCTCGCAGTGAAGACTTAGGAAGAGTTCATTATGGGTCTGGAATACACACCTTGATAATATGATGTGTCACCATGAATAGGTGAGGTTTCTAGCCCATTTTTGTTCGTTACTGTGCTCATGGCCAGGCTACCAGCCATCGGTGACCCATAGCCAGAGTAGTGCATAACCTGTTCGTAGGCTTTTAAGTCCATTTTGTGGTGGTGGTGGTGACTGTGATGGTGGCTGTGGTGGTGGTGGTGCTGCTGCTCGGACATGAGGTTGGTGATGGAGAAAGGATGGTTGAAGGAGTAGTGGTGTTCTGGCTTGAGGTGAGACTGAGCTTCGTGTGACAGCACTGAGTGGTGCTGAGAGAGCAGGTGTTGGGCTTGGGAGACTGGGGAGGCAGAACTGTGGTGATCAGGACTCAAGCCTTGGTTGGACTTCATGTCCACCAGAGACCTCTTCTGCTCCTGGCACGGTGAGGAGCTAGAATGAGGGGACTCGTGGCCTCCAGAGCTTTCTGAGCTGCTGTTGGTGGCAGCTGACCCCACACTGGACCCCACTTCAGAGAGCTTCTTGCCACCAGAACCTCCACCACCTTCTCTCGGGGTGTGCTTCTTGTCGCACTTGAAGCGCTTCTGCCGCCTCAGGTAGCAACCATTCTCAAACATGTTCCCTGAATCGGGGTGGAGAGTCCAAAAAGAGCCTTTTCCCGGTTTATCTGGGGACCTGGGCACCTTGAGGAAACAGTCATTGAAGGACAGTGAGTGGCGTATGGAGTTCTGCCAGCGCTGCTGGTTCTGTCTGTAGAAGGGGAAGAGGTCCATGATCCACTGGTAGATCTCGCTCAAGGTCAGCATCTTGTTAGGAGACTGCTGGATGGCCATGGTGATGAGGGAGATGTAGGAGTAAGGTGGCTTGGCATGTGTGTAACTTCTCCTGTAGGTCTTGGGGTCCCTTGATCTGTTGAGATTGGACTGTCCATAGATGGGGCTCATTGAGTTGATGTTGGTATAAGGTGCCAAGGCGTTCATGGACGTGGTCTGGGCACTCATCGGGCTCATGTTAGGGCTCAGGTGGCTTGCCATACTTGCCACCCCTGTACCCATTCCTGCCATGGCCCCGGTGCCAGGTGACATGCCAGTCAATGAAGGGCTCATCCCTGTGTTCACATAGGACATGTTCATGGAGCCTGCTGTCATGTTTGCTGAGGTGCTCATAGCAGACATGGTCATATATGTGTTCATGGAATTCATACTAAGTCCAGCGTTCATATTGCCCACTGTTGAATAACTCTGCAGACAGAAAAACAAAAATATTTCTTATTACAAATACTTAATCATGTTGAATCACCAGGAAGAATTTAAATGTACATTTTTGTTATACTCTGATTGTATTATATCTATATAGAGAGTGAGAGTGTTAAATAGAACGTTATATACAGATATGTATACAAATATATTGTACTACCTATATATATATATAAATGCAGTAAATCTATAGAATTAAAAAGAATTGATAAATATATTGTACTACAAATATAAAAATAGTGGATACATATATTTATGCATAGAGGGGGTGAGAGCGATAAAGGTAACTTTATATACATACACTTTTATATGTAGTAGTAATTGTATATGCAAATATATAATATAATATATATATATATATGTGTAGTAATAAAGCTCCATTGGTGTTGTGATGCAAATAACCTGTGTTACAATCAAATAATAATGATAATAACATTACAATTATGATAATCTATACAAAAACAAATGTATTAAAAAATCCGAAAATAAGCAACACAGAATTAACTGGTAGCAAAGAACTGCAAAAGGTGATTGATGTTTGTAAAATAAATAAAATGAGACAAATGCCAAAGTCCTTATTATGGCAGATAAAACAATATCTATTTATTTTAGCAATACTAATTTAGATGAAACCCCTCCTTCCATATATCTGTCTGGCAAACAATTGTGCATGTGTAAGCAAAGGAAAGCAGAAGTGGAATAAATATTGACATTATTGTATTATTGTTTTGTTTCACTCCTGCGTCACTGGTATGTACTCACTGATATTAATTATGTTGATTTAATAGTAAAATAAATAAATGTAAAATCCAGGCTCGCGTTTTCTTTTTTAATTAACATTACTCTTAACAGATAATTGTCAGCAGGTGCCTGTGCAGTGGTGACACTGACCACACTGTCAGGGTGTTACTTTTACTGACACTGTGTCCAGTGATCAGAAGAAAAAAATGTCATTTTTAAATAAATGTTGATCCTCTTGTAAGTTTGATTAGCTCTAATATTTGCGAGAAGAAACTTTCTATTTTTTTCCCCTTTCTCCCTGTCCCTCTCCCACAGTCTGTCCCCCCTCCCTCCCCATCCTATGCCAAACATAACTTTGTTGGGATAGTGTGTGGTTCAGTCATCGAAGAGGATTTGGAGGCACCACAAGTCAATATTTGATCACAAAGTTAATATTATCCCAAGACTAACAGTGTGGTATAAAGAGACAGAATGAGAGGGGAGAGGAGGGAGAAAAAAGGAAAAAAGGAAGAAATGAGGACATGAAGGAGAAGAGCCCATGCTTCTTCTTACCTCTGGTTCTCCATAGTAGCTGCTCCAATCTGAATGCTCGTGTCCTTCCATTTTTACAGCTCCAAGCATACTGGAAGCAGAGTGCATGGCAGTTTAAAATTTAACAGCCACAACAACTACGACAGCGATAGCAACACATAAAGAGAGAGAGAGAGAGAGAGAGAGCAAACCCTCCCTCCTCTCCAGCACTCCCTCTCCCTGTGTGCTCTAGGAGGGGGAAGTGGAGAGAGCTGAAGGTGACTTGCTCTACTTGGAGTGCTGGCCAAAGCTGAGCCTCACAGCAAAGCACAGTGGGCTGGAGTATGAGTGTAGAAGAAGGACAATGGGGACTGAGTGAGAGAGTGAGTGAGAGGTGGACCTCAGACCTCTGGCTGAGGGGGATGGTGGTGGTGGTGATGATAACAGTGCGGTGGTGACGTTGCAGCAGGCTGTTATAGCAGCCCCAGCTCCAGGCGAGCCTCCAATCCCCAACTCCTCGGCTGCCTATTTGAATAATAAGCTCACACCTTGGCAAGACAGGCTCCTTGGCCCCACTATTATACACCTGTCCAACTGGGGCTCCAAAGAAAAGCAAGATTTGAATAGATTTATTAAGTTTTAATCTGACTGCCCGGCCTGAGAGGGAGGTGGGAATATAACCTGGCTCCAGGCAGCTCTGACTGATTGCTTTTACAAAGCAGATTTCTATTTGTTTAGCCTTTATTTCTTTCTTTACAGACATCCCGGTTATGTGCAGGGGAAATGCGGTGTGTTTACTAATACATGTTTACAAGCACTCAAACATACACCCACACCAAGGCACATACACAAACCAGAGCACACTCACAAATATACATCTATACAAACACACTATAGAGCACATATTCTCTGTCTCTCTCACACATATATTTATTTATAAAGTATATATATATGTATATAAAATACACAGACAACACTCAAACACACATTCAGGTACATAAATACAACATAGAGAACACCCACTTAGAGTATACTCACAAATATGCACCCATACAAACACACTGTGCAGTACACACACACACACATATATATACATATATATATACAAACGCATAGAACACACACATATATTCGCTTACACACACTATATAGTCCACCCACAACTAAACAAATACAACAGAGAACAAACACTATGCAGCACACGCATATGTACAAACACACTATACAGCGCACACACACACTATATAGCGTGAACATCACTATACACATACAAACACACTATATAGCGTGAACATCACTATACACATACAAACACACTATAGAGTATAAAGACGGAAAGCATATCTTCAGCTGAATTAATTATGTATCCAGCTTGCTTATTTTCTGTTAATCTGTATATTTGTGTTGTTAATATCTTACATTGTATTACTTTGTATTTCTGTAACTGTAACACTTCAATGTTCTTGAACCCAGGACATACTTGAAAACGAGAGAAATCTCAATGTATCCTTCCTGGTAAAATCCTTTATAAATAAATAAATAAATAAATTTCTGGCTGATTTTTACTTACACTATATATATATATATACACACACAGACATATAACCAGAGTATAGCAGTACATAATGACTTATTGATACCTTTTTTTATTGGATCAACGTCACATTTAAAAGACAAACTTTGGAGGGTGTTCTTCAGAGTCTTCTTCAGATCTGGAAGCTATACTGAGCAAAATCATAGAATTGAACAACAAGGTCCAAATAGCCAAGCTACAAAATATATATAGTTATTTTGCTTGAGTTGTGGTGGAGGTCAAAAATGAGATAAAAAGCTTCCACGCAATAACCAATCAAGTTTATTATTGCAGAAGCCACTTGCACATCACACACATATATGCATACTTTTTAATATATATTTATATAGACAAACATGTATATATAAGCATCTAATAACAAATAATAATTATTGATTAACAATGGTATAAACGTTAATCTCAAAATATAAAACGTGCCAAGTAAAAGCATTTAAATCCCTTTGTATGTATCGGTGTATCTGGGTAGTATATTTCCAGTGCACACACAGCTAACTAATAGCGACCTCTTGATCATTGCAACAAATGTATCAAATGGCAGGAAATAACAGAGAATACAATGTGAGGAGACCATAAGCAGAAACAAACTAGTCCTGAAACCAACAGCCAGCCTTCATCTTAAGTGTTAATAAGGGGAAAGAAAGAAAAACTAATTAAAAAAGGGAAAATGACAATATTAAACAAACGGAAAGAAATCAATGATATAAAGAATCCATTTATCCATCAAGAAGTTAATCCACGGGTTTTTTTTGTCGCAGGAATATAAATCATCCTGATTAATGCATTCAGGGGTCTCTTTGCAATCCATTAAATCTAAATGAAGCAATCCAAATGTTCAGGAGAATGACACCAAATAAAACAAAAAATCATAATAATAAAGTACAGAGGAGGTGGCGGATCCAGCAGAGCAGTCTCAGGTACCTAGTGCAGGCTCCCTCTGCTTCTCAGACCAACAGGGCTGCAACATATATTTATTCTGGAGGACACGTTTACTGTTTGAGATATTAAACAAAGTAAAGTTTATTTAACGTGTTTGATCATCACAGATTTAGCAGATCGTCTCAGCAATGGTCAATAAATTGGGCCTTAGGAAAACAAGGGAATTCTGAAGTGGAATGAAGCCTTGAGTTTCGTTTGAACAATCCTAGAGCATGTACACAGACTAATCTCACACAGATACAAAGGATTATATACACACACATAATATATATACACACAAACATATAAGTACATAAATATTATTTAAATACAAATACATATTCAAGGAGCACACATATATAGTTTTGTTTTATTTATATATGCATGTACTGAGAGATTTTTGTTTTCTATATATATATATGTGTATATATGTTCACATACTTTATACTGCTCACATATACATATATATATAAACAGAAATATTATATGTATGTAATAGTATAAGTGTGAGTACTTGAGGTGAGTATATATATATCTACTATCGAATTTATATATATATACACACATATAAATATTATATTTGTGTGATATTTATATATTGTACAAATAATAGCATATGTGTAGTTACTTGTGAAAAAAAAAATATATCACTCACAAACAATATTTATCTTTAGGTGGTTGTATGAATGAATATATATATATATATATATATATATATATATATATATATATAAAATCGTTAGGAAAGGACGCACTCCAGGACTTAAAAAAAGAGATAAAATTCGATGCTTTATTTAAGGCAACATTAAAAAGTGCCAGTGGGTACTTGCCTAAATCTATATATATATATTCACGAGTACCCACACATACACTATTATTTATATGATAAATATTAAACAAATATAATATTTAACAGATTATATATATATATTCACCACAAGTACTCATATATATATATACATATATGTTTATTATTGCAGAAGCCACTTGCACATCACAGCATAGTATATGTATGTGTGTATAAAATTGTATATGTGTGAGTTTTTGTATATATAATTATAAGAATGTATTTTATTTTTACATAGTAGAACACATTGTTACATACATATAATGTCAATGTTAATATTGTTATGTCCAATTTATTTTAAAGCTTTAAAGCAAAAATCTAAGTTTATTCTGGGGTTATGTGTATCAACACCTGTGTGTAATATATATTTTGGTGCATTGGAGATCACCTATACCTCCATACATACATTTTTTAATACGATGTTTTAATGGCATATATAAGGATTGTGAGGCAGACACATCTCACTATGACAGCCTTCCTTTGTGTTATATTTTACTTGTTTATGGGATCCTGTCTGATAATGGCAATTTATTATGCATATCATGTGCAAAACAACATGTAATTATCAACACACGGTTTCACAAAACCAAAATATATTTATTGAAAGGAAAAAAAATAGAACACGGTGACACGTGACATTAAACCTTAAGGCTGGGGTCAGACCATGCATTTTTAACGTGCGTTCTGGCGCACATAATCGCGGCCGCACTAGCAGCAAATGATGGGCAATGACAGCCAATATACGAAGTACGGTCGCACGAAAGTCCGGCCGCGCAACGCAAGTGGAAAATGAAAGCATTTTTTTGAGAACGCAGAACCGCTAGTACGGACGTACAGAGTGCGCTGCGCCCGCTAGCGGTGTGTGTGTGTGATTTGGAGACGTCAGACCCTGCTCATGTCCGGCCAACATAACGTCCAGACGCAAAAAGTTTCCAGGTTTGGATTCGTAAAACATCACGCACGAAAATGCGCATCGTATGACCGTTTTCGCATATTCCGTGAAAAAATACATCAATGCGTTCGGACGCACTTTTTTACGTTCGCGTGTAAAAATGCTTTCGTTTGACCCTAGCCTTAAACTGTACCTTGCATTTTATGGAGAAAAACACCTTCAGAAAATGCAGCAGCAAAAATAGCGAAAAAGGAAGCTTCAAATCTCCTGAAAAAAATCGATTTAAAAAAGAAGAAAGAAATCCCACATTCTGATATGATCCCACTTTCCACTGGGATTCTTTCATATTTAAAAAATCAAGATTTACCTCTAAACAGAGCATGGTGGGCTCAGTGGACCCTCCATGGCAGGCTGGGAGTGCCTGGAGTCTTGCAGTCAGATTTTGGCTTTTTCCAGGGATCAGATTTTACAAAGTATAGTGGGAGAGCGCCCCCTATTGCTTTTAAATTGCATTCCATTTCAATCTGAAAGCAAAGAATCCTCTGTGAGTTGCTTGCAGATATAAACTGAAAGGTGAGAGTTTAAAACAAACTTGGAAATTTTACTAAAAGTGATGTGATGAGGTCATTTGAACCAGTAGGATAATGCACCTGGGGCGTAAAAACCCAAAGGCTGAATATAGAATATTTGATACAGTCCTAACCTCAACATCTGAGGAAAGGGATTTAGGGGTCATTATTTCAGAGGATCTAAGGGTAAGTAGTCAATGTAATAGAGCAGCAGGAAATGCTAGCAGAATGCTTGGTTGTGTAGGGAGAGGTATTAGCAGTAGGAAAAGGGAAGTGCTCATGCCACTGTACAGAGCACTGGTGAGACCTCACTTGGAGTACTGTGTGCAGTACTGGAGACCGTATCTCCAGAAGGATATAGACATCTTAGAGAGAGTTCAGAGAAGGGCTACTAAAATGGTGTACGACTTGAAGGAGAAAAGTTACCAGGAAAGGCTTAATGATCTTAACATGTACAGCTTGGAAAAAAGACGAGACAGAGGAGATATGATAGAAACATTTAAATACGTAAAGGGAATCCACAAGGTAGAGGAAGGGAGAATATTTAAACGGAAACAAAGTAGCAAAACAAGAGGACATAGTCTTAGATTAGAGGGGCAAAGGTTTAAAAGTAACAGCAGGAAGCATTATTTTACTGAGAGGGTGGTGGATACATGGAACAGTCTTCCAGTTGAAGTGGTAGAGGCCAAAACAGTAATTGAATTTAAGCAGGCATGGGATAGGCATAAGGCTATCCTAAACAAAAGATAAATCCAGGTAAAGTATCCATGTAATTGGGCACACTAGATGGGCCGAAAGGTTCTTATCTGCCGACATTTTCTATGTTTCTATGAGATTTAATTTTAACACCCACATATACAAAGCTATTCTAGTATTACTTGTAGTCACCCTCTTCATTTAATTTGTTTGTACCAATTTTAGACACAAATAGTTCAATAGGGTTGAACAGGAATGGGATGGGGGCACTTTTTTTCCCCCATGACATTTACTAATTTTGAAGAAATTTTTTATAATGGAAATATCAAGACCATTAGGGATCTGACCTATGTATTGGGTGCACCTGTGGCCCATCCTTTTGGGAACACACAACACGTTTTGGAATGCATAGTAGTGGTTCCCAACCCTGTCCTCAAGTACCCCTAACCTGAGGAAAGGTTTGGGAAACACCGCCTTAAAGGGACGTTCTAGTGACTTTTGAAATTTACCTAATTCTGTTCAGAATGTTTCCTAATTTACATCCATTATGTATTTTTTTATCTATAGCAAGTTATTTCTACTTAATTTAAGAGGGACTATATGCTCAGTACTGGAAAATGATGAGTAGACCAGGCACTCCAATCCAATGTGTCTTTATAGAATATTCGCAACAGTGGTTTACAGCAACGACGTTTGGCTCGTCTAGCACCCTTTGTTAAGTCTAGTTAGCTGAAATGTTGCTGCTGCTGTAAACCTCTGTTGTGATTCTTAAATAAAGCCACACTGGATTGGAATTCCTGGTCTCCTCATCATCTTTCTTTGTAACACTACTCTGGCCATTGTGACTACATAGGTGAGCAAACATCCTTATCTGGATACTTACCTAAAGCATAGGGAGTGCATTACCCTGCTTTGGGCTCTATTCCATCGTTGTTGTTATTGTAGCGTCTCGATATGTAAACGTTAATGCTAGGATTAGTAAATTTGACGTCTGGCATCGATATTCCATAGCTGACGCTACACTGTGGTGAAATCACTTTGCGCTTCGCAGCTTGCATGAGCTTATTCTACTTTGTGTCTCCTGTCCTAACATGGGGAGCATAATACTTTTTTAATGGCTAAAAAAATCCTATACTCGCCTCTCATCCCACGGTGTAATTCCCCACGCCGCGGTCCGACCGCGGCCGCCATGTTGGGACACACAGCACACTTACCCAGGGTCCCTCGTGGTGCGTCGCTCTACGGTTCCGGTCTGCAGCTCAGAAGAGTAGACCCGGGGTGCGTCCCACGCCACCAACGGAATCCAAGTGAGGAGAGACGAAGCGCGCACGCGCGATCGCCTATCCCTTTAAAGCACGAAGACCTTGGTACTCTGGCGCCCTCCGCTGGTCAATTAAGGGTACTGTATTACACCTGCACTGGAGATCCTCGCATGCCCCCAATTAACCTATCAAGTACCCAGGTATAGTGCCGGTGCTAGACTATATTGCGCCCTAGGCAAGACCAGCTACTTGCGTCCCACCCCCAGAAAAGATTGTCAACTGTTGAAATGTGGGGGGAACACACACACTGTGTGTATGGGGACCCACACTGCGGGGAGAGGACACACACCTCTTTCTTCTTTGCCTCTTTCTTTCCTCTGCCTCTTTCTTTCCTCTGCCTCTTTCTTTCTACTGCCTCTTTCTTTTCTTTCCTCTGCCTTTCCTTCCTCTGTCTCTTTCTTTTCCTTCCTCTGCCTCTTTCTTTCTACTGCCTCTTTCTTTTCTTTCCTCTGCCTTTCCTTCCTCTGTCTCTTTCTTTTCATTCCTCTGCCGCTTTCTTTTCTTTCCTTTTCATCTACATCCTTTTTTTCTCCTTTTTTACTCTGTGCCTCTTTTTTTCTTTCTCTTCTTTTCGTGCTTTTCTTTTCCTTTCTTTCTTCTGTGCCTTTCTTTCATCTGCCTCTTGTGGCGCCGCACATCCTCTGGTGGCGCCTGCACATCACCATAAGACGCCCACCTTCTGCGTCGCTAGCGAGGGTCCGTTTTGCGAGCTGCCACCGCTGGCTACACAAGCAAACAATGAGGAAGGGGGTACAATCATGGAACCTGGGTTGGGGCTGTCTGCACCCCTAGGTGTCAGGGTGCTCTAGGCGGTTGCCTAGTTTGCCTAGTGGAAGCACCGGCCCTGCCCAGGTATCCCAACTCCACCTACGAGTTCCAGGTGAACGATATTCTTATGATCCTCTGAACCCTATTTAAACCTGCCGCCTTTCTCAGTTCATTAAACAGGTTATACTGTGGTTCACTGCTTCAGTTATCCAGTGTTCCCTCTTCATTCCTGTTCCAAGTGAATCCTGAGTTCCAAATCCTCTACCCCGGATTACTCCACGACCACGGTACCAGTTCCACATCCTGTATCCAGGCTTACTCCACGACCACGGTACCAGCTCAACATGCTGCATCCAGACTTACTCCACGACCACGGTACCAGCTTCACATCCTGCATCCAGGCTTACTCCACGACCACGGTACCAGCTCCACAGCCTGCATCCAGGCTTACTCCACGACCACGGTACCAGCTCCACATCCTGCATCCAGGCTTACTCCATTACCAGCTCCACATCCTGCATCCAGGCTTACTCCACGACCACGGTACCAGCTCCACATCCTGCATCCAGGCTTACTCCACGACCACGGTACCAGTTCCACATCCTGCATCCTGGCTTACTCCACGACCACGGTACCAGCTCCATATCCTGCATCCAGGCTTCCTTCACGACCACGGTACCAGATCCTGCATCCAGGCTTGCGCCACGTCCACGGTACCAGCTCCAGATCCTATATCCAGGCTTGTTCCCACGACCACGGTACCAGCTCCAGATCCATAACCCAGGCTTGTTTCAAAGACCACAGCCCATGTTACCTTCTTCTACTACCCATCGTTCTGGACTTTGTTTGTATCACTTCTAAACCCGAAGACCCTTACTTGCAATCCTCCGTTCTGGACTTTGTACTAACCAAGAATAAGTTTTGACTAATAGCCTTTTGTTCTGGACTTATATTTCATTTCATCTCAGTAAATATTCAATTGCTTATATACACCTCCTGGTCTCCTTCTTTGACGGCTTGCCATTGGGTTCCATACGCACAACATTATACAGGGGTCACAGCCCCTGCCCTTACACACGGCGAAAAGGGTGGCCTGATCAGCCACTTCTTCTCTCCGAGAGCAGAGTGAGACTGCGAACAAATAGTTTCAAGTCTTCCTCCACGATCACTCTGTGGCTCTACCGATCTCGTGTGAGCGAGTTCACGCTGGACATGGAAAGATCCATAGAGTCCTAGGGACTCCACGAGCCGATACTCTCGGCAGAGCACCGCTGCTGGCATTTGGCAGCTCTGCGCCGTGTTCCGAGGTGGGGTGCTAAGTTAGCACCTACAGTAGAATATAACGTTAAAGTGATGATGGACAAGGGAAAATCTGAAGGTGCAGATTTTCCTGCTTACTGTTTCCATTTGAGCGAGATCCTGCAGGTCATGTGACCCGGCAGCACAAGCCTCCATGGAGTTCTATGGACTCCTGGAAAGGATACCTGCGGTGGCGTGTTGGCCTGCCTGCTGAATCAGCGCCTGCTCCGTAATATATTGCTAAAACGAGGACGCTACGGCTCGGTTCAGACGAGCGCATTCTGAGTGCACTCTGCGTCTGTGCACAACGGATGTACTTTCTGACTGACGACAAGGTAGTGGCCACACAGTCCGTTTTTGTGACTGACGTTTTATTGACTGATGTAGCATGGAAAATAAATTAATATGAAAAACATTTTGTCTGTCAAAAATGCTGGACGTCAAAAATGCAGTCCATCTGACCACGTTCCATCACTCACACACAAAGCTATGAGGACGTTGTGGATGCAGCGTACTCTGTGCGTCCGTTCTAGCGGATTTACGTTCTTGCCTAACCTCTGTCCGTTTGCCGCATCCGTTATGCGTCCGCAGTTCCGTGCAGACATACTTCGTGTGTGGGTCTCTATTGATCATAATTATAGGCTATAACTGACGTTCAAATGTGCGGCAACACGAACATGATCAGTGTGCTCGTCTGACCCGAGCCTAAGGGTAAACCCGAAGGCACATGATTTCCACCTTAGCATCCCTGTGGGCACAACGTAATAGTGCCTTTTGTGTTTTAAAAATGTGCTGTTAAAGAGACACTACCACTTACATCAGGGCCGGATTAACATAGGGGCTGATGGAGCAGCAGCTTCAGGCCCATGCTCCAGAATAGGCCCAAAAAAAGGATAACTATGTTTGCATTGATTGGCAAAATCCTATATTTACACTGTATCTCCAACTTCATAGCAGCTATAGGGTCATGTGAGGTATCCCTGGAAGGGACAGAGCATGGCCTTTCCAATGATACCAAATATGACCAGGTTTTATGTAATGATAAAAATAAAATATTTCTTAATTTTGTTCTTTCTAGCACAGCAATATTTTTCACTTAAATTTTAACGTGAACAATGATGCTGCACTAACATCACATTTCTCATGTCACCAACAAGTGTGGAGGTAGTGATGGTGCAATCCTTTGTTACGAATTGTTACATCAAAGACCTAAACTGCCACACTGCAGCGAAGAGCACTGGGACCCCCAGATTTGGAATCACGTCTGCGTCACTAATCTTTACACCGCACAAGGTCAAGTCAGGTGTCATTGGACAGGTCAGAGTATGGCCTTTGCATTGATACCAAATGTGACTATGTAAAATCTAAAAGAAAAGAGAAAAAAAACCCTACCTTTTTAATTTATTTTTAGTTCCAAAGCAATTGCACTGTCCATTTGTCACATATAAAATGAGCAATACCACTGCCATTACTCACCTTTTAATTTCTCACGCTGGGAGAAATGTCAGTGTTTTATACATGGTCATATTATTCATAAAACACAATCCTCCAAAACACAAGGGAAATATTTCCTTTTTTTTTTCATTTTTTGGTTGAAATTGTGAATTTTCTCAGAAAAATGCACTAACAGGTTTCCATTTCACACAATTTTTTTTAACAAGAATTTCCTATAGGATATATAACCACAAAGGTTTGGATGATAAAATGGGAAAAAAATATTTTAAATGCTTGAAATCTGAATGAAAAATGAATCACACAGTAACTGCCTGGCTAGATATACCTGTACCTGTGCTATTAATTAACCTAAAATAGGATTTCATTTCACTAAATTCCAAAAAAAACACATCAAATTATTCGGCACCAGGTCCATAGAGATCTTAATCCAACCCTGATTTACATAAACTCTAACTAGATTAACTGTGCATTACAAACAAAACCACCTTGTAAAACACACGCTGCTGGTTCATTTTTATTTGTTTGAAGTAATTGCATGTAAAAAGGAAAAATAAAATATATTTTTTTATCTCCTGTTTCCATTTTGTGGATTTTCTCCATGATGTAACATTTTTACCAAAATCTGTGCAAATGTTTTAATTTTGGCTGTGCTTAATCTAATCCAGTATTTAACAGTTAATGAAGTGGGAGTGCATGTTTAGATAAGCAGCAAGAGGTCTCTTGTTCTCCAGACTACTGGAGGTAAGAGGTGACAGTTGATTGAGATAAAACAGGGAGTTTAAAAGACTTCTAATC
This sequence comes from Leptobrachium leishanense, assembly GCA_009667805.1. Classification (NCBI taxonomy): domain Eukaryota; kingdom Metazoa; phylum Chordata; class Amphibia; order Anura; family Megophryidae; genus Leptobrachium; species Leptobrachium leishanense. The sequence continues at coordinate 316,112,146 of CM019066.1, read as the reverse complement.
TACCCCCTGGTGATGTCCTTGAATTCATCCCACACAAAACAATGATTTGAGTCAGCGGCATAGACTCCATTCCATGGCCATTGCCACAGAGTGAGGAGCAAATGATGTAAAGATACTGTAAGGGCAGTGTACCTTACAAAACATCACACAATGGATGCACCCAGTGACACATAGAGTAAAATACATTTCTTAACTAATCAAACGAGAGAAAAGCAAAGCACATGTAAGATATCAGCAACATAAAATAAACACAGTAAGGTCATGGTGGTAGTGGCCCTTTAAGTAGAGCACATGTGTTTAGGTCAGGTGGGACAAGTCTGCAGACTCTTCTGTTACATAAGATTAACTAGTAAGGGCAGGAAACAAATAATAGATGTAGAGTAGAAAAATTCTCGTTTTATCATGCTGTTTTGAGTTAGATGAATTTCAACAACCACTAGAATGATCCATTAGATGATCCATTAGATGATCCATTATGAAACACTAATGACACACACAAACATAGATTATCTAGACACATGCAAAAATGTTTTCAATTACATTGATCGCAACAACAAAATAATGTCTGATAAATTCTGATATTTAATTGCAGTTACATTTTACGTGTCCCCTAGTTTTAGCAGGGTTATTCAGAGAAAGGTGAAATTCAGAAGAATGACTGGAGAAGTGAAAAAAATAGCCAAACCAGAAAAATTCTCACATTTATCTCACTTTCCAAATCAGCTATTTGCTCTAGATGGTTCTCTTCTCCTGCCGGTTCTCCTGGTTTTCACCTTTCTCTGAATAACCCTGTTAGTCTAGATTAGGGCTCAGCAAACTTGGCTCCCTGATGTTTTGGAAACTACATTTCCCATGTGGCTCAGTCAGCCATTAGGTCTAGATAGTAAGTCTGTACAGTACCTGTGTGTCACAGATAATTTGATTCGCACCTAGCTAGTAAGAGATAAACAAAACCCAATGTGTCTAAAAAGCTCAAACCAATAAAATCACCCAAAATAATTTCATTCTTTTCAAGCGATTGTATGATCTATTCACAGTTTTGCAATTAGACCAACAAACATGACACAAAATAAACACAAGCACGCATAGTGAAACACATGCAACATAGGTAATGGACCATTTCCAGCCGCCCTCATTCAAGGGAGATAAAATGAACAATTTGAAATCATGCAGCATTAAGATGTCTTTGTAAATTAATGTGCCATAAATCATTGCTTCTTCCCACTTCTTCCTCCTCAACAAGAATAGATCTACTGTAGTTTGGCAGGTGTTTACCTCCCCCACTGTGTGGATTAAGACAATGGTTAACAAGGATGTGTCAGTATTAAACAAGGTCTTAAATTGGCTTATGTGTACAATAGGATTTATCCCAGTCTCTGCTGCTCTATAGATGTGCAGTCCATGCGGGTATTCAGTCTGTGATATATACATTTAAAGTGGTTACACACATCCATACACCTAGATCTATCTATCTATCTATCTATCTATCTATCTATCTATCTATCTATCTATCTATCTATCTATCTATCTATCTATCTATCTATCTGTCTGTCTGTCTGTCTGTCTGTCTGTCTGTCTGTCTGTCTGTCTGTCTGTCTGTCCATCTATCTATCTATCTGTCTGTCTGTCTGTCTATCATCTATCTATCTATCTATCTATCTATCTATCTATCTATCTGTCTGTCTGTCTATCTATCTATCATCTATCTATCTATCTATCCATCCATCTATCCCTCTATCTATCACGTGCACTGGTATAAAATTTGGTTCATAGTTTGTAGTTGATCTGAAAAGTCCAAATGATTGGGTTCATTCAAACTTCACTTAGAAATTCATTAAAAAATTGTGTTTTCTTTCATTTAGTTAGTAGCGCATGACTAATTAGCCATTTAAATACACTCTCACTTTTGGCAAAGGTTATGAAGTTGATCAGTTGAGTGGGCAGAGTACCAGAATGCCTAACATCTCCAAAATTCCATGACCCATAAAGATAAGGGGACTGCTCTCTTCCCTACACAGCTGCCATCAGAAATCTTGGGGCCCCTTACTGAACCAACCTCTCCCATTGCCTGGCCCCACCACCCTTCTATTTGTCCCCTCCGCTGCTTAGTGCTTTGTAGAGAGTGGAATAAATCCATGGTTATCACGAAAATGGTTGAAAATTATCTACCAGTGGTCCAGTGGTGGAGCAATCAACCTGCACCTATATCTGGGGAAGACCATGCTAATTGCTCAGTCGTGTTGCTGGTGCTCAATGATGGGTCAGAGTACCCTGACTAAGCTCAGATGCCGTGGTCCATTGAGAAGTTTCCTGGCGGGTCTGTCTCGGGCAGCATGGAAGACCCTTACACCCATGGGCTCCAAAGAGAAACTGCTGCTGGGTTTGTCAGCTGCCTGGGCCCCTTGGAAGCACAAGGCCCATGAGCATATAATGGACTGTCACCCCTCTGATGGCGGCCCTGCTTCCCTTTACCCCCTCACATGTGGTCAGTGATTGAGGGATTAGATCAAAGTAAGTCAAATATCCTCCCTGCTGATTTAAAAATTCATCATGAAGCCATGAGAGGTGCGTGGGTGTAATATGATGTAGGAGTAGAGAACAGGTTCTGTGCAATGAGGGGAATCCTCACTAACCGTGCAATGCATCCCCAAATTGTATGCTCCTGTGACACAAAACAAAAATGAAACACAGAAGCAAAAATCATTCCTGTGCAATTTGTTTATTGGCTCATTTGTTGAGGTGTTGTTTTGTTGATTGTTGTCTTGGTATACTATCTAATCAAACATATGGAGTCAAAGTAGATATACCAGTGACAAAGTGATGGAATATATCCGTGATGAGGTGACTATGTGGTAATTCCCATCGCAAAGAGTTTTTTTCTTGGGAAAAGCAGATGGCAAGAGGGTCACACAAATCAGATAAATTTGGCACTTAACTGTGAAAACCATGGCACTAAGTCAGAATGTCATAAACCTCAAAATGCTGTTGAGATGAAAAAAATCATTGACCTGTTCCTTGTTCTCTTATCTAAATAATAGAGATGTGCACACATTTTTTTTTTCGTTTCGTTTCGGCTCGTTCGGTTTTTTTAAATTTTATTTTCGGATCGTTTCGGGCGATTTTTAGTTTCGGCTCGTTGTTTCGTATCGACTTTCATTTCGTGATATCAGAAATTTTCGGTCTTTCGGATAGTCTGTTCTCGACGTTTCAAAGGGTCTATTTTGTTTTGACTTAGACAAATGGTAATTCGGATGCTCCGATATTTCGGTCAATATGGTAATTCTGCCGATTCGTTCCTTCGGACGTATCGTTTTTTATGAAAGATCCTTTTTTTCTTATGAATATGCATTACACAACTTTATTTAATCCTATTAAAATGGTATGAAAGGGAAAAAAATGAACAAAACGATTTACCTCTACAGAATAATGCAGCATATGAATCCGCGCACTGCTGGGCAGCACCTCTACAGTATAATAATGCAGCATATGAATCCGCACACTGCCGGGCAGCACCTCTACAGTATAATAATGCAGCATATGAATCCGCACACTGCCAGGCAGCACCTCTAGCTCTACAGTATAATTACTGCAGCATATGAATCCGCACACTGCCGGGCAGCACCACTACATTGTAATAATTCAGCATATGGATCCGCACACTGCCGGGCAGCACCTCTACAGTATAATAATGCAGCATATGATTCCTCACACTGCTGGGCAGCACCTCTACAGTATAATTAATGCAGCATATGAATCCGCACACTGCTGGCAGCACCTCTACACTACAGTATAATAATGCAGCGTATGAATCCACACACTACCGGGCAGCACCTCTACTGTATAGTAATGCAGCATATGATTCCGCACACTGCCAGGCAGCACCTCTACAGTATATTTAATGCAGCATATGATTCTGCAAACCGCCGGGCAGCACCTCTACAGTATAATTACTGCAGCATATGAATCCGCACACTCAGGGGGCATGGCCGGATGTTGCAGCGCGCAGTCGCATGTAAGGAGAGCTCCTGTGACCGGCGCTGAATTTTCATTTCTTGCGGTTAAATAACAGCAACCCCGGGGCTGAAATTTCACCCTCAGCTGGGTGACACTTCCTGGCTCCCAGATGGTGCCCCCTAAGGCGCAACGAGCATTGGAACCGGCAAAATCGGCGAAAAAAGACCGGGTTCGTGAGGCCCAAGATGGCGGATCTCCCTCCTCTGTTTCCTCTTTTACAACGGAAGCGGCTGTCGCAGGCCCACCCTGCATGTCTGACACCTTATCACCTTCAGAAAGCAGACTACATGCCATGCTGCAAGAACTTCGATCTACTATACAAACGGATCTTAAAGAGGCACTGCAGGAGCTGAGGCGCGATGTACAAGACCTGGGTGAGAGGACAGACTCTTTGGAGGCTAAGACAGATGACTTATGTTTGGCCCATAACGATTTAGTGGACCGTCATATAGCTTTGCAGACAGCACATGACACCATGGCAATGAAATTAGCCGATTTGGAAGACCGTTCACGGCGTAACAATGTACGGATCCGGGGCATTCCGGAGGCAGTAACCCCTGCTGATCTTCAGCCTTATATTATGGAACTTTTCCAGATCCTGGTACCAACGTACTCGTCACAGGATTTCCTGATGGACCGGGCACACAGATTGCCACGCGCCAAGAACCTGCCGCCCTCAACTTCTAGAGATGTTTTAGTCCGGGTGCACTTTTTCCATGTTAAAGAAGCGTTAATGAGAGCGTCACGGAAATCTATGCCTCTACCCTCTCCGTATGCCGAAGTTTCTTTCTACGCAGACCTGTCAACAGCTACCATGTCTAAGGCTGGGGTCAGACGAGCGTAGTGTTCACGTCCGTGATTGCGCCTAAAAGTACGTCCGTGATAGCATGAAAGAAAGTCCATTGGAGCCTGACACATGAAGTACGTCCGCACTGAACTGCGGACGCATGACGGACGCTGCAAACGGACGCAGGTTAGGCAAGAACGTAATACTGCTAGAACGGACGTGCGGAGTGCGCCACGTCCACAACGTCTGCATAGCTTTGTGTGTGAGTGATGGAGCGAGGTCAGACGGACTGCATTTATACGTCCAGCATTTTTGACGGACAGAATGTTTTTTCATTGTAATTTATTTCCCTCCTACATCCGTCAAAAAATAACTTCATGAAAAAACGGACTGTGTGACCACTACTGCGTCATCCGTACTGACGATGTCCGTACTGCACGCACGTACAGTCCGTAGAAATCACGCTCGTCTGACCCCAGCCTTAAAGAAGGGAATTTTCGTCCTTCACGAAAAATTTTCATGACCACAACATGGCGTATCGATGGGGATTTCCCACAAAGATCTTGTTATGGCGGGAGGGAGTCTTGCATGTTATCCCTGACCCCCTCACTGGCATGCGCTTGCTGACGGAATGGAAAGTCGTGTCTGAGTTTACTCCCCCTCGGGACGAATCATCTTCGCCGCTGAAAGTTTCTCCGGAGTGGCACCGGGTCCCGCCAAAATGAGGTGCTTTGGCCCTGCGTTATCCAGCTTCTGGGCGTGCTTCTATTATTTCACTATGTTGTTTTCCGTCTCCTTGGGCGTCAGAACTCCTTCACGGATGCCGGACTGACCCCTTTTGATTCACCTCAATTGGGCGCTCCTGGGGCCTGTTCTGTTCTTTTATTCGGCAAGCCCGAGGCCTTCCAATGGCCTGTAAATTGGCGCGGTCACCTTCTCAGGTAGAGTTGGGACTGTTGTTTCCCCTACTGGAGTTTTTTCTTGACCTTGTTTATTTTTCCCCTACTTATACCAATCTGCTGTGTTGATTGACTCCACTCAGCTGCGCTCATGGAGTGCAGTTTTTCTTTTCTGATGTTTGGTCGGGTTTTTTCTTTTCTTTTTTCTTTCCTTTTTATTTTTTATTTTTATTTTTGTTTCTTTCTGGTTCGACCTATGTATGTAATGTATGTATTGTTTGTTAGTTTGGTATGCACTATAATATACGGTTCCGGGCGCTATTGTGTGCAGGAGAGTCCCTCCATTCTCCCGAGGAGATTGTCTGTACTGACCGTTGTGAGATCTAGAGGGCTGGGCGTAACCAAAAATGAGTAAACCTCACTTCCAGATTTATTCCTTAATTGTTCGGGGCTTGAACACTCTGTACAAACACCATGCTTTATTTCGCGACCTGCATAAATCTCAACCGGCTATTGTATGTTTGCAAGAGACTCATTTTTGTAAGTGGCGTCCGCCGTTTTTGAAATCGCGCATGTACACTGAGGCCTACCACTCCACTGCTCTGACGAAGTCCAAAGGTGTCTCGATCCTGTTCCATAGAGACTGGACCTTTGTGTGTTCGGCTCAGTATGTTGATCCGTTGGGCCGCCTTGTGATTCTTGTGGGCACGCTGAACGAATTACCAATCACTATTGCTAACCTATATCTCCCTAATGATAATCCGGTTTCTTATCTGCGGAAAGCTTTTGGTAGAGTGAAAAAAATGTCTAGTGGTACGATATTCCTATGTGGTGACTTTAATTGCACTCCTGACCCCGATGTTGACACTCAGGCGAGCCAATCCCGCTCCCATTCCCGCTCCCCCCGTCCTCTAGTAAACAACTACAGGAATTCATGCATTCGTTTGACCTATATGATACTTGGAGGATATGTCACCCCAATACACGTGATTACACATATTTTTCTCATGTCCATTCCTCATATAGTAGAATTGACTTGTGTTTGATACATAGCTCAGCCTTGTCTCGTCTCCTGGAGGCGACCATCGGCATCATTACGTGGTCTGACCATGCTCCGCTTACGCTTACTTTTGAGGCTGCTTTTCCACCGAGGGTTATGGGGAATTGGAGACTCAATGACTCACTCATTGTAGATAGGGATGATGTGACAACAACGCTACAACTCCTTCAGGAGTACTTCACGATGAACGTGACTGGGGACGTTGCAACAGCGTCGATATGGTTGGCCCACAATGCTGTTATGCGAGGACATTTTATACAGAAAGGAGCGCAACGTAAACGACGTTTTAATGCTCAGATGACTGCCCTTACACGACGAATCACGGTATTAGGAACCCAGAATAAATCCTCGCCTACCCCTAATATTACCGCTCAGTTGATTTCGCAGCGCCGCGAGTTCGAACACCTTATGCTCCAAATCACTGCGCGCTCAATTAGACGGCTTAACTATGCTCATTATACCCAAGGGAATAAACCGGGGAAATTGCTGGCGTCTAAATTGAAAGGGAAAAGAATGCAAACCAACATACCGTACCTATTGGATGCTAATAACGTAAAAATTTATAACCCAGCCCTTATTACTGATGAATTTGCACGTTATTATGCCTCCCTGTACAACCTAGGATCAGACCACACCGTGCCGTCCCCTACCAAGGACGATATAGATCTCTTTCTTCAGGAGGCGAGCCTCCCCTCCCTCTCTCCCTCTCAGGCTACAGGTTTGCTTGCTGCGTTTACAGAGGAGGAGGTACTTAAGGCTATTAATGCACTTCCAAAAAATAAAGCCCCAGGCCCTGACGGTTTTACGAATCTGTATTATCAGGTATTTGCTCCTTCACTGGTTCCGACTCTTACCCTGTTTTTTAATGACATTAAGAACACTGGCATCATTCCTCCGGAGAGGTTGCAGGCAACAGTAGTGACCCTGCCTAAACCTGGTAAACCCCCGACACACTGTGCCAACTTCCGCCCTATTTCCCTGTTGAATGTAGACGCCAAACTGTATGCTAAATTACTAGCTACTAGGTTGGCTCCCTACTCCCGTCCTTGATCGCGACTGAACAAACCGGCTTTGTCCCGGGCCGTCAAACATGTGACAACACCCGACGTTTTTATGATATAATCGACTTGGCCCATAGGACTAATACCTCCGGACTCCTGCTGGCATTGGACGCCGAAAAGGCGTTCGATCGCCTGCACTGGGGGTATATGCGGATGGTGTTACTAAGGTTTGGTCTCCGAGCACAATTTGTACATAGTATTATGGCCCTTTACTCTGCTCCGTCGGCAAAAGTTTTGGCATCGGGGTTTCTATCCTCCTCTTTCCACATAACCAATGGCACCCGACAGGGTTGTCCATTATCCCCGTTAATATTTATTCTGGCCCTAGAACCCTTAGCGCTGCAGATTAAGATTTCCCCGGCAATCAAAGGTATGCCGACCCCGAATGGGGAGCACAAGCTGGCACTTTTCGTGGACGACATACTGCTTTTTTGACCACACCGGAGATTTTGCTTCCTTCCCTGTTTCACCTCCTTGATAGCTTTGGCGCGTTATCTTACTATAAAAATAATGTGAGTAAAACACAAGCTCTCCCTATAAATATTGCTGCTTCATCCCTCGGCTCTCTGCGTAGTAAGTACCCTTTTGATTGGCGCTCTACCTCTTTAAAATACTTGGGAATCTCCCTTTCTAAATCGCGAGGCGCCATCCTTAAGGAAAACTTCACGCCACTATTGAACTCCATCGATACGCAGCTCTCCACATGGAGCACAAATGAATCCTCCTGGTTGGGTCGTATGGCGGCCATAAAGATGTGTATCCTACCCCAAATTTTATACTATTTCAGAAATATCCCTGTTTTCATACCGGCGCATTTATTGCTCCGGCTGCAAAAACTGCTCCATGCGCATATTTGGAAAGGGAAGCCTCCTTGAGTATCGGCCTCTACAGTCACTGCGCCGCGACGTAACGGAGGGTTGGGTTATTTGGATCTACAATCGTACTACAAAGCAGCCTTACTAGCCCAACTGTTGTCGTCAATGCATCTAAAAGAATCACCTCTATGGTTACAGTTGGAGAATGCCATGATTTTTCCATATAAACTTCATGACCTGATGTGGCTTCCATTCCTTCCTAGGAATAGCACCATGGGTCTGCTACCCGCCTCGATGCTCTCCCTCATGTCCTGGCGCCAGTGGGGTCGTCCGTTGGTACGGCCTTATGACTTATTATGTCTCGCCCCTCTCAGAGTTTTGTGTCGCTATATCCCAGACTTAAATTTAGATTCTTGGTTCTTGCGCGGCTTGACGCATGTGTGGCAGCTCTTTACACCCCACTCCCTGAAACCCTTCCCCGACTTGGTACAGGAGTTTGCCATCCCATTGAGTGACTGTTTCACTTACCTACGTGTGAAGCACGCTTTACACCAGAAGGGCCTGACCTCTTTCACAACTACGAACCTTTCAGCTTTTCACAAATTGTGTATGGGGAAGAAATGTCAAATGAAACCATTATCTCTCTGTTACAACAGTCTCCTAACCCCGACCCCACCTAAAAAGTTACCCTATATGGCTAAATGGGAAAAAGATTTAGCTTTCACGCTCTCCGTAGATGACTGGGCATATTCCATGGACACAATATACAAATATTCTAGAAGCACCAATCTACGCGAGGCCCATATCAAACTACTGTGCAGATGATACTTAACACCAACCTGATTGGCCCATATCTCGGGGAATACCGGCTTCTGCTGGAGATGCCTTACCGGCCTCGGTTCTCTACTGCATACATTTTGGTTATGTCCCGCACTAGGGGGTTATTGGGAAAAAATAAGCAGACTGATTTCCCACTGTACTTCACTCATACTCCCACTATGCCCGAAATTGTACCTCCTACATATTATACCCATTACTATTCAGATCCGTCACAGGAGGTTTATCTCTATGGTACTGGGGACAGCAAAAACAGTTATAGCGAGACATTGGCGTTCCTCACTAGCTCCCTCTATGAAAGAAGTTATGATTGCCCTTGAAAGTGTTTTCCAATATGAAGAAATGTTCCACACCGCGAATAACTCAATGTGCCAGTTTTATGATACATGGGAGGGATGGAGGGTGTTTGTCGAGTCTGGAACCTTGATATAAGATATTTTACCATGTACGACTGTAGTGCTGCCGTGTTTTGTGTTTTATGTTAGTTTAGGATTTTATCTGTTATTGGAAAATGGAGTCCGCACAAATGACCTCTTATCGGATAATATTGATACTTCATTTGACTTGTCTATTGTCAATGCTGCAAATTTATTTCCTTTATCTTTGAAGTTTCCTTCTTTTTGCAATGTTGTACCATTCTATGTGTGAACTCCAATAAAAACTTTTTTATTAAAAAAAAAAAAAAAAAGAATCCGCACACTGCCGGGCAGCACCTCTACATTATAATAATGCAGCAAATGGATCCGCACACTGCCGGGCAGCACCTCTACAGTTCAATTACTGCAGCATATGAATCCTCACACTGCCGTCCAGCACCTCTACAGAATAATGCAGCATATGAATCCGCACACTGCCGGGCAGCACCTCTACAGTATAATAATGCAGCATATGAATCCGCACACTGCCGGGCAGCACCTCTACAGTTCAATTACTGCAGCATATGAATCCTCACACTGCCGTCCAGCACCTCTACAGAATAATGCAGCATATGAATCCGCACACTGCTGGGCAGCACCTCTACAGTATAATAACGCAGCAAATGATTCCGCACACTGCCGGGCAGCACCTCTACAGTATAATAATGCAGCATATGAATCCGCACACTGCTGGGCAGCACCTCTACAGTATAATAACGCAGCAAATGATTCCGCACACTGCCGGGCAGCACCTCTACAGTATAATAATGCAGCATATGAATCCGCACACTGCCGGGCAGCACCTCTACAGAATAATGCAGCATATGAATCCGCACACTGCCGGGCAGCACCTCTACAGTATAATAATGCAGCATATGATTCCGCACACTGCCGGGCACCACCTCTATAGTATAATAATGCAGCATATGATTCCGCACACTGCCGGGCACCACCTCTACAGTATAATAATGCAGCATAAGATTCCGCACACTGCCGGGCACCACCTCTACAGTATAATAATGCAGCATAAAACGAAAAACCAACTAAACCGAATAACCCGGAATGATCCGAATCACTGAAATGATCTAAACGCCGAAATGACTTGAATCATCGAATCGACCTGAAAATTTTGTGTGGTTGACATTTCGGATTCGGGAATGAATTCGGGAACTGAATATAGTTTTATTATCTCCAAAACAGAACACCTCTTTACCTTTATTCTTGTCAGTGAAGCCAACTGTTAAACTTATTACTCGGTCTCAGTTCCTGGAATCATTTTTGTTTCTGGTGTCTCTTTTATTACTCGGAGAAGAAGTAGTGTATGTGTTTATGTCTGCTTTTGTTAAAAGGAGCGATGTGGGAGAAAAGGGCTAATGTATTGCTAACAAGATGCAGATAAAAGAGAGGTAATGTGTTAGCAGTGTGACTAAAATGTTTGGAAGTGTGCCATTTCTTTTTTTTTTTAATTTGTAATTTTTATTTCTGAAAGAAAATAGGTCACAAATCGACCGACAATAGTGGACTCGTAGGGCCACACCAATAGAGCTTCGCACTAGTAAGACAGAGTCCACATTAAGCCGTACACTTATAAACTGTAAAAATCCGGAGGGGGAAAAAAGAGGAAGAAACATGGAAGGGGGGGTTGTGCCGAGCTTCTCTGTGTGGGGGGGGGGGTAGATGGCTCCGTTAAAAAAAAAAAAAGGGGGGGAACCACCTCCAACAAGGAGGGGAAGGAAGTGACAAAGGCCATGTCTGTGACTCTCCTGGCGCGCTCCCGAGGGAGGCCATGGAGGGGTACTGTCACGTGGCCCGGCTTCTCCGTGTGCACCAAATCCACCTCTGGTTTCTTCTGACCATTGAACTCAATCACATTTGAAGTTCCAGTAGTGTCTGGCAAACTGAAGATAATTTAGTTTGTTTACGGATGACAGTAGAGTGCTTTTTTATTGAAACCCTTCCCAAGAACCTCTGGCGATGTAGGTGATGTCGCATTGTAGTTTTGGAGACCAGGTTTGTGCACCGATTTTTTTTTTCGGTTCGATTCGATTTTTCGGATGTTTAAACTTTTCGATTCGGCTCGTTTCGACCGATTTCTGTTTCGATTCGGTTCGGCTCGACTCGTTTTTCGTGTACATTTTTTTTCGGAATATCGACCATTTTTCGTATTTTCGTGTCACTTTGCTCGTTTTTTGTATCGACTTTTCGTGATTTCGGAAATTTTCGTTTTTTCGGAACGTCTGTTCTCGTTTCAAAGCAATAATTTCGATTTGACACATTTGAAGTCCATTCGAAAATTCCAAAAATATTTCGTTTCGGCTCGGAAAACTTTTCGGATCTGCCATTTTCGGATCTAAAAATTTTCGGAAAATCGCCCGCATCCGAAAACACGAATCGGAAATTTCGTGGAAATTCCGAAACCCGAAATGCACATCCCTATTGGAGACTTTCTGACTGAGAAAAGGCAACTAACGTCTGCAATTTTCCACATCTGATCCTAGGAGATTTTTGGCCATTCGAACCATCCTCTTCACAGTGCATTTAGATGATATAGACACACATCTTGTTCCAGGTTCATTCATAACATTTTCAGTTGACTGGAACTTATTACTAATTGCCCTGATGGTGGAAATGGGAATTTTCAATGCTTTTGCTGTTTTCTTATCGCCACTTTCCATTTTGTGGAGCTCAGTAACCTTTTGCCGTATATCACAGCTATATTCTTTGGTTTTACACATTGTGATGAATGACTAAGGGGATTTGGCCTATGTGTTACCTCATATTTATACCCCTGTGAAGCAGGAACTCCTGGGTGAAGAATTCCCCGTTCCTAGTCCCCAGGTGTACTAAAAAAAATTAAATATCAATGGGTGTATACTTCAAATATATTTTTCTCATGTGAATTCAAAGAGGTGTCAATGATTGTGCCACACGTATCTTTCACAAAGATTTATCTTTTTGGATAAACCTGCGTTGTGTGGGAAATTGTTTAATATCCATTTAGAGCAAAGTATTTATTCTGAAAACCCAAGGTCATATGCAAGAAGTGAATGTCACATGCAGGATATGGTTGAAGTCAGATAACTTAACTCATGCTCTATAGAAAGCATACAAAGTCCTTTGTGCTTTCTTCACTTTATTGGCAAAGTAACAGCAAGTAAAAGGTGTCTTTATAAATAGAGAGGGCTTCTCAGGTGTACCTAGTCATGGGAGGATGTTAAAAACAGGATGCAATCACCAAGTACAGAACAGAATCTTCAATTACATGCCTCTATGGAAGACTGACAGCAAAATAAGCTTCCTAAGGAGGAAAATGGGGCTGGGCCAAATTAACTATGTGAGTTAGGAGCAGGGCTGGCCCGTCCATGGAGCAGGGTGGATCAGCGGCTCCAGGCGGCCCTTCGTGAGGGACGGCAAAATGCCCTGTCAAGGCTCCGCTCCCCCCAGCCTGGACAAGGCACGGCCCTCCTCCAGCAGGTTGCGAAGCCTCCCCCCTTATTCAATCGGAGCTGCGCCCATCCTCTTCACGCGAGCAGAGCTGCGCCTGCCCCTTCACGCGAGCGGAGTGGCACCCATCCCTTAACACCAGCTGGCTGACGTTCACGCCCTTCACATGAGCGAGGCAGCAGTCGGAGCACGCCACTTTCAGCAGACCAGGCCCGTGCATCTGAAGCCCTCTAGCGGGCCGGCCTCGGGCAGGCCCGGAGCCTCAGCCAGGCCCGAAGCCACACGAGTGAGGCGGCAGGCTGAGCTCGCCACTTTCAGTGGACCAGGCCTAACGGCATCCAACAAGCCCTCCAGTGGGCTGTCAACCAGGGTCCAGTGGGTAAGTTTGTGTGACTGTGCCTAGATTTGTGTGACTGGATGTGTGTATGTGTGACTTGATGTGTGTGTGTGTGCGACTGGATGTGTGTGTGTGTTAGTGTGACTGGATGTGTGTGTGTGTTAGTGCGACTAGATGTGTGTGTGTGAGTGTGACTGGATGTGTGTGTGGCTGGATGCGGTTGTGTGTGCGGCTGGATGTGTGTGTGACATTGGCCCTGGGATATGTGGCGACATTACTGTGAGTTTTTTTGCTGTGGAGCTCTGTGATATGCTCACACACACCGCACATTACTGTGAGTTTTACTGTGAAGGTCTATGATACCAGGGCCGGATTAAGAGCATCATGGGCCTGGTGCTGAGGATTTCGGTGGGCTTTTTTATAAATACTGAGGCACGCACACACTCCGCTATAATACAGAGCACACATAAAAGTGCGCTGGTCTGACCCTAGCCTAAGATAACAGAGCATGCAGTCACACATTTTGTTTTTAAAGCAGTCACTTACTGAAGGTTGGTTTAAATCAGATGGGCTGAGCTAAGCCCCGTTCAGTTCCTCAGCAGCTGCTGGCTCTACTCGTGTGATCTGCTCTGTTTGCAGCGGTGTGAGTCCCACCATTCTATAGCCTGCAGTGTGCACTGACCTGTAACCACATGACTGGGGAGGTCAGGAGGGGGTCTGCTTGCAGAGCAGTAAAGGACACTAACCGCCTGCAAGTGGAGTTAACCCCCTGGGATGCTTCAGTGCTGGCAAGAGGGATGTGAAGGAGCCAGGGGTGTATGTGTTCCCTAGGGACCTGTCTCCTGCTCATGCCTGCCATGGACTAGGATCGGCAGCTCCTCCTCAGTCTTGGTGCTGGATGCCCATTAGTGATGCCAGACGCTCTGACTCACACGGAGAGCGCCAGTAATGACTGAAAAGCAGGTGTGCGGCCTGCACTGCACCCCACAGAAGTGAAGTATCTCAGGGGCTCTTGTCAGCCTGCATTTACTGAGAGTGGACAGCCTTACCGGGACAATGGCAGATGAGCTGCGCTGGAGACATCAACCGCTAACTACACTGCAAAGCCATCACCAAGAACACTGCAAATCCACTGGCTCCTCAAAGTCAATGACGGCCCTGCCTGCTGCTGTGATCTTGGTGATGGCTTTGCAGTGTAGTTAGCGGTTGATGTCTCCAGGGCAGCTCATCTGCCGCTCTCCCGGTAAGGCTGTCCACTCTCAGGAAATGCAGTGAGTATGACACATTGGGAGCACATTTATACTATAGGATCAAACAATAGGCTGCGAGCTTACCCTCCTGCCTCCCGCAGACCCTCCGCACTGCCGCATTTTTGAGACCTGCACAGCCACCCATTAAGGAGACAGAAGGGGGGGGAGCAGCATCTCAGCCGAGAGGAACTGTAACAAGGAAAGGCATGAGACCCCGCTCACCTGAGTCACTGCCGCTGCCGCCGCTCTGCTCTCCCGGTGCCCAGGCTCTGCACTTCCTGCTCGTGCTTGCCTTCACGATATCATGTGGGCCAGCATATGTGAGAGCTGTTTGTGAGGCGGGCACGTGATATGAGGCGGGCACGTGACTGGTCCTCCTTCCGCTCCTCCGCAGGCAGCTGCATTCTCTTCCCGACCTGTTTATTAATCATCCACCGCCAAACAGCAATCAAAGGCCGGCGGCCCTGCCCGCATTGTCCGGCCTCGACTTCAGTGTGGGGCAGGCTGGCCTGCGGCTGGCTGTGGGCCTATTTTCAAAACGGGGCCTGGAGCGGCCGCTCCATCCGCCCCTATGATAATCCGGCCCTGTATGATACTCTTACACACATCATACATTACTGTGAGTTTTATTGCTGTGGAGCTCTGTGATACGCTCGTACACACTGCATATTACTGTGAGTTTTATTGCCGTGGATTCTGTGATACGCTCATACACCCTGCACATTACTGTGAGTTTTATTGGTGTGCAGCTCTGTGATACACTCATACATGTTTTTGATTTTCTTTTGGGGGGGCAGCATTTCATCCTTCGCTCCACCCAGCACAGTGGCTTGGGCCGGCCCTGGTTAGGAGGAGTGGACTAATCCATTTTAAGAAAAAGCATAAGGGGAAAACAAGGAATCTGGTTCCATGACAGTATTTTTGTGTATCTCTTAAACAAACGATCAAAATGTTAACCAATAAAGACAATGGGCAGAATTACAATGTTGGTGCTAACTTAACCAGAGCTGTTGTAAACTTAAAACCTCCACAGACTATAATGGCTCTGGTAAATTTACAACAGCTCTGGTTAAGTTAGCACCAACATTGTAATACTGCCCAATTTGTCTGTAGTGGAGAGCACTGTTTATAGGTATTCAGTGTCAAATAAGCCCAACGTGTGTTGAACTTTATAGGTACAATTTAAAGTGAATTTGGAAGCTGAACTTTTCCACAACCTTAGATCTTGTTGAGACCTACAAGTGTTGGCAGATTTTTGCTGATTATTCCTTGATGTAGATTCATGCCAACTAGAACAAATATTTAATACATAAATGCAAGATACATATTTTAGGTTCACAGATCTAGACCTGAATCCAGTATGTCAGATTGTACATATTAAGAGATACTATATAATGTATTAGAATAACAAAACACTGTTTGACAGTGTGAACAAATAAATGTTCATGTCAACTAAAATTTATACTCTAAAGGTTCTTATGAGTTGACCTCACGACTCACGAGAAGGTGCAGCACCCAGGATTTACTCCCATCCTTCACTTTCCCTTTGATAATACCTGCGTCTGTGCATTTACACTGTGTTCCTGTCTCTGGTTTCTGTTTGGAGGAAAGATTAAAAACACAATGATGGATTAGTATTGTAGAAATGTCTGGGAGGAGTAGAGATAACGTCTGGAAGATAGTTTGATCTAAGAGAATCTCAGGTGACCAGTGGCTCCTTCCTATTACCCATCATCGTATTCTGCCATCTCAGGCTCAATCCTAGGCTAATAAATAAATAGTAAAGGAAATAGAAAGAAACTTGGTTTTGAGGCGCAAATGGAAATTTAGTCATATGACACTTTCATGCAGACATTTACTTAAAAGGTCCCCAGTTGTCCTATTGATTGAGTTTTTATGGTTACAGTGGTGCTTGCTATACCCCATATCTTTCTGGAACATGTTGAACAATTTTTGGGTAGGAATGACAGAAGATGCCAGGGCAGAACTCATAATAGCCATACTGGACTTGGAAAAGTAGTCCGGTACTACACTTTCACATTTGATATAAATAAAATTCTGGTTTAGCGCACTAAACAGCCAGATAATCTGTTGTAACACCTCATTCAATGGTCAACACACGCGAAGGTCTACAGCATGAAAATGTCAACTCTACTACCATAATCACAAAGGAGACACTATTTGAACCTATCTGTGTGAGAAAATAAGGAGTTTCCAACTGAGACAGCCAAGAGCAGCCAAAAATAATTACAGGACTGATTTGGATAAGTAATGGAAAGAATTAATCAGGAAAACATTTAGTAGAAGGAAAGTAGAGGGCCATATGAGACAGAGGTAGTCAGGAGAAATGTATTACCTAATATGTAAAGATAAAGAACTGAGAATTAAAATCAATGAAAAATCTAGGGTAAAAGACTAAATGGAGGAAGTGATTGGAAACTAAGGTTAATGATTAAGAGCAGTTGAGGACAGCACGTAGCATTGCTGGAACAACAGAAAGCGCTTGCGTTTGGCTGTTTGATCCAGAGTTGTTTTCCAGTAGATGTTACCAACACTCAATAAATAAAGTGTTCATACACAGGACAGGGGGGAAGGCAAACTCGATGCTGTCCTAGGCATACCAAATTCTGCTGCCTACACCCAGGTATGAAAAAGATGAGTTAACGCAAAATTAAGACAAACATTTGCAAAATAACAGGGGTGATTTGTGACAATAAAAATGTAATTTAGAACAAAAGGAATGCATCTTTTATACAGCAGATTATTTCAATTGAGATTTATTATAGTTAAGAGACCTATCTGAACCTGCCTCAAATATATTGGATCTTAAAAAAGAGAACGCTTGGCAAAAATGAAGGAATAAGATATTCGGGCTAAATAGGGTCATATCTGGGGATGAGGAGGACTTTGAGATATGAGATGACGGGACTAAATGAGTGGTGGGAAATAAATTTGACAGTGCATGTGTGTGTTTCCCTGTTGTATCTACATATACATTGTATAGTATTACATTTCTCTCTCTGCTGGCCCATTCTATCACTCTCTATTAAGCAAAGCCAGCCGCCCTAGGCCCCGGCCTACACGGCCTATGCAAATGCAAGAACCCAGCCTTGACTAAACAGAGGAGTTATCTGTTGTCAAGGTACACTTCTCCAGAAGAAGACACTCCCAAGTCAGAGTAGAGTTCAATGATAATATATATGGTTTATTCGATACAATGCATTGGGTCATTCAATATAGCCGAATGACAAAGGGCGTAGGCAAGTACAAGCTTTTTATACATTTTACATAACATGGAGGTCTATCTAGGGCAAACACCCAAATGTGACATGCTATCAATATACATGCCCAAAAACTTGCATTCAATCAACTGTTACCCTTTAATCTTGTTTTTGCTGATGTTTGACATGCTTGGCATAACACTCTTTCTCATGGCACAAAACTATGTTTCTCATTGCGTAACTTGGCGATGATACTTGGTCACGTACATCAGGTTGCAGGGGTCAACTGTTTTTCGAACGATGTCTCTCCACTGAGTGGAGATAACCATGAGTGTTCTCGGAAAACTGATTTAGACTTACCAAGGAAAGAATTCCCCGTATTATCCTTGTGGTCCTAATGGGGGAATTTCCATGTTCGCCTTGCGGTCCTCTTTACCAGAATCCTCATCTATGATAGAGGCTAAGTGTAATACATGCAAGTGGAGATGGCTAAGTCTTATAACAAATATGAATTGAGAACACAACCGTTGGATTTATCTCATCCAGAGTTGATTAACACTTTCGGGGCAAATGTACGAGGATAGGACATAATGTGAATATGCTCTGTACTATGTTTTACGTGAGGATAATAATAGATACATTTATGTACATGTATCTAGTAGTATAGAGAGCTATTAAACTTGATTATATTTCCTCTTATCACTGTTTACTATAGACCACTATGAAACAGATTTATTACTTGCTGAAGTATGTGAATGTATCGCAAGTATGTTAATTTCTTCAGATTATCAGATGAATCAGACTTTTTGAAAACATTTCATTGGAGCAGATTTTATTCACCTTTTTTGTCGCTGTCAATTTCACATGAGTAGCTGTATTTAACCAGACTATCCTATGTGAATCTTGTTTCATGTCCTTATATCAAACGAGTCCTTTAAAGTAATTGTCAAGCCTTAACCCCTTCATAAGCAAAGGGATTTCCCAGAAAACCGCTAACAGGAACCAGTGGAAAATTGTTTTTAATCAATTATACCTTTTCTCAAGCCGAAGGCTTGACAATGTCTATGTTGCTGCCGAAACGTTGCTATTCCATATATAAAAGTGCCACTTTGCCTTTGGAGAATGTCTGGTCTGCTCACATAATTTTTTCTGAAATTGGGATAAAGTACTAATCTCTCCGGCTTTTACATTTTATGCTGTGTGGGTGCATTCACAAGTGGGTGAAAAGGCTAGGAATAGCAGGTACGTGTCCGGTGTACAGTGTTGGTGAAATCTGAGAGCAAACGTGCTGTTCGAGTTTGAGCATCTGTTGGTTAATGTCTCAGTTATAAAAGGTCTCGGCACAGAACGCAAACAGCCGTAACCTGCCAGGCTAATTGATGAAAAGCTGGCGTTACTATGGAAACCTCATGTACATACAATACTTGATTGTATTGCCTGTGATTCCAAATGAAAATGGATATTTTAAAAAAATTGATCGACTCACTGTACATGACCCTGTCCTGTCCCTTTGCCATCTATTTCAGCAACATGGCGCAGCAATGTGACTGTGAAAAGAGGAGATGGTCAACCCATTAGGCGCATCATTACAATATCTGATTATACTGCCTGTGGATTCAAATGGAAATGGTGACTTTTGCATAGACAAAAAAAACTTGATTGACTCTTTGTTGAAGAACCTGACCTGACCCTTTGGTATCTATGACAGCTACAAAGTCCAGCAATATGGCTTTGCACAGCGCAGGCTGTCAACCTTGGATGCCCCGGTATTCTTATCCATAAAAATATTTACCTACACTATTCATTCCTTCAGACTATCCAAATGGATCAGGCATTACGTAAAATTGTCATTGTCCTAAAAATGACATATTATTGAATTTATAATGAAAATTTACCATTTCCCCATATAAAATTACTGAATGTCTGGATCTTCTCTACACACATAAATAAACTAACTACCAGAATACTAAACAAGGTTTAATAAGGAATCCTTTTCCCCCTTTCCTTACACCTTGAACTAAATGCTGTAGAATTCCCTGGAGTACTGGATGGATTAGAAATACATACAGGGTAATCCAAAGAGATCCGAATGGCTGAAGAAAGGTAACCGAACGCTGAAAATCAGCGTTCGGTTACCTTTCCTGGCCATTCGGCTATCCAGAGAGCACGCAATTCGCCAAACCCTGGTGAATTGCCTGCACATACTGTGCCTGTTCGAGGGCAGTGAAATCCCCGTAAAAAAGCACTGCTTCGGCTATTCAGAGAACACAAACCAGCAGTGAAAGGTTCCCGAAATGCCCTGCCATTCGGTGATTTAATTCGGCAGGTTTATTCTGGAGAATACCATAGGCTTCAATGTTAAAATATTCCCGTTTTATTTCAATATATAATAAACCATTCAGGCAGTAAAGAGTCTCTTTATTTATAGATTTTTTTAGGATATTTTAAGCATTTTTCTGGATTTCTTATTTTTTTTAAAAAAGTCAGATTTTTTTAAAAAAAAATTTAAGTTTACTTATGATTTGTCTTGAGCGTGTAAGATTCCTTCCAATTGAGTCTTGGAAGCTCTGACTATGTAGTGACATTTACATAGAGGGTTATTCAAAGAGCACCGAGATTCCAGGGAAATTTCGGTGCGATTTGGCGATTCTAGTTTGCCAACCCTGCGGGAAATTCACTATTCGTCGTAGGGTCCCTGAAGTGCGCCGAATGTGGAGCTGCCTACGATTGCCAAACAGTCTGCAGAACGCTGCCCCGACCTACGATCAGCCTGCCGAAGACATCCAATCAGCCCGCCGAGTGCCGCCAAACTGACCGCTGAATGCCTCCGAACTGCAGAAAAAAAAATGGATCGCTGATATTTAAAAGAGATTTAAAACAATAAAAATGCATGAAAATGTGTGGAAATAATAAAAAGGTCTGTTACAGAATGAGCATGAACCCCGTTAAAAAAATGGGAATAAAAAAGTTAAAAATTTCACCTAAAATATCCACCCAAAAAAATTGAATAAAAAAGGCTTTTTGCTGAAACTGAAAAGAATAAATGGTTGAATTAAAAAAATAATAAATACAATAATATTTTCTACATTGAATGCTATGGGTTTTGCCTTTTCAAACTTGTCGAACTGCACCACCAAAACTCGGGGCATTTCACTGACACTTTGGTGCAGTTTGGCGTTCTCTGAATAGATTAACCATTACTTGTCTATGGGACAAATTTTCTGCTGCCGAAGATCACTGAATTGCAGCAATCTGTGGTGAACTGCACTGTATTTTGCTGTCACTTCACCAGTATTTGTCGAACTGACAGCTCTCTATATGGCTGAACTGTCACGAAATTGCACATTATGGTGAAATTAACCGTTGGGTGCAATTGGGTGGCAAGTACGTCGCTCTTTGAATAACCCTCATAGTTTTATACAGTCAGGTCCAGAAATATTGGGACATGGACACAATTCTAACATCTTTGGCTCTATACACCACCACAATGGAGTTGGAATGAAACAAACACAATGTGCTTTAACTGCAGACTGTCAGCTTTAATTTGAGGGTATGTACATCCAACTCAGGTGAACAGTGTAGGACTTACAGCAGTTTGCAGATGTGCCTCCCACTTGTTAAGGGACCAAAGGTAATGGGACAGAATAATAATCATAAATCAAACTTTCCCTTCTTAATACTTGGTTGCAAATCTTTTGCAGTCAATCACAGCCTGAAGTCTGGAACACATAGACATCACCAGACGCTGGGTTTCATCCCTGGTGATGCTCTGCCAGGCCTCTACTGCAAGTGTCTTCAGTTCCTGCTTGTTCTTGGGGCATTTTCCCTTCAGTTCTGTCTTCAGCAAGTGAAATGCATGCTCAATGGGATTCAGGTCAGGTGATTGACTTGGCCATTGCATAACATTCCACTTCTGTCCCTTCAAAAACTCTTTGGTTGCTTTTGCAGTATGCTTTGGGTCATTGTCCATCTGCATGTGAAGTGCCACCCAATGAGTTCTGCAGCATTTGGCTGAATGTGAGCAGATAATATTGCCCGAAACACTTCAGAATTCATCCTGCTGCTTTTGTCAGCAGTCACATCATCAATAAATACAAGAGAACCAGTTCCATTGGCAGCCATACATGCCCACGCCATGACACCACCACCACCATGCTTCACTGATGAGGTGGTATGCTTAGGGTCATGAGCAGTTCCTTTCCTTCTCCATATTCTTGTCTTCCCATCACTCTGGTACAAGTTGATCTTGGTCTCATCTGTCCATAGGATCTTGTTCCAGAACTGTGAAGGCTTTATTAGGTGTTGTTTGGCAAACTCTAATCTGGTCTTCCTGTTTTTGAGGCTCACCAATGGTTTACATCTTGTGGTGAACCCTCTGTATTCACTCTCGTGAAGTCTTCTCTTGATTGTTGACTTTGACACACACACACACACCTACCTCCTGGAGTGTTCTTGATCTGGCCAACTGTTATGAAGGGTGTTTTCTTCACCAGGGAAAGAATTCTTCGGTCATCCACCACAGTTGTTTTCCGTAGTCTCCCGGGTCTTTTGGTGTTGCTGAGCTCACCGGTGCGTTCCTTCTTTTTGAGAATGTTCCAAACAGTTGTTTTGGCCACGCCTAATGTTCTTGCTATCTCTCTGATGGGTTTGTTTTGTTTCTTCAGCCTAATGATGGCTTGCTTCACTGATAGTGACAGCTCTTTGGATCTTATCTTGAGAGTTGACAGAAACAGATTCCAAATGCAAATAGCACACTTGAAATGAACTCTGGGCCTTTTTATCTGCACATTGTAATTGGCCTTTTTACCTGCACATTGTAATTGGCACATTAATGAGGGAATATCACACACCTGGCCATGGAACAGCTGAGAAGCCAATTGTCCCATTACTTTTGGTCCCTTAACAAGTGGGATGCACATCTGCAAACTGCTGTAAGTCCTACACCGTTCACCTGAGTTGGATGTACATACCCTCAAATTAAAGCTGACAGTCTGCAGTTAAAGCACATTGTATTTGTTTCATTCCAACTCCATTGTGGTGGTGTATAGAGCCAAAGATATTAGAATTGCGTCGATGTCCCAATATTTCTGGACCTGACTGTATTTCTGACAATTATTTTAAGGTTGTGTGTTCTTTTTCTTTCGTGTAAAAATATGTTATTTTACTATCTCTGTCTAACTGCAGTTGTGTCATCAAAGTCATGAGCAATATCTCAAACTTCACATGGTTTCACCTCTCAAACTCTCCGAGAATTCTGCATTATTCCAGTTCTAGATGCAACATGTGAGATCTTAGATTTCCCAATTAAATTGTGTAATAGGAAAATAATTTGTGCTCTCATTAGTAATATAGAATGTTTGTTCCACTACAGCTTGAAACACTTATCAACAGTTTACAAATTGTGAGTGTGAAATCTTACAGAGTGAGTGATTCATGAATCTCTGGCCTACATGTAAAGCCATATCTTGGTTAAAGCCTAGGTGAGGATTATATATAGATATATAAATTCCATTGCCAGTGATGGTTGGATACTCTGACCCCATGCCCCACATATGACCAACAGTAGAAATCTTAGGTGTGCATACTCAACCACTGAGTAAGAGATCCTCTCCCCTCAATGGAAAGTCCGAAGTCAAAAGATGGTTGCTGTCCAAAGTTAAGAGATGATCGTGGCACTGAATGTAATGCCCATCCAGATGACCTTTCTCCTCCAGCCACCAGATGCAGACCCAAGTTCAACTAGGCCATTGCCCTTCGCTAAAAGAACGTAAGTCTCCCTTCCCTATCTGAATGTTTAACATGGACAAGCCACTTACTGGACTTTTTTTTGTTACCCTGTAATGACACTTGCGTATGACCATACACCAATCTAGTGTCATGCTGTGCTTTTTGGACGCTCAGGTG
The DNA here is from genome assembly GCA_009667805.1 of Leptobrachium leishanense. NCBI lineage: Eukaryota > Metazoa > Chordata > Amphibia > Anura > Megophryidae > Leptobrachium > Leptobrachium leishanense. The sequence goes on along the minus strand of CM019066.1, from coordinate 316,088,101 downwards.
AAAAGGTCAATCGCGTTGCTGGCGACCACAGTCAAAATGGCTGGCAGAAATGCCATGCACGCACGACACAGCCTGGCTGTCACTGTCCATGCCTCACTTCGCAAGTCGTCACTGTGCAGTGCACATGTGCGGATTGGCCATCACCGCACTACCTGGGGCAGACGGCACAGCAGACGCACAGCAGATATGGGGTAGAGGCTTGCCGACCGTTTGCATTGATGTCTCTTACATGATGTGGTTGGCATCCTGCTGCTGCTCTGGACATTCGCACTCCTGCCCTCCCCCCATCCGTATGCTCTAGTCCAGTCTACAGTAATGGGTAAATGGTTGCACCCTGTATAACTACCACAACGGGTCCAACAACTTTTCTTATGTTATAGTACCACATGATGTTATTAGAAACTATCAGGTCTATTCAAAGAAAGGTGAAACTCTGGAGAATGACTGGAGAAGTGAAAATTCTAGGTCAAAATAGCTAAACCAGAAAATTTCTCCCATTTATCTCACTTTCCAAATCGGCTATTTGGTCTAGATTGTTCTCTTCTCCTACCAGTTTTCCTGGTTTTCACCTTTCTCTGAATAACCCTGTAAATATTGAAACCAAGCAAACACTATAACATTTTATAATGTCCTATGATATTTTAAGTTAATGTTTAATGTATTAAAGTGAAGCCAGGTAAGCAGCATTCCCTGGTTTTGATGTCATAAGTTTGGGTTTTTTTCTGTTATCTAACCTGTCTGGCTAAGATTGAAACAAACAGTTTGAAGAGAGTCTTGTCCCTGTGTACCATTAACCAGTATTTGCCTTTCAGAGACATCATTTTTTTGCCTCCTTATCTCACCTTTCAAGGATAACATCATAGAATAAAATGTGCTGTCATCTGCCTGATTTTAAAACCGCGTAAAAATCCCTGATCTAGATTAATTGTTTAAGGCAGGTTTTTCCACTTAGAAAAACCAATTGATATACCCCCCCATACTGTGATTAAACATTTATACGCTCAAAATTGCAGAAACATCAGGCTATCTATCACCTTCTCAAGGCATCTAACAGGGTTATTCAAAGAGATCCGAATTGAGGCTGAAAGGTAACCGAACACTGAAATTCAGCGTTCGGTTACCTTTCCTGGCCATTCGGCTATTCAGGGAGCAGACAGTTCACCAAATCCTGGCGAATTGCCTGCACATACGGTGCCTGGTCAATGCCTGTTCGAGGGCAGTGAAATCCCCATAGAGAAGCAATGCTTTGTCTATTCAGAGAACAAAAACCCGCAGTGAAAAGTTGCCGAATTGTCCTGCTGTTCAGTGGTTTCATTCGACAGGTTTATTCAGGCGAATCCCATAGGCTTCAATGTTAAAAATATTCCCGTTTTAATTTAATATCTAATAAACCATTGATTATAATATTCTGCAGTATAAAGTCTCTTTATTTTATAGATTTTTTAGGATCTTTTAGGGATTTTTTTTCTGTTTTTTTTTTAAACGTTTTTTCTTTTTTCTGTAACAGCCCTTTTTATTATCATTCATTGGATCTTATATGTAAATTTCAGACATTTTCATTCTGTAGTTTCTTTGCAAACAGCGTTTCACTTTTCAAACATTCAAGCAAACTCTTTTTTTTTTCCACTCCATTCGTCTGCAGTGTTGGCTTTTTCCAGCGGCTGCTCTGCACTGTGATCGGCGGCTGCTCGGGTTTCTCCGGCGTGTTCGGTGGGGTTAATCCAGCTGTTTTGCGGGTTTTAGTGAGTGTTTGGCGGGTTTTGTGGTGACTGTTCGGTGAGTTGGCAGTGAGTGTTCTTCGGTTTTGCAGCGGTTTTTCCTTGCACTTCAGGGACCCTGTGGTGCTTGCTGAATAAACCGCAGGGTCGCCGAAATAGGATTGCCAAATTGCGCCGAATTGAAGCAAATGAAAAGTCACCGAACGTACGGTGACTTTTCGATTCTCTTTGAATAACCCTGTAAATATTTTTTGCACCTAAGAAAGAAACATACAAAGAATTTAACTAAATAGGTATGATAACATGTACAAATGCTATAGTTAAAGTGCTGATGCTAGAATTCTCTTTATTGCACTTTGAAAGTGTAACAGACAAGAAACACCATCATGTGTCTAGAACTTTTCATCCTAACAAATGTTCTGTAAACGGTAAACAAATACATTAAAGAAAAAAAAAATTTTGATCTGACTTTTATTTACTTTATTTTATTTACTTATTCCAGTGCTGGGTTCCCTTGGTTTTGGCCGGACATGATGAACTTCGGGCTTCCTATTAAACCGCAGTAGTCATTTGACCTATGGGTAGAGCATCTAGGCAATTCAATGGCTCTGACTCCAAGTGCATTGGGACCTATTGGCAGAAGAAGAATCTTGAGAGTCCTGTTCTTCAGGAAGCCCGCACTTTGAGGGCTGAGGGTGGACACGCTGGTCACTGTGCCCACTCAAATTCCAGTGAGTGGTCACACTGCCTAGAGTGTCCATTTAACTTTGTTGCAAAACTCACTGGTGTTCATAGATATAATGTTACAATGAATGTTACACCACACAAGAAGAATAATAGATACCACAAATTGATTGCACTGTTCTTCCACCAATTTTTGTAATCTACCCTACCTTGTCCTATAATTTTTCATGACTTATTTTTTTGGCTCACACATCCATGCCTTCTTCACTTATAGGTCCAGGTTCCATTCATCCTTATTATAAGTCCCTTCCTTATAAAATCATCAAAATACATTTTAAAAGTTACCCTACCAATGGATAACCTGAAGCGGCTAAATAAGCAGTGAAAGAATAATGTGTATTTACTTATTTATACTTTTTATGGATTTTGAAATGCAACAATGTTGTGGTTATGCCTTAATGAGGTTTCAAAATTGTGATTGTCAGCAGAATGTGTTTATATTTTGAGAATTCTGTTTACTGATTTCCAGTGGCATGCAGTGAGATTAAATAGCTCATTGTTCATCTTAAACCGAAGACAAACAAACAAGGCAGAGAAGGGCAAAATGAGGATCAAGGCGCTTGATAGACAAGGGAATTGGGAGAATACCAATGTGTACAGTGTAAGATAACTCTGACAAAGTGATATGTTGTCAATAAATAAACCAATACTGTATCAACACAAAGAAAGCACAAACAGAAAACTAGCTGTAAGAGTGTGACACATAGCTCCATATTCTTCTGTCACTTTTGTGAAACAGAACAAGAAACGTACTGTCAAGGGTATTGTAAACCATTTCCCTCCACTGTATTAGTATTTTGGTTTAGTGCTACCCAGGGTTTATTATTGTGCATTGCTGGTGAGTTATGGGCTTAGTAAAAGGAACTAAGGGGAGGATGTCCCATTCTATAAATGTGTAACTTAAAAAAAAAAAATTTTTGTCCTTTCTAATAGGATCTTTCATACAGTATACATATTAAATAGCAGTTTTAATTAATGCATGTTTTAAATATTTCCACATACAGTAAAGTAGACAAAAGTTGATGGCTATTATATTGTACATCCACGGCAAGTCAGGGAGTTGCTGATCTCTTACATGTGCTTTTTTTTCTTTTGTATGCTTCGTTAAGAAAATATGTGTCACTGGTTGCATTCCTTTTTATGATCTTTTGTGTTGTAAATAGCGCCCCCCCCATTTTCTTTACATCACTTGGCCCTCACTATGTGGCATTGGCCAAAGAATGGAGTCTATGAGTCGATCACTGACTCAAATCAATGTATTGTGTGAGATTTATTCAAAGAACATCCCCAGAGGGGTAGGTTAGAAGTCTTTTAATCTCCCTGTTTTATCTCATTTAGCTGCCATCTCTTAGGTAACCTGGAGAACAATACCATTCTGATACCTTATCTAAACATTCACTCCTCCACCTCATTAACTGTTAAATAATGTAGATTGAATAAACAAGAGCCACAAAGCGAAGCTTTTGGCAAATGTTGCAACATGGAAAAAATACACAAAATGCAAAAAGAGATAAAAAATTACTTTAATTTTCCTTTTAAAATAAATAAATAAGTGCTTGAAAACGGGTTTATGTCAAATAGGAGAAAACACCAAAATTACTATTACAGTTTTACAAAACTCCAGAACTGCAAGAATTTCATAGAAGTACAGCACAATGTCCATAATATATTTTTTAAAACTGTCTCCCACACTTCATACAAAGGGAAAAACAACAGCATGTGTTTTATAATGTGGTTTTATTTGTGATGCACAAGTAATCTAGTTACAGCTTATGTAAGTGGTAGTGTCCCTTTAAATAGTCTCATCTCCGTTTGACAAGGCATCTTCTTTTCTTTAACAAAAGGAGATTTAAGAGCTAATGGGGTGTACATATTTTCATGTAATTATCCATAACTCTCATTATCTTGCAATTTTATGATTGACGGGAAAGTCATACATTATACCAGAAAAGGAAGGAACGGGGAAATTACCATTTATTCTCTACCTACGAAATTTACATTTTACAACCCGCATTATGATAAATGAGCTATACTGATAAGATTGCTATATGTTGATTTTTATAAACCACTATTTCAATAATATATTGATCTAACATCCATTAATCTATGTCATATTGTATTATTCAAGTTGAATTAGTTGACTAATAGGTAATAATTCAAATGTCCAGGAGAACTGAAATTATTGTTTGGACAGACGGGAAGTAAAATGAGTGTTGTGGTTTATGAAAAGTTATGAAAAGGTTGTAAAACAAGATAAATATAATGCATCTGTTGGTTGTTTGCTGTAGCTCACATGACCTCCTCATGTCTGGTTCTATCACCTAGCATATTTAGCTAAACAAACAAGAAGAACATCAGGTCTAGTGCCATCCCGGATCCAGGAATTTGCCACTGAGGAAACATACAGATAGCAATGATGTTAGCTTGGTCGAGCTCATTTTAAATGAGATATGGTTTCTTATTGCCAATCTGTTCTTTTTTATTAAAGTCAGTTCAAAATAATAAAAAAAATGCACAGGTGTTAATATTGCATTCAGAGCTGCTATTGGTCCAATGTGCACAGACATAAAAATCATAACCCCCCAAATGATAATAATAAAAAAATCTGTAAGCAAATCTTTACAAAGAGTTACTAAAACCATTCTGATATCATTTTGTGATGAATCGTCGGATGGAAACATGGAAAAAGGTTCAGAATGTCAATAGAATTTCGAGAGAAAGAGTATAAGAAAGAATTTGAGCCACATTAAATCTGTATTTATGCCTTTGTTTGTTTCTCTGTAGCTTTTTTTATTCTTCCCGCGAATGTGTAAATACTTTGCACCATATATGATTCCATTACAGTGTATTAGCACCCAGACAGATGGACTTGGTAAACAATAAACTATTAAATACATTCAGTAGTTGTTACACATTGTCATCTGTGCACTGAAGATATGTTTTCTATTCTAATTTACATCTGGCGCATTTTGTGTGCCAATTTTATTTTTTTCTAGCACGTTTAGGAGCCATTAATGTTCAGAGACGAAATACAAATCTAGAACCATTGTTGTATGTTCAGAGATTTATTTTCTCTAAGCACATACTTTCAATAAATATCACAAAATATTTTTAAAAAAATGTAACAGAGAAATGCGGGAGACCGTTTAAAAATGTATATTATGGACATTGTGCTGTATTTGTATGAAATTGTTGCAGTTCTGGAGTTTGGTAACACTGTAATAGTAACTGGGTGTTTTCTACTATTTGACATAATCCCACGTTTTTACCCATTTATTTATAAAGTATTTTACAAAGAAGGATACATTGAGATTTCTCTCGTTTCCAAGTATGTCCTGGGTTCAAGAACATTGAAGTTTTACAGTAGGTACAGAAATACAAAGTAATAAAATGCAAGATATTAAAAACAAAAGACAAATACACAGATTAACACATAAAATAAATCTGTAGGAAATATATTCACTATGTTACACGTTTACAGGTGCATTCTGTACTGAGGTATGTTAGTAAGGAGCTCTTAAGTGACTGACTGGGGGAAGATTTGATGGCGTCTGGGAGGTTATTCCATAATTGTGGTGCTCTGTAGGAAAATTAGGATCAAGCCACTTTCTTTTTGTATTGTGGTATTGCAAGTAAGGTGCTGGTCCTGGATCGGAGGTTATAGGATGAGGGAGCTGCTGGGGGAAGCAGCCTATTCAGGTAGGGTGGTAGCTTGTCAGAAAAGCTCTTAAACACCAGGTTGGAAAGGTGAAGGGTGCGTCTAGATTCCAGCGACGGCCAGTTTAGCTCTTTTAACATGTCACAATGGTGGATGATGTAGTTACATTGTAGCACTGTATTTCTGTAGCATTATATTTCTATACCTACTGTAAAAATTCAATGTTCTTGAACCCAGGACATACTTGAAAATTAGAGAAATCTCAATGTATCCTTCCTGGTAAAATACTTTTTAAATAAGTAAATAATCCCTGTTTTTTTTTTAAGATAACAGTAAACCATGTTATTATTTAGCGCCATCCCCAAGACTTAAAGAGAATCATGATATAGTCAGTAGGAGACAGAATGTGTTTAGGTGACAAAATGAACACTACAAGAGGGATAGTAATGATAGTTTTATGCAACAATAACAATGTATTATCTAGTTAGCTCTTTAACTAGCATCTTTAACTAGCATGATGAATAAAATGATGTTGTGGGTTTCTCTGACAAAATAATGGGAGGATGCAGACTATGCTGTAGGATACACAAACTTTCTATCACCATCATACATGTTGTTAAAGTGTGATACATCCTCTAAAGGAAGTTATTGGCGCTTTATAAGTACTTGTAACTGTAAAAGAAGTCAGATATTTATATTTTATAGTTATATTTTTTTTAAGAAGAACCTAGAAAAAGGTAACTAGTAAATAAAAAATGTCATAAAGCAAGCAACACTCAAACAACTAACTCATTTTTGTATAACCGACAACATTTTCCCTACAGAGGTGAATCCTGCATCGCTGAAGATTTCTCACGTTGTGCGGATAGATCATTTTTCAGGTTTTTCACACTGACAAGACATTAAACAGAATACAGATCACAAAGATGGAATACAAATCCATTCTTTCAACCCCACTCACACATCCCAAAGCTTTTTTCATGGTTTCTGCAAAAATACGATGATCTGAACAGTCCCTGAAATATACGCTACAAGACCTTTAGCTGGAAAACGCCATGGAAAATATTTGCTGCCCCACAGCCTGTGGTGACAGCAAACATTCCTAAGAAGGATAGTAGTGTAGATTCGTTATTATGTAGCACAGCTGTGACAACTCTAGCTGGTTATAGGTTTGGGGCCTGTCATGGTATGTTTACCTGCAAATGAATCTGAAAGGGCACAGGATAGACACTGTGTACATGGAACGTTGAATAAATTAACAGCCTCTATTTTAAAGCCCTATGTGCAATTCTCATGGGAAACTGACCACGTGCATACACTTAAGCAGTCACTATGAGCGAAAAATTTCTTGCGCTTAAAGGATTTCATCAATAAAACAAGTGTCATGCTTATACGTTAAATACAGCAAACATGCAGGATGAGTTGTCAGCGCATTTGCATTGTGCTGTTTGTGTCTGCCGTTTGCAGTGCTGTGCTTTCCTTATGCAAACCCTTTGTCCTAGTAGTGTATTTGCTCATTTAGGATTTCCAAGCAAATTAATAGGTACAAGTTGTTTATTATTTTTTCTATTTTTTCACTGAGAGCATTAGAATATGGTACTGAACTTCAGGTTGCTACTAACATAGATATAATATAATATGTATTTAATTTTTTTTTTCATGCTTATCTTTTGTTTACAGTATTCACCATCCTGATATCTGTAGAACGAGTGTTGTGTGATTAATATTGTATCATTAGAACATATTTTTGAACATTCTAAATACAGTTTAACCCTTTCCCACCCCAGGGCTTAATAATACATCCATACGGCGGGTGGGCCTTAAAACCCGGGGCGTACTAGCACAAGCCGCTGACTTCATTGGGACTCCATTGCCCTGCCCACCTGTTGGCTCACGCCGCACGCCATTGGCTGCCGCTGCAAAGCCTAAATGGAGGCCGTCTTCCTGCAGCCAGTGATGCTTGCCACTTGTCAGCTACGAAGGTGGTTTGGAGGAAGGTCCCGCCGCAGCAGCCGGCAAACAGGGCGTACTAGTAAATCCCTGCTGCCGGGCACAACTCACCTGGCGGCAACAGGTTAATAAATAAACACACTTGGATAAGCAGAACCACACAAATTATGGCTCTGATTTGGAAATAAATACCTGTTTCGTAATTACTCATAACATCGTGAGGGTATGCTGTGAAATTATGGCATGGACGGACTGACAAGACTCGAGGCCCCCGGGCAATAGGAGACCATGGCGCCTCCCATTTCTGGGGTTCTGGTATACAAGGGGGTCCTCTGCCTGACCTACAAATGCAGAAGCTCCTTGCCAGCGAGGGGCCTCACCTAACGGTGGCCAGCACTTCCAATCATTTCAGTGAATTGTAAGGGGTAGTGTGGCCCAGGGCTCCCCTGAACCTGTCAATCCCTATGCTTTCACAAACATCACTGGAACAAGGTTAGAGCCGTGTTCCCCTGCATCTCTCTTCACTCTTAAACAGAGGCCTACATTCAAGCTTGCTGCTGATACCTCTTCCTCATGATTTCTGATTTTATTTCCAGTGGCCCTGGGGACCAACTGAAAGGGAAGGCCCGATCAAGTGTTATGGGGGCCATCATGGGGCCCCCTCTTAGGCCAGGGCCCTGGGCCAGTGACTTATTGCCCTAATGGTCAGTCCACCCCAAGCAGCAGTATTAAAGAATAACTTTCTGGGATACTAGAAGACAAATTATACTTTCAGAGACAACAGATTTAGTTATACGAGGGGGCCAAGTACAAAATAATTAGCAGTATAGCAAAGATTTTATACAATGTAGCAGTGAATATAAGGGGTGAATACATGTAAGCCAAAGGAAGAATAGTGACATATAACTAGTACTTAAATATATAGCTGATGGAGAAAATTGTATTATTGTCTGAAGGTTATAAGCTGAAACAGGGTGAGCAGCATTTGGAAGAATCACTCATTGTATTGTAAATGTTATTGTCCGTTACAATATTATAGGATTTCATTTAACATGTCACAGTATTCTTTGCGTAACCTTAGAATAGTTTTTTTAATATCTCATGTTTGTTAGTCAGTGGCCTATTTTCAGAAAGAATCAAACTTCTTATGATGATAGAGCTGAGAGTCTCTGCTAGGAAATCACTGTATGAAAAACTGGCAAGTCGCTATGAGCTAAGGCAGCACAGAGGAGCCGCCATCATCTCTCCATGTTAAGTATAGCTATCTGTACTTGCTTGGTAGTTGCGAGTTGGTATGTATGCAACCCAAAAGTGAAATTACTCCTTGCCGTTGCAGCCGCTCTGGTGAGTACAGGCACGACACCATTTTTTCTGTATGTATGTATACTGTGCTGTAACACCAGTTAGTAATTTTTGCTGCTGTTCCCTTTTCCATGTTTTTGTTTTCAACCCAAATGGGAAGTGCTTGGTGCGTGTATAAATAAAACCCACCATTTTTCTGCCTCTCCTTAGCTGAAAAGCAGCAGGGGGGCATGCAGTTGCTCAGAGGAGCAGCTTTTGGTACATTGGTTAGGACAGGGCTCAAAATTTCAAGTCCCAAGTTACTAACCAGGCCATAAGAGTTACTCGCCACCAGTTGCTCCATCTAACCCGTACCCAGCCCTTAACTCTACCCCCTAAACACGCCCCCTTAAATTATCTTAGGAAATTACACTCTTAAAGGTTTTATTTAGAATAAAGTTACAAAAATAACATTAATACCCACACATCAGACCCCAGATACATGTATACCCAGTTATCATAGCCCAGTGTGAGCAGAGCGAGGAGGCAGGGAAGCTCCTCTCCACCCCCTGCCAGTGACAGAGACAAGCTTGGTCAGGTTAGGCAGTTGATCCTTGCCACCGTGCAGCCTGGGGAAGGGGAGACTGCACGGTGGCACCGATGGAATACGCAGCACAAAATTATTTATTGTGCTGCCTGTGTGTGCATTTCCACTCGCCCTCACTTAATTTCCACTCGCCAAATGCGAGTAGGCGAGTGGAAATTTTGAGCCCTGGGTTAGGACTCACTCTACAAAGAGGTGCCTTGATGGGGCGAGTGAGCTTACGCTTCAATGGCCATTTAAGCAAACTAAAACCTCTGACAGTGTTTTGTTGCACATGGAAATATATAAAAATGTGCACAGATGACATATTTTTTTTTCTTGTTATGTTTTATACATGAACCGGGCTGTTACTCCTTGCTGTTGCAGCTGCTCTGGTGAGTATAGGCGCAACGCCATTTTTTCTGTACAAAAGTGAAATTAGCCTAGTGTGGCTAAAACAAGAGCGAATAAAGCACTGGAAGAAAACCTATATGTCTCCAACACGTTTGAAAACACGTGTGAGAAAATCAAAATTTCAGAAAACCATGCAAGAAAGAAAAAACTGTCCACATAACCAACTCCGAAATGTCAACATTCGGCTGTGAGGCCAGTTCTGTCGAATGACAAATGCAGACATTAGAGAATTTCAGGACTGGTCCATTTAACACTGGGAAAAATGAGCAATATCCATGGATCACCTACTTTTTACCCATCGATGCATCAATGATAACCCTGCATCTTGAATCCAGACCTAGAAAAAAGGGATATGGCAAAACTGTCACCACATTCTAGCAAGTTATACAAGCTGCATATGCCACCTTTTGGCATGTAAACCACTGGTTAAAATCACAAAACAAACTGTCTATATGAACAGACAATTGAACTGAGATAACATAAGATTGTGGTTTCCATGACGAGAGCTTGTGCGCACAGGAACCTTAACTCTCACGCCCACCATGGCTAGCTGTTTTTCCTGGAAATTATGTTTACTGGCGGTTCGCTCACACATTAGATGCATTGAGACTTTAGAGTTCTTCTCACACCATGGAAGACTCACATTAATCACCCACAAAGAATCTCAGCCACTGAGCACAGGTATGTGAAGCCCATACTGTATATTAGTTTCTGCATGCATTAGGTCGGCAATCTACTGGCACCGTATATGTGAGATGGAGTGGTCATCCTGCACAGGCTCATAACCACGTGAATTCTACAAATTGCTGACCCATATACTTGTGGTTTGACGATATTGTGCCATGGTCTGTGTCTATTTCTCTTATATGTGGTTGATGCGAGTGACTCTTGGAATCGTATAAAGACGGGACGGGGTCATCCCTGAAGAGACCCACTGTGTCTATATTGAGCCTTGATTCTATAGGCTCTACCATATGTGAGTGTATTCCCCTCACGAATTTATTCTTTGTTGAAGTGTACAGACATACTATGCCATATATGTGTTCTTTTTTTGCATGTATTTGGGTCAACATTACGCATATTTGCAAGCCCTGCACACGAATATATATAGGGTAATTGTATCCTGTTATACTCTATACTCACGGACATTGTATATTGGGTGTGTTTTATGTGCTGTTGCCTCCCACGGTTGAGGGGCTCTGTATAGGCGCTTTTCTCATTCCTTTTCACATGGTCATCCGATATTGTCTGAAGTTGTCCTACCGATTCTGCAACATGCACGTGTATCCGTCCTCTTTCACTGCATCCGACCACCATCGGACGATTTCAGACGATTTGTTGTGACTACAACAGACTAGCGATCTCTCCAAATTATTTGGAATTATCGGATGATGCCGGAACGATCCGATACAAGTTTACATTAGGCTTGTGCACCGATTTTATTTCCGGTTCGATTCGGTTCGATTTTTCGGATTTTTAAACTTTTCGATTCGGCTCGTTTCGACCGATTTCTGTTTCGATTCGGTTCGGCTCGACTCGTTTTTCGTGTACATTTTTTCGGAATATCGACCATTTTTCGTATTTTCGTGTCACTTTGCTCGTTTTTGTATCGACTTTTCGTAATTTTGGAAATTTTCGTTTTTCGGAATTGTACATGTTTTCGGAATATCGACCATTTTTCGTATTTTCGTGTCACTTTGCTCATTTTTTGTATCGACTTTTCGTAAGTTCTGAAATTTTCGTTTTTTCGGAACGTCTGTTCTCCTCGTTTCAAAGCAATAAATTTCGATTTGACACATTTCAAGTCCATTCGAAAATTCCAAAAATATTTCGTTTCGTCTCGGAAAACTTTTCGGATCTGCCATTTTCGGATCTAAAAATTTTCGGAAATTCGGCCGCATCCGAAAACTCAAATCGGGAAATTTCGTGAAAATTCCGAAACCCAAAACGCACATCCCTAGTTTACATGAAAAAGAGGAATTGTATGGTTAAACCGCCATACCGCAGCAGGGAAATTGCCCCAATAGAGAGGTGATTCAGTGCGAAGCCCATAGGATTCAATGTAAAAATATTTTATTATTTATTCTTTTAATTCAACCCTTTATTTTTTTAACCCGCAGAAAAAGCCTTTTGATGTATTGATTTTTTTGAGACTTTTTTAGGTATTTTTCTAGATATTTTAGGCAAAATTTTGGGTTAGTTTTTTTTTAAAAAGACAAAGCTTTTTTTCTCACATCTTTTTTTTCTTTCTTTGCGAGCCGACTGCATTCAGAATTACTGTCCCTGTTGCTGAAACCTATTTTAGCATCAGGGACAGGGGTCAGTCCCCCCCCTGCAGCCTGGCGATTTTTTTTCACTGCCTCGGCTGCGCTGGACTGCTGTAAGGGCAGAGGCTATGACCCCTGTGTAGTGTTGTGCGTATGGAACCCAATGGCAAGCCAAAGAAGGAGACCAGGAGATGTATATGAGCAATTGAATATTTACTGAGATGAAACAAAATATAAGTCCAGAACAAAAGACTATAACGCCAAAGGTCTCCTTGTCAAGAATAAAGTCCAGAACCGGGAATTGTGAGTAAGGGTCTTTAGATTTAAATGGGGCACAACGTAAGTCCAGAACGATGGATTGTAGAAGAGGATAACGTGGGCTGTGGTCTTTGAGACAAACCGGGGTAGAGGAGATGAATCTGGTACCGTGCACGTGGAAGCAAGCCTCGAGATGGAGCTGGCACCGTGGACGTGGAAGCAAGCCTGAAGATGGAACTGGTACCGTGGAAGCAAGCCTGGAGATGGAGTTGGTACCGTGGACGTGGAAGCAAGCCTGGAGATGGAGCTGGTACCGTGGACATGGAAGCAAGCCTGGAGATGGAGTTGGTACCGTGGAAGCAAGCCTGTAGATGGAGCTGGTACCGTGGACGTGGAAGCAAGCCTGGAGATGGAGTTGGTACCGTGGAAGCAAGCCTGGAGATGGAGCTGGTACCGTGGACGTGGAAACAAGCCTGGAGATGGAGCTGGTACCGTGGAAGCAAGCCTGGAGATGGAGCTGGTACCGTGGAAGCAAGCCTGGAGATGGAGCTGGTACCGTGGAAGCAAGCCTGGAGATGGAGCTGGTACCGTGGACATGGAAGCAAGCCTGGAGATGGAGTTGGTACCGTGGAAGCAAGCCTGTAGATGGAGCTGGTACCGTGGACGTGGAAGCAAGCCTGGAGATGGAGTTGGTACCGTGGAAGCAAGCCTGGAGATGGAGCTGGTACAGTGGAAGCAAGCCTGGAGATGGAGCTGGTACCGTGGAAGCAAGCCTGGAGATGGAGCTGGTACCATTATTATTTTATTATTATTATTATTATTCTTTATTTATAAAGCGCCAGCATATTCCGCAGCGCTGTACAATAAGCACAGTATAGACAGGGTTACAATACATTGAACAACATTTGACAAACAGTACAGGAGGAGATGAGGGCCCTATTCCCGTAGGAACTCACAATCTGGGAGGGTTGGGGTTGGAAACAGGAGGAGAGGACTGTAAGGTGAGAGTGATTGATGGTTGCGTCAGTGAGTTGGGTGGTAGGCTTCCCTAAATAGGAATGTTTTCAGGGAGCGTTTGAAGGAAGAGAAGTTAGGGGAAAGTCTGACAGTACGAGGGAGAGCGTTCCAGAGAGTGGGGGCTGCGCGTGAAAAATCCTGCAGTCTATCATGGGAAGAGGTGATGCGGGGAGAAGCTAGGCGCAGGTCACTGTTTGACCTTAGGGAGCGGGCTGGGGTGTATTTGGTGATTAGTGAGGACAGGTAGTGGGGAGCTGAGTTAGTGAGGGTTTTGTAGGTAAGGATAAGGATTTTGAACTTAATTCTGCAGTGGATGGGGAGCCAGTGAAGGGACTCGCAGAGGGGAGCGGCAGAGACAGAGCGGCGGGTGAGGTGAATTAGCCTGGCGGAGGCGTTCAGGATGGATTGTAGGGGGGAGAGGTGGGACAGAGGGAGGCCAGATAAGAGATTATTGCAATAGTCGAGTCGGGAGATTACCAGGGCGTGTATGAGTTGTTTTGTGGCGACAGCGGTAAGAAATGGCCGAATTCTGTAAATATTACGCAGTTGATATCGGCAGGAGGAGGAAAGAGACTTGATGTGGGGGATGAAGGAAAGAGCAGAGTCAAGTGTAACTCCAAGACAGCGAACTTGGTTTGATGGGGAGATGGTGATACCCTCCACCGTGATCGAGAAGTCAGGAGGTGGGGCGGCATTAGAGGGAGGAATAAGTAGGAGCTCAGTCTTTGACATGTTGATCTTTAGGTGGTGGGAGGCCATCCAGGAGGAGATGCCAGATAAACAGTCACTGACTTTGGAAAGGACAGGGGGAGAGAGATCAGGGGTAGAGAGGTAGATCTGAGTGTCATCAGCGTAGAGGTGGTAATTAAAGCCAAAGCTGTTGATGATTTTGCCCAGGGAGGAGGTGTAGATGGAAAAGAGCAGAGGACCAAGGACAGAGCCTTGAGGTACACCAACAGATAGAGGCAATGAGGAGGAGGAGTTACCAGCAAAGGACACACAGAAGGACCTGTTGGATAAATAGGAGTCAATCCAAGCAAGTGCAGTGTCACCGAGACCCAGAGAGTTGAGGGTCTGTAGAAGGAGGGGGTGGTCAACAGTGTCAAAAGCAGCCGAGAGGTCAAGCAGGATGAGAATAGAATAGTGGCCGTGTTTTTTAGCAGTTAGGAGGTCGTTGGTGACTTTGGTGAGGGCAGTTTCAGTTGAGTGTAGCGGACGGAAGCCAGATTGCAGGGGGTCAAGTAGTGAATTGGAGGACAGGAAGAGGGAGAGGCGGTTGAAGACTAGTTTTTCTAAGAGCTTAGAGGTAAAGGGAAGCAGGGATACAGGACGGTAGTTGGATGGAGAGTTGGGATCTAGGGATGGTTTCTTTAGTAAAGGGGTAACTAGCGCGTGTTTGAAGGCGGATGGAAAGGAGCCAGTGGAGAGAGATAGGTTGAAGATGTGTGTGAGAGCAGGGGTGAGGGAGGAGGAGAGGGGAGGAATTAGATGTGAGGGAATGGGGTCGAGCGGGCACGTGGTGAGATGTGAGGAGGACAATAAGGAATTGACTTCCTCCTCAGTGGTTGGGAGGAAGCGGCAGAGGGTGGCAGATGGGACCTGTGGGAGTGGAGGTGGCAGATAACTATCTTGTGTTGGGATGTTGCTTCTGATAGTTAAAGTTTTACTGAGGAAGTAGTCTGCCAGCTCTTGAGCGCTGAAGGCAGCTGAGGGGGGAGGTGCAGGTGGGTAGAGGAGGGTGTTGAAGGTGGACCAGAGCCGTTTAGGGTTGGAGGACAGCGTAGATATAAGAGATGAGAAGAAGGATTGTTTGGCCAAGTGGAGGGCAGAGGTGTATGACCGGAGAATAAACTTGAAGTGAACAAAATCAGCTTCAGAGCGGGATTTCCTCCAGGCACGCTCTGCGGTGCGGGAGCATCTTTGCAGGTAGCGAGTCTGGAGGGTGTGCCAGGGCTGAAGCTGGCGGCGTGGGGCCTTACAGAGTCGAAGAGGAGCAAGAGTGTCTAGAGCAGAGATAAGCGTAGTGTTGTAGTGATTAGTGGCAGCATCAGGGCAGGTAAAGGATGAGGTATGAGGGAGGTGGTGAAGTAGGTTGGAGAATTGATGGGGGTCCACAGCCTGTAGATTTCTGCGAGTGTGTGTGCGGGGTGGGGGAGCAGGGTGTTTAGGAAGTCCAGATAGGTTGAAAGAGAGAAGGTGGTGGTCAGAGATGGGGAAAGGGCGACAGTTGAACTCAGAAATGGAGCAGAGTTTGGAAAAGACAAGGTCAATAGCGTGACCATCGCGGTGGGTAGGGAGGAGGGAGGATTGTGTGAGTCCAAGGGAGGACGTGAGTGAAAGAAGTTTGGAGGCAGCAGGGGCGGAAGGATCGTCAATGGGAATGTTGAAGTCCCCGAGAACTAGGCATGGAAGATTAGAAGACAGAAAGTGAGAGAGCCAGGTAGCAAAGTGGTCAAAGAACTGGGAGGTTGGTCCCGGTGGGCGGTAGATGACTGCCACCCTGAGAGGCAGAGGAGAGAACAGGCGGATGCAGTGTGTCTCGAAGGAGGAGAAGGAGAGGGATGGGGGTGGAGGGAGATGCTGGTAGGTGCAGGTGGGAGAGAGCAGGATTCCGACCCCGCCACCATTTCTCTCACCCGGTCTGGGGGTATGACTCAAGTGTAGACCGCCATGTGAGAGAGCAGCAACGGAGGCCGTGTCAGAGGGAGTTAACCAGGTTTCAGTTAAAGCTAGGAGGTTGAAGGAGTTTGAAAGGAAGAGGTCATGGATTGCTGTGAGTTTGTTGCACACAGAGCGAGCGTTCCAGAGGGCGCAGGAGAAAGAGGACAGGCGCTGAGGGATGGAAGCAAGCCTGGAGATGGAGCTGGTACCGTGGAAGCAAGCCTGGAGATGGAGCTGGTACCGTAGACGTGGAAGCAATCTGGGGTAGAGGATCTGGAACTCAGGAATCACTTGGAACAGGAACGAAGAGGGAACACTGGATAACTGAAGTGGGGAACCACAGTATAACCTGGTTAATGAACTGAGAAAGGCGGCGGTTTAAATAGGGTTCAGAGGATCATAAGAACACCATTCACCTGTGACTCGTAGGTGGAGCTGGGATACCTGAGTACTTGATAGATTAATTGGTGGCATTCGAGGATCTCCAGTGCAGGTGTCATGTAGTACCCGTAAGCTACCAGCAGAGTACCAAGTTCGTTTTCTAGGAAGGCATGCGATCGCGCGTGTGCACTTCCGGCATTCGGATCCTGGCGGCGGCATGGGGTGGACATCGAGCTCTCTCCTGCTTGCGGGCAGAGAGTGTGGAGCGACGCGCCACAAGGGACTTCAGGTGAGTACTGCAGGCGTCCCAACATTGCGGCCGGGGCCGAGAGCGGGGCATGACAACGGCAGCTGTCTTTGGTCCTGAAACTCTGTTTCAGAACCAGAGACAGTTTTTTTTTCTCCCCGCAGTGGGATTTTCTGTTTTTTTTTCCATTCGGCGGCCTGTCCATCGGACGATCTGGGTCATCCACAGATGCTTCCAGTGGACGACCCTGCTCCGCCAATGCTGTTGTCCGTAGTCGGGTGAACAAGTCAGTCGCATGACTACAGTGCCAGTTGACGGCCAGCCTTATGGGCTGCATTACATACTGCCCGCTAAAACGGGGAGAGGACACGAAGATGGAAAGCTGCGTCTGCAGGTTTCCCCTTAGCAACCCTGTTTTAGCTCCATATTATGGGGCAGGCACTGATTCAGGAAGCCTGCCCTGTAATGCAGCACTAAGCCCTTGGATACTCACAGCAGTGCTAAGGTGCCGCCACGACTATCCCCTCCTGGTGTCCATAGGACTCCATGGAGGCTTGTGCACTGGGTCAGCTGACCTGCAGGATCTCGCCTCTCTCGAGTTCCTGTAGGTCCGCGGAGTGATCACCGTGGGAGACTGGGGACTTTATTCCCCCAGTCTCATTCTGCTCCCAGAAGCGGCAGATCGGGCTGCCGTTCTCGCTGCGGAATGAAAGGTGAGGATCTGATTTTTGGGGGAATTTTAGCTGGTGCTGACTGATTCAGCAGAAGAGAAATCAGTTAGCACCAGTTTCTAGCTGTGATTAATGTTTCAGGCTAGGGTCAGACTGAGGCAGTGCGAACGCGCGTGCAGCCGCACTTAATCACGGCCGCACTAGCAGCAGATGCCGGGCAATGACGGCCAATATACGATGTACGGTCGCACAAAAGTCCGGCTGCGCAACGCAAGTGGAAAATGAACGCATTTTTTCGAGAACGTGAAACCGCAGGTACTGACGTACAGAGTGCGCTGCGTCCGCTAGCGGCGTGTGTGTGTGATTAGGAGACGTCAGACGCTGCTAATGTCCGGCAAACATAACGTCCAGACGCAAAAAGGGTTTTATTGATGATCCGTACAAAATCACGGACGAAAATGCGCATAGTATGACCACTATCACGTATTCTGTGACAAAATGCGTCCATTCGTTCGAACGCACTTTTTCACAGACAACATAAAAATGCGTTCGTCTGACCCTAGCCTCAGTTAGCCACAGCAGGGTGTAATTAGCGTTAGGAACTTTGTAATCGTAACGCTAATTACTCTTTGTTCTCCCCATGTTAAGCATAGGGAGCGCAAAGTACAAGAAAGCTTGCACAAGAAAGCGCAATCTCTGATGTGCTAACGGGTTTTTAACCCGTTAGCACTCAGATTGTAATATGGGCGGCCTGCGTGAGGGCCACTTAACCATGTTAAAAAAAATAAATCAAACAAGTCAGTTTTCCTATTCATAGTTATCACAGTGGGAATCCCAAAAAAAACTCTGTAATGTCTTTTCCTATAATCAAGAATGATGCAAAACACAGCGCTTACGCTATAGCGGAGACAACTGAAGCTAGTCGTGCTTTTCAGTATATCTGCCTGTCTTTGTTCAGCCAGATCTTTTTATTAAAACTCAAACAAAGGGGTGTCCCACAGAAGAGCTTATTTACCGTACAACTCTCTGCCAGGTGTGCGTTTGCTGATCGGCCTGGCCTGCCCTACGTCGCCCTGCCTGTCTCCCAATTCCACCCATTCTGGGATACTGACAGAGCCTGGCTGTGTGTCCTAGTCTCGCTGGACCAGTGCTTTCAAGATGCTTTACGCGGATACTGATTCTTGCTGAGATTTGTGCGGACTTTATTTTCAAGATGATTTTTGAAGACTTAGATTTTTGTTATGACTTCCCCCTTCTCGTTTCCTTTTTATTTTTGAACACGCTATTTTTCGCCGTGCTAAGATGCTGTATTTTTTTTTTTTTACATTTTTCTTTAGCTGGCTTTTTTCGGGGTTCTCTCGGTGACTGTCACTAGGGCCTGGTGCCCTGCTGGCCTCCCGAGTCCCCGGGCCTGGTGCCAATAGTCTCCCACGGCCTCCCACAGGTTTTCGAACTTGTGGGTTTGTCCCGGGGATGGCACCCTTATGGCCTTTTTGCCATATTCCCTACCACGTTATCCCCCCTTTTTTTTTCTTTGTTTTGTTTTTGTTTTGTTCTGCCCCTCACTTCCCTTTTCCCCACTACGCTGAGATTTTATACTTTAATGTGACACCCCTTCATGACAAGATACAGATGACCTTTTTTGCTACAGTTCCCCGGTTGGGGCTTGTTTTTGCCATTTCTGATAAGACCCCCCCGTGCGGGGCTGACACCCCGTCTCACTTTAGGAGTGGATTACGACGTCCCCTGGCTTTTCCCCCCCTTCACCCCCCCTAACACAGTGTATTACTATATTTGCCGTTTACCCCCATGTGGGGATATCCCTCTCCTGATTTTTCTAAGCGACGACTATGCGGACTCTTTTTTGTCTCATTGATTTGCGATTTTTGTTTTATTATACGCTGTTTACATGCCGACATGTTTTGGCCTTGCGTGGCCAGTTGCTTGCCATAGTTTTGATATGTTATTGTGAAACTCAAAATAAAGAATTAATAAATAAGAAGTAAAGTAAAAAAAAAACCCTCAAACAAATTATAACCAATGAGAGCGTTCCAACAGAGCTAACGTTAACGCTCACATAGCTGAGCGCTAACGTTAACGTTGAGATTGTAATATAGCACTAAGTATTTACTGTTCAAACAGTAAATAATCACATGGTCAGTTTTCAACAAGTTTATCATGAACCAGATAAGGAGCTTCTAATAATTGTGTATGGGGACTTATAAGGCTGGGGTCAGACTAATGCATTTTTAACGTGCGTTTAGGTGCACTTAATCACGGCCGCAGTAGCAGCAAAATGACGGTCAATGACGGCCAATATACGAAGTACGTCCGCACAAAAGTGCAGCCGTGCAACGCAAGCGGGAAACGAACGCATTTTTTTGAGAACGCAGAACCGCTAGTACTGACGTACAGAGTGCGCTGCGTCCGCATAGCGGCGAGTGTGCGTGATTAGGAGACGTCAGACGCTGCTCATGTCCGGCCAACATAACGTCCAGACACCCAAAGTTTCCTGGTTTGGATCCGTAACAAATCACGCACGAAAATACGCATCGTATGACCGTTTTCGCGCATTCTGTGAAAAAATACGTCAATGCGTTCGGAAGCACTTTTTGATGGTCGCTGCGAATAATGCGTTCTTTTGACCCTAGCCTAAGATGCTAGAGGACAACAATACCAGGGTTTGAACGATTCGCAGATGTGACTATCAGGGTTATTAAGAGAGAGGTGAAGACCATGAGAATGACTGGATAAGTAAAAATTCTAGGTCAAAATAGCCAAACCAGAATTTTTTCCCCATTTATCTCACTGTCCAAATCGGCTATATGGTCTAGATTGTTCTTTTCTCCTGCCATTCTCCTGGTTTTCACCTCTCTCTGAAAAACCCTCTATATTTCCTAAGTTAAGAGAGAGAAAGGTTTTGGATTTTATCCAAACATAATAATTATTTTATATCACCATCTCAGTGATATTTTTTCACTGAAGAAAACGAAAGAGTGCAAAGTGAGTGCGCTTGGTTCCTATATTCAACTGAGTTTGACCACATCTAGAATAACCGGAGAGACAAAAGCAAGGTCCTATATGTTATATATGTAGTTAAAGGGACACTGTCACTTACATAAGCTGTAACTAGATTACTTGTGCATTACAAATAAAAACATCTTATAAAACACATGCTGCTGTTTTTTCTTTGTTTGAAGTAATTGCAATTGAAAACAAAATAAAATAATGTTTTTTATCTCCTGTTTAATTTTGTGAATATTTCCCAAATGCTTTACTTTGTGGCTGTGTTTTATCTCATACAGTATTTATCAGTTAATAAGGTGGAGGAGGGAATGTTTAGATAAGGCAGCAATGGGGGAATTGTGTTGTCAGGGCTAATCAAGTTGAGATATGGCAGCTGAATGACATATGACAGGGAGTTTAAATGACTTCTAATCTACGTCCTGGAGCGGTCATTGTTGGGCCGCCTATGGACTTGAATCCCTGGACCTTTCTGCTTCACAGATCTCAGGAATTGTTGTTGAGACCATAGAGCAACCTTCTCCATAAAATCGCTTTGGCGGCTAGGAGGGCCAAGGTGTAACAGTGGACTGCACCCTCTTATCCATCAGTGACACAGGTGCGGGTAGGTATTCGGGACAATTTGTCTATGGACCGGTTGTCTGCTATGATCTATGGTATGACAATGCCACAGTTCTATCGAGTCTGGACCCTTTGGCTGGACTATCAGGGTTATTCAGAGAGCGGTGAAAAGCAGGAGAATGACTGGAGAATGGAAAATTCTAGGTAAAATAGCCAAACCCGGAAAATTCTCCCATTCATCTAGCTTTCCAAATCAGCTATTTTTACCTAGAATTTTCCATTCTCCAGTCATTCTCCTGCTTTTCACCGCTCTCTGAATATCCCTGTATGAGTCTGAGTGAACGCTAGTCCGGGTGGGATGCTTGTATTTATGTGCTGGGACAATGTTGATGTTGGCCCTATTGGGGATGGCAGGTCCACCCCCTTCCCCCTCTCATTTCTTCTTTCTTTCTTTCTCTGTCCCTTTTATTTCCTTATATTTTACTCTAATTGGTGCTGTATTTTTTAGTATGTTGTCATCTTCGGCTCCTTCGGGAGGATGTACTGTATGTGTATGTATGTATCAGCACTTTGCAAAACAATGAATTATAAAAAAAAGAAAAAATACTTCTAATCTACCACCTGGTGATGTCCTTTGAATACATCCCACACAATGCAATGATGTGAGTTGGTGACTAACCCATAGAGCCTATTGAATGGCCAAAGCCACACAGTGAGGAAGTTATGTAAAGATACTGTGTGTGTACGTGGGGGGGAGTTTACAACACAAAAGATCATAAAACAGATGCACCCAGTGACACATACAGAGTAAAATATTTTCTTAACTAAACATACAAGAGAAAAACACAGCACATGTAAGATATCAGCAACATCAAATAAAAACAATAAGAACGTTTCATTGTTTTGGTGGTAGTGGCCCTTTAAAACAAGGTCCTATATATTATATATGTGTAGCTGCATGCCTGCTGTTTTCATTTTCATATACATATACAGTTGTGTTCAAAATTATTCAGCCCTCAATGCTGTAAAGGGTTTTAGGGAATTTAGTGTACATTTGTAATTGTATTCAGAATGAAATCCTACAAGGACTTGTTAAAGAACCATATGCAACTAAAATGACATCAATTGGTTTTGTAATACAGTAGTAAATGTTTCTTTTGTGAATTCTTCATTGACACAATTATTCAACCCCTTAAAGACTACCACTCTGAAGAACAGAGGTTCATTCAAGTGTTTTCAATCAGGTATTGAAAACACCTGTGGATGTCACGGAGCAGCAATAAAGCATAATAAGCACCAATTAGGCAGCTTTAAAATGACTGTGATACTCAGCTCCTTCTAGACATTTACTGGTGTGGTTTCAAACATGGTGAAGTCAAGAGAATGGTCCAGGAAGACAAGAGAAGAGGTGATTACTCTTCACAGGAAGGGCAATGGCTATAAGAAGATTGCAAAGATGTTAAACATACCAAGAGAGACCATAGGAAGCATCATTCGCAAATTCAAGGCAAAGGGCACTGTTGAAACGCTACCTGGTCGTGCCAGAAAGAAGATGCTGACTTCGACTGCTGTGCGCTACCTGAAGCGTAGAGTGGAGAAAAGTCCCAGTGTGACTGCTGAGGAACTGAGAAAAGATTTGTCAGATGTGGGTACTGAAGTTTCAGCTCAGACAATACGGCGCACACTGCGTAATGAAGGCCTCCATGCCAGAACTCCCAGGCGCACCCCCTTGCTGTCTCCAAAGAATAAGACGAGTCGACTGCAGTATGCCAAAAGTCATGTGGACAAACCACAGAAGTTTTGGGATAGTGTTCTGTGGACTGATGAAACAAAATTAGAACTGTTTGGGCCTATGGATCAACGCTATGTTTGGAGGAGGAAGAACGAGGCCTATGAAGAAAAGAACACCTTGCCTACTGTGAAGCATGGCGGGGGGTCAATCATGCTTTGGGGCTGTTTTGCTTCTGCAGGTACAGGGAAGCTTCAGTGTGTGCAAGGTACCATGAATTCTCTTCAGTACCAGGAGATATTGGATGACAATGTGATGCAGTCCGTCACAAACCTGAGACTTGGGAGACGTTGGACCTTTCAGCAGAACAATGATCCCAAGCATACCTCCAAGTCCACTAGAGCATGGTTGCAGATTAAAGGCTGTAACATTTTGGAGTGGCCATCGCAGTCACCTGACTTAAATCCGATTGAGAACCTCTGGTGGGACTTAAAGAAAGCAGTTGCAGTGCGCAAGCCTAAGAATGTGACTGAACTGGAGGCTTTTGCCCATGACGAATGGGCAAAGA
This sequence comes from Leptobrachium leishanense, assembly GCA_009667805.1. Lineage (NCBI taxonomy): Eukaryota > Metazoa > Chordata > Amphibia > Anura > Megophryidae > Leptobrachium > Leptobrachium leishanense. Next base: position 316,064,369 of record CM019066.1, on the reverse strand, counting down.
TACCCGTAGATCGCTGCAAGACACTTGTGTCAAGCTATGCTTCACGTTTAAAAGCTGTTATAACTGTAAAAGGATGTTGTACTAAGTACTAAGATTGTATGTCACTTGGGGGTTGAATAAAACTGATAATGATGTGAGCACAGAAAAGACATTTGTGGTTATTTCATTATAAATGTTATGTTATATTTGTCTGACCTACACGTGCCTCTTTGATTTAATTGTAAGCAAGATGACTGAATGATCAAAATCAATGTCAAACTGGCCAAAACACTCAATTTCACTGGGGGTTGAATAATTTTGAACACTACTGTATATACCATTATAGTGTGGAGGCTTTTAATCTCACTTTTTGTCCTCCACCAGAACTGTTGTATGTATGTATGTATGTATGTATATATATATATATATATTGTATATGTTTGTGTTTATATACAAATATGAAATTCGTGGCATGTGAAGAGATTATCAGTTTTATTCTAATCATAACATTTTTACACAATGTATAAATATGTAAGACTTTAAAAAAACTCCCTTAACATATTTAATATAACTAATGCAGTAGAATATATATAAAAATATCACTATATAAATTAGTATTATTTGGCAGTATTTTACCATAAAATACAAGTAATGCATGCAAGTCTTTTTTTTTCTAAACCATACTGCTCTGTGATTGACTGACAGTATTAAGCGACATAAAAAGGAATCTGCATACAGGAGCCTTGTAATGACGTTTGGGCGTCTTCCTATTACTGGAGATTGGTAGGCGTTGAAAGGTCAATCTCATAATGTTAATACCCAAGAACTTTAGAACATGGCATGTAGGCTCCTCTCCATAATGCATAATGTACTGGAATAAAAAAAAAAACAGATTAGGCGATAAAAGAAAAGACATTACTGGAAGAGGAGAACATTGGAGATTTTAATCAGAATGGGGTTTAAACTACGAGAGTTCACATTCCAATATAAATGAATTTCCGTTAGATGTCTCAGGCTGTTCTTTTATCTTTTGAATAATAGAAAATAGTTAAACACAGTCTTGATTGTAAAGCAAATGAATGTTATAACATACAGATATAGGTCCTAAACTCATCAGTCGACTCATAATATATATTTTTTCTACAAATTTCCTAGCATTTTATTCTTGCATGATACCGCAGAGACGCGATTTTTTTTTGTGTGGGGAGGATGAAAGCTTGTGCGCTTTTTTTTAATTGTTGAAGTGAACGTTAAATGATAAGGCTGCAAAGGTACAGATTTTAAATAAACCGGTAAAGATAGACTGTCCCATCAGCCAATGGTATCTTCAGCAGAAAGGAGATGGCAAACCTGTCCTGGGGTAAATGAATGACAGGCGAGAGGACATGAGAATCATTCAGCCATCCTAAAAGAGAAAAAATCCTCAGTAACACTAAATTGGCACTAATGTGCTGCCAAAATTGTTATAATTGGAAGAGTATTGGTTTTATAGATGCTTAACCCTTTCGCTGCTGAGTCATTTCATCCCCGTGTGCTGAGCTCATTTTTTACCGGTTTCGCTCACCATGTTTAAATACGATTTGAAGTCACATTTTATTATTTGACCCAGACAAATTATATATCGCTCTTTCCGGCAGACTCAGCAAATTTGCAATGACCTCCGGTAACGAGGGGTGTCCTGGAGGTGGAGCTGCAATCCAAGATGGTTGCCCCCACCGACACTAGGCAGCGATCTGGTGCCGGATCGCGTACCGGCATCTCAGGGGTTAAAAGCAGCAACCGCTTTGAAGGACAGGCTGTGCCCTTCAAAGCGGTGCCTGCCTTATTGTTGTACCCATTACCGGTGGGGAGGGAGAGAGGTCCAAAGGACCCCCCTTTCAGTCACTTTCCCTGCACTGGCGGGGGAGTGTGTGTGCCTGCAATAGACGTATCGCGCCCAGCGCGATGACTCTATTCGTGCGTCCGGGATCCCAGAGGCTAGACTGACATCCAAGATCTCAGCCTACACCGGGGGGCCGTAGCGGTCGGCTGGAATCCAGGCTGATCGCTGGCTGCAATGGGAGGACGCGCTCAGTGAAGTGTCCATGCAGCTGGACACGCTGAGCACGTCCTCCGCATGGAAAAGGTTAAAAGGACCACTACCACCAAAAAATGAAATGTTCTTATTGTGTTTATTTTATGTTGCTGAAATCTTACATGTGCTTTGTTTTTCTCTGTTTTATTATCTTGTATTATTTTACTCTATATGTGTCACTGGGTGCATCCATTGTGTGATCTTTAGTGTTGTAAACTGCCTCCCCCCACACTGTATCTTTGCATCACTTGCTCCACACCGTGTGTGATTGGCTATAGAATGGAGTAATCACCGGCTCAAATCATTGTATTGTGTGGGCTGTATTCTAAGGACATAACAGGGGATATTTAGAAGTCTTTTAAGCTCCCTGTCTTATCTCATTCAGCTGCCATCTCTTAACTCGAGTAGCCTGGAAATCACAGTAGACCCCCTGCTGCCTTATCTAAACATTCACTGCTCCACCTCATTAATTGTGAAATAATGTAGATTAAACAAACAAGAGCCACAAAGCAAAGCTTTTGGTAAATGTTGCGTCATGGGGAAAATAATCAAAAAAGTAACAAGATACTTTATTTTCCCATTTTACATGCAATTACTTGAAACAGCAGTGTGTGTTTTATAAAGTGGTTGTTATTTGTAATGCGCAAGTAATCTAGTTACAGTTTATGTAAGTGGTAGCGTCCCCTTTAACTAAACATAAATGAGAAAAACAAAGCACATGTAAAATAATCAGCAACATAAAATAAACAAAATAAGAATATTTCATTTTTTGGAGGTAGTGTCCCTTTAATCAGTCCATCTAAGCTTTCTGAGAGATTCACAAGTTAATATGTCTCAAGACAACCTGCTTATTAGGTTACAACATGTTCAAATACATGGCACAATCAGTAAAAGATGTCAAATTGCCAATCATAAAAACAATAAAAGCAATGGAAATGTAGTCTCTTTTAAGTCTTTACCCCTTCCCTCCTGCAAATTTTGGGTCTTTGTCTAATGCCTCTCTGAGGGATTATGAACCTGCCTTGAGTCATGTGCTGAAGCTCCAGTAGCCCTTGTGGTAATCTGGCCTGGCTTCAACCTCTATCACAATGTAACTATAATCGCAAAAGCATAACACAATGTTATGTGTCCTTAGGGAATAAAGAACTGCAAAGTTTAACAATAAACTCTTCACAGGGATACAGAAACAGCTACCTGTATTCAGGTGAATTAACATTAATTGGATAAAGCAAACGTCAGGATTACAGAGGTCAGTAAAGGTCAGAAGTAGATCTCCACATTGACAATTACTGGTCCCTTGCTAAATAGGTTCCTCGGAAAGATAGATACAGTTTGGATGGAGCAAGCTGGCAGGACAAGTGCTAGAGAATGGCAAAGCAACTCCATTAAACCTGGCAAAGAATCCCTGTATTTGGGAGCTGTTTTATCTCATGATGTTCATCGCTGACTTATATAGAACTCAATGTACCGGGGCGCCGCATTGAATAATATTTTTAGACTAATTTCTGGTTTAATACGAGATTTTCTTTAAATGTTTGTATAAATATGCAAGAACTTTTCAAACCAGCTAGTTCTCTACCAGTCACTCTGAATGCTTGTTTACAAACTAGCCACGTTGACTTTGAAGATTATCATGTACCTACCTACAGTGACTGACGGACTTCTGGCCATTTGTGATTCCAATCTTAGGACTTGACTCATTTCACTCATCTGATAATTATTATTATTCTTTATAAAGTGCCAGCATATTCCACAGCGCTGTACAATAGGCACAGTATAGACAGGGTTACAATACATTGAACAACATTTGACAAACAGTACAGGATATACTAATTATCCTGGCCATTTCACAGTTTGGGACTGTGGCCGTCAGTGTAGTATGACTTTGTTATTTTTCAGAAGATGTCTTCTTTCATGAGGAATTCTTGCCTTACCACAGTATATCAGTTTAACGAGGGTCGTGGTGGAATGTGAACAGTGTTTCCAATATGTGACCGAGTCTAGTCTGACTACTCCAGCTATTCAATGTGTCCATCAATAAGTGAATGTCTGTTTGAATGTTCTAGCAACATGTTGCTCCATTGTAACCGTGTAAGTGACCAAACCTGTGTTTACATAGCCTTGGATCACCCACGGTAATTTTGTCCTGAGAATGTTGAGTATTTTACAGCTGAGACAGAATGTTAGTGGCAATCTTCACATTCCCAACTAATCAACTCCCTGGAGTTAAAGACAAACACAGCCTTTCCCGAGTAGGAAATAATGTCCTCCTTGTCATGCAGATAGTTCCTGGGGAGAACAGTATACCACTTCCTGTCCTATTCCAAACCCAGCTGCATCTCCTTCCTCCATGGCAAAGAGCAGGGCATTCATGGTGGAAGCGTATTTCAGGTGGACAAACAGTTGCTTGGTGAAATAGGCTATGTGTGAGTTTTTTTTAATTTTGTTTAGTGGACTGGGTGGCTGCATTCAGGTTTGTGTATTTGAACCAGCGACCTCTGGCAAGTGTCTGCGACTCGCGTTGATTATTTGTAGAGTATGACATACCATTGCGAATTGTTCACCTGCAGTTCAAAGGGCAATGCGGTGTACTTAAGGATACCTACCATGTGAAACAGAAAATCTGTTAATTGGCAGAACGTAAAAACCGGTTACATTAACAATTTTCTTTCTTCAGATGGTAAATTGTGGTAGTATTTCTGTTTTCTGAAACAGAACTCCGTTTTTGGAGCGTCTGTGGCTGCCGGGGTAACCCATGGCCAAAACTGATGAAACCCGCAGGAAGTAGTAGAACTTACAGCATCTTAAAGGCAGGAATTCCTTAATATTAAGGATGCCTAATGCTATATATGGAAAAAGGAGTTTGTGAGAGTCCTGAGAACTAGTGACCTGCTCTACGATGGGGCCCGCTCAGGTCTCACAAGGCTTTAGCTTGATTGTGCCATTACAGGGACAACTGCTGCATATGCAAATCAGACGCCATCACCCAGAAAGGGTGGCCAATACTGATTGCCAAGGATGTCATCTCTGCATGAGAGATGCAGTAACCACTGAAGATCGTAATGGCACAATCAAGCTAAAGCCTTCTGAGACCTGAGCGGGCCCCATCATAGAGCAGGCCACTAGTGCTGTTGCTCGTTCTCAGGAGCCTCACTAACACCCCTTTTCTCACTAATTCTATATAATGCTAAACCATAAGAATCCCCAAACCAGGAGACTGCAACTTTGGCCCTCCAAATGTTTTGGAACTACATTTTCTCAGGATGCTCAGTCAAACTAATGAGTGTCTAAGCATCATGAGAGATGCAGTTCCAAAACATCTGAACGGCTAAGGCTGCTGACACCTGCCTTTAACCTACAGCGTGAGGCTTGTGACTATGGTGTAATAATGCTGCAATATTTTAGCATAGATAAATGTCAAATTTTGCTATTCTTGATGTGTTATTTAAAAGGAAGCACTTTTTGTGTTGCATTAATGCATTATACAGGTCCGTTTGATCATAGTGCCATTTACCAAATAGTGATTAAGCAGCTGAGCACATAACTATTAGAATACATACATCCCATCTTGTAGTAAAAGTGTTGGCACCTAGATTAGAGATGGCTCCTTGTTTTGTCCCTGTTTTGATGTAAACAACATTATGGTGAATGTAGTTTTATTAGTAAAGGGTTTTTTCTAGAGGAAATATTGCGATTTGAACTCTTCCTTATAGTCAGGATTCCTTATTTGTATTCCTAGAACCACTGACCACAGAAAATGGCCTACGAGTTATGTCTAAAGTTCGGTGAATGGTCCAATATGTCAGCGACAACATGGGCCAGGTGCACGTGCATATACATGACTATCCAGAGACATGTCGAGAAGCGCCACCTAGGGTGGAATACACCTGACCGTCAAGGTAAACCCACTGTGGGCAGTCTAAGTCAGGGGAGGACTGACAATACTCAGGGCCCCTGAACCAAATAATGCAAGGGTCACCCCACCAGACTCTACCCATGACCCCACCTCTTTTCAGCCTTAGCCCCACCAAATCCCTCCTCTGCACCCCACCTCTACATTTTGTAGAGCACAAACAAAAATGCAAGAAGTTAAAAAACAAGTGTAATCTAAATCCCCCGTCCAGCCCGTTTTTTTTAGTTAAAATGCTGTGTGAAGTGGAATAGTTTCCTCCACCACCTCCAGCAGCCAGGGAAAATGGGTCCAGCCCAAGACATTGTGCTGTCTGGGTCCAAGAATGAAATGCTGCCCACCCCCCCCAAAAAATTAAAAAAATATCACACCTATGTATTTCACTGAGCTCCAGAGCTATAAAATTCACATATTGTGCGGTGTATATGAGCGTATCACAGAGCTCCACAGCAATAAAACTCACTCAAATCCACACACTGCACATTACTGTGAGTTTTATCGCTGTGGCACTTGTGATACGCTCATACACAGGGCACATTACGGTGAGCTTTATTGCTGTGGGGCTTGTGATACGCTCATACACACCGCATATTATATAGGGTTATTTAGAAAGCACAGAAATATCAGTGAAATTTCGGTGCTTTCTAGTTCAGTGAGCTTCGGTGATTCCATTTTGGCAACCCTGTGGCGAACTCAATAACTTAAACCAATAAAAATGCATTAAGATGTGTTTAAATAATAAAAAAGGTCCTTTAAAACAATAATAAAAAGGTCTGAATAAACAATTTAAAAAAGGGCAAATCTTGTTGGGGAACGCAAATTTAAGGGATTATTCAAAGAGACTCACAACCCCCCTCACACAAAACAATCTCACAACACACACACACACACCCTCCACTTACCCATCAATGTCTGCTGGAGGGGCTCTGTCCACCTCCCTCCTCACTGCTCTTCCTCCAGCGCGGGGACAGGAAGTGCAGGAGGATGGGGAGGAGTCAGCTGGGCAGACTGTCTGCCTGCAACGAAGACACTCAGTCTCGGATGCTTTTGCTTTGTAGTTTTTGCTTCATGGAAGCACAGACCACATTGCTGCCTCCCAGGCCCAGGCCCTCGACCCATGTCCGATCCGGCCGATTGTTCAATCCGCCCCTGAATGTAGTCACTGTGAGAGGTAGGGACACAGTGCAATGGAGCAACAAGTGAACATCAAGTTCTGCTACAAATTGGGGAAAATGGCGACAGAGACACATGAAATGTTTAGTATGTGGTGAACTGACAGCTTACTGAATAGACAAATTGACCCGATATTGCACCAAATGGTGAAATTCACCGTCCTGTGCAATTTGGGGTCAAATCGGAGGTTAGTGAATAACCTCTTATGTGTCCCTGCATGGGAATCCAGGATCTCAGGGACAGATGACAATATCAGTATTCCCTATATCCCTTTTAACACAGCAAGGTGTTGGGATCCACATAATTACACACCATCATTTTGATTTTATGTGCGACATGAGGTTTATTTCTTCTGTTTCCCTACATCAGAGAGTATTTATCTATTCCAGATGTCAGCAGGAGAATTGATGAAAGAAATGCATACTTTGTGCCAGTAATGGCCAACCTTCTCATCCAGATGTATTCTGGAACTAAATGTCCGATGATGAGATGAGGAATCATTACCTTTAATGGGTGGGGTTGTTATACTCAGTGGCTCATTCATTAATGATAACTGCTCATTTGGAATAGGACCGGTGGTTGGATAACACACATGGTGCTGGTGTTAAGGTAACAACTGTGATGCTCATGGTTGGGTAACAGCTGTGGTGCCGGTGGTTAGGTAACACCTGTGATGCTCGTGGTTGGGTAACAGCTGTGGTGCCAGTGGTTAGATAAGACCTGTGGTGCTTGTGGTTGGGTAACACCTGTAGTGCCAGTGGTTAGGTAACACCTGTGGTGCTTGTGGTTGGGAAACACCTGTGGTGCTTGTGGTTGGGAAACACCTGTGGTGCTTGTGGTTGGGAAACACCTGTGGTGCTTGTGGTTGGGTAACACCTGTGGTGCTTGTTGTTGGGTAACACGTGTGGTGCTTGTGGTTTGGTAACACCTCTGGTGCCAGTGGTTGGGTAACACCTCTGGTGCCAGTGGTTGGGTAACACCTGTGGTGCTTGTTGTTGGATAACACCTGTGGTGCTTGTGGTTTGGTAACACCTCTGGTGCCAGTGGTTGGGTAACACCTGTGGTGCTTGTGGTTGAGTAACTCCTGCTGTGCCAGTGGTTAGATAAGACCTGCGGTGCTTGTGGTTGGGTAACACCTGTGGAGCTCATGGTTGGGAAACACCTGTGGTGCTTGTGGTTGGGTAACACCTGTGGTGCTTGTGGTTGGGTAACACTTGTGGTGCTTGTGGTTGGGTAACACCTGTGGTGCTTGTGGTTGGGTAACACCTGCGGTGCCTGTGCTAGTGCTCTCTATTATTGCTTTTGGCCAAAACATAAAGGATAAAAGAATTCTCTAACAACAGCTTATGTTCCCACCCACTCTTGCCTTGTAGAATGTTTCCCTAAGGCTAGGGTCAAACAAAAGCATTTTTACACTCGAACGTAAAAAAGTGCGTCCGAACGCATTGACGTATTTTTTCACAGAATAGGCGAAAACGGTCATACAATGCGCATTTTCGTGCGTGATGTTTTACGGATCCAAACGAGGAAACTTTTTGCGTCTGGACGTTATGTTGGCCGGACACGAGCAGGGTCTGACGTCTCCAAATCACACACACACACCGCTAGCGGGTGCAGCGCACTCTGAACGTCCGTACTAGCGGTTCTGCGTTCTCGAAAAAATGCGTTCATTTTCCACTTGCGTTGCGCGGCCGGACTTTCGTGCAACCGTACTTCGTATATTGGCCGTCATTGCCCGTCATTTGCTGCTAGTGCGGCCGTGATTATGTGCGCCAGAACGCACGTTAAAAGTGCGCTGGTCTGACCCCAGCCTTAAATTTCCCAGTTTAGTGATCAACCTGGATGTTGAAAATACACAATCGTCCTCAGTCAATAAAAGGAAAGCTGCTACATGATCAGTAGCTGGATCAGCAATTATGAGTAAAATACAGCTCTCATCTTCCTGTGCACCTGCTTTTGATGAACATATAATAAAGTGATATAAAATGTGCAGTAATTCAGGAAAAGAAAATGAACTCTGTAAAATTTTATATAAATGCAAATGATAAATTCAGCGTGTTTGTACAGGTGATGGGTGTTTCATAATTCCTTGATGGCAGTGGCTTCTTTATTCCTCCTGTGCATAATTTTAAAGACATTATTAATGTATATCAATAAGCATCTCTTTCTCTACTAGCCTTGTTATTAAAGTAGCCCGTTCTCAATAAAAACCGTCTCTGCTCCATCACCCAATACATTAAAAACAGCTTGCACTGCTGCTAGTTTAACTTTTTACATGTAGAGGTTTCATATAATCCTGTCACTTCAAACATGTAGGTCTCTATTCCATGTTAACGTAATCAGAGCTGTTGCAAATTTACCAGAGCCATTATAGAGCCCTGTTCCATGGTCATCGATAAGATTATCGGTTATTCAGAGAGCCAACATTTCCGTGCTCTCTCGTTCTCTGCACTTCGAGGAATCAAAGTTCCCTACCCTGCGGTGAATTCAGCATTCACTGCAGGATCCCTGGAGAGCAGGGAAAACCTGACGCAAACCTGCCGCACACCCACCAAACACACGCCAAAATCCCACCGAAAACCTGCCAGAACTGCTGCAAAAAACATGCCGAATATGTTGGAAAAAGCCGTCGAGCTGCCAATCACAGCGCAGACCAGCCGCTGGAAAAAAGTCGACAAGCTGACAAACGGGGTAAAAACCCCCCAAAAAAAACCAATATGATTGAAAGTGTCAAAATTGAAACGCTGTTTGTAAAAAAAAAAAAAACTACTGAATGAAAATACCTGTAATTTACATATAAGATCCTTTGAATGATAATCAAAAGGTTTGTTACAGGGAAAAAAAACGGGATTTTTTTTTGCCAAAAATTCCCAAAAAATGCCTAAAAGATCCTAAAAAAAATCAATAAATAAAGAGACTTTTTTTGCTGCAGAATAAAATGATAAACGATTTATTAGACATTGGATAAAAACAGGAATATTTTTAACATTGAAGCCTATGGGATTTGCCTGAATAAACCTGCCGAATTAAACCACCGAACAGCAGGGAACTTCGGCAATCTCTCACTGCTGTTCGGTGTTCTTTGAATAGATTAACTATTGCTTCCCTATGGGGTATTTCACTGCCGAACAGGCACCGTACTTGCTTGCAGTTCGCCAAAATTTCAATTATTTACAGGCTGTAAATTTATTTTTTCCCATTTTATCCTCCAAACCATTGTGGTTATATATTCTATGGGTCACTCTTGATAAGAAAATAAAAATAATAGAAAAAAAAACATCAGAAATAGGAATCTATTACTGCATTTTTCTTAACTTAAAAAAAACTGACAGGTCTATTCAAAGAAAAGTGAAACTCAGGAGAATTGGCAGGAAAAGTGAAAATTATAGGTCAAAATAGACAAACCAGAAAAATTCTCCCATTTATCGCACTTTCCAAATCAGCTGGTGTAGATTGTTCTCTTCTCCTACCATTCTCCAGACTTTACTCTTTAGTGAATAGACCGGTATACCATTCTACCTGAATAGGCTGCTTCCCCTAACAGTTCTCTCATCCTATAACCTCCAATCTAGGACCTGCACCTTACTTACAATACCGCAATACAAAAAGAATGTGTCTCGTTCCTCATTTTCCTACAGAGCACCGCAAATATGGAATAACCTCCCAGACGCCATCAAATCTTCCCCCAGTATTAAGTCATTTAAAAGCTCCCTATTAACCTACCTCAATACAGAATGCACCTGTAAACTGTAACATAATGACTATTTCCTACATATTTATTTTCTGTGTTAAACTGTATATTTGTGTTTTGTTTTTATATTGTGCATTTTATTACTTTGAATTGTTACAGTCGTTACAGAAATACAATGTTCTTGAACCCAGGACATACTTGAAAACGAGAAATCTCAATGTATCCCTCCTGGTAAAATACTTAATAAATAAATAAGTAAATAAATGTGGATAGAGTTTTATGAATAATATTCACATCCCACATAAGCACAATCTGATGGAAAGCTGGCGAATTTGGAGGCCAAGGCAACACCTTGAAATCTTTGTAATGTCCCTCAAACCATTCCTGAACAATAGTTTGTCGAGATGCATTATACTGCTGAAAGAGGCCACTGTCTTCAGGGAACACTACTGCCACGAAGAGACACGATCTTCAAACATCCTGAATGACATATAGTAATTGCACCATCTAGTGCCCATTTACTGCATTGCATTCAGTACCAACTCCAAAAACATACTAAAAACAGTTACTGACAAAAAGACTCATTTCAAAAGCAAATCTAAAAAATAGTATAAAATAAAATGTTAATTTTCTCATCCTGTACAAGATTTTGCATAACGTCAGCTTAATTAAATTTTTGTTCTTTGATTGTTTCCATGTGCATTTTATTTTACATTGTAAGCTTAGAATCCACCTGCTAGTGCTTCATATAGTGACTGAATGGGGCAGGTTAGGTTTAAATAACCTTAGGCGCCAAGTCAGTATAAAAGCATAGTCCTTTGCGACCAAACCAAATTATTAAATCACATCCCATCCTTTATTGCAGGTCATCATAATACACTAACAGGGCTATTCAGAGAAAGGTGGAAACCAGGAGAATTGGAAGGAGAAGAGAACAATCTAGACTGAATAGCCGATTTGGAAAGTGAGATAAATGGGAGAATTTTTCTGGTTTGGCTATTTTGACCTAGAATTTTCATTTCTCCTGTCATTCTCCAGAGTTTCACCTTACTTTTAATAGACCCTTATATTGACAGAAGTATTGGGACATGCAGCTTAATTATTGAAATCAGGTGAATTGTGGCAATCAATTCATTGCCACAGGTTTATAAAACAAGCTTCACTTGCCACACTATAGATGGTGTTCTATTTACTGTGGTTTTGTGTTTGTAGTTTGGGGAACCAACAAGAGGGTTGTTAGCGGTATGTTCCTTTAAAGCTCTGGTATCACTTATTCCAAGCTTGTAAAACTGTATAAAATGTAGCCATGCAGTCCGCATTTATAAACATTTGTGAATAAATAGGTCGTTTTGAAGAGCTCAGTGAATTCCCGCCTGGTGCTGTGATAGGATGCCATCTTTGCAATAAGTAAGGCTAGGGTCAGACAAACGCAGTGCGAACGTGCGTGCAGCCGCACTTCATCACGGCCGTAGTAGCAGCAAATGACAGCCAATGATAGGCAATGTACGTAGTACGGCTGCACAAAAGTGCGGCTGCGCAACGCAAACAGCAAACAAACGCATTTTTTTCGAGAACGTGATACCGCTAGTACTGACGTACAGAGTGCGCTGCATCCACTAGCGGGATGTGTGCGTGATTAGGAGACATCAGACGCTGCTAATGTCCGGCCAACATAATGTCCAGACGCAAAAAGGGTTTTATTGATAACCGTACAAAATCACGGACGCAAATGCGCATCGTATGACTGCTATCGCGTATTCCGTGTAAAAATACGTCCATTCGTTTGAACGCACTTTTTCACGGACAACGCGAAAAATGCGTTCATCTGACCCTAGCCTAAGTGGGTGAAATTTCATCCATGCTAGATATTCCACAGTCCCATCTAAGGTGTATCATTGGAAAGTGAAAACGGTTAGAACCAACAGCAACTCAGCCACGACGTGGAAAGTCACAGAGCGGGGTCACTGAAAGCTAAGGCGCAATAAAATGTAATTTTAAATTTAATAAAGTTTTTTCATTTTTCCTTAACAGACCTTTTTATTATCATTCGTAGGACCTTTATATGTAAATTCCAGGCATTTTCGTTCAGTAGTTTTTTTTTACAAGCAGTGTTTCAATTTTGACACTTTCAATCGTTTCCTTTTTTTTTTACTCCGTTCATCGACTTGTGCTGTGTTCAGCAGCTCAGCGGATTTTTTCGGACATGTGTGGTGTGTTTTTTGCAGCTGTTCGAGTGATCCAATACCTTGGATTGTATCAGATGCATTTTTTAGGTGGATTTTCAGCTTTTTTTTCAGTGGATGTTCACTGGTTTTGCGGCGGATTTTCGGGTCCGTTCCTTTACTCCGGGGACCCTGCGGTGAATGCGGAAATTTGATTCCCTGAAGTGCAGGGAACGAGAGCACTGAAATGTTGGTGGCATTCCGGTGCTCTCTGAATCACCCCTTGAGACTTTATTACATCCGCTGTATTTTCCCATCATTTGCTCTAATAAATTTCCTTGATTTGTATGTTTAAAATCACTTTTTGTCTGAAATAAAGATTTAAACTAGAATGTAAATCTTTTAAAGGATCTTAGTGTTTCTTTGTAGTTTTAGAGTTAAGGATAAATTTGATAGAAATGTCTAATATTTGAACAAATGGTGATTTGACAGGACGTCTTAATGCAACAGTTTGAAGATGAGTTGGTGACACTGGGAATTGAAAGGTGACTCTAATCGTAAAATCCCACGTTTGCGGCTTTAAAATCCACAAATCTATAAATCACTACTCTAAAACAATGGTCCCTGACATGCAGACCCCTAATTTAAAAATCCTTGTCCCCAACCTTCAAACCGCCAAGCTCAATCAGTAACTTTAAACCTAACTCAAATACCTAAACGCAGCCCAAAAATGATTAATCGATAAACACCTAACTCTGAAATCCCTAACCATTAAAACCTTAAAATAAAAAAGTGTACACCAAAACTCCCAAAGAAATAAATTAAGAAAACTGGGTTATAAAAAATAATAATAAACACTTTAGTGCAATCATAAGCACAAAATCATCAGCACAGTAACTTATACTCAGATAAGAGGGACTTTGTGTCTCAAAAGTGTCTGAAAAGGAATAAACAAGATAATTTGAGTGTTCTTAAATAATGGTATATTGTATACATTATTTTTTTGTTATTAATTTTCAATAAGTGCAAAGACATGAAACATTGCACAGCGTTTTGAACACGCAGGTTCAGTTCCAGAACATGATTCAGATACATTGTATTCATCCTATACAACCATTCCTAGTCAAACAAAAGAATAAATACATTTTGCAGTTCTAGATGTGAGTCCAAATAATTTTTGTACTCCTAATCAGGGCTCGAGTCGAGAGGGAACGCGCAGGAATGGCGTTCCCGCACTTCTCCCACAGCGGGAACGCTGCGGGAACGCAGCGTTCCCGCTGTGGCCCGAGCCCGAACGCCGCCGCCGCACATTGCCGGCGGCCGCGTGCTTCCTGTTACAATGGCCGGTGACAGGAGGTGGAGCCGCTCACCTGGCTGTTTCATAGATCCCAGGCGAGCGGCTGCACTTCCTGTCAGCGGCTGCTGAAGCAGGAAGCACGCGGCCGCCGGCAATGTGCGGCACGAGCAGCAGAGGAGCAGCAAAGGTGAGCTGGGCTGGGGCAGTATCCATGAGACCTGGGGCATATCCATGAGACCTGGGGGGGCATATCCATGAGACCTGGGGGGGCATATCCATGAGAGCTGGGGGGCATTATCCATGAGACCTGGGGGCATTATCCATGAGACCTGGGGGGCATTATCCATGAGACCTGGGGGGGCATATCCATGAGACCTGGGGGCATATCCATGAGACCTGGGGGGGCATATCCATGAGTCCGGGGGCATATCCATGAGACCTGGGGGGCATATCCATGAGGCCTGGGGGCATATCCATGAGACCTGGGGGGCATTATCCATGAGACCTGGGGGCATATCCATGAGACCTGGGGCATATCCATGAGACCTGGGGGCAGTATCCATGAGAACTGGGGGCAGTATCCATGAGACCTGGGGGCATTATCCATGAGACCTGGGGGCATATCCATGACACCTGGGGGCAATATCCATGAGACCTGGGGGCAATATCCATGAGACCTGGGGCATATCCATGAGACCTGGGGCATATCCATGAGACCTGGGGGCAATATCCATGAGACCTGGGGCATATCCATGAGACCTGGGGCATATCCATGAGACCTGGGGGCAATATCCATGAGACCTGGGCAGTTCCATGAGACCTGGGGGCAATATCCATGAGACTGGGGCATATCCATGAGACCTGGGGGCAATATCCATGAGACCTGGGGGCATATCCATGAGACCTGGGGAGTATCCATGAGACCTGGGGCATATCCATGCGTCCTGGGGGCAATATCCATGAGACCTGGGGCAGTATCCTGAGACCTGGGGGCAATATCCATGAGACCGGGGGCAGTATCCATGAGACCTGGGGGCAGTATCCATGAGACCTGGGGGCATATCCATGAGACCTGGGAGCATTATCCATGAGACCTGGGGGCATTATCCATGAGACCTGGGGGCATATCCATGAGACCTGGGGGCATATCCATGAGACCTGGGGGCATTATCCATGAGACCTTGGGGCATATCCATGAGACCTGGGGGCATATCCATGAGACCTGGGGGCATATCCATGAGACCTGGGGGCATATCCATGAGACCTGGGGCATATCCATGAGACCTGGGGCATATCCATGAGAGCTGGGGGGCATTATCCATGAGAGCTGGGGGGCATTATCCATGAGAGCTGGGGGGCATTATCCATGAGAGCTGGGGCAATATATACCCATATGAGCTGGGGCAATTATTTCCAAGTGAACTGGGGGCAATTATATCCATGTGAATTGGGGAAAATATATCCATATAACCAGTGCTGTGTATATTATTCTGGGGGCTCAGCGCTGTGTATATTATTCTGGGGGCTCAGCGCTGTGTATATTATTCTGGGGGCTCAGCGCTGTGTATATTATTCTGGGGGCACAGCGCTGTGTATATTATTCAGAGGGGCACAGTGTTGTGTATATTATTCTGGGGGTCTGTGCCTGGATATATATATATAAAATGCGTTAGTCCAGTTGCCACAATCACGAGTATACCTGTACATAGTGATACCTTTCACTGATCAGTATAGTTTCCAGTTTACACTCTTGAAAGCTTGTCTTTTAAATGTAAAGTTAACCCAATTAAAATGGTATCACCGGCACGCACTGCTATACTCGTGATATATATATATATATATTTTCTTCAGGTAATGGGGGTTGTGGAATTCGTGGGTGAGTTCCCTCACTTTTTTTCCCAGGACTTGACCCCTGCTCATAATGAGGTAATATGGAGACAGTATCCATAAGGACATGGCGGGGATGTGCCGTCAGGGTAGGCAGGTGAGGCAAAGCATTAAAATAGTGTTAAAATAATAAAAGAAACTCACCTGTTCTGCGCTCCCCTGCCGTCGGCTCCTTCCTCTGCCTCTTCCTCTGCACGCAGTGTGCACATTCCTTTCACAGCCTACGCAATTTGCGTAGCGGTGTATGCTTCCCCGCTACGCTAATCGCATAGGCTGCTCAGGAGGCCTTTAGCCGCGTATCTGTTCAAATAGGAACACACGCGTGCTGCCTACTTCCTGAATACTGCTCGTCAAAGCCTCAGAGATGCCCTGACAGAGCAATGAAATAGCTTGGACCAATGGGAAAGCGCCATTGGTCCAAGCCATTCAAAAAACTGCCTGCATTGGAGACTGGCCTCTGACAAGAAGGGCCCAGGCAGCTCCCCCTGCTCCCTCTAGTGGCAGATACAGAGTATGACAGGCCCAGGCAGCTCCCTCTACTCTCTCTAGTGGCGGATACAGAGCATCACATGCCCAGGCCAGCTCCCTTTGCCGTCTCCAGCATCCCCTCCATAGGACTCCATGGAGGATCATGCTGCCGGTCGGCGCAGTGATTGCGGAGGGAGACAGGGGACTTTCTTTCCCCAGTCTCACTCTGCTCCCGGCAGCCAGAAGCAGCGGATCGGGCCGCTGTTCTCGCTGCAGGATGACAGATGAGTATCTGTTTTTTTTGGGGGGTTTTGAGCTGCAGGTAACGGATTCTGCAGCAGCTCAATCTGTTACCTACACCTACACCTCTGTGATGGTGGTAACTTTTTCATTAGTGCCAGCTCTTACTAAATAGTGTTAGGACCAAGTGATCTTAACGCTACTCAGTCTGTGCTTTCAGTTTGCGCTCCCCATGTTAGGTATAGGGAGCGCAAAGTACAGTAAACTCGCGCTACGAATCCCAAATTAACGAGCGCTGTTTTTTTAACTATTAGCGATTCGAAGGCGATGTGGACGCAGCGCTATGACCTCTTTTAAGCTAGCGCTAATGCTGACGCTAGTGTTAGCTTGAAGGAGGTGATAGAGCCCTCAATGTTTACAGGTATAAGCTGCTGTTGAAGTCTTTGAATGTAATAGCTGGAGCGCTCTCTTCTGGTTGTTGTGTATAATATAATATATATATATCTATATTTTAATGTTTTAAATTTTACATTTCAGCTAAATTATTTGGACACAATAGGTCATGCCCAAGTGGCATTCTTAAGTGGACATCCAGAGTTGATTCCTGGAGTTGCGGGACTGGAGGAAGGAACTGCAAGGCCCACTTTCTACTCTGGTTAAACACACGTCTATATCATGCTTTCTCTCACGCTTCTACTCTTTACTTCTACCTTTCTCCTTAAATGGAACTCCTGCCCCTCTACCACCGACCCCTACACTATCTGCATCTCCCCTCCCTCCTCTCGTCCCACATGATGGCCTCGCATGAGCTCCTTTGTTTCCTCAGAACATGGTCTCCCTCTAACTCTCGTGCTGCCAATCACTCCCACAAATCCCATTCCCACCTTCTCTTTCTCACCCTCCTGCTGTTACTCTATTCAGGTGACATATCCCCTAACCCTGGCCCCACAACACATCCAATACTTCCCTCTCATCCTATCTCCATCGCACATAAATCACCTCCCTGCAAGCCCAGCAACCTCATTCCCATAATCCCTCAGCGCCTGTCCTCTTTCTCCTGCGCCCTCTGGAACGCTCGCTCTGTGTGCAACAAACTCACAGCAATCCATGACCTCTTCCTTTCAAACTCCTTCAACCTCCTAGCTTTAACTGAAACCTGGCTAACTCCCTCTGACACGGCCTCCGTTGCTGCTCTCTCACATGGCGGTCTACACTTGAGCCATACCCCCAGACCGGGTGAGAGAAATGGTGGCGGGGTCGGAATCCTGCTCTCTCCCACCTGCACCTACCAGCATCTCCCTCCACCCCCATCCCTCTCCTTCTCCTCCTTCGAGACACACTGCATCCGCCTGTTTTCTCTCCTCTGGCTCTCAGGGTGGCAGTCATCTACCGCCCACCGGGACCAACCTCCCAGTTCTTTGACCACTTTGCTACCTGGCTTTCTCACTTTCTGTCTTCTAATCTTCCATGCCTAATTCTCGGGGACTTCAACATTCCCATTGACGATCCTTCCGCCCCTGCTGCCTCCAAACTTCTTTCACTCACGTCCTCCCTTGGACTCACACAATCCTCCCTCCTCCCTACCCACCGCGATGGTCACGCTATTGACCTTGTCTTTTCCAACCTCTGCTCCATTTCTGAGTTCAACTGTCGCCCTTTCCCCATCTCTGACCACCACCTTCTCTCTTTCAACCTATCTGGACTTCCTAAACACCCTGCTCCCCCACCCCGCACACACACTCGCAGAAATCTACATGCTGTGGACCCCCATCAATTCTCCAACCTACTTCACCACCTCCCTCATACCTCATCCTTCACCTGCCCTGATGCTGCCACTAATCACTACAACACTACGCTTATCTCTGCTCTAGACACTCTTGCTCCTCTTCGACTCTGTAAGGCCCCACGCCGCCAGCTTCAGCCCTGGCACACCCTCCAGACTCGCTACCTGCAAAGATGCTCCCGCACCGCAGAGCGTGCCTGGAGGAAATCCCGCTCTGAAGCTGATTTTGTTCACTTCAAGTTTATTCTCCGGTCATACACCTCTGCCCTCCACTTGGCCAAACAATCCTTCTTCTCATCTCTTATATCTACGCTGTCCTCCAACCCTAAACGGCTCTGGTCCACCTTCAACACCCTCCTCTACCCACCTGCACCTCCCCCCTCAGCTGCCTTCAGCGCTCAAGACCTGGCAGACTACTTCCTCAGTAAAACTCTAACTATCAGAAGCAACATCCCAACACAAGATAGTTATCTGCCACCTCCACTCCCACAGGTCCCCTCTGCCACCCTCTGCCGCTTCCTCCCAGCCACTGAGGAGGAAGTCAATTCCTTATTGTCCTCCTCACATCTCACCACGTGCCCGCTCGACCCCATTCCCTCACATCTAATTCCTCCCCTCTCCTCCTCCCTCACCCCTGCTCTCACACACATCTTCAACCTATCTCTCTCCACTGGCTCCTTTCCATCCGCCTTCAAACACGCGCTAGTTACCCCTTTACTAAAGAAACCATCCCTAGATCCCAACTCTCCATCCAACTACCGCCCTGTATCCCTGCTTCCCTTCACATCTAAGCTCTTAGAAAAACTAGTCTTCAACCGCCTCTCCCTCTTCCTGTCCTCCAATTCCCTACTTGACCCCCTGCAATCTGGCTTCCGTCCCCTACACTCAACTGAAACTGCCCTCACCAAAGTCACCAACGACCTCCTAACTGCTAAAAAACACGGCCACTATTCTATTCTCATCCTGCTTGACCTCTCGGCTGCTTTTGACACTGTTGACCACCCCCTCCTTCTACAGACCCTCAACTCTCTGGGTCTCGGTGACACTGCACTTGCTTGGGTTGACTCCTATTTATCCAACAGGTCCTTCTGTGTGTCCTTTGCTGGTAACTCCTCCTCTTCATTGCCTCTATCTGTTGGTGTACCTCAAGGCTCTGTCCTTGGTCCTCTGCTCTTTTCCATCTACACCTCCTCCCTGGGCAAAATCATCAACAGCTTTGGCTTTAATTACCACCTCTACGCTGATGACACTCAGATCTACCTCTCTACCCCTGATCTCTCTCCCCCTGTCCTTTCAAAAGTCAGTGACTGTTTATCTGGCATCTCCTCCTGGATGGCCTCCCACCACCTAAAGATCAACATGTCAAAGACTGAGCTCCTACTTATTCCTCCCTCTAATGCCTCCCACCTCCTGACTTCTCTATCACGGTGGAGGGTATCACCATCTCCCCATCAAACCAAGTTCGCTGTCTTGGAGTTACACTTGACTCTGCTCTTTCCTTCATCCCCCACATCAAGTCTCTTTCCTCCTCCTGCCGATACCAACTGCGTAATATTTCCAGAATTCGGCCATTTCTTACCGCTGTCACCACAAAAACAACTCATACACGCCCTGGTAATCTCCCGACTCGACTATTGCAATAATCTCTTATCTGGCCTCCCTCTGTCCCGCCTCTCCCCCCTACAATCCATCCTGAACGCCTCCGCCAGGCTAATTCACCTCACCCGCCGCTCTGTCTCTGCCGCTCCCCTCTGCGAGTCCCTTCACTGGCTCCCCATCCACTGCAGAATTAAGTTCAAAATCCTTATCCTTACCTACAAAACCCTCACTAACTCAGCTCCCCACTACCTGTCCTCACTAATCACCAAATACACCCCAGCCCGCTCCCTAAGGTCAAACAGTGACCTGCGCCTAGCTTCTCCCCGCATCACCTCTTCCCATGATAGACTGCAGGATTTCTCACGCGCAGCCCCCACTCTCTGGAACGCTCTCCCTCGTACTGTCAGACTTTCCCCTAACTTCTCTTCCTTCAAACGCTCCCTTAAAACATTCCTATTTAGGGAAGCCTACCACCCAACTCACTGACGCAACCATCAATCACTCTCACCTTACAGTCCTCTCCTCCTGTTTCCAACCCCAACCCTCCTAGATTGTGAGTTCCTACGGGAATAGGGCCCTCATCTCCTCCTGTACTGTTTGTCAAATGTTGTTCAATATATTGTAACCCTGTCTATACTGTGCTTATTGTACAGCGCTGCGGAATATGCTGGCGCTTTATAAATAAAGAATAATAAATAAAGAATAAAAATAAAGAATAATAATAGGATTTGGGCACAATGAAAGTCGATTGTAAGGCTTTTCTGGTTCTCTTCCAGGCTATAGTTCTGCACAGCATCACCTTTTCACTGTGTTACATGTGATTAATTAAGAACATTGTGACCTAGACAGTCAAGAATAAAATTCCAAAAATATAATTTATTTGAATGTTCAGCAAAGTGGTGGGGATTTGTTAAATGAACAAAAAAACCCCTTAAAAAAAACACAAGGTTATCCTTTACGACAGTGTGAATGTACTCAAATTTAAATATTTGCTGAACATTGTTGAAAATCCTTTAATACATTCGACAATGGCACTGAAATAAAAGTAGTGACATTATATAACACCTTGATTATTTTCTCCATCACAATAATGAGTTTAGGATTATACAGTTCACTGAAATTTACTCTTTGTTCACTGTTCCCAGAGGAGCAGAAACTAAACTTATTCGTCGGTGTTTGCATGAATCACAATTTTTGTTTGATTTATTCGAATGAAGAATCAATAAAGTGGACTAAAACGAATGAAGACCCGATCACATAATGGTTCAGTCATTTTCCATTCATGTGCCACTAATGGCTGGACAGGGTTGGATAGCAAGATGTCACTGCACAAAGTAAAACATCCAATGCCCCTTGCCAACATGGTGCTGCTGTTGGCATACCAGCCCAATGGCTGCTCACCATTACTGTCCCAGCACTACTGGGGTTAAATATTAGCAGCTGGGCAGCCATTGTTGCCCAGTCGCTAATAATAAACTGGTCCTTCCTGGTCCCCAATCATGGGCATCGGTTTGGAAGTATGGTCCATGGTGGTGGACATGCCAATATCTGCCCCTACCCCAACACATGTGTGGCAGAGGAGGCTATAATAAAACTGAGGGAAGAGGGCATGCCATTAATGAAATCCTACATTAGACCTTACAATACAACAGCTGAGCAGTTTAACCCTTTCACTACCAAGTGATTTTCAAAAAACCATTGTCAGAAACCAGTGTTTTTTTGGCAAGTCTTTTTTAATTAATTACACAGTAAAAAATATTTGGCATATGCCCAGTGTATTTCTTACAGCAAATAACCTGTTTGGACAGTAGATGGCGCCATCTACTGCCTAATTGAGTTAAAGCAGCTTCAGCTTGATTTTTTTTCTTTCTCTGTAACGGCTAGCTGAAGGCACGATGTCAGAGCATTCTTCAGCCTGATTTTACACAGTTTTAGCTCCTTTTACATTATGCCCACAGGGCTAAAACATTGGGGGCACCTTCTGCAGCCCAAAAACAAACGAAATTAGTTTGGAGCAAATTAATTTCATTTGCTTTTGGGCTGCAGATCAAGATATCTCTGTCGGGCACCGGATGGTGCCTTTTGAAGCCCGAGATATCTCAGTCTTGGTAGTGAAGATGTTAACATAGGACTTTTGCAAAATTTACTGTTCAATGAACCATAACAATTAAAAGAATTACTTGTGCACTCTGTATGCTCCCACATAGGTCAACCTAGGAGCAGGATTCTTAATAACAGCTCACTAAAAAGAAGAGCTCACTATACCATGGTAGCTTGCTGTTCTCAGCTCGTGCTGGTATTCTGCAATGGAATAGCATCCATAAAAAGGAAGTCGCTAAAAGATATACATTCTTGTAGATTTTTCTCTTTAGTGTCACACTGTTAGCGGGTGGGTGAAGTAGAGGTAACATCAATGCTCTATGAGTGTAGAGAGACAGGTTCAAATCCCGGCCAGAGCACCTCTCCAGTAAGTGTCCTTGGGCAAGACACCTATCGGTACATACTCGCCATGCAGGAAATACATGAAAACGAGAGAAATCTCAATGTATCCTTCCTGGTAAAATACTGTCTCCAAAAATAAAAGAATGAAAGAAAAAGAAGTCTCAAGAGTTTTTATTTTAGATGCATTTTTCAACTCGTTGTGTTTTATGCTTTATTTATTATCTACCTAAATAAAACAATAGGGAGGATTGAAGAAATTGTTGCAGAAAAAAATAGCGTATTTATATATTTCACGTTTTTATACAGGTTAAAGTAATAAAAATATAAAGTCGTATTATCCAAGGACTGTTATTCTATTTTAAAGTAAGCCAGTGAATTTAGACTCACAGTACACCTAATTATCTAGACTTATTAGCTCATTGAATGGTTTTCTTAGAAACATACAGGGTTATCCAAAGAGATTCGAAAAGTCACCGCACGTTCGGTGACTTTTCGTTCTCCTTCAATTCGGTTCCTTTTTGCCGATCCATTTCGGTGACCCTGCGGTGTATTCAGCAAGCACCACAGGGTCCCCGAATTGCAGGGAAAAGCTGCCGCAAACCTGACGAAAAACTAACCGCAAAACCCACGGAATGCACGCCGAAAACAAGCAAAAACATCTGGATTAACCTGCCGAAAAAAACCCGAGCAGGAGCCGAATCACACAGAGCCGAAGCAGCTGTGACGCAGACAGAGGGAGGTGAATAAATTAGCAAAAAACCGTTTGTATGAATCTGGGAAAATGAAACGCTGTTTGCAAAGAAATTACTGAGCGAAAATGTCTGAAATTTTCACAGGAGGTCCAGGGAATGATAATAAAGAGGGCTGTTACAAAAAAAATAAGTAAACTGAAAAAAAATCGGACTTTTAAAAAAAAAAAAAAAATCAGAAAAATGCTTAAGTATCCTAAAAATCTTTAAATAAAGAGACTTTTTGCTGCAGAATTTTATAACGAACGGTTTATTAGATATTGAATTAAAACGGGAATATTTTTAACATTGAAGTCTATGGAATTCTCCTGAATAAATTTGCCGACTTAAACCACCGAATGGCAGGGCATTAGGGGAACCTTTCACTGCTGGTTTGTGTTCTCTGAATAGCCGAAGCAGTGCTTTTTCATGGGGATTTCACTGCCCTCGAACAGACACCATATGTGCAGGCAATTCGCCAGGATTTGGCGAATTGCCTGCTCTCTGGATAGCCGAATGGTCAGGAAAGGTAACCGAACGCTGATTTTCAGCGTTCGGTTACCTTTCTCAAGCAATTCGGATCTCTTTGGATAACCCTGATAGAAAGATAGAAACATAGAAAAATGTCGGCAGATAAGAACCTTTCGGCCCATCTAGTCTGCCCAATTACATGGATACTTTACCTGGATTTATCTTTTGTTTAGGATAGCCTTATGCCTATCCCATGCCTGCTTAAATTCAATTACTGTTTTGGCCTCAACCACTTCAACTGGAAGACTGTTCTTTTAAAATGTATCAGCTGCAACAATAAGCCTCACAAGGTTTTATTTCCAAAACCACAAAAAAAAGAAAGAAAAAAAGCGTGAACGGTTTTGACACCAGCCACTGGTAACGTCTGCAAATTGGTATTAGAGCACCATCATGTGGTCAAAGAGTATGATGACAGGCAAGTATTTTAAATTAGAGCACCATATTGTGGGCCACATTACAATCCTGGTGAAAACGTTAACGCTCTCCTGCGTGAGCATTAACGTTAGCCCCAGTGGCTACCGCACATTACAATCCAAACGCTAGCGGGTCAAGTAACCCGTTTGCGTTTGGTACCTTGCACGTTTCAGCGCGAGGTTACTGTACTTTTGTGCTCCCTATACTTAACATGGGGAGTGCAAAGTGTTAATCAGAGTTAGGATTACAAAGTCCTAACGCTCATTAACGTCCGGGTGCGGTTAGCAAAAGTTAACCACAGCCTGGACTTGGTGCTAACGGATTCCGCTGGTGCAGAATCCGTTAGCACCAGCCAAAAATAAATACTCACCTCCTGTCCCGCGGCAAGGACAGCGGCTCCGTCCGCCTCCTCTGTCGCCGGGAACCGAGGGAGAGACTGGGGGAATATGTCCCACAGTCTTTCCCGGCAGATCCCTTTGCCGACCTGCCGGATCTCACGACGCGAGATCCGGCAGGTCATGTGACCGGCAGGGGGAAACTCTATGGACTCCATCAAGTAGATGCTCGCAGCGGCGCCTAGCGCTGCCGCTTGCATCCCGGGGCGTAGCGCCCGCTAACAATGCAGGCAGCTTTTTAAGCGCCGGCATGTAATCTCCCGTTAAAACGGGGGCGGTAGGGAGAAAACTGTGGGTGCAGTTTTTTCTTCCTAGCGCCTCCGTTTTAACGGGAGGATTGTAATGTAGCCCTTTGTGTTTATAGCGACATCAACTGAATACCTCAAATATTAATAATAGAGGCAGCACACATACAGCTGCACACATTGATCTGATTTCTATGTAGTATATATTTAAAATTGTACTTAGAATCTGTAAAGCCTTTATTGGGCACATGGGCTCCATTTCACCTAGAACACTACGTTTTACACAAAGTATTGGGAGGGCACTAAATGAGTCTGCTAAAAAATTCCCCCTGTTAGCCGTGGCTCTGCAGTTGCTGTTAGAGTAAGAATTTTCAGTTGAAAGTACAATGTCAGTTTTCAAAACAAAATTATGTTTTGATATTACATAACAAGGGTGGAAAGCCTGCCCAGAGGGCAGTCTATGT